>VRYO01002772.1:72664971-72712246 GCA_009812075.1 Sialia sialis
ATTCTTCAATGAAAAAGGTGCGGCTTATATTTGTGAAATTACTGTATTAGGGGCACAGAGTGACAAACCATCTGCTAGTGCAAAGGGGTCTAGTAAGGACTGCCAACAAAATTGCATTTCTCATTACTGACTACTGTAGAAAATAAATCCCAGGGATTTTCACAGCCCTCATGCTCCTTCATTTTTGCAGTAACTGCTGTCATGTCATGCCACATGAGCACAGCTCATCAACCAACAATTCAGGTGGGCTCAACTCTGCTGGAGACATGATTCAAAAGCTTTGTGTCTGGAGTAGGATCTCCTCTGTTTTATCACAGTGAGTGTGTTGTTACTGGAGCACAGGAAAGTCCTGAGACACACTGTGTTCTCCTTTGGTGTGTTGACTAGCACATGGCACATTTCTAAGAGATGGAACTGCTGATGCTTTGGAAACCCTGAAAAAGTCACTCCAAATGTGAATTGAGAAACTTGCAACTGGCATTTAGGCTTCTGCTTTCTTCTGCCAGCCTCTTACCAGGTTCAGTTATTCCTTATGCCACAGCAGAAGAGAGGTATTCTTTCTGCCTTCATCCTGTCATGTGTAACATAGCAACCCCCCCTTCAAGGAAAACAGCAAAGCATGTAGGTGAACGTTTGTCTGCTAGAAACATTTGAAGTGTTGAAGTAATTCAGTAACTGTGATCTGTTGAAAGTAACTTGAAACTTGTTGGAATTGCATTAAAAATCATACTGCCTGCCTTAGTGCAATGTATCCAATTAAAACAGAAAACAGGATGAGGAGAACATAGCATGGAACTAGCATGTCTAGGAGCAATAGGCCAGGGCCAAGACTTTTCCTTTGATGACTGTTCAACTAGTTGTTTTCCATCAGTATACTTTTCAGCCTCTTTGAACCATGGGATGTTTTGGGTCTGTGCTTGCCATGTCAAATACATTTCATACCTGATCAGCCAGTCAGCATACTATCTAGAATGTTAGTTCACTGATAGAGCTCTTCTAGCTGTGGTTGTAGTTTTGCATGTGCTGTAACAGTGCTCTAAATCTGAGAGTTTGTCAGCATTTTCACTGTAAATATGATTTATTGCTCTTCTATAAAACTTAGCTCCAAGCTGATTGAAGTCAAGTGACGAGTTTACTCACTGTGAGACTTGCAGAAAAAATGTGACCCTAAATACGATAATACTATTACCTTTTGGTTCTTTAGAAAATAAAAATGAGTAAATGTATTGAGATCTTGTGTCTGTGTAGTACCAGCTGTGATTGTTGGTGTGTTCTGGTCCATCAGCAGCTCCCTGAATTTGCACCCTGGCTTCTGTAATTTGTTTGCATGAATCTCTTCTTTGCTTTCCTTATGTGTTTAAAAATTATCTGGTTTCCTACAGCCTTAAAGCTTCACAGGCTGATGTTTGGACTCTTACTTCCATCTTGCTCTCATGCAGCTTCTCTGACATTTGTAGGGTAACTAACTCTTTTGTGTTACTCTCTTATGTTTATTGTGCACCATGGCTAGCTGGGAAATCAGGGACTGACCATCAGATTGATCTGGCCTAAGATTTCTGGAAGATGTCTAGGGTTATGTGGCAGCCAGGAAAGCCTCTATCAGGAGGCACAATTGTCAGTCTAGCACTTTGACCTCTCTTGATTTGTGACTCAGTCTCTGCCAGGACTGCTACATCTACAGGATCATAGTAGTCTGGCATGGGTCTAAATCCAGGGAAGTCTGCTAACCAGAACCCTGTGAGTTTCAGAGATCCATGGTTCAATCAGGTTTCTTTGTTTTCTGGTTCTGTTTGCAGTTATTAAAGCAGAGTATTGACACACAGGTTCAGTTGTAGATATGGTAAGCTAGTTAGTAAAAGTAAGTGTTCACTGTTAAGGCTCTCTACTATACTGTAGGGAATAAAATGGCTGATGGAATTCAAAGTGGATAAAGGCAAAGCAAAGGGGGAAATGTCCCTAAGAGAGTACAGAATGATGGACTCCAAACTGGCCACTGTCTCTCAAGGAGTCACAGCAGACTGCTTAGTGTTGGATGTCTGCCCTAGGAAAACTGGTGGAGTGCCAGAAATTATTAGGAAAATAATATGGGGACTAAGCAGGAAACAGCCCCTGCACAAATTATGTTGCATCAGCATCAGCAAAAGTAGTGGAAAGGACAGCAAGGACATCTAAGACATAGAACAACAAAGGGACAAAACAGAAATGTTAGACAATTCCTCAGAAAGACTCACCACCTTTCTTTGTATATAATAAGCTCTGTCAGAGCATCCAAATCCCTTAGATGCTCAGGTCTGAGGAGCTGCATTTGTAACTAATTCTGCATGTCATGGCATTGCAATGTTTTCTTTTGAACTGGTGGTGTTACACTCATTAGACCAGACGAAGATGTTTATCTCTGACACCTCTTTTGTGATCAACAAACAGAAATTATTACCTCTGGGAAGTAATCTCTCCCATTCTAATGTAAATAGTTCATCTTCTGTCATCATCTGTGAATGGAGTCTGGGTTTCAGTGTCCTGAGTATAGTACAGATTCCTCATGCTAGATGTGACAACCAGCACCATGGCTGTTCATGCTTTTAGCATCTTTGGGGTGTATTGCTGCAGTGCACCTGGCTATAATTCATGTTTGGGTGGGATTAATTTGCCCTTAATTTACATGTATTAAAATACTGACTGATTGGTGTACAGCCCCAGTTCTGCTGGCAGAACTAAAAGCATCTCTGCAAGCTTCACTTGGAGGGCAAGTTAGCTCATCCTGAAATAAACCTTGTTAACTATTACAGATACCAAAGCAAGGTGAGAGAAATAAATGCAAAATAAAGAGAAAGAAAGGGATACTTTTAGTGCTTGGTGAAAGGATATAAGATGTAAACTCTGTAGTACTCAGTTCAAAAGTGCTGTAGCTAGGTTTTATTTATTAAAACTGTGTTTTGCATAATCTGATATCACATCTCTGCTTTCAGAAACATAGTACCTGAAGTGAACTTTAAGGCTGGCAATCATCCAGTTCACTGTAATTTCCAGGTACTGATACGCTACCTTAAGTTCAAAGTTTGTTTGTTTTCTTAGTCTTCCATGGCCCTGTGGTATTTTTGCTCTTCTTCGACATGTTGTGTGGCACGTATTTTTGGGATAGATTCAGACTGAGATTGTAATTATCCTGCATACTTGAGGTCTGGCCTGGTATTATCCATCACAATATTGTCATGTGCTGGGCATTGACAACATACTTAAAAAGCTATTTTTTATGTGATATAACTAGCATGTTGGGTAATTTTCTTGTGGTATGAGGGAAAACTTGCCAATGCTTTCAGTTTCCAGAAGATTTTCCAGAAGTTTGTTTATTTAGCAGAGGATGCTGCCTTGTACAGGCAGACAGTCTGAGCTGTATGTTCTTTACAGGTCCTTCTTTGCTGTATGGGAACCACAGGGTTAAGCAAATGATCTGCAAATATCACAATGTTACAAAGTAATAGGGGAGTCCAATCCTTTCACCTCATCTCAGCTTCCCTTTCCAGTCCTCTAGGAGACATTGAGCTCAGCATCCTCTTGCAACTTCAGCTCCTATAGTCAGCCCCATGATCCACCTTCAGATTCTCATTTCACTTGGCAAACATGGGAGCGTGCTCTCCCTGCTTGGCTAAGCATCACTGTTCTCAATTTTTGCTCTTCTTAACTTCTGCTTTTTGAATCACCCCAATTTTGTGGCAGCTTATTTGTGCTCTGCAGGGCTGCACAGGACACCTGCTCTGCATTGAGTTTACTTCCCCAGGCTGTGATTCACTTGCTTGATTCTCTTTCCAACAAACATGCCGTGGTGCTTGAAGATTGCTTGATTTCTGCATTTGAAAGGGCTGCTGTTGATGGTATAACGGTGACCTGCTGGCTGCCTGTAAGATAAAGCTTTTCTCAGCTGCTTGTGCTCAGAACATCGTCTGTGTTACCCAGAAACACTACACGGTGGAGAGCAGAGACTGACAAAGCTGAGTATTCACACTTATTACATTGCTAAAGTCACCACTAAGGCAAAAAATTACATGGTGAAGTTTGAAGTAAAACAGTTGAAAATGGAGAGAGGGGAAGAAAAAAGACACTAAGTAAAGAGGGCTGAGCAGAATGTCAGGGTTTATGGATAGTCCACTAAAAGCTTATCTGCTGCATTTTTATCTGTTCCAATTACAGAGATGGGAAATTTCCTCACAGTTTCAAAGATCCAAATTCTTGTAAAGTTCCCATTTCTATACCTGGTGGAAAGAAGTGGGTGGCAGTCATTGGTGCTGTGCTGGCCTCATCAGTGATCAGCAAAAGTTAGCTTGTGTCAAGGAAGGAGCAACAGGCTCTGCAGGATCTGTTCTATACAACCCCTGAAGTCTGTATATGTTCCCATTCTTATGTGTTTTTGTGTTTTTCCCTTGTAACTCCATGAAAACAGATATTTTTGGACATATCATTTTGGATTACAAACCCTAGGTATTCCCTGGAAAATCCTATTTCCCAGGCATCCTGTATCCCAGAGGCACACACACAATAGTTCTCAAATTTGCACGAGTGGTGAGGTTTGTTTCTGCTCATGTTCTTCATGTTTGCTCTCTCAGGTCTGTGTCTCTGATGATGTTTTCTCCTCCACTGTCCATCTTGTTCCAGTGTCCCTGATGAGACCACCTGGAATAGGCATTCTCATGCTCCTACATGCCCTCATCCAAGTTCCCATCAAATGCCTTTGGTAATTGTTTGTTATAGTTTGGGGACAGATATTTTCTATTTCCTCTTGCACTTTAGTAGGATGTGTGGTGGATAGTTCTCCCCTTGCTTGCTTAAAAGCAAATATGAAGAGTTTGTGTGTGCCCTGCAAGGACTGCTGTTCACGCTGTCTTGACTTCCTGGCTTGTGGAGGTGTTTCAGAAAACTCAGTTCTGAAATGCCCGACAAAGCTGCTTGAATTAATTGGCAAACTTGTTTTTCCTCTACATACAGATCCTAATATGGTCAATGCAGGAGACATGAATGGTTCAGGCAACCTGATGGATTTTCTGGATGAGCCTTTTCCCGATGTTGGAACTTACGAAGATTTCCACACCATCGACTGGCTGCGGGAGAAATCGCGTGACACTGACCGCCATCGCAAGGTGAGGGGTCAGGCTTTGGTGCATCACACCCTGGGTCACAGCCATCCTGGCAGAGACAAAAACAAACGTCCTTCCAAAGTTATTGCTTCCTACCTGGTTGTGTGGCTTGAGGAGAACTTCTGAACAGACAGATCTGGGATGACTTGAAGAGAACTTTTAAATAGTGGGATGTCCTGAGTTTGTAAATATGAAAAGGCTGCTGCAACTTACAGTAATTTCACAATTATAAGTCACACCTTTTTTCATTGACGAATCCAGCTTACCCCAGTAGTGCGGCTTATATTCAGGTGCGGCTTATCTATGGACAAATCCCAGTGAAATGCCAACCCGGAAATGAGAGCCAGCCAGGAGGGTGCCTGGGGCTGCCTTTAGAGGCTTTGCTGGTCTATGAAAACTGTTGCAACTTGAGCACCTGACACCAATTTGTGTCTGTTACTAATTTGTTACTTTGTTACACATGGATCCTCACTTAAAAAAAAAGGCGAGGCTTATATTCAGGTGCGGCTTATATATGGACAAATACCTTGGTCTACCCGGCTACCGAGGTGCGGCTTATAATCAGGTGTGGCTTATAATTGTGAAATTACTGTAATCAGCTGAGCATCTCTGAATAAATTATCAGGACTGAAGGAAGTAGAGAAATTGCATGTAACATCTAGGAGTTTAATTGTTTTAAACTTTGTACTCTAAAACTGTCAACCCAAATGAGCAACACATCTGTATGTGTGTTTAATTTCAGATTACGAGTAAAAGTAAAGAATCCATATGGGAGTTCATCAAGAGTTTGCTGGATGCCTGGTCAGGATGGGTGGTAATGCTTCTTATAGGACTGCTGGCAGGTATGTGTGTGTTAGTGCTACAGCTGTGCCTGAAACATCTCACCCAAGCTCCTGCAGTACCATCTGCTTCTCTTTGCCTCTCCATTGATGATCATTGTTTTTAACTAAGAAGACAACTTAGCATTCATACAGGTACAATCCTAAATAAAAATACCACTTGCAAAGTCTGCTTTTGAGTCCTGACCTAGAAGAAAATGTTTTCACCAGTAGGGGGGTTTTCTATTGCCTTGGGAAATCTGTATTTGAGTGCTTCATACTCGATGGGCTGCTTTGACTTTCTGAATCTTTGCTTTGCAGAAGTAAATTTTATTTTTAGGATTTTTTTTCCTTGTCATCACTTAAATTCTGAAGGTGAAAAATATGATGTGGGGAAAATATTGGTTGTGGACACTCAAAGGGGAGCTTTATAAACTGCTATTTCCACTGGGTTATCTTCTTTATGTATGCACAAAAGCAAAATAGTTTCAGACTTGGTTTCAGATCTGCTTCCAGGCCAGACAGACATTACATATTTAGCAGCCTGCTCAAACTCACATGGCAAATTCATTAATTTCCTCAATTTCTCTTTTCCTCAGTTTAGCACATCTTCCTGCTTGGAAAGCTGCACTTCTCTGACCCAGCTCAGACAGCTGCCATTTTTTATGCTTTTTTAGTGATGTCAGGTTGCTCCTGTGTCATGCTGCTTGGTAAAAGCAGCATATGAACTTTACCAGTTTCCAAGGAGGGGATGGGAATTTCCTGCTCAGCATCTGTCAAGTTAATACATTTAGGAGCCTCAGAATTACTGGTAAAATTCTCAAGAAAACATTTCTGAAGTGACATGTTTGGCAAATCATGTAATTTCATAGACATGTAATTGTTTCCACAAAAACTTTATTGGGAGGTGAGATGGAAAGAGAGTCTGATAGACTGTGTCCTACCAGGGCTGCTGAGACCTGCCTGAGGGCCAGGAGTGTTCTCATCTGGGATGAAGATTTCTGCCTGCAAATAAAGTTAGACCAAGCCCTTGAGGGTTCTAGTGACCTCAGTAATCCTGTCTTCATACAAAGAATGTGGTGAACACTCACACATTCCTGTTTTTGTAAAAACATCCTAGAAGGTTTAATTCAGTTCTAGTTTGCAATGAAACCTCTTGCTGAAATCCTCAAGGCTGTTAAAAGCCAGAGTCACTGTTCTCTGATAAGCCCTAACACTGATTTGCCCAGTTTGGGAATGGGGATTGAGGGTAAATTAGCTGAGGTCTGGCAGCTTTTGCAGCCTTTCAATGACAAGGGTGCAGAACAACATGTTTTAGCTCAGAGAGTCAAACCAAATTAGTCAGGTATCTTAACCCGGTTTGGGGAGGGAGGAGATGGTGGTGCAGTCAAGAGGGCACTTTTTGTTTTCCTCCTTGAAAACATTGCCTGCTCAGAGAAGAAAGCATGCCACAAGGGCATCTGTATGATCGGATGGGATTGCTTGGACCAGCCTGGCTCCACCATGGTCCTTCCTCTGCTGAGCAGGCAGAAGCTGCTGCTGCTCCAAAGGGAGTAGGCTCAGTGGATGGACACTGGGTGAACCCTTGAGCAGCTGGAAAAGGGAAGGAACAGTAAAACCCACAAATGTTGTTTGGTGAGGAGGTCAGATGAAGACTGTTCACACAATGATCTAGAAAAAGGTACTGAACATACCTGTGCCTGTCTCAGTCACAGTTTCCATGCTTTTCCTCCTCTAAAGCAATGTATGGAAAGTGAGCCTAAAAATTTACATACAGATGCCAAAATTGTAGGCATTTGTTTTTAAGAAACTGAATTTTTGCTGGCCCCATTCTGCCTGCGGACCAGTGGATGTTCCTCAGTGTAACCATTACTACTGGCCAACTGTAAGCATATGCTCTTTCTGGATCAACAAGTGTCTGTGTTTTCTAAAGCTATGTGACAATAAATACCATCATAATAATGCTGAAAATGCTCTGATGCCGAGACTGATGTGCAAAAATTCTCTTTGTAATTCTGTACTTCACTATTTGGGTGATGCTGTTTTCTGATTCAGGTGCATGAGGAAAACTATCTTTTCAAAGCAGATTTTTAGCATTCTCATTAGGACACTGTAACGGAAGAAATTTGCCATCAACCACAAAAGGAAAAGGAGAGAGATAAAAGACTAATATATAAAATAAAGTTCAGCCTTCTCTGGCTTTGGTGTACTTCATTATTTTCCTTCCAGGCAGGAGGTTACATGGAAGGGGGAACAAACTCAGCTCCTTTGATGGGAGAAGCAGGGGGGTAAATTTACACTCTGTTACAGTATTGGCAGCCAAAATAAGCACAAGAAATTAAAAGCTTGACCTTGAGATGTTGAACTGTCTAGCACTTAAAGTTGCAAAAATTCAGAACTTGAAAAACTTCTAGCTCTGGTGACATAGGTAGTGAAGCATTCACTATTGCATTATTATCCTGGGTCTACTTAGGATTTTCTTCTCTTGAAGACTGCTGTAGTAAATTGTATGTAGCAAAAAGTATTTTCCTCCTTATGTGGATCCCTAAGAATTTGGCAAAAGAGATTAGATCAGCTGCTTAATTCAGCACATTGTCGCACTGGTGCTGAGGTGTCCGTGAGCTGATTATATTAGAGAATTGAATGTTTATTCTTCAGTTTGGTTATTAACTTTGTTGGGGAAACACATTCAAAAGTCAGTCTTCCTCTGCATCTTTTGCTAGGTAGTATTAATATGCAACTGCCTGGTTTAAGTGTAATGTAAAGTTTGAAGGTTACAGAGAATGTTAAAGATCCATCAGGAGATGAAAGAGGGACAGCATCTGGTGCTCATGTCCAAGAGATGAAAATTCCTTCTTTCTGAAACTTTCAGAAAATTGGAGAAGCATTGCAGCAATGCAATGATTCATCATCATCTAATGGTATGGTTCATTGTTTCCATAGAAACTTGGGAAAAATGGAAAAGAATAACCAAGATTAAGGCAAGATCCTTATGAAAGAAAATAATTGTTAAAGACATCATTACTTCCTTCTGCAACTTTTTTTTTTTTAGTGTGTGTCATCTTGTCTAGTATATCTATATAGTCATTCAGATTATTTTTATACAACAGAAATTCTTCACTGCCACCCTGAGCACCACTGCTTGTCAGTGTGGGGCAAGTATCTTTCTTAAGGATGGGAGAAGAACCTGCTTTTGGATTTTTTGGTCTTTGAAGGAAAAAAAAAGGTTTTTGAATTATTTGAAATATGTTTTTCCCCCTCTTTTACAAAATAAAAACCAGAAAACTTTCGTTCCAGATGAAATAAACCAGCTCTTGGACCCACTTCTATGCCCCGGTTGTTGGGGGAAAGGGGAGCAGTCCCCACCCCTGCTTCTCGTAATTGCATTCTTAGCAGGAGCCACAAATCAATAGGTTTTGGAAACATAAGCCCAAGGCAGTTTGCATTTTACAAAGTACTTTTTCCCAGTACATTGATATGCATTGATAAATTCTGTTCAAATCAATCAGCAGAATCCTGAAATTTTATTAATGATTATTTGTAAAAGTAATGATGACTTCTGCTTTCCATTGCATATGAGAGGGATCTGGAAAATGCTAAACGACGCTTCCATCAGTTGGTGGTTTAATTCTTTCCAGAAAGTATGGCTGTAGGGACAGAACACAGGACAGAACAGTTGTGTTCAGGCTGCTCCCAGCCTCCCATTCCTGGGGACCCACCTGCTCTGAGGGTGCTGCTGCTGGGGCAGGTTGTTGTTGCTGATGAGCAGATGACATAGAGAAGCAGAATTTTTCTCTTTTTGTGTCTGGCCACAGCACGTTTACCTGTGTCTGTGTCTGGTGGCCACTGGATGTCACTGTAACTCTGTGTAATTACCGGAGAGACACTGAAACCAGCGTGGTGGTACAATGATGATTTGAAAGATAATTTTATTCTGCATGTCCAGATTACTAATCACCGTACAGACGTATCAAAAGCCCCATTCTGTTAAGTTCATAAGTCAGAATTTGGCATCCATATTGTAACTATAATCATTCTTTTAAAAGGTTGCTGTGTTGGCACCAGTGGAGCTGTACCTAAACACACATATGCTTCTCCTCCACTGCTCCTGAAATACAGTGAGGTTTGAGACCCGTGGCCAAGTGTGTGCATAGAGACCCTGCACAACGTCCTTGCCCTCTCAACTAGATGGTGAACCTGCCTGGGACAGGCTGGAGGCCTGACATTGATTATAGCTCCCCTATTTGGCCATCAGTCAGTGTTAAAATGATAATGTTTAAAATAAGAGCTTATGAGAGGGCATTGAAGAAAAACTCATTACTGCTCCCAGTTCTTTGGTATATTTGTATTTATTGAGGTAGAGAATAGGTTGGGTGGAAGAGTCTTTAAAGGCCATCCTGTCCAACATCCCTGCCACGAGCAGGGTCGTCTTCAACTGGATCAGGTTGTTCAGAGCCCTGTCCAACCTGACCGTGAATGTTTCCAGGGATGGGGCATCCATCTCTCTGGGCAACCTGTTCCCATGTTTCACCACCCTCATTATAAAAATCTTTACCCTTATACTTACTCTAAATCAACCTCTCTTAGTTTAAAATTGTTAGCCCTTGCCCTACTGCAACAGGTCCAGATAAAAAGCCTGTCCCCACCTTTCTTATAAACCCCTTTATATCCTGGGAGGTTGTTATGAGGTCTCCTTGGAACCTTCTCTTCTCCAGGCTGGGAACAAAACCTCACATTGTGCCTGCTTACCCAAATCATGGGGTTTATTATGTTACTAAAATTACATCTATTATCCTTGCAACTTGATTATTTTTAATGCCAGCATTTCTTTTTCTGCATGTCTTTTCCCAGGTACATTAGCTGGAGTGATAGATTTAGCTGTGGATTGGATGACAGACCTGAAAGAGGGTGTCTGCCTGTCTGCCTTCTGGTACAGCCATGAGCAGTGCTGCTGGACGTCTAATGAAACGACATTTGATGACAGGGACAAATGTCCCCAGTGGCAGAAATGGTCTGAACTTCTTGTAAGCCAGTCTGAGGTACGGGAGGCCTGATCAGTGGGGTCACAGCAGGCCAGGCAATGCCTTTTCTCATACTTGCTGATGTTCCCTCCAGAGAGGTTCTCTGAAAGTAATGAAATGAGCACACTGTGAAAAAAGACATTTCCACTAGCTTAACTTGAAGGAGGTACTGTGGTTTCAGTGCAATGGAAACTGGAAAACTGTGACATTGCCCTCTTTTTTTATCAGTATTAAACTAAAAATGTTTCATAACGTGCGTAGCATAATCACCAGGGGACGTGAGCTGCATTTTCTTTTTTTCCTTTTAAACGTAATTTTATGGGACAAAAAAAAAAGATGAGCACTGATAAATACATTTATGAGGATATTTTTGGGATTGCAGTTGAGGTTTTATGTATTCTGATACAGAGAGCTGCATAAGAACTGCTTGTTTATCCCTTGCAATTAGTTTCTCTATGACATATCAAGATACTTAGCTAGCACCAAAAGCTGGGGAAAGAATGGGCTCCCTGAGGGTGTCCAGAGTAAAGAATTTTCTGGGATGTTGCTTGACAGGAAGAGAAAAAATTGATCTGGACAGACATGAAACTTATATTTCAAGATTTTTTTTCCCTTACACTTTTTTTTTCATAATTGTAGTTATTTTAAATACAAAGAATGCTGTTTCAAAGCAAAGCAGATGAAAGGTTCATTTTGAAAACAATTAAAAGAAGCCTTTCTGTATACCATTTGACCGATATTATTTGCAAAAAATACAAAAGCCACATTTACTTTTCAACCTAGAGTTATTTAATGTATTGAAGAATATTGATCCCTTCTCAACTCAAATATTTGGCAGAATTATTATCTCAAATTGCCCCTTTGCCTTATTTCTGACCTGAATTTGACAAAAGCTGAATATGATGTACAGGTGGGTGATTTGGAGAGGTTGTCTCAGACCTTCCCTCGTTGTGGAGGGTGTCCTGCAGACAGTGTTTGAGGACACTTCATTGCCGGGCAAGTGTGTCATTCATGTTCCTTTCAGTGCTGCTTTAGGTGTACAGGACAAGGAGTACTAGGTGAGAGTGTCTGTGCATAAGTATAGCTCAATTCTCTGTATTCTAATTACAGTAATTTCACGTGTATAAGGCACACCTTTTTGACTGAAGTTTTGATCCAAGCCCGGAAGTGTGTCTTATACACTGGTGCGCCTTATATATGCACAAAGTTCGGAAAATTGCCAACCCAGAACTGCGAGCTGGGCAGGCAGCCATGGCAGCCGGCACCAGGGCCCACGGCACGGGGAGGGTGCCTGGGGCTGCATTTAAAGGGTATGCTGATCCGTGAAAAATGTTTGCAAATTAAGCACCTGCCAGTGAACCCTGCGATTCCGTTACTAATTTGTTACTTTGTTGCACACAGATCCTCGCTTCAAAAAAAAAGTGCGCCTTATATATGGACAAAGTTCAGGGACTTGTCGGCAACCCAAAAGTGAGCCTTATACACGCAAAATTACTGTAACCATGGAGTGGAGTGCTCACTGTCCCTGAATATTCTCAGGACATAATCAGAGACAAAAATCTCTCAGCATGGTTGCCAGTCCCAGTGCTGAGCTTCCCTTTGCCAGAGGTCTACGAGGTTCACCCTGGTCTTCAGCAACACGTTTTGGGTGGCTGTGTCTTTGTGACAGTGAAGAAATATTACCCTGATATAAAGCTACAGGATGGGGCTGGTGTTTTAATTTAAAAGAACAACAAAAAGAACCCCAACAATACAAAACAAAAAACCCAATCCAACAAACAAACAAACAAGTGGGAAGGAAAAAAAGAGGAAACTGTTAACTTTATTAGGGGATTTGGAAGTCCCATGCATGTGTTTGACTTGTTCTTACTTTGGCTGGAATATAGGAAAGATGCATATCCTTGAGTAAATTTATTGCTTTCTCCTGCTTCTCTAAACCAGCAGTCATGACTGCTGTGTGCTGTGGCCTTTAGAAAAGGTGCCTTTAGAAACTATGAAACTTCACTCACTTTGTGTTCAAATTGGGCTTCTCACACCCTGGTGTACTGTCACAGTAGGACAAAGAAGAAAATGTTCATCTGGGCTTAGTTTTAGTTACTTCCCTGTAACAAATAGGCCTCTAAAATCTGTGAGTTCCTGAGGGTCTGATGGAGGCTGTAAATATTATTAATATATCTGTCTGTTACTGTTACACTGAAATCCCAGGGAAAGCCCAATAAAAATGTGAATTTGGAAAGTAAATTTCAGTTTTGTTCAAAAGGCTTATGTTATGGGCAAGTTTTGTGCTGTATGGTTCCTGTAGAGGTAGAGGATTTCAGAAGGTATCAAAATACACTGGACTTGACTGAATTTCAGAATAATTTTGCTGGATATTTTTCCTCTGTTTCACTTTGTGCTTGACATTTACAGAAGAGCCCTATAAAACAACAATGCACATTGGAGCACAATTTAGGCAAAAAGTATTTGGAACAGTTTCCCTAAAGGTACCCTAGTCAAACATGCCTTCTTGTTTTTTATGCATGACTGTGATCCTTTCTCATCTTAGCCAACTAAATTTGACATTTTGAGGACTGAGATTTAGATCAATTCTTCCTTGTGGTTTTGCCAATTTATGGCTGTGATAAACCCTGTACATATGTTTTCACAGAGAATTGTGACATTTCCTGTGGCATCTCTTGAAAAATGTTTCCATTCTAGTGCTCCTATAAGCCCAAAGCAGAGGTTTGATATAAATTATTATGGAAAACATAATAGCCCATTAGATACATACCAAGCTGTGTTTTCTTCCCTAGTCACTGTTTTGTGGGCCAATTATCCTTCATCCTTCTGGGCTTGAACTACTTCCAAAGAGGATTTTTTGGTTTTGAAAGTATCAAAACCTCAAATTCACTGGCAGATCAAAAGGTCATCAGATGTCACTGTCTGGACTTTCCCTGTTCTGCAGATTCAGTTTGGTCCCAACCCCAGCTTCACTGGAGCTGAGGACCCCATTTTTGATGGCTTACACATGTCCAGGGTAGAGTAAAGAGCCCCTGTCTTCTATGACACTGGATCCAGCAATGGACTGAATGCCTATCCCAGGGCTTCTGGATTTCCTGTCATGAAGCTGAGACCTGCAGGACAAGGAAGCCCCTCTAGACCTGGAACCCACTTCTCAATTTTGCAGCCTTGAACTTGTCACTCTTGAGGACACACACTGCTGTAACATCCATAAGAGAGAGTCTGCAAACTGTGAGATCCCTGTCGAGTCAGAGTAGAGCTCTGGAGTAACCATACATAGGAGGGCATCCTGAGGGATGTGGTTTATTTCAGTGCTCTGAATTTCTGAGGACTGTTTTCAATTGTGTTCCATTTGTATCTAAACTGGACTGACACCAGATCTGAAATACTGCTTGGTATTGCAAACTAAAATACAAAATTTTGCTCAATTTTCCTTCTTGCTTCATTACTATTGCTTCCAGGGTGAGTCTTTTGAGCTATCCTGGGAAAGGTCATAGCAGGATCAGCTCTGCTGATGATCTGCTTCAGTCTCTGACTCTAGTGCACACGCTCAAGACTTTCACTGACTGAGAGCCTTAGTAATGGCATGTAATGGATGAGAAATGAACCATTTGTTATACTGAGTTACTGCTACTTCACTTCCCAAAGGTTTCTATATTATTAATCATTAGAAGCTGCTGCAGTTGAACCTGTAGAATGCCAGATATCTGGAAAATGTAACAATGAAAGATGTCCCAAGGGATAAGATTGAACTGGCCTTACGGACTCTTGTGGGGTCCTGCCACAGCACTGTAGGTGTATGTGTGACTGCAGTAACGAGCTGACAGAGTTTTCTTATGACTTCTGAGATGCAAAAGAAGAAGAGGTAAAAAGAAAAAAAGTTAATTTTCCTCCAGTGAATTTAGAAGCAAAACTACAGCTTTTGCTCTACCTAGTGGGGCCAAATTTTTGTAATGGTGTTGGCCTTCTTTGGAGGTATTCCAGGTTCACACTGACAGAAGGATTTTGCCCTGAGGCAAGATATCCAGAGTTTTCTCTAGAGGAAGAGTAAATATTGTCATAGCTGTTTGTAATTGAAAGCCCTAGGAGAAGACATTCATGAGACTGTCTTCAGCTGTAGCAACAAAGATCCTTGGTTACTACAGCTGAATGTCAATCACTGCAATGTGGGATCCATGACTGCTTAGTCTCAGGGAATTGGGGAGAGCATTGTATTGCTTCAGCATTCTGCTGTCATCAGCAAAGCCAGCTGCTAACTTTACCAAGCACCAGCTTAGCAAATTGCTCTTCTTCCAGATACATCCATAAGGAAAAGGGTTAGTGGTATCCATGCTGCATTTTCATTTGGACAGACCTGGAAAATGAAGCTAGCAAACATCCATGCTGTTAAAAGTTGATTCCTTGCAGATTTGAAATAGGGAGACTTCTCATCTCTAAGGTTTTTCTGACTGGGAACAAGGCTTGGCCAGCTCTGTTAACTGATACAATTGATTAATGCCTGTTTTCCTACTTGATTTATCATAATGTTGATATGCAGGCTGCTGTCCTGCAGAGCAGAGGCAGGGGCCCTGATGTTCTTGAGCAGCTGGGATTGCATCCGGTAGGAAGAGTTCACTTAGAGGTGAAGGACTCATACCAATTCATGCACTGAGATTCATCTCAGTTTTTTATTCTATAGTGTCATGTTGCTACAGGATATTGTTTGAAGGCTTAAGCTCCTTGGATTGATTTGATGCTGCTGAGTAGATTCTCTTTTGTCCATGTAGGTGGGTTTTGGAAATTGATCTAAAAAAATATGCATGTGAAGAGGCAGAGGTATTCCAAGGCAGATTTTGACAGAAGTTTTGACTTGACCACTGGAAAAAGGTAGAAACCTGAAGGTCACTATTGGCTATGCTTTCACTATGGCACTGCACAGTCAACCATTGCTAATGATCATTAGCATTCCCATTCTAATGCTAATTTTTACTTCAGAAAAGCTATTCAGTTTGAAGACAGGCTTATTACTGACTGGAATGATTTTAAAATGTTAGAGCAAAAATGACTGAGATGTGTGAGTGGGTTCTGCCAAGGTATGGTACTTTCAAGTAATTTTCAACCCTATCATGGACAGCACTATATAGAAAGAAAGGATTTATTTATGGTTTTACCCTTCCTGTTTGTGAACTGCACTGACTACTGATATACACAGAGATGTTGTTTGGAAGGATCAGCATCTGCATGGAGAACTGACCTTTGAATACCAGCCCTCAGAAAAATATGTGTCAGGGTCTCATTCCTTGTCCACCATCATGGGATGAACATAGCAGATTCTTCATTAAGTGCCTTTTCATTACCTATTACTTTTGCCTTTATGATGTATTTGTTTGATGGTTTGGAAATTTATGTGGTTAGTTTGATTTTCTAGCACTTGAAAGATGCTCAGTTTAAGGTATTTGTGTCCCTTGCAAACAGACTGTATGGACTGGATTAGGTATTTATTAGTATGCTGCTTCTTTCCATGAGTTATTGTTGGAGTATATGAAGTTATTTGTCCTTCTTGAGGAAAAGCAGCACTTACATGTAAATGAAAAATCAGACTCCATGTTCCCTAGTAGCAGAGTGAGATTTGCTAATTTGCATTTGTCTAACAACGTTTGTTACTGTTATTTTTCTAGGGTGCAAGTGCTTACATTCTAAACTATTTTCTGTACATTATGTGGGCTCTATGTTTTGCTTTCCTGGCAGTCTCCCTGGTCAGAGTGTTTGCTCCTTATGCCTGTGGCTCTGGAATCCCAGAGGTGAGTTTCTCTTTGTGCACGAATATCCAAAAAACCTCAAACAAGAAGAAGAAATTAGTGCCTTTTCCCATTGCAGAACTGTACTGTGAGAGCATAGCAACAAGGAAATTGTCTTTCCATCTCATCTGCCTTCATTCCTTTTTTTATGCTTTTATGGTGATCAGTTTTACATAGTATAAAGTGTTCATAAGTCACTGTGACAGGTTAATGCATGTACTTATTCATTGCCAGAGTATGAATTAAAAATCAACATCTCCAAGAGACATACTCACTAGAAGATTATAGAGAATTTTCCTAGTATGAAATTACTTGGGCCAAATAGAAGAGCATTTTCTAGGCTGTACTCTCAATAAAAGCAAAATAAAAAGAAGAGGGTGGGCTACAAAGCTAAGGTTTCCTAAACTGCTGAAGATACCCACCATTTGGGATGACTGAAAAGTGTCTGGTGCACGTCTTTTGAATATTGTGTTCCTGAAGACATTGTATGTGAATGTTGTGCCAACATGACAACATTATAGCAGCCAAAATATCTATTTGATTTTTCAATATTTTACATATTGAGCCTCAGTCCATATTGAAGCTGTTAAATGAAGAACCTTGTAATTAAACCAGCAGAGTTATTAAAAGTCTTTGAAATCAGGGAAGTCTATTGTTAAAAGTGCTATGGAACTGCTGGAATTATTATTTAGGAATCTGGCAGACAGAATCAACAGCCGAAAGCTTAGAAATCTTGGCATACTTTTGTTCTTGATTTCTAAGAGAAGCATTCAAATGTTTAAAAAAAAATTCACCACAAATAATTTAAAATATTTGAATAATTTCCATGTTACAAAGTGGTCATGTGTGTCTTTGTTATGCATTTGATATATTTGTGGTTTTGAAAAGTTTTCATAGTTAACTGCAAATGCAGTTTCCAAGTGGTAGATCCCTCGTGTGAGGTGATGCTCTGTTCCAACCCATTTCCAGGCCCAGATTCCAAACCCAAATCCCACTCTGCAGCCTTTATGTCATGTACATGCATTGTGCTCTTTCTGAGCCACTCACTAGCAAAATTAAGACAAAAAGTATAGAAATATGAACTTTTGGACTTTCTCATTTCATAATATGTGCATGCTTTTATGGTACGATGATTCCAAATATCTAGAACTTTTTTTGTGTGTTTTATCTGGAAAAAAATCTGTTGTTGTTTATTTGCTTTTTTTCTGCTTTGTTAAACTCAAATCCACTTTAACTCTGATCTTGTAAGCCAAGGAGATATGTGAGAGTTTCATATTTCTATTGATCTCTGTGAGATTCCTTACTGCCTGTTATGGGGACCACCCGTAAGAGCTGTAAAAGTGTGGTCTGCTTAACCCCTGCTCAGACATTGCTGTGGGAAAGTTGCCCTACCTACAGTTTCTTTCTCTCCATCACTGTCTCTTTTCAAGCAGTCTGAAACTTTTTAAACTCTGCTGGAGTTTTAACTTCATTTGAAAGTTCAGAGGAGAAAAAGGCTCTTCATCTTTTCCACATGTTCTTCCTGCTTTCCAGATAAAAACCATCTTGAGTGGGTTCATTATTAGGGGCTACCTGGGAAAATGGACACTTTTAATCAAAACAGTCACCTTGGTTCTGGTGGTGTCTTCAGGCCTCAGCCTTGGGAAAGAGGGCCCATTAGTCCATGTGGCCTGTTGCTGCGGAAACTTCTTCAGCAGTCTTTTCTCTAAGTACAGCAAGAATGAAGGAAAGAGGAGAGAGGTGAGGTTGGCTCCATAATTTCTAATTTTCTAATTTCCCTGTCTGGATACTTGGGATTTCAAAACAACTCATGCCTTGTACTAAACATTTACTTTGTAGGTACTTTCAGCTGCAGCTGCTGCAGGAGTTTCTGTTGCCTTTGGGGCTCCAATTGGAGGTGTGCTTTTTAGTCTGGAAGAGGTGAGACCTGGCAGTTCAGTTGCTTCAACAAATATGCTTTAATTTGATACCTTTCTCCAAGATTAACTTGTTATTTTTCAAATATTTATATGCTTGTTTTTTCTTCTATAAAAACAATAAAATTACTGGAAATCATAGATTTCCAGTAATAAGACTTAATCAGATATTTTAGTATAATCCGAGTAGCACATGGGCACCGGCTTTCTGGAAACAAATGATTCAGTATGGAAATATATCCCTCTGCTGAAGTTTCTCAAGCCTTCAGCTTGCTAATGCATGGATCAAGCTGTCAAACATTTATTATACTCTCTAGACAGCAACCCTGGATTTAAATTTATCAATTTTAAGCTAGTTGCTACTCCTTTTCTGAAATCTGAAAATGCCATTTCTGATATGTTCTGGCTGTGGTAAAGTCTAGTGCTCTCAGTAAAGTCAAATTAACCCCATAGTGGTGGTCGTTAAAGGAAGCACCCTCTGTCATACTCAGTGAAATGTTTACGGTCTCTGCTTGGTTTTAGGTCAGCTACTACTTTCCTCTGAAAACCCTCTGGAGGTCATTTTTTGCAGCTCTCGTGGCTGCCTTCACGCTGAGGTCCATCAATCCTTTTGGGAATAGCCGCCTGGTCCTGTTCTACGTGGAGTACCACACGCCCTGGTACATGGCCGAGCTCTTCCCCTTCATCCTGCTCGGCGTCTTTGGGGGCCTCTGGGGGACCCTCTTCATCCGGTGCAACATCGCCTGGTGCAGGAGGCGAAAAACCACCAGGCTTGGGAAGTACCCAGTGCTGGAGGTCATTGTGATAACAGCCATCACCGCCATCATCGCCTACCCCAACCCCTACACGCGCAGGAGCACCAGCGAGCTCATCTCCGAGCTCTTCAACGACTGCGGAGCCCTGGAGTCCTCGCAGCTCTGCGACTACATCAACGATCCCAACATGACCCGGCCAGTGGATGACATTCCCGACAGACCTGCTGGCCCTGGAGTCTACTCTGCCATGTGGCAGCTGGCCTTGGCTTTGGTGTTCAAAATTGTCATCACCATATTCACTTTCGGCATGAAGGTAAACGGGGACGGGCGCAGGAGCTGCCATGGGCAGCTTTGCTTTTCTCTCCTTCTCCTTCTCCTTCTCCTTCTCCTTCTCCTTCTCCGTCTCCGTCTCCGTCTCCGTCTCCTCCTCTCCTTCCCTTTCCCAGCCATGGGGCTGTCCTGAGATACTGCTGGCTCACCTGCCTGCCAGCACCCTGCCCTGTGGGCCCCTCTGGCAGCACAGGGATGAGCCCTGCTTTTCCACCTTCTAGTCATCTGCAGTTTTGTTAAGTGAAAAAGAAATCTGTGTGGGAATTTAAACCCGCTGTTGCCAGTGAGAATTTCAAGATGATTCCCACTGCAGCTGTTTCTTAGCTCTCTCATGGATATGAGCTATTTACATTGTTGTTTGTCTTGTTGGATTAATGTCTTAATGTGCCTCAAGGAAGTAATAATTTTAATTTTGCTAGTTTACACATTTGGACCATCACAGAAATAGAAAAGTGACTGAAAAGATCTATTCTTAAATCTTTTTAAGCACTGCAGCTTGGAAAAAAAGGGAAATGAATGAGAAGACTAACTGATGTGCCATCTGAATATTCTACATTTGTACCTTTTTCCTTCAACAACTCCTTCTCCCCATAAATGAGTGACGACAGGTCCAAGAATAATTTATCTAAACTTTCCATATATACCAAGCAGTTTGTGGTGAGCTCTATATATCTGATTAATAGAGCACATAAAACCCAAATTCTGTCTGTCTACAGCTCCCATTACGTGAGCATTTATTTCCAGATCTGATGGCTGCAGACAATGAGAAGGAGAAGTTATACACTGCATTTTATACCATGCTCAAAACAAAAGTATCTCATCTTTCTCTGAGGATCCATTTTTAGCCATTCACTCTGGAAACAGATTAATGGCTGACAGTCCATTGTAATTGAAAGCTTTGGTTCTTTCTTTGAAACATGCTTCTTTATTTATCCTGTCTATTTAACATTTGTTAGAAGCAATTGACAGTTTCAGTCTGTAAAGGAACAGATCAAATAGCTTTACCCATAAAATCTAGAAAACTCAATTGAACTGCATCAGCAAAGTTAACACAATATAGTAGGAGCTGTAGCTGTGATTAGTTAAGATTTTTAGGAAGCTCAAGGTGTATTTTCAGTCTTTAAAAGATATAACAGGCTTTCCTATCTGAAAACAACAAAAGCCCCATGCAAGCCCTTGTCACAGGTCTGAATTGTCTTCTCCAGCAGGAAATATATCTCCAACTTGCTGGTACATGACATGTAAGAGGAAATGCACTTATCCAAGGCAAAGTATATTTTCATTCTCTTTTTTCTTCCCCCCTCCCTTCTCGTTTAAATACTGTTTTTAATGATTTGTGACTTGACTGTATAGCAGACAACAAAGTAATGATTCACAGAGCTTCCTGGAAAATATATTGTTAACTGAGATGGAGAATTAGTTGCCTCTGAGCAGCCATCCCCCTTTCTCTGAATTTTTATTCTTCATTTGACATTCAATTTAAAATCTGGTCTGATTTAGCTTGAAAAGCTAGTAATAAAACCATAAAGTGCTCCAATCTGATAGAGGGTGAAATCAATATGTTGTTTTCAGTTAAGTTTATTCTCAAGCCTATGACGGAACCATCAGCAGCTCCCGACTTCCTGCTGAGAAAGCAATAAAGGCAAAGCCAGGAACATCTTGACTTCAAAAGCAAACTATTATACAGAAACAGCATTTATCTCCCTAATTCAGTAGGATGCAGCAGACAGGATTCAAAATTTCTTAAGAAAATGCACTAAAGTTTTATATAGCTATTAATACACATGTAGCCGTATAAACTCAGTCACTGCAGAAAACTGTGTCAGACCATGGGGATCAGCCTTGTAGGCTGCCATGAGGCCATGGAAACTTGGTTCTCTTACTGTTTATTAAAGTTGTTTGATCCTGGTAATTTTTGTCAAGATGCTTATGTGTCTATGTTTCATTCCAGATCCCTTCAGGCCTTTTTATTCCTAGCATGGCAGTCGGAGCCATGGCTGGCAGGATGGTTGGGATTGGAGTGGAGCAGCTGGCATATCACCATCATGACTGGATCATCTTCAGGAACTGGTGCAGACCTGGGGCAGACTGTGTCACACCAGGACTTTATGCTATGGTGGGAGCTGCAGCTTGCTTGGGTACGGTCTCTGCTGGCCATTGGTTTGTGTGTGACCAACACTGGTGTTTGGAGACATGCTTTGGAGGGCCCTGTGTTTGTGTTAGCTTTTTGTGTTGGTGTTTCTGGGTGCAACAGAGATTGGGATCAAGATGTGATGGGATAAAGAATGGGCAGCTTTCTCTACTGGTTGCTCCAGTGATCTGCCGGATGGTCAGCAACAGAAAGTCTTGCAGTCATCAATGTTTACTCCTTGTAATCTGCCAAAAAGAGAGCAAAGAAAAGAAAAAGTTGAAGTTAGGCTGCAGGTTTCCAAGCAGGAGTATTTTTACTTGCGTTTTTTCCATCTGATGTAATGAAATTCACCGTAACTGGACTAAAACTACTTAATTGTTTAGGCTGTGCTGTCTCTCAGTGCAGGAAGAAAACATCCCAGTTTTTGCTAAATTTTAAGCTACACAAAGGTAAAAATTCCGGGACTTACTTTGGCTGTGTGTCATGCTATGGTCAACTGAGCTGTATTTTGGGCCAATATTGGATTACACTGAATCAATAGGATTTATTTGAAATAACAGCAATGATCTGTTAACTATTAAAGCAAGGTCATTGAATAATACCTCAAATTTCTAGCCATATATACAAACGAATGGTACAAGCATACCATCTGAGCATATTTTGACCTGATCATATCTTGTCCCCCTTGTGTATTTGCATATTCTATCTCTTTTTCTTGCTGTCATCATCAGTGGATGAAAAAATAGTGGAGAGGCACAACACATGATTGATGATTGAGCAGGTTTGAAATTAAAGATGTATTTAAGGAAGAGCTGGAAAAGTGTCAGATTTGGATGCTCATATTGGAAAAGCAGCATCATTTGTGCAATCAATATAGAGGAAGGAAGGGTGGAATTTGCTTGAAAATGTAATGTCTCTGATGTAGATATCAACACCTGAGCTGAACTGTCGAGATATTCCTCACAGTCAAAACAGAAAAATGACGTCTGGGAAAGATCAGTCTTATCTGGCACCACACATCTAAAACCAGGCCAATGAACAGATGAATTTGGCCTCAAAAGGGCCTGTTTTTATCCAGAGGTTATAAAGGTAATCTGGATCCTCCCTTTGGATGTGAGCACTCACAGTAGTGTAGACACATTAAAAAAAGCTGGGATGAATCCCAAACAAGCAAAGCACTTCCTCTCTACGACTAATGTTTAATGTTCAGAGAAGAAATAATACACAAAAATTTGGATCTGATGGTGCAGTTAATCTGCTAGTCAGCATAGGATTATAGAAGCATAGAATATCCTGAGCTGGAAGGGGCCCATCAGAATCATCAAATCCACTTTCTGCCCACGCACAGAACACCCCAAAATCACACCATGGGCCCAGGAGAATTGTCCAAATATCTCTCTAACTGTGTCAGGCCTGGTGCTGTGACCACTTCCCTGGGGAGCCTGTTTCAGTGCCCAACCATCCTCTGGGTGAAAAACCTTTTCCTGATACCCAACCTAAACCTCCCTGACTCAGCTTCATGCCATGTCCTCAGGTCCTGTCACTGGTCATGAGAGTGAAGAGATCAGTGTCTGGCCCTCTGCTTCCCCTTGTGAGAATGTTGTAGACCAGAATGAGATGCCCCCTTAGTCCCCTCCAGGCTGAATAGACTAAATGGACTCAATCACTGCACTAAAGGCTTCCCCTTCAGACCCTTCATCATCCTCGTGGCCCTGCTCTGGATGGTTTCTAATAGCTTAATGTCCTTTTTATATTGTGATGCCAAAAACTGCACACAGGACTCAAGTTGAGGCTTCAATTTCTTCCTCTTTTAAAAGGTCCATATTAAGGTGCAGTGGTTTTTAATAGTATGGTGAGACACACAGAATGGCCACAGCTTGTACTTAAATTGTACAGCTTGTACTTCAGCTGTTCTGTACCAAAACCTATCTTGCCTAAAGTAAGAGATATGGAGTAAGTATTAAATGATCCTTACTCTGGTATTTGCTCTCAGCTTTTCAGTCAAAAGTTTAAGACATTTCTCAGATGAAATTCATATCTGAATCACAGTGTTAAATAATCAACAATCTAATATTTCTGTATGCTGCTAGATAAAAAGCATCTTTTAATGACCTGTTTTTGATTTTTCTCATCTAAAATGGGACTGTATTTTGAGACCTAAAAATAGCAGATTTGTTACATCTACCTTTTGAACAGAGGCAAAGAAATGTTACCTAATAATTCATAGATACATACACACTTGTCCTCAGTTATGTGATTATTTTTATCCTTTAATGTAAACTGAAGGAGCAAGGAGCTTGCTTATGAAATTAATATGTGGAAAGACTAGATTGAAAAATACTGCTACAACCCTGCTTATGGCTGGATGCCTGGATGACCTCAAACCAAGTTGTACTCAGTTCAAGCTGTATTACTATAGTGATAACCAAGGCAAGGGTTTAAGCTATAACATAGCTCTTGAGTGGCCCTAGACTGTTCTAAGGTAGGATTTTGTAAGCATGTTGTGCCCAAAGATAATGCTCAGCTTTCTCTTCAGTATGACTGCAATAAATAATTCAGTGTGAAGGTCACATCTCCATGTTCCTATCTGCCTCAGCCATGGCGCTTAACTCATTCTTGGAGTCATTTTAGAGGGCTAATGGCAGGGTTCAATCTTACTTTATCAAGTATCCATTAAAGCTGATTTTGTTGGCATCCCTTCTGGTTTTAAAGCTCTGTCTTTTAGCATTCATTGTTTGCTTTTCAATGCTAGCAACTTAGTCATGAGCAAGTTCACTCAGCCTTTTTGATGAAAATTGCAGTAGAAGAAAAATACCTTTCTTCAGAGAAACAAGCCTAAAACTGTAAGGGCAAAGTACTCAGCAAAAATAACTGCATGCATTTTTGAGTGTAAGGCTCAAAAATATAAATGAGTTGCTTAGTATGTATGCCAGCACTGGGAGAAATTTGAGTCTTTTCCTTGTTGGCAGGCGGTGTGACTCGAATGACGGTCTCTCTGGTGGTGATCATGTTTGAGCTCACTGGAGGCCTGGAGTACATCGTACCTCTTATGGCTGCAGCTGTCACAAGCAAGTGGGTGGCAGATGCCTTTGGAAAAGAAGGGATCTATGAAGCTCACATTCATCTGAATGGCTACCCCTTCCTGGATGTGAAGGATGAGTTCACCCACCGAACCCTGGCAACGGATGTGATGAGACCAAGGCGGGGGGAAGCGCCTCTGTCTGTGCTGACACAGGACAGCATGACGGTGGAGGATGTGGAGACACTCATCAAAGAGACTGATTACAATGGCTTCCCAGTGGTGGTTTCAAAAGACTCAGAGAGACTGATTGGATTTGCACAGAGACGAGAGCTGATCCTCGCAATAAGTAAGTAGAGTGTCAGTGTCCAAAAATTTGATTTTGAAAGGAATTTTTACAAGATAGGAGTTTAGCAGTGTTATTCACCTTGAAGAATGGATAGACAAGAACCAAATCTAACTTTTTCTTCAAATCTGACTTTTACTAGTTAGTAGGACCTGGAAGTTTTCTATTGCATCATTTTAGAATTTTGTGGGCTAGACTCTTGTGGGCTTAATTTTGCTATCATTCAAAAGAGTAACATAAAATTCTTCTAGAGACAACAGAGAGAAATTCAACTCACATGTCAGAACCAGACCAAAAGCCAGTGCTGTGCTCAGCTTCTTTCCCTCTGCTTGGGCTTCCAGAAGCGGCTGGGGCAGTCATGAATTTTGGTCACCCAGTGATGACATAGCCTGTGCTCCTTTCTGTTGCTCTGTCTCAGTTTTTCCTCACATGCAGGCTTTTAGTGCTACAGGAGGCAAGTTTTCAGTGCACAATGTTTTTTGGTGAAGATGGGTGAATTTTGTCTGGCATCCAGAGATAGCTGGCTGGTTGCGTGAGAGTCTAAATCCATTAAAAGTTTTGACTCTCAGGCCCTTCCCTGATTGATCTAATGACTAAGTGGGGATTGAAGAACAAATATATTGGATGAAAGCAAATGTTCTCACCTTTTCTGGACCCAAGGCATCCAGAACTGCAGAGGTCTGCACTGTCTACTCCAATTTCTGGCAGTCCTGTGGTGTTGAGGGCCAGCTGGGCAAGCAGGCAAGATGCCACCTGGGCATGATTGCTTTGCACTTTGCAGGGGAGTGGAATGTCTGGTATAGCCAAATCTCCTTGACTTGGAATTATTCTTCTCTGCATGGTCTTGTTTCATCCCTATAGTTCAGGCCCCTTAAAAAAGCTGCTGTCTCTGATGGAAATCCACATATTTTACAGACAAGAAAATTAATAAATGGAAAATTTGGTTTATTTTTGAAGATCACTTTCTGGCTGACTTCCCATAAAGCTACAGCAAAAATTGAAGTAACAGTGGTCTTTAAAGCACATATTTTAGATGTATTTAGCCTACCCTGGGTCTGTCTTTCATACTTCCTGTGCCATGTCATGCCTTTAACACTTGGTGCCTTCCTAAGTTAATAGTCTTTTGCACCTCCTTTTCAGGGAGGTATGTCAGTGGGAAAATTGCAGGGACTGAAGATGTAGAGCTCTCACTTTAAAATCAGAAAGATCAGAGGCTTCTTGAAGTGAGTGAGAGAACTTTGAGGAGCTGAGTCTTTTGTTTCAGGTCATAAATGGCAGTGTGGCTGAATGGTCTTGCCAGAAGATGTGAGAAAGTGTCCAGCTATGAACTGCCAACAAAGAAATCAGTTAAAATTAAACTCAGTAAACATTTAGATCAAAATGCTTTCCTGTTCAAAAACTGACATTTGCATTTTTCAGAGGAAAAGGTACTGTCTCCTGATCAGTTCTAATAAAGAGCATCTTTCACAGGAAATGAGACAGAACTTCAATTTAAAATCAAATTGTCATATACATAGATCAGTTTTTCTAAAATCTTCAGCCACCAGTGACCTTTGATAGCCCTTTTCCCCTTGGGCTCAGTATGAGTGCTGTCATTCTGTGCTGACACTATGATAAATGGTTAATCTTTCCAGTTTGGTTTGTGTCCTTGTGACTTAAAATCTGGATTTGGTTTCAAACGACACGTTTATGGTTCCAGTACAGGGCAGAGCAAACCATGCTAGCAACCTTGTGATTGCTAATCCTCTTTATCTGATGCTGCTTTGCCTGAATTTCAGAAGTTGTGATTGCTGATCATTACCACAAGGATAGTTAATGTGTTCTGAACCTCCACCTCAGCTTGCTTCATAGTTGTGATCATGGAGCCGTGCACCAAGCCTCTGTAAGGCATAAAATTCCTTTCTAAGAGAAATATGGTGAAACATCTCTTATTCACCTGTTTGGGTTCACCTGCTTATCTTGACAGAGATACTGGAGTTACATCTCAGAATATAGAGACTTCTGCAGCACTTCAGCCAGTGAATGAGGTCTTAAAAAAACAGAATCAGGCCTATTCTAGTATCTTTTCATTCACCAGCATCTTTTTTTTCATGGCATTGTGCCCTGCAGAATGTCTCCTCAGTTTGAACTAGCTCTGGTACCTCTACATAAGAACACTTTGAGCTTCATAGAGACATGGTTTCAAGCAAGAGTTTCAGCTTCTTTCTCAGGCCAATTATTTGTGCATCAGTAGTGTGGTGGTCCAGGCAATACTCTGGGGAAGTACTCCAATTCCCTCACACATCTGCCTTTTTGGAGGAAGGCAATTGCTGGTGAGTCTTGCATCAAATACCTGTTCCCACAAAGCTATCTGCCTCATGATTTACCCCTACATAATTTCTTTCTTATTGAGTGGAGCATGCTCAATAAATGCATCAAATACACGTAAAGTGAATGGCAATGCCATTTCCAATTCCTTGGCAGCATCCTCAGGAGGACTGTGTCCTTTCATTGATCTTTGTTGAGTAGGTAGGCAGGTGGCAGAGCCACCTTCTGGGAAGAGGTGTCTACATTTTAGATGACAACAACTTTACACACCGGAGTTTTTGACACTAAAGCTTTTCTCAAATTTGGCCAGTTGCAGAGGCACCATGCAAAAGGCAGAGCCTTGGACAATAGCCAGGTGGCCTGTATAATATGCTTTTCCCAGTGTGGAGTTCAGAGATCAACATAGTTGATACAGGCTGTGAAATGTGAACCCCCGAATATGAGAGGCTGTTTCACATTTGGGAGAATTAATTAATTCTCTAGCTATGACAAGAGCTTTCTGCATAGATTGCTCTATGTAAAACCAGACATTGTCATCCATTTGCTTTGCTCTTTCTGTTAATCTGTATCTGCTTTTCTTACCCACTGACTGCAAAAATGATCTGCTCTTCTGTTTCACCTTTACTCCCACTCCCCCATCCAGTGAGACTGCATACAAAATCCACCATTTTTCTGATGCCACTGAATTCACTCCAAAGTACTACATCATTCAAATTTCTCCAGAGAGGTGTTTGACATGGAAGAGTGAAATCATGGCTTTGGCTAATCACTTTTGTTCAGGGTCATTGCTGCCTTGGGAACAGCAATGTGGTAACCAAAATGCTTGGCCCTGTTTCTTAGGGTGCAGCTTTGGGAAGGAAATACCTAGCTGTCAAAGGTTTTTATCAAAGGGAGGGAGTCACCTTCAGTTTGATTAATGTTACCTCTTAGCACAGATCATATATCAAAGAACTTTGCAGGCATATTCACACTTGAAATTGGATGTATGAATTGAAACAAGCTGAGACAAAACTAACATCATTCCTGTAAATTGCAATAGGACTTGTAATATGTGGGGTGAGAATGTTGAGAATCATATACTGAAGTGATATTAGGTTTGAGCCAACACTGCTCCAGTTCCAGAAATATTGCAGACAATGATCGTTAAATGTAAAAAAAAATTGCAGCTGAAACATGTTGGAAACCATCACTGTCTACACATTACAAGTCACAGGAGCAGGTTTCTCACTCTGATTGATAGCAGAGAGTTCCAAGAATATTTACATGTGCTTGGAGTATGAGTTTCTGTACCTCTCAGGAGCAGAAGCAACCTATGTTACTTGAAAGTAATAATTTAACTATTTCCAAGAATTTAGTAATAAAAAAAAGGTGAAACCCTCAGAGCCAAACACATGATATGCTTATTCTGGGGAGAGAAAAGTTGTCTGTCATTTGGTAATGTCTTATATAATGTTTATACCCTGTGGTGTTGAGTAGAGATGAGGTAAACACTACAAAGAAAATAAAGGACTGCAGTGGTAAGTCTTAGGGCATGCTTTAAGTAAAAGGCTTACACTGATCATGCAAACTCCAGATGCAGTGTGATGTTCACTTCATAGTTTGATCAAAGTATTAATGATAGTTTTTGAACTCCTGAAAGTGGTCACTATGTGCTGTTTAACCCTGTATTTTTCCTCCCGTTACTATTTTCCTTTAAGTAGGAAGCTAATTCCTTCTTCCTTTTCAAAATCTAGATATGCAAACTATTTAAGGCATTAAGTGTAAACCCACAAAATTTACCCTGCATGCCAGCAAAGTTGCTGATCTAGAAGAATACCCACACTGCCCCTGGAATATGAATTTGTCTTTCCCCAGCTTGTGTTCATAAATCTATTCACCATGTCCACATTTTCCCAACTGCACTGAAAAGTTTTGCTCCAAGCCAGCTGGGATCTTACACAGCTGTTGACTCCACTCCTTCAGGCATGCAATAAAATTTCTGTTGTGATCTTCATAATGGAGGAAATTACATACAGTGATTTGAATTTGACAGAAATTGGGTTAGTGAAGTTTGTGAATGCAATAGGCTGCATATTTATCATGAAAAGCATTATCCCAACCAAGGAAGAGTATGCACCTATAAAAATATCACATTTGCTTTGAGGGAGCAATGTCTCAAGGAAATTGAAGTTTACTCAGTAACCCAAATTTCTGGGACTTCAGTACATTAAGGACAAAATCAAACCTTGCTTTCCAAAAGAGGAATAATTTTTTATTATCAAGCTTAATTCACTATCTACACCAATTTTTGCATTGTACAGAGAATGCAAGACAGCGTCAGGACGGGGTGGTGAGCAACTCCATCGTGTACTTCACTGAAGACCCCCCCGAGCTGCCACCCAACAGTCCCCATCCGCTGAAACTGCGGCGCATTCTCAACCTGAGCCCCTTCACTGTCACTGACCACACACCCATGGAAACTGTGGTAGATATTTTCCGAAAACTCGGACTCCGGCAGTGTCTGGTGACTCGCAGTGGGTGAGTAGTTGATGGTCAAGTGAATATTTTAATTTTGTCTTATTTTGTGAATGGATGCGTATGGGAACCTCGCCTATGTCTCTTCAGGGCAGCAGAAGAAGTCAGACTTGGAAACAAAATGGTGCTTGCAGGGTGTTATATTTGATTCTGTTCTCCCAAATCCTTAGTGTATTCTCATTTAGAAAAGGTAAAAATAAATACAAAACAAACTTGTCCGACTTCCACTATCATTCGGTTTTCAGCAGAGGCAGATCTGGGAAGCAATATTGTTTGCAAAGAATATGCCTGTTTCGAGACATCCAGCTAGATGAGGTGTTTGTGAAAATTGTGATAAAGGTGTCACTGCAGGAAAATTAATCTGCTCAACTTTCTTTATTGGATAATGGAAAGGCGCATAAACCAAAGGCCCTCAAATAAAGGTGGTGAAACATGAAATCAGGGGAATAAAAAGCTGCACCGTGTGGACTAGACATAACATCCCATAGCTCCAATGGAATTTTAGATATTTAGGCATCATGGCTCATCCCAGGATCTAGTGATAACAGGATAGCCAAACCATAGCCATCACTTCCAAACATGGAAGACTTAAATTTATTCCGCTGTTAAAGAGTCTTCTTGTTATTCAAATATACTGGATATCAGTTGTTACTGTCAATGCAGTATCCTTAGCATTATGAAAATAAGAATTACTGGAACACAGATAAATGTTCTGATTTTAGGTGCCTGGATTTGGAATTTAGATGTGGAGTATTAGAACTTACATGAAATGAAAGGTGGAAAACTATTAACAATGACATAGTTTCAATATTCAGTGCCTAATGGTCTTCAAGGACTGGAAGTAGAAGCCCTTGAATACTGAGGGTTATGAAATTTTTGACTCTTGGGGCCAGGCATCTCACAGGCCTCATCTTTCTTGACAGATACAATTCATTTAGGTTCACATAAAAGAGAAATTATCATTTAAATTTGAAGGAATTATGCTGTCAGGAAGTGAGAGTTTCAGAAACCCTTTAGCTTACTTTGTGTATTACCAAGCACTGATACCTTGAGTTTGACTGCTGGTCCTCTGCAGCCTGAGCCTAAAGAAACTTATTATTTTGTTGTATGAAGTATTCATTGTTGTAGCTTCTCACTTAGTTATCTTCCCAACAAAAAGAGGTAGCAAGCCAAAGTATTTAACTTAATTATTGTGGCTGGGGTTGTTGAAATACATGAGGTGAGAATACTTTTATAAAAAGATAATAAATGGGGAATAGACGAACTGGACAGTACTGCATGGAAACACTCACAAATGTCCCTGCAGCTGAACAAGAAAAAACCTGGATGATATATGAGATGATTGCTGACTTTTCACTTCCTTTTCTCCTGTAGGAGGCTGCTGGGTATCATAACTAAAAAGGATGTATTAAGACATATGGCTCAAATGGCAAACCAGGACCCTGAATCTATCATGTTTAACTAGACTGGTAAAGAAGAAGAAAGTAACCCCAAAGGAATCCCTTCTAGATTAACATGAAGGCTGTGTTTGGTGTTTCACCTTGCTTAAAGAGACAAAGGTAATGTATATGAAGAATGGCCTGATATGCCTCTGACAGAGGGAGTGGGTGCAGGACAGCACTTATTTAATGAGGAAGGCAGTTTAGAAGCTCTGAGCAGCTGCAGACATTGAGCTGTGTTTCCTTAATGAGATTCCCATCAGCTCAATTGCAGTGCTGGTGGGTGTAAGGGATGCAGTGCTTAGAGACAAAGAGCCACGAGCACCAGTGGGAGGCATCAAGGTCACGATAACTCAAGAGCCAGGTGTGAAGAGTAGCTGACACTGTTTATGTACAAGCTGTTAAGAGATATAAAGGTTTGTGTTCCAAGCCAGAGAGTGTAGACGAGTGATGTCAGTTGCTTTTGTTACTGGAATCATGGCTATTTGTTTGCTACTGAGTTATACCGTTTTCATGACGGAAAAAAATTGGCATATTTTTAAATGAAAGATTTTGTCATCTTCATTTATTTTGTAAATGTTTAATGAATCAAGACTGAAGTTAAGTCTTAAAAGTAAGATTATTCCTCAAATCACTTTAAAATGTAGTGTCCCTTGCTCCCTGCTTTAGTCTTTGAATTTTATACTGCTTAGCATTTCTGCCAACCAGCTTCCCCTTATTAATGTTGAAATGGGATTTATTTGTAAGAATTTATTATCTCTCTATGCAATTTTGCATACAAGTACTGTAAAATTTAGTATTTTGTGGTTTGCTGTGGTAACTGGAAAAAACATAGAAGCCCATAAAATAGTTTTCAAAAGCACTAAAAGGACAGTGGTATCTGTCTCTCATCAGTGTTAGTGACTAGAGATTTAACCCCTCACCTGTCTTCCCCTGTGTACATCACAATTTTTCACAAATGAATGACACTGCATTGATTCTTGGTTCCCCATTTAAGTCTTTTTTGTCATTGCTCTTTCTTGGCATTTATCTACACTTGCCAAGAGATTGCTGAAATTAATTTAACAGTCATAGACACTTATTCTGTAAGAGATCTACTTTTTATGCACTCATCAGTCATAGACTGTGGAACTCCTCTCCACAGCACTGTGGCTGGATAAGATCACAGGGACTGAGAATGCAAATAATCGTATAAAAGCTTTAAGTATTTATCTGTTTGCAACAAGAACATAAGATTTAACAGACCCTGGTAGAGACCTCAAAGTCACTCAGGTAAAAAAATGTTAAATTTTCCTAACCCCTTGTTCTGGCCCTCTGTGAGATAAAGAGGGTCAACCCTTTAGTTAATACTGCTATCAGTAACAGAATACCAAATTGTCCTCTCTCTAACAAGTAATTCACACTCCCAACTGTTTGTTTCTAGGTGTAAACATAAAGATGGGAGAAAGGTTGTGCCCTGAATCCCCTTTAGACTCCCCGATCCCTTCATTTAGGCATCTAAGACCTCTGATATTTTTGTTCAAATTCACCCAGATAACTGGGATCCTCATGCCAGAACAGCCTGTTGCTTACTTCAGCCCAAACCCAGACTGTTGATCTAACGTGTAGGCAATGTGCATGATTATTGTGTCCCTGAACTGACACAACTTCTCAGGTGTACCCTGAGTTAGATGCTGAAGTTGTATGTCACAAATTCCTCCTCTTATCTCCAGTGACCCTGCTTCCTTCTGGCATGTGTCCCATTGCATTCACACTGAGCATGGCCTGAATAGCTGAAGTAAAAGAAGCGGAAGTGAAGGGATAATTCTAATATGTTAAGTACTCCACTTAACAATGATGTTTGCAACAGAGTGACCCAAATATACGTAGCTCTGGCCAAAGCCCATAAATATTTCAGTGTATACTTTTTGTTAACTGAACAGCTGCAGTACAATGTACTATTAAAGGGATATTGTTAAAACTATGTTAAAACTAGGACTGAGCAACCCCTTTCTTCTGAAAATAGGAAATACAACATAAAGTAGTTATTTCTTACATTTTTCTGTGTAGCTGTCAGCAGCCAAACTCATAAAAAACCAATCAAGTCAACAACAATGCTCATAAACACTAGATTCCCTCATTTGAACACAGATACCATCATAAAATCAGTTCATTCCCACAACTAAATCAAAGTGGGGCATTATACTATTTTCATTTGCTACCCATAACTTCTAAAATCTAAGGGATGTAGACTAAACTGAAAAGGTTGGCTTTTGAGAGCAATCTTATTATTGGATTAAAACTGCATGACCATGTTCTACTTTCCATGCTAACAGGAACCAATATAGTGTATTAACACTGAAAAACATTATCATTGTCTGAGAAAAAGACGTGGACTTGCCTAACTGAGGTTAATCTGGCTGTGAATACAAATTCACATATGTATTGACTTGGTTTATCAGGTTAAACTCAGTCTGTGGTTATGCATAGGAGTGGACTTGTGTGGTTAATTCCCATTAATACCCAGAGGCCTGATTTACTGAAACCAAGTCACCCCTGTGATAGCTTGTTGCCTTTCCTTATTAGACTGCTTAGGAGGAGCCCTCAGGACTTAAAAACGTGATCCAAAAAAATCAACATGATGGTTTTTACAAACACCAGCAGGAGGAATTGAGAGTTATGTAGTTACTGTGAATGCAGTCTGACCCTGGACTATCACCCAAGTAAAAGGCAGGTAAATGGGTGTACAGGTCCCTTTTGGCACACTGCTTTCCAGATGGAAAGGAATACCTAAGTGCTCAAGGGAAAAACCTTTGGACATATAACCATGTACTGCTGTTCCTTGTTCAGCGTCAGTTCAAAAGATGTCAAACCAGAGCAGGAGCAGCTCTCTGGCTCTCCAGGAATGGCACACTCATGGACAGCTTCAGCTGCTTGGTGTTATCATCAAGGCTGAGGCTGATGCTAGAATGACATGGAGGACTTTGAAAGAGGACAGACTTTGCTAATTAGAAAACTTCCTCCATGCTGCAGCCTTTATTGCTCTTCACACTGGTGTCTGAAATGGAACACCCTTAATATAAATTAATAACATGCTTATCTCAAAAAATGCAGTTATGATGTAACGATTTAATTTATTTCCCCATAAGAAGCTCATTATCAGGCACTGTTTTCCATCTGTATTCCAAAATTTGTCTCAGAATGTACTGAATAGACTCGAAGAGGCATAGATCTCAGCCCTATCTATCTATTTGAATTTGTAGAGCTTAAAAGAGTCACATAACATTATTAGTCTGAGTTACATGAGTATTTTAGTTTATACTGCTGACTTTATGCAACCTCAGTTCAGTCCCTCCAGCAACTGGCCTTCAAAAATGCCCAACTAAATTAAACAGAGGAATAAAAATCTTTGAATTATGGGGGGTCAGTATTGTACCTTTGTTTTGCATGAACTGTGTTAAGTTACATTTAGCTTCTGATGTGTACTTGAAGCAATCTGTAGCGGAAAGTTTAATAATAAAGTACAGAAATGGATGACATTAGACACTTTGGCTGTCCCAGTAATACTAATTAATACTTCTTATGCTTTGAAGAAGCAGAAAAAGAATATTTGAGGATTACAGAAGACTCACTGATTCCGTGTTTGAATGACACAATATTTATGACTATAGTTTTGCTTTGGCTCTGTTTGTTGTTTTGGTTTTTTTTTAATTGTAGAAAGCAGTGTATATGTTGCACCTTATAAAAAACAATGTTTGGACTCTATTTTTTAAATAAAACTGACTTACAGTACTGGAAACCTTTCTTGGATATCTTATTAATTAGAAAAGTATTTCACTTAATGTCTCTATGATTTTTATGATTCCTTTTCTCACTTTTAGGGATAACTCAAGCCTGAGTTCTAGAGCTCTAGGATATCCAATTCAATTATGAGTTAGGTAATATTAAGTAGGGAGTTAGTAAAGTTCACGCAGTGGACTTCAGAGAATCAGCCTTGACAGCTAGCTATTTTATTTTCACAGTAAAATGTTTTTTCTTCAGCATCAGAAATACCTTACAAATCTACAAAGAGAAGAAAAACTATTTATCTAACCAGGTTGTTCTGTCTACAATGACCATGAAACTTTAAAACTAGATGCTGCAAAGCGGCTATGATATATTTTTGTATATATTTTTCAGCCGCACTTTAATTCAGAGCTAAGATCAAAGACTGAAAATGACAGGTCCAATCATGCCCATTTAATTGGATGAAACATACCCTAAATCTCTGTCAGAGGCTAAATTCCAGGTAGTAGCAAAGAACCTGGGCTTGATCCTGATCAGCATGCTAAGGTGAGCATGCTACCAATATCCTAGTTCCAATTAAATTACTCATTTCAGAAACTGTTTTTGGGAGTCCCATGGCCTTCAACTCGTTCCATGGATTGCTGTGCCCTTAACATAACCCAAAACACAGTCCAAAATCCCAAGAGTCATCAGCCATGCAGCAACTTTAATAAGTAGTAATAATTCCAGTTGTTTGTATTTGGTCATGGGATACTGAACTTTAGACCTGCCTGTCATCACTTGCGGTGGCACAGCTGGGAAATGGAATAGAAAATGTTCAGAGGCATTCAGCACTGCTGTGGTGCAGCTGTGCTCCACATATCCTGAATGATATTCATCCAAACCAAGCAGCCATTACCATCCATGCACCACCTTGTTCCTTTAGAGAGGCTCTTTCTCCACATCTATTTCCTACAAGCTGTGTTATTATCTCATGCTGTTCTCCTCTGCTCCAAATGGGATCTTGCTTCTAGCTCCTCACTGCTGTGGTGGCTCACTAAAAATAAGAAAGGTGCATCTCTGGAGGATGGTCTCCATTTGTGGCAGATGGGATTTTGCATTGCTGCTTCCTGGAGGATGTGGCAAACAGGTGTTGCTGGAATGCTGCACAGAGTTTTTGGATTGGTTTTTGGCTTGCTGTGTCTTAGGATCTGGTTATTGAATTCTCTCTGCCCAAATTAAGGTGCAAACAGTAAATGTCAAGTAGAGAGAAATAGAAGTGGGGGAAGAGAAAGAGAGTGTGAGAGAGACTAAGCAAAGACAGCACCACTACCTGGAATCCTGCAGTGTCCTGCTGGGCATTCTTCATCCTGGTCTGCTTGCTGGTGGGGGTTCCCATGTTCTTGTCCCTTTTATACAGTCCAGGTCCTGGGTATCTATAGGCATGGGGGCCATTACCACCCAACATGAGATGATGTATATAAGACACTTCCTTTCTCAGTTTACCTTGGTGGGAGCTTTTTTCCAGATAGTTACCTGGATCTGCCTCACCAGGCCTGGTGCCTTCCTGTTGCTGTCAGTGCTTTTCCCACAGTTTGCACACTGGAATTTTGTCCAGTGTGTTAATTCCTAATTTTCACCTCTGGTTAGGTCTGGTATTAGCGTCTTCCTTTTTGTCATCTGTGCTTATTCTAAGGCCCTGAAGTGGTGGCTTCCCTTGTGGACTCTTTCTTATTTGACAGTGTTTGAGGCTGTTCATTGAGGTTCTCCAAGTACTCATGCTAACTTAATGCAATATAAAAAAGATTAACTTATGCGAAAAGTAGCTGCTGCATTTCACAGATCAATCGGATGTTCACCATCTCGAGCAGTAACCAGTGTCACTTCCCAGTGAAGTCAGTCTGGAGCTGGGATGTGACTGTGAGAGCTGTATCCTCAAGCAGTTGTGGGCTCTTAGGCAGAATGAGACAGGAACTACTGACCTGTAGCTGCAGCATTTGGTTAACTCTCCATCCCTCCTTTAACCTTATTGTATTCTGAGCATAATTAATATTTTCAGTTTGAGCACATTATAAACCCTACTTTAGCACAGTTAATTATTTCAACCCTTGTTCTCTTTCAGAATTATCTTGTATAGTCAGGATCAAAATAATCTGAGTGTTCCTACTGGCTTTTCCCAGCCAGCAGGTAACTGGTTAGGGAGACATAACCATATGTAACAGCCAGCTTGGGGATAGTCAGTATTTGGCACTTCAGCTATGTTTCATTTGAGAAATGTTTGTGCAGCCTGAACAATCAGTGCACAGCTCTCTGTGGGGATTTACAAAAGCCTGATGATTTGTTCCTGGCTTGAACAGCATTTAGAGCAATGCTTGTGGCCAGCTGAAGTTACATACTCTTCATATTAACCACTCTCTCTTAATCCACAAAGATTCAGTAAAGGGCACTGAAAAAAATGTGCAGATTGCTTAGGAAACTAGACTATCAACTATTTTAGCTAGGAAGAGCTGCTTTATTATCTCAAGTTATGTCTACAGAGGCATCCCACTTTCAGGAGAACCATACCCTGTGAAGGGCTCACTGGCTGGTCCACTAGGAAGGAATAACACCTAGAATATAAAATAGTATCTATTTGTATTGACTGCAACCAATGCTGTTGTTTTTCTCTGCAAATGTATGAGACAACTTTTTCCCCCTGAAGTAAGCTCACTGTTTCTACAGTTGCTAATGAAAGATGGACTGTGCCATGCACAATTTGATGTGGAGTACTGCAGGACTAGTGCAATAAGTGCTAGTTAAATGTTTCTCCTTCGATAAATGCAGTAGAAAGGAGTGGCTGCCATAATTGTGCCATGCAAAAGGACCATTCCAAATAATAAAAAAGTCAGATGAGCTGTAGTCCTGTGCTTCTAAAGATTTGCAACAGGTAAGATTGAAGGGTTGTGAAACCTTATGATTTATAAATATATTTGTGTTTAAATAATTTCCAAAGTTGCAATTTTCCTAAAGACAAATTTTATTTACCTAACTGTCAGATAATGTGACCATTAGAATCCAAAATTTCTGAACATACAGGGGGCAACCAGATCCTTGAAATCCCCAAGCCTGGGAAGAGAGAGAGAGACACACCTAAGCTCTGCTGTGGTTCAGGAATGAGGGAGAGGACACAAACTCTACCAAGGCTCCAAAATGACCATGGTAAGCAGTGAGATTCAGGAAAAATCACAATATGTGCCATACTTTTTCACAGTAAAGTCATGGTTAGAGACTCTTTGTTAGGTAAGTCCATGCAATGCAGAGTCTTGTAGGTGTTGATTTAAGTGCAGCTCACTGAGTTACCATAGTGCAGCTCCTTCTTTGCTAACTGCTGCTCTGGTGGGCTTCTGCCAAGCCAGAAGGATCATTGTCCTAAAAGGACATTTGTAGACTTCTGTTTATAGGTAACTCAGCTAGCTATTCTGAATCACATTGAGATTCCTGTATCTAAATTGTTATAGGAAACTTAGGCTTCTGCTTATACTCTCATATTTCAGATATTGGGATGTTCATCACATTTTTAGGTCTTGCTGTAGCCTGAACACAGTATTTTGCTTCACGTAATTGAAGTTAAAATCTAACAACCATTTTTTAGTGAGCAGAATATTTAGCCATCTTCTATACAGTCACTGCTTGAGATAATTTATCATTTAGATTATTGTACTAATTCTTGATTTTTAGTCTCTGTCTGACGCACGTGATTAATAATGTTTACTTATTTATCCAATTAATTGGTTGAAATGGTACAATTATTAGAGGTGCAACAAAGGTACAAATAGTCTACCTGAAGATTTTCCACATCCTAGATAATTAACATTGACTGAATTATGTTTTAGCCCTGTCTCAACTTTTAAGGAGTGCTATTACAAAGCACTAGTCACAGGGACACAAGGAATAAATCATAAACTCCACCTCTTCTTTCCAAGCCAGGGAGCATACATGAAACTATTCCTTTTCTCTCTGTCAGGTCAGGTTTAGGCAATAGAAATCCCTACACATTTGATGTCTACAACAACTCCAGGTTAGTAAATCTCTCCATGTCAGACTGCTTCCTTCCAGATAAACAGGCACCATTCCAAGAGTACCAGTTTTCCTTCTGTGTAAGGATAACCAGGTAGGGCAGATAGCTAACACTCCCACTCCCTTTTCCTTTTCTCACTTTGCTGTTTTTTCCTCATTCAGTCCCAGCTATCCAGTCCCAACCCATTCTGCCTCTTTACTGCAGCTTTTCTGTAATAACTGAAGAACCCCCAAACAAATCAGCACATCTGCTCTTTCTGTTCACTTGGGACTTCTGCACAGAACGCGAATTTGCCAGCTACAAAGTCAGTGGATAAGCTACAGTCTAGCTAGCAGCATTATTTCCACCAAATAAGTATTCAGCACTCATGAATTGTAAAAGACAAACCATTGAGGGTCTAGAACCAGGGCCAGGTTGATCATCTGATGACCTGGTACATACAGACCACAGTAACATATTCTGCTCTATTTGCCCTTTTTCTGGCTCCGTGTTAGAATTCTGCCTTCTTGCTGTTCAAGTTTCAACAATATAGAGGACAGCAAGAGTTCCTTTTACCAAGATCCCTTTTATTCTCAGAATAATGCCCCATTCATGAGACTATGAAATTTTTGCCTCTCTTACTGAAGCTTTTTCATTCTTCATGAGCCTTAGTCCAGGGGGGAGAGCAGCCTTCTTAACAGTGGTTCCATTTGCTCACACACAGAAACCCCAAGTGCTCCCCTCTACCTAGGGACACTCCAAGTGCAGTTGGAGCAGCAGCACAGACACCTCCTCTCTGGCAGAGCTGGAGGCCACTGCCACCACTGCCTCCTCCCATCTTCATTGACTACACGGCTCTGGGAACAAGAATGCACAGAGGGAAAAGGTGGAGAGCTGCTGTACTTGGCTGATGACACACCCTGTTGGGACTGATTTTTAAGCTGAAACTCAGAAGTTCTGGCTGGCTCTTCCTTCCCACTGCTCTGTCCTGCTAATCTCATGGTTAGTCAAGGGAGGAGTATTCAGTAAGTGCATCACACCACACAGCCACACCAGGAGCTGTGTTTAGCTTTTCTGCAGTTGCACAAAGTCTGCCTTTCTCAGACCAATGGAAAACCAAATCCATGGCTGTGTCTATCACAACTCCATGTGCACTGAGCACAAGAGGCAGGCAGTTTATCACAGCAGACAGCCATGATCTAGCCTCATATCTTTCCTGCACTGACAAGAGGGTTTTCCTTACATTCAGATTTTCTAGGACCTTCAAAGAGAAGATATTATCAGTTATAACAGTGTTCAAGTACCAGAGGGCACTTGAGAGAGGCCAGCAGCCTCCTGTGATAAGGAGAGCTAGCAGTGCCACACAGGCGCTCTGTGCTGCTTCTGAAAAAGCAGCTGATATTTTAGCTACATCTGCAACATGTTGGGGCAAACACTCCCAAGGGGTAATGGCTTTAGTCTGAAAGAGCGGATTTAAACTATATATGAGGAAGAAATGCTTTACCATTAGGGTATCAAGGCACTGGAAGAGGTTTCCCAGAGAAGGTGTGGATGCCTCATCACTGGAAGTGTCCAAGGCCTGGTTGAACAGGACTTTGAGTAATCTGATCAAGTGGAAGGTGTCCCTGCCCAGGTGAAGTGGAACTAGAGGATCTTTAAGGTCCCTTCCCATCCAAATCATTCTGTGATTCTATCATGATATTCTGTGCTGCACAGAATGCTTGGGGTCTTTAGTGATCCACTGCTCCAGACTCTAAATTTAGCTGCAGTAGTTATTAATCAGCATTAGGACAATGAGCAGGGATTTATTTATCAGCTCCAGTGGGCTGGAGCAGCGGGGTCCCACTAGGTGGCAATCCAGCCCTTGGCATGGCTGCGGCAGCGCCAGTGCCACCAGCCCTGCTCAGGCTGGCAGAGGCCACCAGGGTCCTTGCTGAGCACTGACTTCTAACTTCTGCAGCAATCATCGCTGTAGCATTGTTTGCTCTAAATGTGTCATTTTCCTCATGAATTTTTGTAGATAAGCCAATTAAAAGCTATTTTAAAAAATTGTACCTTTTTATGTATTTATTTTAGCTTGTATATATTCTGTTGGGAAAGGGAGAGGAAAGAAAGAAAGAAACCTTTTTCTTTGTTTGGAGTATGTCTGCTTTGGCTCCTTAAAACACGTATCACATCTGTAAAAACATAGTGGCAAAAGGAGGAAAAAATAATCTGTGGTGCTTTCCTGGTGGTTTCTATGAGGCTTTCATGTAAACAATACATTTTCATCAATTATGCATTTAGGTCACAGGAAGAGTTGGTGGAAGGAATTCTTTTGCCATTTCAAAGTCGCTATCAGGAAGAAAATACAGCCAAGCTGATGGAGCTAAGGAAATACAGTTTAGTTCTCCTGACCTGATGTTTTTCTTCTTCACTTTCTTTACCATCATTCCTATTTGCATAAATATATCTTTCAGCATAGCAATATCTGTGTAGGGAATACACAGTGGCCCTTTGAGCATGGAAAAGTCTTGTTTTGCAGCAGCAATTCTAAAACATGTTACTGTTTATGTTGTTTACATGAATAACATTAGAGAACTGATTAAAATGCCTTCCCTGTAAAACATTTGGTCAAATCTGGAAAACAGCATACACTCCTTGGTAGCATTACCATATGTAACCTTTAGGCTGCTGTGCAATTTACAATCCCACATTACATGCTTAAATATCCTGTTAAAAGTAAAATGAGAATTAAGTGCTGAGGAACAGTAGCCACCACACAGAACAGGCAACAGCTGATGTTAGTTACCAAAAATGCCAGAGAAACCTTAATATCTTACCTCTTCTCTATATTGGTAATCACAGAAATCTCAAGAGTACTTACTTTCTTTTTTTTTTGTGTGAAAAATCCCAGAGAACTTGTGGAAATGCTTCTGGTGCTGTGGTGCATCTTACAAGTACTTGGAAAGTGGAACAGGAAACAGAAAATCAAGGGTCAGGGCTTTTCACTCCGCTACCTAAGGAGGCTGACCCTATCCTGCAAACCCTGGTAAAATTAACCTGTAAAGGCAGAAGGGAGAAGAGAGCAGTTGCTGCAATTGCTAGGAGAAGAAAGCTCAGCATTCCCACACCTTCTCCCAGCTCTGCTTATGTATTTTATTTACTTTTCTCAACTGTACAATGTATTACCAGCCTTGGGAAGAGGGACAAGGCAGAAGTGTCCCACCTCAGAAGTAAATGCCACAGCAGAAGGCTAGAGATTTTCACTGTGCATACTGTGGCCAGCACCATGCATTCCTGTGGCCCACCTTCAGCAGGAAAGGGCAAAAATTGCTTTTCTCTCTGTTCTTTCCTAACCTGAAGGTCAGGGCTCCAGACTGAGGAGGATCATACAGCCAGGTGATGCTTTTCCAATGCATCACTTCTTCCTTGGGTCACGTACCTGAAAGTTGCATTCAGCAATGCCAGAGCACCAGCTCATGCAGGGTGACAGAAGGCTGGCTTGGTGGAGACCAAGCTGTCCCATGCGCTGGAGGCTGTCTCCATGAGCTTAGGGACTCGTGGCAAAGCACAGCATGCTTGTTTGTAGATCTATAGCTGGCTCTGAAACATATGGCTCCTTAACAGGAATCAACTTAGGCTAGCAACAGCCCTCCCTCCTAGAAAGTGTGGGGAAAAGATTAGCAGAGAGTACAGTAATTTCACAACTATAAGGCATATTGGATTATAAGGTGCACTTCAGGGTTGTCGGTAAATTTCTGAACTTTGTCCACATATAAGGTGCACTGGACTATAAGACGCACTTTTTTTTGTGCAGCGAGGATCCACTGCTGGCTCTCCCCACGGCTCTCGCGGCTCGCACTTCTGGGTTGGCTATTTTCCGAACTTTGTCTGTATATAAGGCACACCGGCATATAAGGCGCACTTCCGGGTTTCGATCAAAATTTTAGTCAAAAGAGTGAGCCTTATAGTCGCGAAATTACTGTAAATGTTGTGCCCACAGAGCTGGAATACCCTGGGACCAGGGTTGGTGTCTTGACATAGCACATAGCCCAGTGTCTGCTGGTTTATTTGTAAATAAATAAAATGGAACCTGATCAGTATGTTTGGTAATGAGTAGATTGCTTCCTATTGACCCTGAGGGATCCAAGAGAGGTGATGGAGAATTTGTGAAGCATCCTTTGAAGTTGATAGGGACAAAAGCTCCTTATTATAAAAAGTACCTTTACAACCCTGGTCTGAGATGTCTCTCTGCTGAGAGTGAAATACCATGTTTGCCTCTTTAATGCAGAGCAATTTTTTATTAATTTGTTTTCATTTTGGAAGTGAAGAGGTAAGCAATACTTCAAAGGTTAAATTTAGCATATTTGTACTATGTATGCATAATCATTTCAGATTATTAATTTGATTCTCAAAATAGTCTCACCACTAAGAAGCAAACCTCCTAATGACCTTAAAAGAAGAAAAAAAAGTTAAATTCTGTTTTAATTAAGGTTACACATGCAAAAGTTAGCCGTTTTCCTATATTTATGAAATAAATCTGTGCTATGAGACAGGGAGTTTAAAGACAGGGCTCTTTCATGCCTTCCTCTTGGATGTGTCCTGTTTTCCACAAGCACTTAAGTATGCATTTGACATTATGAGTGTGACTTTAGCAATTGGAAAGGGCTGCCAAGGAAGGTGGTGGATGGACCACCCCTGGAAGTGTTTAAGAAATTATTGGATGTGGCATTCAGTTCTGTGGTTTAGTTGATATAGTTCAGTCAAACTTTGGACTCCATGATCTTGGAGGTCTTTTCCAATCCCAATGATTCTGTAACTCTGGAGAAACCTCTAGGACTTTCATCTAAAGCCTCTGGTTCTGTTTTTTTTCTCGATTTCTTAACTAAGTTGCTAGTTAATACTGAGCAGTAAGAAAAAAAAGAATAAAAAAACAAACCAAAAGTTTTATCTGATACCATCTGCTAATCCTGGTATTCTCCTGAGAATGAGCCTTAAATCACTAGACTGCTGACTAGCATTAGAAAGAAAAACTGGAATTTCCGAGAGTAAAAGTCTTCATTTCCTTTACTTTTCTTGCAAATACAATAAAGTGGATCATGCTGAAGGAAAGAAAATCTTTTTGTGACATTTTTGTGAGGAAAAAGCACTTCAAAATACTGCAGTCTCCCCCCACCCAAGAATGTAGTTTTATTGCTTAGTCAAAAGCATAAGTCATTTCTACAGCCCCTCTTAACCCCTTGCAAGCACATGGTCTCAGATCTTACTATTTCTTCCAAGGCTGTATCTTACTAAATTGTGGGAATGAAGGCTTGTCCTTTGTTAGAGTAAATACTAAGCCATACATTTACTTTGTGGGGACTAAGATTTACAGCCTGCTTATGAAAGATAAGAAAAATCAGGCTTTGAAATCCCCACTGACAAATTTTGCAGCAGTGGAAATATTAGCTTTTCTCTTCTACTTATTTTTGCTAGGAATTAATTCCCGTTTACTTTGCTCTAAATTCTGTTTACTTTCTGTTTACCAGTGTTGCTGTCAGCCAGAAATTACCTTTCACCCTAGAACTGGTTTTTTTTTTCTATTTCTGTGCAATAGTATATATTAAAGCGTGTTAAGTGCTTTTAAGCCGTAGAATGGCAGGTGCTATATAAATATTTATCTTTGTTATGATTGCTTAAAGCAGAAGACTCAGAGGTATATAAAAGAAAAAAATAAAATAGCCCCACCTTCTGCCCTCAGTTTTCACATCTATTTCATAATCAGTTCAGAAAAAAAAAATCCCTCACAGAAAGAAATTGTTCAAACTGCCTTGCAACACAAAACAAGGATAATTTCACTTCATGTTAAATTCCCACATTTGCACTCACAGATGATTTAATTTTGAAATAGCCTTCAAAACAGTTTATCCCAAAAAAATGTAACTGAAGGGTTTCACAACAAAATATCCTTTTTTTATTCTTTTCTTTGCAATCAATCCATATTCTTTCTCGCTTTTGTTGAGGTGCTGTTTATTCAGACTATGTGAGCTGGTGGGATGGTGGACGTGGGAAGGATGTCTGTCTTTGGGAAATAATCTACGTGATACTCAGCAGAATATGTGTTTGCTGGACTATTATTTTACTATTGTTCCAGGACCACTAAGCTTTACTTAAAAAACCAAAAGTTTCAGAGAGGCCAGGTGCCTTATATTATATGCTTGAGTGTTCCTTCCTGACTGAGTTGCTTTCCCCTGTAGAGATTTTTGTCCCATTCCCATTTGAGGTTTGTTTCCTGTTCCTTTTCATTTCACCTTAGCTTTTCATGCAATGACATCCAAATAGAAAGAGACAGTCATTGCCATGGTTTTCACTCTAATACTGAACTTCCTGGCTTTTATGGCTCATAATCAATCCCATAATGTTCTGTGATTTCTATGTATGAGTGGCAAGAAGTAAAAGGGAGTTTATTTTGCCTGTATGCAGACAGGCCAACTTTCACACATTAGGAGCAGCAACTAATCACCCACAACATTTCCTAAAGTTTATGGTGCTGGCAGACAGCTGTTTTTGTTCCAATGTGATGGTTTCTTTGCAGACTCCTGCTGCCAGCAGTGTCTCAACCACTTTACTAGTGCTCCATGCACCACACATCCTGGACTACTGCCTTGAAAGCCCCTTTCTACTTTATACAAACAAAAGCAAACTAGTCTGCCAACAAATACTAAGGAGACAGACGCATTGTTACTGCAGCCATATGCTCTGTGAAAGGGAAATTTCAGTTATCAACACCTAGAACTGAAAGAACAAAATGATAGTACATAGGCATGCACCCTAGGTCCTTCAATAAAGAGACTGAGAAAAGCATGCATTTCATCTCTGCAATGCTTAGTCTATAATCTCCTATCTGCAAACTTGCTCTGATGCTCCTTGTCTTCAAAGACTTCAAAAGTGAGTCCTTGAAGCTGAGGATGCACCCCACTGCTGACAGCCCAAGTGTCTGCCTTTGAGCAGATCTGGTGTTGGAAGACTGGCCCCTTATGCTATGGATAGGGTGAGGCTGAGCCCACAAAGACTGGCCAACCTGAAGATATAACTTTCTAGAAAAGAAATATGGGAAAATCTTAATAAGTTCACCAGAACTCTGAACTGCAGTCAGTTACTAAATACAAAAGAAGAAACAAGTGGATTGAGGAAGGAGAGAAATTCCCTTTAATCAAGCCATTAGACAATCATCTCTGACTAATGAGGTGTAAAACTCTGAACATTTGAAGTGGATTCACTTTCCTTCTCTCCCACTGATACAGACACATTTGCAATCATGTATATTTGTTCAGAACAGTCATGCTGGTTTTAACTTCCATCTAATTATTATTTATATGATAATAGCTTCTAGGAACCCAGTTACAGACCAGAAGGCTGCTGTGCTAAATGTAGAACACTTGTAAAAAATTTTATGGAACCACAAAGATGATAGGAAATCCACCCAATACATTCAGTGTTGGTTTTGCAGTTGCTTATAGTTAATCTTCTACCAAAACAAAAGACAGTAGCAAGCATAATTTACAAAAAATCAAAACTCTCTTGATCTTAAATGTTGCATGATTTGCCAGAGAATCTAAATGCACATTACATTTTAAAATTCAATTTAAATCTTTAAGTATTTTTTAAGAAACCTTACAACCACAGGTTCAATAAGTAATGGGTGAAGGCATTACTTTATTTGTCTTTTATGTGAGCTATTGTGATTGCATGAAAAAAAAGAGCAAGTCCCTAAGGCAGGAATTAGAGTGAAATTCTGTGGGTCCTCCATTATACAAGAACTTGTCAGTTATAATGGCCTTGTATTACTTCTAAGGGACATAGATTTAAAGAAACTGAAATAAATAAATAAATAATGCTTCTTTTGGAAAGTACCTAATGCAAAAAAGAAAACATTGTCCCAAAAGACACCAAAAAGCATTTTTCTCATGCAGGAAAGAGCTGCTTGACTCTTGCAGAACTGCTGGAAAGGATTATCAGAAACTACAGTAATTTC
>VRYO01002772.1:72713246-72736439 GCA_009812075.1 Sialia sialis
CTTAACTAGACATCAAGGGATGCCCCTCTTCCAGGGGAGTTTAGATTGGGTATTAGGAAAAAATGTTTCCACTGAGAAGGTAACCACACATTGGAACAGGCTACCCCGGGAAGTGGTGGAATCACCATCCCTGGAAGTGTTCAAAAGGCATGTGGATGTGGCACCTCAGTGCACGGCTTAGCACTGACCTTGGAAGTGCTGGATTTACTCTGGTTGGACTCTATGACCTTAGAGGTCTTGTCCAACCTAAATGATTGTGTGATTGTTCAGGTGATGTCCCCAGTGACTCATAGGCACTGGCATAGCTCCTGCCTTGCTCCATTCCATGACAGCATTAGAGTTAGTTTTTGGACAATACCCCCTGCCTCAGCTGGAGAACAGCCTTTGGCCCCAGCACCATCTATGACAACATGACATTATGGTGAGATGGGTTTGATAATTAGGCAGAGGGAAGAAAGGAGGTATATCCCAGCCACGTTTTAACTACTAGTCACAGGGCACCACCGAAGTAGAACCAAACTTGTAGGTGCACAGCTGGCTAAATGCAGCAGGTGCTGGGAACCACTTTCACATCAGCTAGATTCCTTTTACATGCTTTAGGTATAGTCCTATTGGGAATGGTGTCTGGTGGCTTGTTTTAGGACTAAGGCCACATTAGGCAGAGCATCACTCTAGATCCAGAGAGCTGAATCCCCTCCAACAAGCCCAGCAAGCACAGCCTCAGCAGAGCTCTACTGGATGTGATCTGTCCCTGCTCCCCTCCTGAGCTTTGTTTTCAGCCGGTGGACAGATTCCCTCCTGCCTAGAGGAAGACAAACATTTCCACTGGTGCTCCTCCTGAAATCTCAAGGATCCCCTGCTGTTAGCTGTCTGCCTGAGGAAGGTCACTGTGCCTCAGTAGTGGAAACATGGGCTCAGAATTAAAGGCAAGAGTAAAGCTGAGGCCCTCCTGTGGGGCCACATAACAACATCCATCCTATGGATCAGCACAGAGCAGGACAGGTAACCCTAAAGAGGCACCCTTCATGTCAGGCCCCTGACCTGGGCGTGCCTGTGCTCCTGGGATCCTCTTGCAATCAAAGAGGCAGCAAGCCTCCCCTCTGAGCTATCTGCTGGATGCTGTGCTGTTTCTGCACTGGCTGCCTAGGGAACCAGCATCTCCTGTCTGGAAACATAAAGGTCTTAAATGCCTTAAGCAGATCGTGTGAGAGATTCCCTCCTCTGCTCCACCTCATCAGAGGGTTGGCAATTGGTGGTAACACACACAGGTGAGAGGAGAACAAAGGAAATCTCCTTTATTTCTGGAAGAAGAAAAAGAATGTTCTATTTTTCTTTTAAAGTACGCAGGATTACCGATTCATTTATTCACAGTACTTGGGTTTTAATCTGTCAGGGAATAATGAGCCATTATTTTATACTTATGGGAAATGACACTTTCTAGTACCTGGTATTTGCAGCTGTCAAATTATATATGTCAGCATCTGTCACTCTCCAGCATTACTTAACAAATGAGTTTTGCATATCCCAATGAGCTTCTACTAGAATGAAGAAAAATATTAACACCTCTTCTGGCAACTGTACAGACTGACTGCTTTTTTGGCATATTCAGTTCTGCTCTGTATAGTCTTACTATATACAGTCTAGGCTGCATTTTTACAAAGGTTATAACAGGCCTATCAAATACACTAATATACATATTTCTGCTTCAATGGACTATTTTTCTTTCCTAATTCAACTGACTTAATGAAAAGTGAAAATGGCAGTGTTAAATAACAGAGAATCACAGAGAATCACAGAATCGTTAAGGTTGGAAGGGAACTCTGGAGATAATCTAGTCCAGCCACCCCCAAGACAGAGTCACCTAACACAAGTGATACAGGAATATGTCCAGGTGGGTTTTAAATATCTCCAAAGAGGGATATTCCATGACCTCTTTGGGCAGCCTGTTCAAGTGATTGGCCATCCTCAATGAAAAGAAGTTCTTCCTCATGTTGAAGTGAAACTTCTTGTGTTTTAGTTTATGGCCATTGCTCCTTGTCCTGTCTCTGGGCATCACTGAAAAGAGTCTGGCACCTTCCACTTGGCACTCACATTTGGGATATTTATATGGACTGATGACATCTCTCAGTCTTCTCTTCTCCAGACTAAACCAGCCCAGCTCCCTTAGTCTGTCCTCCAGAGAGATGTTCCAGATCTCTAATCATCTTTGTGTCCCTCTGCTGGACCGTCTCCTGTAGCTCCTGGACCTTACTTGGAGTATCCGGCTGAGCCATACACAGAGGCAAGACCCTTCTTTTGTAGATACTCCTTACACAAACTTGCAGAAAGAACTATTTACTTTTTTTTTTTTTTTGTCACAAATTCATTATATTTTTCTACATTGCAAACTGATACAAACAATTTATTGGCTAGTACATAAAACAGTTTACCTGGACACCACATACCAACATCAAGTGGGCAAGCACACCATTAGTGCAAAGGAACAACTTGGCTTTTAAGGCTCCTGTGATTCACTGTGATTCAAGTAAAGCAAAAAAGGAAAGAAGCCAGAAAAGTCAAAGAGCAAGGAGCAGGTGATGCTGCTCCAGGGAGGAGCATATTTTTCCCATACTAAAAGTATTTTTTCTTTTCTTTTTTCTTTTTTTTTAAATATAATATAAGAGAGACTCCAATGACAGCTCATATTCATCACTAATGAGCTTTCCAGAACTGCTGGGGCTTTTGGGCTCTTCACACAATCCATTGGCAAGACCCTGGACCTGTCTTAGAGACATGAATCTACCCTCAGGCTAGGAACTTTGAAAGGGGCAATATTTGGGGTTTGGTTGAGGGCCTTTGCTGTGGATGGACCAATAACCTGACACCTTGATTTTAGGAAAGATGACTGTGGTGTATTAAAGCAATTATATTTTTTAGTATTGAGTTCTGTGCATTCTAACATGATGTGTTAACTTTTCTCACTGGAATTTCTGTGATGGAGAAGTGTGATTTCCTCAAGTGAGTCATGCAGAGGAAAAGCTTTGTTGAACTTTCATGTCCAGACACAGCTACTCCTTGTATCAGATACAAAACCTAAGTTTTTCAGAATCAGTCTCTGTATTTCAAAGAGGTTCCTCTTTGCTGCGATTTCCTACTCTGGTGCATGGCAGGTTCCAAATCTCAGTACATTACTGGCATTTAAATCTGTGAGCCTATGTGTTTTCTGTGGCTAAACACATGGAAGTGCTCAAGGCCAGGCTGGATGAAGCTCTGAGCAACCTTGTCCCCCCCATTCCAGGGCCACTGGAACTAGATGACCATTCTATGATCCTATGATTGAAACACTGAGTTAGCAACAAGTAGGACTGGTCTGCCAGAAGCCTATTCCCACCTTGCTTCCTTCATAGACCTACTTTTCTACAGTTCAAATAGTTGAAAATCGATGCACCAAAAAGAGATGAAAGCTACTGAATCTTTCCTTACACGAAATTGAAGTTCATATCGGCACAGTTGAGTCCTGAAGATTTCATTAAGAAATCTTCATTAAGAAAGATTTCATTTTTGGCTGGTGAAACTGGTGGATAGCAGCTGAGAACTGAAGGACGAGGCAGTGAAACTCATCATCCTGCAGAAAGTCCTAGAAACTAAACCCAGCTCCTTGTTCCAGTTTACTCATACCCACAAACATCTGTGTCATTACACAATACATTTAGTCACGGAAATCATTTAAGTTGTTCCCTTGGTCTTACCATTTTAATAATTGAGCAGAAAATCAACTCTGATATGTTTCTTTCCCCATAGTATTACATATGAAACAATATATGTCTGTGAGCTAAAAGCCAAAATTGGAAGCCAAGATGAAGATAGAGCAATACTACAAAGGAAAATAAATCATTGATGTCATGAGTTCACCAACTACTGCTATTAAAAAAGGTAAAGGATTTTCTGAAATTCTTCTTCTGGTGTTTCCCTGGCCAAAGTTGGTTATCAGATTCAAACTGGATATATGAAATGTCTTCATGTCCTGAAAGTAAAATTTTCAGCAAAATTGCTATTTTTAAATAGCACTTCTTGGACTACTTAAGGACGTATAGAATTGTCTGTTATACTCCAATAACAGTGATTCCAGTTATTTGTTTTGGAGGTTGATTTACAAAACATTTTTTTCCTAGCCCTTCATTTATGCTTGTACTGACAAAAGAAAAGAAGCAAAGAAGAAAAAAAGTACCAGTATTCATAGTGACTGGAACATATTTTAGCAATATTTCAGATATTAGCTGTGGGATTAATCTGACTAAACAGATATCTGCACTGTAGATGTCTTCTGTCTCTCAACTAATCAGCTTTGGCTTCCTCAGTGTGGAAAGGAATGGAGGTGTTACAGCCCAACCCTAAAGGCAGCATCTAAAATACAAATCCAGTGAATCTCACCACGCATCCAATTCTCTCTGTTAATAAGAAAGAAACACAGAGTAACGAGATGAGATGGGACAGAAATGTAAAGTAAACTCAGAGGAATTCTAAGACCAGAAAACACAAAGATTGATGTATATCAGGTTACCCTCAGATTTATAGGTGATCAGCTCTGAACTTATACAGAAACCTGAGTACTCCGTGTTCCTTTTTATGGAATACTGTACACAGTAGGGATTATGTGAGCAGCATGTTTAACAGGGAATAAGGAAGTTTGCTAGATCAATAAAAATAAGTAACAAGAAATCTAAACAACAAACATGAGCACAATGGATAGTTGATCTCAGCTGGCAAAGGCTCAAATTAAAGCACTTCAGTGAAATCACCAATAGTAAACCATGAAATCAGAGCCACTGACCTGAAGCACAGGCTAGACCTAGCATCACAATACTTTTACTCTTCTAAAATGCTTAAGGACAGTCTTTCCTGGTTTACCCATCTGGACATTAATTCACCACATTTTAGTGTGCTTACAAAACCTTTTTCAATTGGGCAAATGACCAAAGTAAAATATAATCCAGCAGTGAACTAATGTAGTTTGTATGGCATTAAAGAACATGCATGATAAATTTTGGATTTTAAATACAATAAATCAGTCATTTAAATTCAGTATAAGCCACATAATTTAATTCTGCTTCATTAGCCTATATAAACACAATAAAATCTGTCAAATGCAAACAAAGGGCCTCCTAGAGGTGATATTTTAATTGTAATAAAACTGTCATCTAGATTAATAGGCCAGCCGAACAATTAATTTCTTGATAGAAGTTAACACTGCTCTAGAAAATGAGCTTTAGCTTTAATTTCTTCTGATGCCTTTGTGCTCAGGAAACAAGAACTTTGCTGCAGTAGAAAGCAGAAACAATCTGCCCTATCAGAAGAAAAAGGACAGGGGGTTGAAGGTCTGGGTTACAGCATGAAGCTCTGCTTCTACTGCTTCCTTTAGACTATTGCATTTAACATAAATGAGCTTTTAGCTTAGAGATGGGATTTAGGGAAAGACCTTTCAAGCTAGTCAAACATCATCCAGTCTACTTAGCCAGGTAGAAAGAGGGGGCTTTCCCAGATGCCTCCAGCATGGGCCAGGGCACCACAAATACACACCCAGAGTGCCCAAAATTGTACCTGCATTTCTTTCGGGTTGCCAGTGGGAAAAATGTATTAGTTTTTGGACTTACTTATTTTTTATTATTATTTTTTCCCCTCCCCCCTTAAAACTCGAGTACAGCTTGTGGCTTATATTTGTTGGCTGAGAAACAAAACACTCTTCCACTGATTGGCTTTAATTGCTTCACTAGAGGTCTTTTAGCTGGTGACTATGAAATATTCACAAGTGATAGAATCTAATTCCAGCTGGGTACAGTTGACTATCGGAGTCTAATTTTGATTTACCTCCCCTTCCCCTCTCTCGTCCTTATACATTGGTGCTGCTTTTCCATATTTTATTGCTTCATTTGAGATCCTTTGTAGCCCATACAGTGAAAAAACCAGCCAGGGCCTCTTTCATCAGCCTGTTGTGAAAGCACTAACCTGCACTGAAGGGAAAAAATAATCTTTTGTGTTAAAGAGTTATGTGAAATTGTTTACCTTATCCTTTGAATTTTAATCCCTAAAAGCATTTCTTTCCTAAAAATAGAGCTGCATACTTTCTAAGCCATTTAGTAGCCAGACAGAAAAACCACCAATGTGCCTTTCACTCTGTTTTATTAATATCACACTTAAAAAAGAAATATCTCTGTGCTCTTCTGAGCGACAGAAACAATATAAAGATTTAACAGGGGACAAGAAGTGTCATAATTTCTTCACCAAAGAAAATAATCTGCCACAGGTTTTATGGATGTATTTTCAGTTCTTCAAAGCTACTTTTAAAACTGTGTCAGTCCCTTGGATTTCTTCATCCTGGGCTGGGTATCTCTGCTGTGTGCAGGGGCCAGCAGCTGCTCTTTTATTTGACTCACTGGGCACCTGCTCCTGCCAAAGCCATTAGCCAAAACATTCATAGCTGAGAAGGAACAGCGAGAGCTTAAATTTCCAAGGGTTGTGATTTCTAGCACTAAAACAACCTCAGCATTTCTGACAAGGCTCTCCTGCATCTATCCCAGAGCCTGCACACTTGTCCCCAGCTGCAGGGAAGGCTTGGGTCCTGGAGCCAGTGCTGCTCCCTGCACTTGGGGAACCCAGAGGGGTGGTGGCAAAGTTGCCCATGGAACAGGCTAGAGACATCCTGATGATTGGTACAGTGCCCTAGTGTTTTCCCTCCCATCCTCAATGTACAGCCCTCCCTGCCAGGTATTAGGTCTTGGAGCAGAGAGAACATCCAATGACCCAGACACATTTTTAACAGAATAAATTTCTGGAAGATAAAGTGCTGTATTTGCCTTACTAGAAACACTAGTTGAGAAGTTTTTCACATATGTTAGACACTTAATGAATCAGAGAATGTTTGGGTTGGAAGGGACCTTAAATATTATCTAGTTCTACCCTGCCATGGGCAGGAACATCTTTCATTAAACCAAGTTAAAGCCCTGCCCAGCCTAGCTTTGAATACTTTTAGAAGGGAACATAGACAGCTTTTCTGGTCAATCTATTCCAGTGCCTCACAGCCTGCATTGTAAAGGATTTCTTCCTATTACCTAATCTTAAACCTATCCTCTTTCAGTTTGAAGCTGTTCCCCCTTGTCCTGCCACTATATGTCCTTGAAAAAGTCCTTCTACAGCTTTCTTGCAGGCTCCCTTCAGGTACTGAAGGTACAACTGTAAGGTTTCCCTGAAGCCTTCTTATCTCCATGATGAACAACTCCAAATCTCTCAACCCTTTCTCATGAGAGAGGTGCTACATCACTCTGATCACCTTCATGACCCTGCTCTGAACCCACTCCAGCTGGTCCAACAGAACCAAAACATTTCCATGTCCCTTTGACTTTCATTTGTTGTGGTTTTCTGGGCCCCCAGAGGACTCTTGAAGATTCAGAATTAAAAGGCCAGTGTATTGAAATAAGTATCTTACAGGGTTACCAGATTTCTAGATATCAGTCTTATTTTGTTGATGAAGGTAAACACTTTGCAAATTATAAACCCATAAGAGACAAAGACAATTTGTAGCAAGTTCAGGATGACAGGTTTCTGTGCTTGAGAAGCACAACCAGCCAGCTGGTGGGCACAGTGAGAGTGGGACGAGGAGAGTTCCCACCACAGCCAGCTGTCATGCTACCCCAAAATACCTCTCTGGGATATTGTCTGTGCTCATTTCTTCACTCAGCACTTGGTGGGCTGAGGAGATGGAACAGGGGCTCTGGTGTCCCTTCTTGCATGGCCCTGTACCGCCAGCAGGCACCAGAGCCTCTCCAGCATCACCCTGCCGTGGCCCCAACCGTTCCCAAATGTTTCTGTGTTCACAGAATCCAGGCTAAATCTGTATGCCATTACAGATAATTTCAGCCACCAGGGAAAATGGAAAGGCTCTCTCTAAAGCAGTCACATCCCAGGTCGAGCTGGGAGTGCAGGAGTATACCCTGGCCTGTGCCTCCTCCTTTGGAGGTGCCTCCAAACATCTCTTCCCTGGGGCCTGTCTGCACAGAGAAGTGCAGCCAAGGCCAACACATCCCATTTTTGAGGCACTGAGTCCCTCCTACAGGTTGGGATCCCAAAAGCCTATGAAGTACTTTGACAAAGTCCACCCAGCATCTTTCCACATTGACGTGATCGTATAACTTTAGCAAGGGAGTTTGTTTTTAGCTGGCCACTTCAGACAGGACCCTGTATAAACACAGTTCTGTGCAAATATATATCTAGGCTGTGCAAATATTAGGATACTGTGCACGCAAACAACCATATCATTCACTTCTCCTCAAAGTCAAAGGTCCCTGGAGCAAACATTGATAATTGCCTTTGTGAGAGTATGATGTCATTTTTTCAGTTGACTTTAAAGATAATAATGAGCTGCAGTAAAACTTACCTTCCAAAGGTTTGGTTTCAAAATGCATCATCACAGAGACTGTCAGTCTGTGGTCAGTTTATATGGGGAACTGGAAATTGTTCAATACAATAGAATATAGAGCAATAAAATCAATAAATGTCTTTAGACTTTATGAGGGTACTATCAGCTGAAATCAGTTGGTTTAAGTAATTAATAAGAAATTATGATTGGAAAATATTTTCCTCTTTCTTTGTACTCCCTTTTGTTTTCCTGGAGTTTAAAATTAACCTGTTTGTATGAGCCTTTCATTTAGCAGGAGAGTCATGGAATAATTCCTGTATCTTTTTATAGCAGGAGGTAGTATTATCAATAAAAGCAGTTATAAATTCATTTAAGGAGTTTGTTGCATCAAGCTCTTCCTAAAACAGCTCTGAGTCATTCATACTCCTGTTGCCATATCACAGCTTTTACCCATTGGGAATCTTTAAATGCTCTCTCACATACTTTTTGATTTAATGCTAGAATGAAATCAAGCAGTAAGGCAGCGACCAGCCATTTCCAACTGGTTGAAATACAAAAGTTTCTTTCTGATCACTTAACACAACTGCAAGTCACTTGAGGTGCCTGTATATCAATAACATGCTTGGAACTGTTAGGTGTAGTACCAGCAATGATGCCTTTAAGCACTGACACTGGTATTTACATATCTTTTGGCTTTAGAGATGTATCAAGGTCTGCTAAATGTATAACAAAATTAATTCAGCTACATGTAAGCACATACACTTCTGTTTTTAGCAGAACCAAGGACGTGTGGTTTGTTCTGCAGTTCAGGAGAAATGTCCCTGGCTGTGCTGCAGCACACTGGCTATTATTACATATCTAACAAAGAAGAGATTTTTCCTGTTGTAGGACCTCCAGACTGAAGTTAAAAGAGTGACATCTAGATCAATATTAATGAGTAGTCTAATCTCTGGGCAGTAGAGAATCACATTTTTGGATCCTCAATGAATGTATGATATAATGAAAGAGCAGCTCTCACTAAAATAAGTTGAAATTTTTTGTACAGATATCACTGGATCAAGATTTCATCAATATATCAAATGTAACTGCTAGCAACAGAATTGAGAAGGAAAGTATTTCCCCCTACTTTGATCATTTGTGAGGTTATGGTTTGTTTTCCATCCAAAAAGGAATTGGAGAATCACATTTACTAAAATTTCCATTTCTTCAGTAGCCTGAAGTATTTTTCTTTGGGCAGGGAGGAAAGAAGAAAATGAGAAGATTAATAAAATTGAAATAGCAGATTTGGTTCTCTCTATAGATGCTTAAACCACAAATTTTAACTTTGCATATGTTCATAGAGATATTTCAGTTTCACCTGACTTCTGTAGGGCTCACAGCCTGCATGCAAAAACAAATTTAATGGCAAAATGGGAAGGAAATGTAGGTCAAAACCAACAAAACCTAGCTGATATTTCTCCTGCTTTGTTTCACCCCCACCTTTTCATGGCATAGTGCACAGGAAAACTCCTGGACTCAAACCAATCCTCATCCATCATTTAGGAAATGCAGAAGCAGAAGTGCTGTGGGAAAATCCAAAGGTCTCTTTTTTTACTTGTACTTGGATTTAACAGCTGGGATTTTCCTACCGGATAAGCCAGTGTAAAAAAAATATACAGGGGAAATTTGTGACAAAGTCATTGGAAAAAATAATTAAAGATCCCAGATCTATCAAATATTGAGTATGCTTATATTAAAGGGCAATGCAGTTTTACAGCTTGAGACTTGGGGATTTCATTATTTCCTTAGAAGCCAATTATACCAATGTAAATGACATTTTAATTAATTCATGTATTTTTCTATAGAAGGGTTAGAAAATTAAAAAAAAAAAAGGATATATATATAGGGGTTTTCAGTTGTTCAAAAAAATTTCTTTTTAATCCAGAACCAGACACACCATACTTTATAAAATAAATGAATTGAAGGCAGCTTGTGTTTGTTATGTGCACTGCAGTAGTCAAATGACTGTCAAAAAGAAAAAATAATGTACTTGAAGAGAAAATACCTTTCTACTAAAGAAAATTAAGGTTCATATGTCATTGAAGTTTATTAAAGCTGGGCTCAATGCCATGTTTTGTCTTGATCCTTCAGATTTCAGTAAAAGATTGATTTTCCCCCCCCAACAATTAAACTCCCCTGCTATTCTTACAATCGTGCAGAATGATACCAGTTAGCTTAGTGATAAATTGCTTAATTTTTTTTCTGAGCATGGTGTCTGTTGATTTTGTAACACTAAGCATTTTCTTTCTTTGGTATGTCATGTATTTTTGGCTGTTTAAGCCATACAGAGGCATGTCATGTATTTGTTATATGACAAATTTGCTATTCTTAAGGAAAACCACACTGGCTGTATTGGAGGTAGAATATGCGGACATGGGCCACTCTTCTGTGGCTTTAGCTTCAACTTTTTCTGGTCATTGCATCCAAAGAAAAAAAAAATTGCAGACAAAGCTATTTCTGTGAAAAAAGGAGATATTTCTTTTTGCATGGAGAATAGAACAAAGCCTCCAGCAGAAAACTTAGCAGTGCTGCATAGAAAGAAGTTGTATGTGATTAAATGAATGAATGCACAATTTATATTTTCCCCTTGTGAAGAACTACCTGCAATAGCCCTTTTACCCTTTAGCTTTATGCCCACTGTTCTTGTCTTCCTCTTCCATGCTTTTTTTCACCATTTTCTCTGAGTGCTTAATTTGAGACCTTGGAGGAGATAATTTTTCTGGGCTGGCTCCCTGGGAGTTGCAAGAGGGACAGAGGGATAGAGAGCTACAACTCAAGAGGGCAGATCCAGCAGATCCTAAAACACATGTCCAAGAGAGCTGGCTGAGTTCTTCTCTAAAGGTTTCTGGCATTTTTTTAATCAGAGAATGAAAATTTAAGCCAGCCCATTTTTATGGGTATGAAGATGGTTCCTGCTTGGACTGAGCAGTATGGGCATAAATAATGTGTCCCAAACTGATGAAGTAATTCATCTGAGCTTTTTCCAGTCTGATATACAGAGATCTGGTTGTTACAGCAGTTGAGAAGAGCTTCAAAGCAGTTATCTCCCGCCTAAATTTTTCAGTCTAACTAAGAAGGCTTACAAATTTGTAATTCCCAGATGGCATGAGAGGAGCTGCTAATAAAATTATTTTTTCTTCTTCCTTCCCCTCTGTAGATTTAAGTAAAACATGGATAGCCGGTTCAGACAGGGCATCTGACCTTTAAACTGATACAGTTACATTGATTTTTCAATCATATGCTTAGCTGTAAGAAAGCTTGTAAGCTGATTTGGTGTGTCCCCTATGCATAGCGACTGCTGTTTTCTCACACAGACAAAATTCATGACCATAGAGTCATTGGATCATTTAAGTCGGAAAAGACCTCTGAGATCAAGTCCGACCATTAACCCAGCCCCTCCATGTTCACCAATAAACCATGACCACATCTACATGCTTTTTTGAACACTTCTAGGGATGGTGATTCATCCACCACCTGGGCAGCCTGTTCCAATACCTGATCACTCTTTCACTGAAGAAATTTTTCCTAATATCCAGTCTAAACCTTCTCTGACACAACTTGAGGCTGTTTAGTTTTGACTTGTCACTTGTCACTTGGGATAAGAAACCAATCCCCACAACCTTCTTTCAGGAGATGTCAAGAGAGCATCCCACTGAATCTCCTCTTCGCCAGGCCAAACAACCACAGCTCCCACAGCCACTCCTCATAAATCTCACTCTCCAGACACTTCATCTGCTCCATTGCCTTTCTCCATACTCACTCCTGCACCTCAATGTTCTTCCTGAATTGAGGGGCCCAGAGCTGGACACAGGATTCAAGGTGTGGCCTCTCCAGTGCTGATACAGGGGGACAAGCACTGGCCTGCTCCTGCTGATCACAGTTTCTGGTACAAAGCATTGGCCTTTTTGGCCACCTGGGCTGGCTCATGTACAGCAGCTGCTGATCAGCATCCCCAGGTCATTTTGTGCTGGGACCTTTCCAGCCACTCTTCCCCCAGTCTGTGGTGCTGCATGGGGTTGTTGTGACCTGAACGCAGGACATGGCACTTCACCTGATTGACACTCATAAAACTGGCCTCAGCCTGCTGATCCAGCCTGTCCAGATCCTTCTGAAGATCCTTCCCCAGCAGATTGGCACTTCCTCCCAGCCTGGTGTTGTCTGGAAGCTGACTGTTTTCAATACCCTCATCCAACTCATTGATAAAGATATTAAACAGGACTTTTCCCAAAACTGAGCCTTGGGGAGCACTGATGGATCTGTGGTGGGAGTCAAAGACTAACTGTGTGAAGAATTCAATGATTTTTTAATATGTGCTGTCAAGCCTTAATGCAGTCCAACATTTTTTCCTTCTGTCCTGCTGATGAGCAGGTAAGAAATTTCATGCCTTCCTGACATCTGTAGTTGCTGCAGTGGCTGCTGCCCTCTCCTGCCCTTCTCTGCAGCACCTTACATGTGTTGAGAATTGTGGCTGTACACAGCATTGCAGTTCACACCTTGGTCTCTGGGTGCTTTCTTCCAGTTAGTGTGGCTGTAAATGTCTTCATTATCTATATGCACATATAGAAACCACAGTAAAGAAATTCCTCCACAGACCAAGTACCAAGAGACAAGGAATGAAGAAGTGAGCTGCTTTGTCTCACATTTCTTCAGAGCTGGGGGTACTTGAGCTGTGAGAGCTTGATCTGGAAAAAGCTTCCTGGAGATAAACTTCTGATCTTGCAAGGGTTGGAATTGCTGCCTAAGAGATAGCAGATGCCTCTGTCTGGAAAGTACTCTCCTAAAGAGTATTTAGGTTGTTGCAAATCTTCCATTTACAATCCCCATCTACAAAGTCTCCCATATGAAAAGTCTAAGCCTTGCATTAGTAAAGCAGACCTGTGTATAGACTGGGCACTGAAATTTTCATTCAGAATCCACTTTGTCTTGTGTATTATTAATAGCTCATTTACAAAATAAAAGTAGGGATATCAGCTGAATTCCATGTTTGTTTGGTTTTTTTCTTTTTATTATAAAATTCAGATGGCTCCAAGACAATTAAAATAAGACAGAAAACTCAAAAAATTGACATTGCTGCAAATGCCAATACAGTCTTCAGTGAGTTGAACTGTGAGGCTCTTCTAGGCTCATGCATATTCTCTTTTAAATGTATATGTGAAAATATGTACATATTTCTTCCCTCCTGACCCAAGATATTCACAGCATTGTTGCTTGTGTAAAAGTTGTCTTCCTCTTCTTTTGACCATATTTTGACATAGTTCCTTTGAAATAAAAAAATCAGAAAAAAAAAAGGGAAAGAATATTGGTAAGGACTCCTGTTCTGTCATCTGGGGATTATTAGTTTACAAACCCTCAACCTTTGACCTGGCATTTTTGCTGAAGTCTGAGTGAAGAACAAGCTCCCTTTGAAGCTCTCCACATCATGTCCTGAGGAATGCAGGATCGCCAGGGCTCTGACTGCTGAAAGCCTGGATGAATTATTGTAGCAGGTTTCACTGGCTCAGGGTGGGGGCAGGGCTCTTTCCCCCATGAACAATTAAGAGAGATCCATCTCATCCATTTTTTTCCTTTGTATAAGCTGCCTATCTATTCTTAGTATTCATCAAGGAACCCTCTATGGAGACATGCAGGCACCCAGAGAGAGCATTTCAGCTGACACAATAGGATGTGCCTGGAGGTGATTATTTCTCTCTGCTGAATGCAGAGGGAGACCATACAGATGATGTCTGATCAGACAAAATCAGCCAAGAAAAGATTCCAGTTTATAGATACAGTTTGAAAGAAGGCCAAATGCTTATTTCTTCCGTGTTTGCAATGCCTCTGTTACCCAGCACTGCCACACTCAGCTGTCCAGACAAAGGACTTGGGATTACTTCTCCAAAAGAAATATGTTCTTCTATGTATTTTTAGCAGAGCTTGGTATAAACCATTAAAAATATAATGTTGGGTTTTTTTCCTTCTTGTTCCAAATAAACAAAGAAGGCTGAGGGAGTCTCATTTCCTATCATTTGCAAAAAAACTGGGGAAATCTTGGTACTCTAAACAGCCTTGCTAAGTTTCACAATTCCTGAAACATTTCACAAGAATTCACACTACTTGCAATTGTTTTGAAATCATCCAGTATTCGAGACTTTTCTTTTTTTAAGAAGAGAAAATAGTGGTTTAGCCATTATAATTACAGAGAAAAGGTAAAAAATGCATACAACTGAAATGAACTTGAAAATGTAATAAATGTTAGAATAACCTATGTTAATTACATTAATATGTTCAGTCTGTTCTATTCCATTTTGTGCCGTTCAGCTTTACTCTATTCTATATATTTAAATTAAAATTCTGCCAGGAGGTAATGTGTACATGTTTTCAGAGCAAGGAATAAATTCATTAAAATAAGATCAAGATCACAAGCAGGGAATAGAAAAACAATCATGCCTGAAGAAATGAATGTATTCCACAGGAGATATGCAAGAGAAATAGCAGTTTCTCAGTTGTTTCAATGTGTATCCTATATCCTACTTCGAGAAGCTAAATTCTCCCAAAAATACATGTGTCAACAAGCATATTTATCAGAGATATGAGCTTCATTCCTATGAGCTATTGCAGAAGGGAAAAGAGGTATAGGTTAAAAACAATGAGACCTATTGTTTGGAATAGCATTATCTTTTATAGTCAGTTTTTTACTGAAAAATTAAAACTTCATACTTGTTTTATTCTTTCCTAGTTTGAAAAAGGACTCTAACAAAGACCTATCAAGTGTATCAGACTCTTAAAAATCTGGAACTTACTGAGTGTGAGAGTCCCTTTTTGAAAAGAAAACAGAGTACTTTGATAAGAAAAAGAGTACAGTAATTTCACACCTATAAGGTGCACCGGAGTGTAAGGCACACTTCCGGGTTGTTGGCAGTTTTCCATACTTAGTCCGTATGTAAGTCGCACTGGCCTATAAGGCGCATTTTTTCTTTCCCCCAGAGAGAATCCACGTGCAACAAAGTAATGAATTAGTAACAGATCGCCTCTGGTTCTCAATTTGCAAACATTTTTCACGGATCGGTGTGGCCTTTAAACGCAGCCTCAGGCGCCCTCCCCATGCCATAGGCCCCAGCACTCTCGCCTGCCCCTGGTGCCGGCTGCTCGGCTTGGACTTCTGGGTTGGCGAATTTCTGAACTTTGTCCATATATAACGTGCACTGGAGTATAAGGCGCAATACAGGGTTTCAATCAAAATTTTAGTCAAAAGGGTGCACATTATAGGTGTGAAATTACTGTACTTCCAATTTGTCCCTGCTTTAACCTAAAGGGACTCCTAGTTGAAGGCACTATGATAAATGAAGTTAAAAGACACAGGGGCAGTGGGCACAGGAGCCATTTGTGGTAGGACCAGCACACCCCTGGATGAGGCTGGAATGAGGTGTGCCCAGGTGTGCCCAGACAGCTCCGGCAGCTCCCTGAGCCTAGGACACCACACACAGGATATATTCCATAATGTACCCTCTTCCCTCCCCACAGCTGCCCTCCCAACAGCTGTCAGGTGTAATAAGGCTTCCTATCTGTAGCACACTCTTGACTAATCATTGTATGTTTTACCCAGGAGACATCCCCAAACCAGACAGAAATTCCCCGTGTTGCACAAGACAACTTCACTAATGCACTGAGGCTGAAATGGAGACTGCAGCCAAATGTGGTAAAAGAAGGAAAAAGCTTTAAAAGGCAGCACATTTGGGAATACTAACAAATGATGCAAACATGTCAGTGAGTGCAGCCAAACATTTTTTAACCTATGGGGAAACTGGGAATAGCAGCAATATCCCAGAAGGCAAAAAACCTCCTTATTTCCTAGGATTATTTTGTATCAATATAACTCTAATATGTAAAATCCAAACAAAAACTGAACAAAATGGTGACCTGTTATGTTTGCGCTTTTGGGCAAATGTGCAGTTCTTGTCAGAAAGGGGAAAAACAAAGGCAGTAGCTTCAAAGACAGAGGGTTTCCTGGTAGGTAACTATAATGTATTGATTTTTTTCCTTGACCTTGGCCTTGTGACACAGGAGGTAGGAAGATGCATGAGAGAGTGACATTTGTTGGCTGGGTTATGGTGTCTGCCATTACCACCATTGCTTTAAAAAGATAAAAGACATGAAAGAGTCCTGTTTTTGTTTTACCATCAAATGAAGACGGATGGTGGCTCTAAGGTATGATATGGGCCATGTGGATGTGTTGTCTGGAAGTGATTCTGGAAATAAAATTCATGCTACCTGACTTTGAATGTGTGCCATAGCAACACTGGCAGTACTTGGGTTGCTCACATATTCCTCTTTTCACAGTCAGAGAAAAGAAAGGCACTCATGACATTTAGCTCTAGTGGCATGTATAGAAACACACCTTTTTAAAGGAATTACCTATTTCCAGATGCATTTCACCTGTTAAGTCATTCCTAGGTAAGACAGCAAAATTACCAACTCAGATGCAAACATCTGCATCTGGTCATATAAATCTGAGCATCTTGTTAACTGAATTTCTAGTGTAATGTGGAAAGAAAATGCACTGATGTCTGCAAAGGGTTTAGTAGGTAACTGGAATTTTCAAATACGCCTACCTCACTTAAGAGTACACAAACCAATTTACTGGAAAAAAATCTTCCTTCCTTCAGAATTTTTTTCAAATGTCTCGTTTTCTCATGAATGCAGATCATGTCAAGAAGAAATAAGTCCGTGGCTGTTGTCGTCCTGAATCTCTTATACAATTTTTCTTTTCAAAAGTCTAGCTCTTCTTCTACAGTTTTTGTTGTTTGTTTTTGGTTTGTTTTTGTGTGTGGTTTTTTCTTTCTTTCTTTCTTTTTTTTTTTAAATTCTGTTTTTGTTTTTGTTTTTTTTTTTTTGTTTTGTTCCTGACATGCTGCTTGATAACTTTAATTTGCGATTACTATCTCAATTTAAAACCGGGCATCCCAATGGAGCAGAAAAAATGGTTGGTGTAACTCACAGTGTTGCATACATTGGATATGGTCTCTGAGTGTGGAATTTTTACTGTGGCATAGAGAATGCAGTTCTGCTGCTGTGCCTGCCCTGAACTGTTGGATGCAGATTCTGGTGTCCTTATTTGTCCTATCACGCTTGCCACTGAACCATTCCTGTCCTACACTTAGACTTGCAAGAGCAATGCACTTTTTAAAAATGCAACATTCATCATCAAAAAGTACATGTGCTTTACACAGTTCTATAGCAAGTCCCAAGATATTTAGGCTACTTTTTCTTCCCATCTCAAGGCAGCTTTGTTCATATCTTCCCAATAAATTTTTCTGCATTTTTTTTTGCTTCATATGACTATACTAAGAAACAGATAAAAATCAATATGTACTGGTTACAGCACAATAATATTAAAGAGTTAAACACAGTGTAAGAAAGAATTTAAATGGAAGAGGCCAGGTGAAAAAGAAATACAGTGCATCATGCACAGAGAATGTGTTTATTGGAGTCGTCCCAGGTCCAGATCAAAGATACGGCAATAGTGGCTGGAAACCATAAAGTGTTTTCAGTGCCGTAAATGTTTCACAAATCTGTGCAAGGACATTTAGGACACTTTGCTTTCAGTATCACATTAAAAGAGGAAAAAACCCAACCAAACCCAAAACCCCCAACACAGACTAGAAATGGTTAAACCTCTGATCAAGATTTCCTATGTCCTATTAAGCACTAGAAAACAATTGTTTCAAGTACAAATTCTGATGTGGAAAAAAAAAAAAGAAAAAGAAAAAGCTTGTAGTAAATGCTGTCTGCTGAACAGCAGCCAAAAGCTGCATCAGGAGATTCAGTATCAGAACCCTGAGCAATCTCATGGGTGCACAGCAGATCAAAGGAACAACTTTGAAGCAAGACCTTGTGTCTGCTCACCGTGACCTGGAGCTGCCTTTGGTGGGCAGGGGAGAAAGAAGTCCAAAGGAAGAACCTGGATATGCTGAAAAGTTCTGTAGAGTAGGCATGGATAAAGCCTTACCAGCTGTGTTGACTTTGGCTGTGTGTATGTATGATAACTAGAAATTAATAAACCTGTCAAAAGAAAGAATGTGGAAGACAAACTGAAAAAGTCTGGTGTTGAGATATATACTAAGCCAAGGTCACTTTGGGCTACTGGAATAAAACGTTAGGGGAAGGAGACTTATTTCTGAAATATTTCTGCTCTAGCAATGGGTGAAAACATGGATGAGTAACCCAGATGAAGGAAAGTTACATGCTCTACCAAAGCATGAGAACCTGCACACACAGGAGATTGTCCCTCTTCAGGTATCCCCTATCCTGCTCCTTGCATGGCCACAGCCTGGACCAGGGCTGTAGGAATTCATTTTTGCAGCTGTTTTGTAAATCACCATGTTAAATATCACTGTCCCCCACAACCTGAAGGAGTGTAAGCCTAGCTATAATGTTTTTATTATATTTTTGCAAGGTAGATTTCCCATTTCCCATCCTCTCCTGTCTTTTATCACTTGCTCCTTGATACCAAAATAAAAAAAAAAAATTTGCTTGAGGATTTCATCAGTTTATGTACCAAAATTTCTTCTTGGCCAAAACATTTCTTTTGCACTTGATGTCTACTGAAAGACGGAGACTATTGTGACTGAAACAAGGACAGTCAAGTCAAGGCTAGATAAATTATTGCTAGACTTAATTAGATTAAATGTGCTATTCTGGGTTTTAAAACTATTACTTCGTGGTATTTCAGATTTTAAGTCACCTCACCTAACATGAGAGAGAACTTCAGGGGCAGTTTGTCACTTCAAAAAATTAGAATTTAGCACAAGTAGAGCAACTGTAGGAGAGGAAGACGGACTTGGATAGTGCATCATTGGAATTAAACATAGCTAAAAAGGTCAAACACTGAATTTTTTATTCAAGTGAAGTGGAATGAAATGTATTATTCCTAAAAGCCCAGCTACACCCCTCATGGAATTTTTTCAACAGTTTTCTTCAGCTGCTCTCTGGAGCTGAGAGAAAATCTGTATGCTGAACTATTTAGAAACATTCTCTTGAAAAATCCCAACAAACATTTGAAAATCCAGTAAATTAAAGTCAGCATCTTCTACCTGAAAGTCTTCCTATCTGATGGGTATTTTGAAAACTCAAAACTAATACAAGACATGGTTTCTCAGTAGCTCTGACTGGAGTTTTATCTGGTCTACAATCAAAAGTTGCATTGTTCAGACCAGGCACCCTCTTTGCACATTTGGTATTGCTATGACCGAACAGGCTGGGGTTATTTATTTTGCAGGAAGTTTAGAAAAAACCCAAAAATTTCCATGAAAGGAATTCAATTTCTGTCCACCACTAGCAGAATGAGCTCTGTCACCAGGTATCATAAAACTCCTCTGCCCAGTTGTCTCCTGTCTCATTTTGAGATTTGACCTCATCTATGTCGTCTGCAAATATGGACCAGCAGTCAGATGTCTGATTCCACTCTGGTCTTGTATCTCTTTGCTTACAGCTTTACTTCAGTTATAAGGAGTGTGTGCACATCTAAAGCATTCTGAGTTGCCAATAATCACCTTTTCATTTGTCTTCACAATTCTATGGAGATAAATAAACACAAACATAACACTAGCTGCACAGCCTGAGCAAGTGGGGACCAAGCAAAATCACTATGCACACATCTCAAATCTCAGCAGAGACCATAGATGTTTGGCAACGTATTCAGCCACCATTCCATTCCTGTTTGAGGAATGGAATCCTCACATTCAGTAGGAAGCCTTAAAATGTAATTTTTTAAACCTCAAAATTATCATGCTCAGCTCTGTTAATTTCAGCAATTAGGAGTGGGCTGAGTTTGGAGATAGCTATACCAAAACTCCGCAAGAAAAAATACCACTCACATGAAATTCAGAGACAACTAATGCCAGGAAATCTTACAGTAATGTTTGTCTCATGAAGATATAGAAGAAAACTCTCAAGTCAAAGAAGACAAAGTTAGTGGAATGAAAAGCATCCAAGCAATGTTGTATTTGTGCCCTTTGGAAGTCCATCTATCGCCTCTGCATCTCCTAACCTCAAAAAAAAACTAAAAAGGAAATTATACATAGCTTACTTTTATACTGGTTTTGTGATTCTGCTGGTAGTTAACAATATCTCCTACAGAGAAAATCTTATTTGGATTTTTGGTGGATTAACTGCCATGTAAAACAACTTGCTAAGATTTAGTCTGATGACTCAGCACTCTGTTTGGGGAGTAATGTCTATGAAAGGTATATTTGCCCTCTATTTTTCACTGCCTTCTTTGCTTTCTAGCAGGCAAACCTGTTGGCCAAAAGAAATCTTTCAGGCTTTCAGGCTTGTCAATGAAAGTCTTTCCAGGTTCAACCGGCTCTTTTTAATGGAGTTTGTAGAAAAAATTGGTGTTCAGATGTATAGTTTTTTCTCCAACTTCTTGCTCTGTTTCCAAGAGGTCTGTGGCAGAGAGACAACATTAAGACCTGCAACTTTCCTCATACACTGTTTATATAGACCATCAGTCTTGGCTAGAAATTAATGTCTTTAATATAAGAACACATTCCTTGAGTCTGTGCCTTTCCATTAAAAAAACCAGAGCATCTTCACAAGTACTGTACCTTTGAGGGAGATTCCTCTCTCCTGACTCTGGATAGTGACTGAAGATATTTGCACTTGAGAATACTGAATTGGCTTAAGCTTCATTTACAGTCAGCAGAGAAATCATCTAGGGTGTGATTCATCCGGCTTATTTGAGATTTCACGAAATGATGAATTGCACTTAGATGAACATCCTTCTTTCTGCTGACTGCAAAGTGAGCCTGGAATGTTTACCTGAGGTGTTATTACCCAGTGCTACGCTTGTGTCTTAAACAGAGGGAGAGCAAAGCCTTGTTGGAATAATGCCTTATGATACAAAGGTCTGTGCTGCTACTTTGGGTCTCATAATGAATATTTCTGATGGTGATCTTTACATAGAGGGCTTGGTATTTCTGCTGCCCTCTTTTTACTTGTTTATTGGGTCACTTGTAAGAGCTTATTAGTTCCAGTCCCTCTTTTTCTGATTACTGTTGGCCCAGTTGTCCAGGACTGTAGTATCTGATTCACGACCTTTCTTGATCTCTCATTAGGATTAGAGCTGGGCTCCAGTTTATCAGCAACAGCCTGAAACAATTTTAATCATTGTTGACCCCCCCAGCCAAGCAAGCAACCCTATTAAAATTAATGAGATGACAATTCTGTGAGAGCAGGCAAGACTGATGGGGAAGCTACCTGATGGCAGCAGAGCCTCTTGGCAAATCACACACACTCAGGTGTCTTGTCAACTTTGCACTCACTTTATTTTCCCACATGAGCCACCAGAAATAGACAGTTCTGCTTCATTCCACCTAGCACTCACTTCCTCAGGGTGAACAACTGCCCAGAGCAATCCAGTCCTATTACTCTCAAAGGACCATATAGGAATGATGCAGCTCTGCCACAGCCATGTAATTCTGACAATTGTACAATTGAACAATTTGTAGCACAGTGAGACATAGAGAAAATGCTACAATAGGATGTGGTATTTTCCTTATTCAACAAGAAAAAAAAATCAACAACATTTTTAAGCTGTGTATTTTTAAAAGCAGAATGTTGATTGTTTGTATCGTTGAAAGTTCATATTAAAAGTGGTATGTCTTGTACTGAAGAATGTTTGCAAAAATCCTGAGGTAGCAATGGTATCCCTGGAGAATTGCATTTGAACATTTAATGTTCTTTTTCTCATTTGGTCAAGGTTGTTTTTCTTCAAAGCACATAACAGCAAGGGATTTATTTTCTCTTGAGATGTAAGAAAATGAAAACTCATAGAAATTAAATCGGATGAAGAAGAAAAATTAGAGTGAAAATTGTTCTTATTCCCACAAATGCTGCTCTGACAGTTTCTTTAAAAATAATTTGGAAGGATTTATTTTTGCACGAAAAGGGAAGCTATGTCATCACATAGCTGTGTTTTGTAACCACTTGGAAATGTTACGGAATGGCCTAGAGACCCCATGCAAATACAGCCCATATTCACTTGCTCTGTCCTGTCTTCAATGGCACAGTATTCCATCTCATGGAGCATCCCATCATACAAAAGAGGCAATTTTCAAAGAAGTATCTGAAAGATTCAAGTTCATTAACTGCTGGAGAGAGGTGGGTTAACTCCACTGAAACTAGTAGAAAATGCCTCACATGTTACTCCTGTCTAATTCTGAGCTTCTGTTATCTAAAACACCAGCACAAACTGGATGTTGGAAGTTCATGTTTCTTGGCTGATAAGTGCCAATGATTGGAGAATTCCTCTGGTTAGCATCAGGGACAAAACTGGTGATCTCTGGTTTTCTTCAGCTCTAATCCTTTGGCTGGTCAGGAAAGCTGTTTCAGAGAGCATTAGGGAAGAATAAGGAAGGGGGAGTGAAGCCTCTGTGCCATGCAGATTTCACATCCTGAGGGAACCATCAGGTAGGCTGCAGGAGACCTTTGGAAGGGTGACATTCATAGCATGATTTTCAGAGCTTTCATGCAGGAGACTGACTCCATGGCAAATTAGTTGAGAGCTGGAGAAGTAGCTCAGAGCTAAGAGCATTTTATGCTTCTTATCAAACACTTCAAGGTTATCAGAAAGAGTCTCACACATTTGTGCTGTGGGGCTCCATTAAGTGAGATTCCTTCTCCAACAACCCACACTGCCTACAAGTTTCTCTCAACAGCTTTTTGTCTGATATTTTAGGTAATTGCACATGACCTATAACTGGCCAGTGGTAGTTGTTTGCTTTTTT
>VRYO01002772.1:72736464-72772115 GCA_009812075.1 Sialia sialis
TTTTAATTTTGATTCAGTGAACAAAAGGTTTTCCTTTAAGTTTTTGAGATTCAGCATCTTACCTGCAGGGGCTGACATTAAATTTAAATGCTCTGTGGTTTGGGTTACCTTTATATTTTGTGCACAGGCTGTCTGAAAAGTGTGAGAGAGGAGACAAAAATGCAGCTATGGGTTTGTCTTCAATTTTTAAATATGCTGGAGCACAGTTAGACACCAGTACTTTCTGCAATTGTCTTAAAAATAAACTTTCTTAAATATTGTAGCAGGTTTTATATTATTTCTGTAAACTATAAAGAAAAATACTCAAGAACTCTGATGGATGCCACGACCCTGCAAACTTCTTTACAGCCATTACAGGCATTTCCACCATCACAGAAAAAGTACTCTTCAGTATTCCCGACTGAATACTTAGGAAGGTTCCATAGAGCGTCACATTAAAAATACTGCAGCTCCATTTGTTAATGATCCATGGAGTGAGCTGGAGCAACGAAACTGAACCTTGAGGGCAGAAAGAGCAAGATAGTAGAAGTCATTCCTGAACATAACAGCCTGGGAGATTCCTTAGGAGCAGGCAATAAACAAGCAGAGTTGTGTTTCTGCAATCAGGAAAGATAACAGGACAGCTGTAGATAAACGTGGAGGACCAGGCAGTACTGCACAGCATCTAATAATAGTTCATTTCCTGTACCTGGAGAGAACAGACCTGTGTTCTGGAGGAATACAGCATGGAATGGATAGTAGGCAAAGGGTCACTGAAGGCAGTTTGCTCTCTGTTTTACATAATCCCCTCCTTCCTTATTTCTTCCAAATCTGGGGTACTGAATTTGCTTCCTTCAGACAATGTGATACAATCTCCCTATCGCCTGTGTACTCTCCAGTTCACAATTAGAAAATTAAAAGAAAGGAACTAATACCCTGATCACCAGGGATGGGAAAGAGGAGGCCTCTGCTATATAATTGATCTTGGCTTTGTATCAGGCTGTTTTTCCAGCCATCACAAGACTGAGGTATTGACACAGCCTAGAATCATGAATTCTCTATTTTTGGAGACTAAGCAAAGTTGTTTTGTGAAGGAAAGTCTGCAAACAGCACTGATGACTGCTGTCATTAAGTTGAGCATGGATGTGGATGGCGAGCTTGTTGTGAGTGGGACCAGGGACTCTGAGTGGCTGCCAAGTCACATGGCAGCAGCAGATTCCTCCTGTGTCCCTTTTTCACCATTCAGTAAAGCCATCGCCCAGGTGTAAATAAGAAACACTGCTGTGAAGAGTCAAAAGAGATAGCAGGATGCTAAGAGCAGAGAGAATGTGCTTGTCTATTTAAAGCTAGACCTGAGCCAGAAAAGTCAGTGAGACATTTCATGCCTAGTTATGTTTCTTCATAAAAACCCTGCAACGTGTCTTTTGACCTACAGGACTCAGGGCACAGCTGACATTGGGAAAAGATATATGTATTTTTGACAAGGCATGCACAAAGAGCTGGGAGGGCTGTGGGGTGCTTATGACAAGCTCCTTTCTGACAGCACCAAAACTTTTAACTTCTAGTACTGCAGCTCCTAGATCCTTGCTTTGACAGAGAGAAGCAGAGTCCCATGGTCACCCCATTAGTGCCTTTCAGAGCCAAGTAAGACAGCTGAGATTCTGTCAGCATCTGTTGCACTGCCACTACAGGAGATTGCAGTGGTAATAAAAATCCAAGGGGCACACCTTAGAGTACAGGAAAAGAAAGCACAGAATGGTTTAAAATCTTGACATCAATTAGGCTGCTTGATTCTGAACCAATATGTGGGGGGATGCAGTCATGAGGGAAAGAGAGCATGCTAATCAACACGGCTGCTGGTAAATGTTAATAAAGGAAAACCAGATTACTGGTGTTGATTTTTGTGATTAACTCTTACTCTCTTCTTGAAATCACCAATGTCCTGGAGATTTAATGTTCCCAAAACCTGGGATAATTCACTCTGATCTTTAAGAGTAAGATTAGGAGAGATTGCATAAAAAGAGTCTGTGGGAATCTGTAATATCATGTAGGCTAACTGCCTTTCAGTGTCTTACAAAAAAATCAGTGTTAAATATTAGAAGTAGATTGGCCCAATGAGAGAGGCTGGTAACGCCTCTGTGATGACATATTTAAGAAGACAATCAAAACAAAGTCAAAAGATTTCTGCCTCTAGTCAGAGAAGAGAAGGAGGTGAGAACATGTGAGGGAGACAACATGGAGACACCAAGGCCAGTGGAGAAAAAGGGGCAGGAGCTGCTCCAGGCACCAGAGCTGAGATTCCTCTGCAGGCTGTGGTGAGACCATGGTGAGGTTGCTGTGCCCCTGCAGCCCATGGGAATCCATGGGGATACAGAGATCTACCCACAGCCAATGGGATCCATGGGGATGCAGAGATCCATCCACAGCCAATGGGGGATCCATGGGGGATGCAGAGATTCACCCACAGCCCATGGGAGAGGTGCCCATGCTGGAGCTAGTGGATGCCTGGAGGAGGCTGTGATCCAGTGGGAGACTCATGGAGAGAGGTGCCCTGCTTCCAGACTGGAGCAGCCTGTCCTTGAAAGACACCTAGTGGAAGAGTGACCCACACCACAGGAGTTTTGGGAGGACTGTTTGCCCATGGGAGGGACTCACGTTGCAGCAGTTTTGGCAGTACTGCTGCTTGTGAGAGAGGACCCACTCTGGAGATGTTCACAGAGAGCTGTGTCCCATGGGAGGGACCCCATGGTCTCACAGAGGAACGACTCCTCTCCTGGAGCAACAGAAGAAAACTCAATGATGAAGTGACCAAAACTCCTTGTCCCTGTGCTGTTGGTGGGAAGGAGGGAGGCGTTGCGGGGGGGAGGTGGGAAAGGTGTTGTAAGGGCTTATTTTAGTTCTCATTATCCCTATCTGATTCCATTAGTAATAAATTCACTTTGCAACAAAAGTTGAGCCTGTTCTGCCTTTGAAATATTTCTCCCAGTCACTATCTCACTCATGAAGCCTTCATTAATTATTTTCTTTCCCTCTTTGCTGCCCAGCTGTGGCAGGAGGAGGGGTGAGCAAGTGACTCACCTGGCAATGGTCCACTGTCGAACCACGACATGTGGCAAATATCTCATTAATTTTACTTCTGCTTATGGTGCTTATGATTTTGGTGGCAAAGCAGTTATTTGTATTGCAGTCTCAGCTCCAAACAGAATTTAAATTTTTAAGCTGAAAACTCAAACCAGGCATTGACATTAGTTATCTGTACAGAATGTCTTCAGCAGACAAGAGAAAATGTTTCTCTGTCCTCTAAATGGTGACCTAATTGTAAAAGGATAACCTGATACCCACTCTGAGCTGAGACCTTATGTTAACTCTTCACCTGAGATTGGCATCTATTTCCTTGGCCCAAGACACGGTTTTTTACTGAAGCCCTGATATAAAATCAGACTCCAAAAGCTTATTTTTCATATTATTGAACCTTTTTTTTTCTTTTTGTTTCTTTAGAATTTAGTTTCTTTAAGATACTCTTTCTCTGATTTTGTCACCTACTTTCATTCACCAGGCAAAATATTTTCTCCATGACACAGTAAGGAGAAATGTTTTGTCTTCTTCCTTTCCCAACATACCCTAAAATCTGCCATAAATTCTGGCCTCCTGCCTCTTGTATAGGACTTAAGACTGACATTCCCACAGCCTGGAAAGTCCCAAAGCTGTAAACGTTTGAAAAGTCAGTGATCCTGAGGATCAGTCTCTGCTGTCAGGCAGGCAATTGCTTTAGAAAGGGAAAGAGTGATTGGTAAAGACTCTGAACTTATTATCTGGGTAGAGCTTTGTGGAAGGCTTTTTTTTTTTTTTTAGCATCACATCCAAATGTTTGATTTTATTTGTTTCTTTGGATGGAGGGAGATGCAGAGAGATTTCTGCCCAGCAGGTCCTTTCCTGTGATGGCCAATTTCATATGATTTCTGTATGTGATCATGACAGAGACACCTTCAGCCAGCCAACATGGTGGGACAGCTTCCCGAGGATCTGTGGGAGTGCTTCATGCCTACACTCATTGTATTCAAAACTCTTAATCAAAGAAGAATTTATCTTGATTAAAAACTAATGTTATGGACTCATAGGCAGTTACAAACAATTTCAACTCTTGTTTGAGGCCCAGAGCTAGAACAAAGAAGGAAAATACAGTGAAAAAGAGTTGATGTAGTCTTGTATTCTTTCTTTTATTTTTCAAACTTTTGATTTAAAAAAAAAAAAGACATTGTTTTCTTAAAGAAAAAGGATTTTAGCACATGATTATAAGAGTGTACAGAATCTTTTATGAGAGATTTAGATGCATGTTGCTGAAAGCTGAAGAAAACATGAGGTGTAAAAGCAAGGAGAAATGCATCTCCTTTAGTTTTCTATGTCAAGTCTTTAGTTAAATTCACTTTTTTACTTTTGAAACTGAAGTTTCCTATAGTTTAAGACAATTTAACTTTCTTCAAGAACAATTCAGTGCCATATGCAACACAATTCAGAGTCAGAGAAATACATATTTAATGTCAATGAACTTCCATTTTGTAAAGATATGATCTTCAAAGTGATCTGCTTTGAAATAAAGGGTCTGTATTAGCAATGACTGTTAGTCACTCAATATGTTTTATATATTTATAGAGCTGTACAGCATGATGCATAAGTGACCATATAACTATGGGATTAATAGGGATTATAGTGCCTAGGTTGCATAAATGACCATCACTATGGAATTGGTAGGGATTATAATCCTAGTTTGTTAGGTGAGGCAACTAAATTACAATGACAGTAAGCGACTCATTCAATATGATACACTGTACAAAAATAAAGATTTTTGTAAAATTTATTTTTTAAAAAAAATAAAGCCAAAAGATTTTATTATGTTCTAAATGTGAAGGATCAGTGTTAAAGGTAAGTAACATTTTAGTTCTCCTAAGAAAGAGTTAAGAAACTGGTCCCATTACCCGTTAAAAAATTATACAGTGTACATAAATTATTAAATCAACACGTAAACATCTAAAAAAATCAATGGTGTTGACAGTGGAACAGTAAGAATAGAAGAAGTACTGATTTATGTGGCATAAAATACTCAGTCCTACATAGGACTTCTACAGAAAAAGATAATGAGATCTACTAGAGACATTCAATCTCTGAAACACCCTCTGTCAAACAGACATCTTTGGTCTAATTATGTTTTTTGAGTAAAAGCTTGCAAGTAGTCAGCCACAAAAACCTTTCTGTGCCCACCATGTTTATAATTGTCTATTCTGAGAATCACTTCATAGCCATAATTGAAACAGTTGGTGCAATAAATTCTAGGAAAGCATGTTCTTTGAAATAACACGCATATGAATATCCAAAATGATAAAATTGAAAAAAATATCAAACTATCAGTGCATTCAATAAATTAATGGTAAAAGTGTAACAAAAATAGTTGACATTAAGGAATACAGGAAATTTATAAGCACAAGAAAAAGTACAAACTCAGTGTCCCCAGTGTCTTAATGTTTTCCAGATGTTGACACTATGTCTTCGATGACTAGACAAATGCTAATTCCAACACAAGTGGCCAACCAATGAAAGAATACAGAAGCCATCCTATTAAATCCAGCCAAACCATAGATGCAGTGCTGACAAGAACATATTTGCTCAGGGAGAATAAAAAAGCCTCAGAGGAAGAGGCAGGAGTTATGTCTCCCCTGTGGCAGGCACTGTATACCCTTGCAATAAAGAAGACTGTCTGCAGCTCAGCGGTCTTGTGTTTCATGCAGCTTGGCTGTACATAGTGAAAAATAGGTTACTTCAGCCTCGAGAGGTTCCAACTTTGCATAATTCTGGGAGATTTTGGAAAAAAACATTGCCCATTTAGCTGTTCATCTTAAGAGTTCTGAAGAAGCAAAAGAAACATTATTCACAGTAATTTCACTACTATAAGGCACACCTGACTATAATGCACACTTCTGAATTGCTGGAAAATTTCCAAAATTTATCCATATATAAGGCACACCGGACTATAAGGCGCAGTTTTTTTTGCAGCGAGGATCTGCTGCTGGCTCTCCCCGCGCGGCTGCCGTGGCTGCTGGCTCTCGCCACAACTCTCGCGGCTCGCACTTCCAGGTTGGAAAATTTCTGAACTTTGTCCATATATAGGGCTCACCAGACTACAAGGCGCACTTTTGGGTTTCAATCAAAATTTTAGTCAAAAGGGTGCGCCTTATAGGCGTGAAATGACTGTAATTTAATTTCTAAGTTTTGAAGACAGTTCAAATGGATATCTTCTCTAACAGAACACCTATCTGTAAGGGTACAAAAACCACAGCAATGCACAGAGTTATGTGAGGAGGGCCATAGTCCAGTTTTGTCATACCTCCATTTTGCCAAGATCAAAAATCTTAAGAGCAAGCCAGATATTTACTTCACACAGTACTTAGTAAGAAATGTGAAACTTATTGCCACCGGACATTGTAGAAACTGGAGTTAAATACCAGCAGAAAGACAGTGAATAAATCAATAAAAGGAAAGATAATTTGTAACCAGCGTAGGTCAAGATGGAAAGAAGGTGTATAATGGTTCAGGCCACTTGTGAGAAGATGGTTTTAGATGTCTACCTTGTGCATGGCTCAGAGTATGCTGAAATATGCATTCCTGTTTGATAACTGGAGAGTCTTAAGTGACATCTGAAGATTGCTCAAGTGCCTGAAGGTAAACTGTCCAAACCTACTTGGATAGATTTCATTACCACAAAAGATCAATGTTTTTAATGTTCCATGCACATGTGGCCATATGGAGAAGAAACAATTGAAATGCCTTGATAAGAAAAATTCCTTTAAAAATCTTTTTTTCTCCATGTATCTCACTCTCTAATAAGAAAGAGATATGAAAGTAGCCTTGGCCCTTTTTCACAAAGTGCATGTGCTAGTGGTTTTATCATGCAGCCCATGAAAGAGCCTCCCTCTCACAGTAAAAATCACACTCTTTCAAAATCGTGTTATTGATACGCAAATCTATATGCAGACTGACTTCTTTTGTAGATAAAGACAATTTCACATGTAACTCCATTGCACTCCTTTGTCAAGACATGAACCTTCATATCTACTGTAGGAAAATGCATTTATAACAATTTGCTTTTTGTAATTACTCATTTAGGCAAAGACTAATATTGCCATATGTTTCAGTTTAAAATATTCCTGCTTTCCTTTTTTGAGAATATTTTATTCTTTCTGTGAGTGCTCAGAATTTACAACTAGGTTTGAAGAACATTCCCAGTTTTTTTGAGAAACACCTGCTTTTTCATTTAAAGAGCTCAAACTGCAGTCCAAGTTAATCAGCATATAGATTTGGACATACAGATATAGGGCATGTTTAATCACTGTGGTTTTTAAGCATAGGAGGAAATAAAAGGAAATCCTTTAGCAGATGTTTGGTGCATATGGTACTTTTGAAGTTCAGTTTAGTTTTTTTTCTTCTCTTTCCCTCTCCTCCAAACTTCCTCCCATGCTTTTTGTTTGTATTGTTATATACCATTTTAATAGCAATGCCAGGGACTTTTGAGGGCCAATTTGATGCATAGGTGTGCAGTTCTGCAGCAGATGACATAGTTTATCCAAGATATGCGCATAGAAGCAGAAGACATGGTGCAGGCCAGCTTCTTTCCTCTTTTCAGCATCTATGTAGACTAGCAGGACCCAACAGCACCTAAAATGATTGCATGCCTACATTTAGCTGCTGAGTCCTGCTGTAAGTGTTGGTAACAGTGCAGTGTACATCTACCTCTGAGCTGGGTGTCTGACTTCATGTGTAGTCCGTGGTAGGGCTAGGCAGGACTCTTTCACTCTAAAGCTGGCTTCTAAAATGCTGACAGTCATGCCCACAAGATCTGTTTCTCTCCCTTCACTAAGAAAGGTGTAAACTCCAAAAGCTAGGTAACATGATTTACACCTAAATGTCCACATAAACTGGTACACTCTGTGAAACTACTGGCCAAGTCAAGTTTGGCATGAACACATCAAAATTTGTCCTGTGTTACCTTGTTTTTATTTAAAATTTTGTATGATTAATTTTGGTAGTTCAATTCTTTTGCTTGCCATTAATTTTGGGAAATTAAAGGTTTTCCCCTTTTCCATTCACATTTTCATTTGGGCTAAATGAATTATTCAGAAATGAGGAAGTCACCAATCCTAATTGTGAATTCTATAAATATTCAGAGTTATTTAACTACTCAGTCTTTCACAATCCGCATTAAATTAATGAGAGTTTTGCACCACTGAATTTTTCTGTATGTTAATATGTGACATGATGCAAATAGGATGCTACATGGTCTTTACTGAGGAGTAAAGGAGGAACTGCAGTTCCTAGGGTACAAGTACTTTTACAAACACTGTAGCCTGCAAATGTTTCACAGACAATTTTTGTGAGATCATAGAGTAACTGATTATATAAAAACCTCTAATGTACTGCAGCCTTCAGTGCTGCTATATGAAATATGACACACGCTTCATGTACTGTACATGAAACATATGCCTGTTCCACCTAAGAATTCAGAGCACAATGCTTTAGTGATAAACACCTGTTGCTAGTCTATTTAAAGTATGACTATTGGTATCACAGGACCTGAATCCCTTTATCCTCAGGTGAGACTCTGTGGCCTGCTGCTCTCCCCATTTTAGTGAACAGGGAAACATCACAGCACAGGCTGGCAAAGTGAAATCCCAAGGTTAGAGGTGAAACTAAAGGTAATATGGGCATTGGAAAAATAGACTATCCAAACTTGCATCATATGTAAGCTTAAATTTACTTAATCTTTCTATTCTTTTAAATCTCACTATAGCATTGCAATAATCTTAATCTTTGGTATGGGTATTACATGCAAGATAAGGTTTCCTACTTAAGTTTACTGATCAGCACAAATATATTCATAAAGGAGAAATTTCGAACTGCTCATTTTTTTAAGAAAATTGCTTTGTATTATGGGGTTAATAAAATAGGATATTGAAGTCTATTAATAATGCTATAAAAGTCATTGCAGTAATTTCACGCGTATAAGTTGCACCTTTTTTGAGTGAAGTTTTGATCCGAACCCGGAAATGCGCCTTATACGCCGGTGCGTCTTATATATGGACAAAGTTTGGAAATTTGCCAACCTGGAAGTGCTAGCTGGGCCAGCCTAAGGCGGGGTGAGGTTGCCCAGAGCCAGGCCACCTGAGGCGGGGCAGAGCTGCCGGGAGGCGGATCCTTGCTGCAAAAAAAAAGTGTGCTTTATATGCTGGTGCGCCTTATATATGGACAAAGTACAGGGACTTACTGGCTACCCGGAAGTGCGGCTTATACTCCAGTGCGCCTTATAGGTGAGCTTACTGTAATTGGTTTGTGTTAATCTGGACAAATTTGGTTAGGAAATCAGCAATGTTGCAGTGGACTCCCTTGAGGAGCAAAAGGACAAAAAGCTCAGCTGGTTTGAGGGTGGTTGCTCAGTTTACTAGAAAAACCGGCTTTGCTGATGATGTTCAGGATAACAGCCCAGGCAGAGGGCACAAACACCAGAGGAGATAAATCAACCTTTAGCTACAAGTTGGGTTTTAAGCCAGATAAAGGCTGATAAGAAGCAGATCCTGTGAGGTGTGATAGTGCTTTTTATCCTGCCAATGTCCCTCTTACACAAGTGGCTCAGGTGAAAAACTGCCCCTTCCCCCAGGAGAGATATCAGGACATCCACACATAGGACTGGAGGTGTCCATCACTTCTCATGGGCATAACTTGCTCAGCTATGTTAATGTGAGGCAGCTGTCATGTCATAGAAGGTCTCGTAAACCATCAAAGACTTCCAAAGCAGTGTCAGACTCATTTCTGGGGCCTTTCACCAGAGAGCTGGGTATGATCCACACAGTGTTGCTCCTCCCAGGGAGGTACTTGGGCATTCCCACATAAATCTGAGAGTATATTAACCCACTGAACCTGGTGCAGGCATCCCCCGCACCTGATGGATCAACAGAGCAAACAGCTCTGAGCAACAGACTTCTAAACTGCAACAACCAAGTCTTGCTGCTGGATGGGTGGTGATGTGTTTCTAGTCTTACCCTTTCTTTTTTCTTTTTTTTGTCCTCTTTCTTCTCGTATCTTCTTCTCATAATATATTGTCTAAAAATTCCACTCAATGCCTTAGTAAGTGCATTATTGCATTGTATTGAGTTGTGTTAAAGTTAAAGTTGGCTAAGTTGAAGTTTGCTAAGTTAAATTTAGCGAAGTGCCTTACTTTGTCTAAATACTGTTTCAAAATTTGCTAAGCATATTGTTCTATCTCAATGTTCTTAGGTTTGTAAATAAAATTTGCTATTGACTCTCCTAAGAATTTTGTTTGTCCCATGCATCACCCAGAATGAATTGAACAACCTTCCTCTAAATCTGCAGAGCAGACCAGGGCATAACAACTCATTTGAACCTCCACATTTCCTGCCATTTAATGACTTTTCTTTTTAAACCCCTTAAAGGAGGCCTCTTGCATTTTCCTTTCTAGCTTTTTATTTTTGTTTGAAGAGGGAAAATATTATATTTAAAAATTGAAGGTGGACTTCACTGGACTATCTTTTCTTGATTCCTTACCTTACTCTCTTTGGTGTCCTTTTCTTTAAGCCAGTATTTGTCTATTTCTCATTAAGTCTCTCAATTTCATTAAAGAGCTTCACCTTTAAATTCTCTGCATTACTCATTCTTTCAAAGCACTATATATCTGAAGGAGATTAAATATAATGCAGCTTCAGTGAAGCACTGCAGATTTGAGGAGGATTTTGCAATATTAGGGGAGTTACATTCATAAAGAAAATCCAAGACAAGACATTTTTATTACTTTTATTAAAACCAAGCCTCTGAGATTTATTTTTTTTTTAATTCAGGAGAGAGAAGGATTTTTGGGTTAAATCAGAAGTCAAAGACTACGACTATTTAATTTTTGTAAGGTCAAAAATAAATGAAAGTCTCACAGAGACAAACTCAAAGATTTGGATCTTATCCGTTAGTGAAGCTTCTCAGCCTCATGATATGAAGTCAAGCAGAGACTCCAGAACAGGAGCTCCTGTGACAATCCATGAAGTCCTGCTCCTTCTGAGTGGGTAGAAACAGAAGATGGGGGATCTGAACAGTTTGAATGAGTCTGTGCCAGATTTCTGTTTCTCACTATTTAAGTGGTGCAAACTGGAAGAAAGCTTTTTAATACAGTGTGATAAACACCACTTTGGAAGAATCTTTTTAGGGCATTCTCCACAATCAAGGAACAGCAGAATCTTTTGTAATATAAGCTAAAGGCAAGAGGCCCCTGCAATAAAAACAGGGTGTAAGCCAGGTCTGAACAGAATCAGCTGAACCATCGTGCATCGCTCAATTCTTGGATACTGCCCTTCCCATGCATAAGAGTTGTGCTGACTCTCTGATCACAGCAGAGATCTGACTTATAATGATGCAGAATTTCCACATAAAATATGTGATTATAAGACCTAATGGAAAAAAACTGCTGAGCAAAATCTGTTGCTCATGACACATATTCAAGAAAAGTGAAAATAGGGCCTTTTATGAATCTGGGAGCAATTCAGAGGAAAATAATAAGAAACCTATGTGCTAGACTTAAGATACAAAATTGTGAAAGTTACTGTAAGAGAATGGAAGCAAAAACGTTCAAATCTGGCAAACTTGTTTTTGTTGTTCTTGGTTTTGTTTGTTTTATTTGTTTGTTTGGTATTTTTTTAGGTTTTTTTTTGGTTCTTTTTTTGAAAAGTGGCTGTTTTAAAAAGAGGATGTTCTAAACAATATTTAAAGTACATCATGCATAAAAAAATAATCTCACACATTCTTAGAAATCCAACCCAATAGGCCCTGTTCAGGCAAAAGCCCATCCACTAATAGAGTACAGTAATTTCATGATTATAAGCCACACCCTTTTCATTGAAGAATCCAGCCTGCCCCAGCAGTGCAGCTAATCATCAGGTGCGGCTTATCTATGGACAAATCCCAGTGAAATGCCAACCCGGAAGTGAGAGCCGGCTGGGGAGGGCTCCTGGGGCTGCATTTAAAGGCTTCACTGGTCTGTGAAAACTGTTGCAACTTGAGCACCACCTGACACCAAACCCAGTGCTGGCGTGATTCTGTTACTAACTCGTCACTTTGTTGCACATGGATCCTCACTTAAAAAAAAAAAAAAAAGTGGCTTATATTCGGGTGCGGCTTATATGTGGACAAGTCCCATGGTCTACCCGGCTACCCGGTTGTGCGGCTTATAATCAGGTGCAGCTTATAATTGTGAAATTCTTGCCTGAATAAAGCATGTTGGATTGGCCCCTCCTGACTGACATATGTCAGGATGCATATCAAGATTCCAGTATCAAAAAAGAAGTAGTATTAGCAACACACATGCAATTGCCTGTGGGTAAATGTTTAAACATTATTTTAGATGTTGTAGGGCCTTCTGCTTAGGCCTGCTTCTCCAGGAGTTTTTTTCATGGCATCTCTGTCATACCAGCTGTTTCTTTATGGCTATGATGCACACCCTGGCATGTCTCCATTGACATGAGGCACCCACCTTTGGGCTGAGGTTAGCAGCTGATTTTTTTCTATAGCTCAAACATAATCATCACAATTCACAGGTGTTAACCCCAGGCTGAATTCAGCCTCCACATTGTTCAGTACATCACTGGAGAAGAGCCATGGTGACATCACCTGTGTAGTTCTAACAAAATAAATCAAGCAAAGGAGCAGAAAAATTACTTAGCAGTAAAGAAAGGTATGAATTTGTCAGGGTAAACTGCACTAGCCTGCATAAAAAGAGGTGAGGAGAGGACATTAAGACAGAAGCATGAAGCAGAATGAGCATTTTGTTGACATTTCTTCCTAAACCTAAACCTTGTATGAGGAAGCAGCAGACTGGTGGAGTCACACCCTTCTGCTCTTGAAAGAAATGCAGTGGATGGAATCCACTGATGAGTCAGAGGAAAGTTGACCCTCTTGCCACCAGGAAGGAGGAAGGGAGTGGAAGATGCAATGGGGAGGAGGGGGAGTGTAAACAAGGGTCCCTGCTTGGGGTGGCAGGAGAATTCCTTCCCAACCCCTTCCTGGATACCCTTATGGCGTGTCTATGAGGCTCTGTAATTCAAGGGTCAGGAAGGTCTGCCTGGGGTGCTGCCCAGAGCAAGTCAGTCAAACACAGGCATTACAACAACATCTGCTAAGAAAGAAGGGTAGGTGTAGGTGAATCCCTTCTGAGGGGAACTGAGAGCTGCCTATGCCAACCAGACCCATTGCACAGGGAAGTCTGCTGCCTCCCTGGAGCCCAGGTCAGAAATACTTTCAGGAGATTCCCTGGACTAATTTGGTTCTCTTATTATTACCCACTTGTGGGTCAACAGTGGTCAACAGTGATGAGGTTGAGAAGTCCCAGGACAATTAGAAAGGACTCTGCAGCACTGGAATGACTGATTGAAGGGACAGGAGCATGAATAGTTTTCCTCAAATCCTCCAGTAGCAGAGAAGAATGCTGAAACGAACAGAAGAATCCACCTGATCAACAGGTATCTTAAAGCTGATGTCATGGGTGGAATTTTGACTTTTTTGATCAAGTGCTGGTTTTCACCAGGCCTGCTGGAGGCAGATAAAATTCTCCTCTCTAATAAGGAAAAAAGGAATCTAGCCCATGAGTTGTCAGCACAGTTTAAGAGGGCTTTAAACTAGGTTTGAAGGAGAAAGGAGATAAGACCAAAAGATGAGCCTAGGGGTCGCATGCCAGTGTTGAGGGTGAAACCAATTGCCCAGCTAAATGCATCCACACCAATGCATGCAGTATGGGGAACAGACAGGAGGAGCTGCAGACCATTGTGCAGTGGGAAAGGTAGGAAGTAGTCACTGTCAGGAAATGTGTGGGATGACTCACATGACTGGAGTGCTGCAATGGATGGTTATAAACTCTCCTGAAGGGACAGGCAAGAAAGGAGAGGCAGTGGGTCTGCTCTGTAGGCTACGAAGTGCTTGGACTACAGAACTCCAGGATGGTGATGACAAGGTTGAGTGCCTATGGGTAAGGATCAGGGGAAAGGATAACAAGGTGCACATCCTGCTGGGAGTCTGTTAGAAGGTCCCAGTCATGAGGAGGAGGCAGATGAAGATTTTATGAGTGTGCCATTTCATAGTTGCTAGCTGCAGTTGTGGGAGACTTTAAGTAGCTGGATGTCTGCTAGAAACTCAGCTCAGCAGGAAGGAGGCAGTCTAGGAGGTTTCCTGGGGTGTGTGGAAGATAACTTCTTTACCTAGCTGGTAAGCAAGTCTGCCAGGACTGGTGCCCTGTTAGACCTGCTGTTTACAAACAGAGAAATGCTAGTGGGAGACTTGCTGGTCAGAGGCCATCTTGGGCATGGGGACCATAAGATCATAGAGTTTTCAGTTCTTGGTGAAGTAAGGAAGGGGCTTGGACTTCTGGAGGGTGGACCGTGACCTACTCAGAACACTGGTTCAGAGTCCCTTGGGAAACAGCCATTAGAAACAAGAAGGACATTGAGATGCTGGAGAATGTCCAGAGAAGGGCAATGAAGGTGTTGAAGGGTCTGAAACACAAGTCCTCTGAGGAGCAGTGAGGGAGCTGGGGCTGTTTAGCCTACAGAAAAGGAAGGTCAGGGGTGACCTTATCACTCTGCAACCACCTAAAAGGAGATCAGAGCAGGATGGGAGTTGGCCTCTTCTCCCAGGCAACTAGAGACAGGACAAGAAGAAACAGCTCAAGATGAGGTTTAGATTAGGTATCAGTAAACATTTCTTCATTAATTTCTTCATTCACAATGGAACTGTGGCTAATCATTGGAACTGCCCAGAGACGTGGTGGAGTCAGCATCCCTGGAAGTGTTCAAGACACGACTGGATGTGGCGCTTAGTGCTATGATTTAGTTGACATGAGTGTTTGGTCAAAGACTGGGCTCAATGCTCTTAGAGATCTTTTCCAACCCTAATGATTCTATTCTATGATTCTATAATTTTTCTTGTAAAATGATGAACTGAATGACTGAACTGATGAGATGAACTGAAGATCAGGAGACTTTATCTTATATTTTCAAGGTTTGGTATATTATATCTGCTATTTGTTTGTGTAGACAAGTCTGAAGACCAGGTGGCACTCATGATAAAATTCACATAGCACTAAGTCCCTAGTTATTCATAAAAGGTCACAGAAACAAAGATAGGTTGATTGAAGGAAAGTAACAGAGATATTCATGTGAGGAAGTGTGCAGGACAGATGCATGAATATTATTAGAAAAATTCATGATGTGTCCCCATGGTGAAATGAGCAGCAGGTGCAGGGTTGCTGCAAGGGAAATTAAACAGGCAGTTTGAAAGGGCAGATAGATAGCACAGCTCTGGGACACATTCATGATAGCAGAGGAGATGTGAATGTTCCCTTACCACATGCAATTATACTCTGCTGATTTGAAAACAACTGATTTTATTGTGAAGAATAAAGTCATAAGTGACCAGAGAGACAAAAGATCTCCCTTGAAAATTTCTGAGTACCATTTTTTTGTATTAAATGGGAGCACCAGAAAAGTTTGGAGATACTAAACCAGGGCTTCAGGATAGGCATTATTCTCAGCTTGTGGGACAGGATCAGTGGAGAGTTCTGGTTCAAGAAAACTCCCAAAAGCCAGAGGAAAATTTTTTTTTCTTCATAGAAGGCAGTCATTGGAAAGGAATAAGAAGATGTGAATAACACTGGTGCCTCAACAGAACGAATACTTCAGTATAGGTGTTTCTTAAATGTTTCCAACATATTAATCCTATAAGGTGGCAAATTAAATCCTATCCTAATGAAAGCTAAATACTGCTCCCCAAGAGATAAACTGAGAATAAACTCACTGATCTCAGTGGAGCTAGTGTGGATTATACAATCATGTCATAAAATGAAAGTACAGTTTGGCTGTTTCTCAGCTAAGCAAGGGAAATGTCAATTTTGTAAATGAAACCAGCCGCATAGCAACAGCCTGCTTTCTCTTATCCAGCACAGACTCTGCTTTTCATTTCCATTTGTATTAAGGAAGTTTTATTTGGGTCATTAGGCATTTTTGTATCAGCACATCTGCCTTTGACTATAGAAACTAGTGATATGGCTTCCAAAAGTAGCAGTGAAGGAGGGAAAAGGAAGATCGAGGAGAGCCTCTTTAAAACATGGCAAAATGTGTTACTTATAACTAATTATTTTAATCCATATATTAACTGGTTGAAAATACAAGATGAGTTGCAAGATTTTATAAATACATCAAAGACTTCTGGTTACATCAAAAGGCATTCACATTCTTTATCTATTATGCTTAGGGCTTAAGGTTTCCTATTCAAACCAGTTGTCATTTTTTCCTTTGAAGAGCAGATGCTCTAAAAGAGCATTGGTACTTCAAAAGAATGTACCTTGTACATCAAGTAACAGTTAGTAAAAGTTTTGTCTTATGTTCTTCTCTCCATATCTTGCAGAAGAGAAGCATGGAGCTCGCTAATATTTTGTCAAAAACTCCATCATCATCATGCTAAAAAGAAAATGTCTCAAATTTTGCTCCTCTTCAGTCAATCCTATATTTGTTGGAGAAATAAGAAAGGTCTGTATTCACACTAAGTTGGACAGAGAAGCAAGAATTCATTACGCTTACACTGGTTTGTGTTGCTAAGCCTCATGCTGTAGGTGTGGGGAACTTCACTGGTGTGAAGTCATATTGCACTTTAAGTTCTGGAATGATTGGTACATTGGAGAAGGTCTGAATCACCTGAAGCTGAAATCAAACCAGTGTTTTTGAAAAATTTCCCACAAGATTTCAGTGAACTGTGAATCATTCCCTCAAATGCTTCATAAGTCAAGCAAAACAGAGGATTACATCTTAGGAATGTTACAAGATAAGGGTAAATGTAATGCTTTTCTTCATCAGAGAATGCTGAAATGGCCATAGGTTTTGGAATAAAGAATTGTCAGGAACATAACTAATGAGTGGGAGACAAGTAGAGAAAGTTATACACCTGTAAGTGCAGAGCAAACCAAACCAAAACTTGCCAAAAGGGCAATCTTTCTGAAGAAAGGTTGCTACAAAGATGATGGACTGAAGTCCTCTTAATTTAAGTTAAAACAGAGGGCAATGCACACAGCGTGGGAGTTTGGTTTGGATGTTGGAAAACACTGGCACGCAGGATGCATGAAAAATGTAGGAGAGCAGTACAGTGCTGGAACAGGTGCATAGAGACATTGTGGTAAATTCCTCTCCAGAGGGATGTGACAGCGACAGGTCTAATTCCTGACAGTGGCCCAGCTATTTGAGCTAAGTGGCTCCAGAGGCTCCCTCCAAACAGTGTTTCTACGATCTCTTTGGTGACTGAAGGGCAGCATCTGCTTAGAATTACCGTGTGTTATCTTGGAATGAATCTTGCTTAAAATATGGTAATACTTGGTTCATATTGAATGTGAAAGGGCAGGTTGGGTGTCCTGGGGTGTGTTTGTAATCCATACAAACCTGTCACTTCATTGGCATTTTGTTCCAAATTTGTGTAGTAGAAAGCTTCCAGTCAGCATCTCCCAGCACCCTTGACACCTATGGAGAGGTTTCAAACGGATTTTCAATTCCAGGAATTACTCCTTTAAGCACAGATGGGAGCTGGTCTTCTAAGTGTTAACAGTTCCCCTAGCCATGAATAACAGTGAATTTCTTACCTACTGTATTAATTATTCCAGAGAAATTGCTAATCCTGAGAGGGAAATGGTCATTGAAAGGAAGCAGAGCTATTTCATATTTGTTATTAACTATTATTTATGCCACTCCAACTTATTAGAGTAGCTAGCTATCAGCATCAACCCTCTGCAAAAAAGTTACCTCATTTTTGCAGCTCTAGCCTAGAGCAGTCTGATATTCAAAATGCATATAACCTACAACATATCCAGTAACTAAAAAAAAATAAATTATAGAAAAGATTACTGTGAGCGTCTAATGTAACCTAAATACTTCACTGAGTTAATTTCTTCTCTAAGATGATGCATACATTTCAGAAAAGCATGCTGTCTTGATTTTAAAATTGCTGCTGCTATAGAAACTCACATTATTCTAAATAACTGTCCCAGAGTTCACCTATTGTGGTGAACTCAGGTCTATTTTGTATTGTACTTATAATTTGATTTTCTTTCCTTTCATCTTACTTTCAGTGTATTTTGTTGTATCAAAGATTGTGTCTATGTGAATAATGTCTAAACATTGCCACTTGGGTTGGTTTTCAAAGAATTCATAAGAGCACATGCTAACAATAAGATACTGTGTCTTCTGTGCTTGAAATTATACAAATGCTTTAAACACTGAATAGGAAAAACAGTTCAGGTTTCTTTTCCTTCTATTATTGCAATTAAATGAAGATCAAACAAACTCCACTGAGAGATGAAATCCATGACAAATAGTACAGTACATGTATAAAAACTCACTCCCATGAGTTTAAAATGACAGCAATGCTGGCTGGCTCATTGTTAATATATATCAAAGGCAATATTTATATCAAAGGCATCTAGTGCAATTCAGTCAATTGGAGATCAGAGTTTTGTCTGAACTATTTAACTGCACAAGTTTAGAAAGGGAGGATCCCAGAGGTACTTCTCTTCTGAGTGATGAGCAGAGGTTTAACCTTGTGACTCATATCAAGTTTAAAGCACACTGTGTCCCCAGATCCCCACCTCTCACGTTCCCACTCCCACTTTTTAAGAATAGCATGTGTAAATAGTAAGAAAACAAATGAGCAAATGACTTGCTTTGTTTATGTTTCCGTTCATGTATGAAAAGAACTGTGGTTTGTCTTCATAAAATGTATTAACCAAAGAAATCCTATTGTGGAAAAAAGTGTTATTTGGGTTAAAGAACTTAGATGAACTTGCTGTAAAGAAGCTTACAGTGATAATTAGAAGATTTTTAGACATTATTACAGTGAAGATTCATAATAACTTTCTACTTGGAGGCATTAAGGCAAAAAAAAATCTAATTAGCTGAAAAATAGAGCTTAATCAATTATAAACTTATGGGGTTACATGATGTGACTGCCAGCAATGTCAGGGGACTGAACTCATTGAAATCTCTCTGCTGCTTTGGTTCTTACCAGAATATTTCAACCCTTCTCAGTTGTTCTCCTGTGAAAGAGCTGACACCTTGTGTGTTCATGGTATTGGAAGAAAACAAGACTGACAATTTCACAAGACATTCCAGTTCATTGCATCATGTTCCTCTCTGATTCAACTCCTGCAAAGCAGTAACTCCATCATTCTCTTTTCACAGCAGAGTATGCACTTCTCCAACACTGGTGTGAGTGTCTAGAATTGTGTTCAATAGGTTGGTGTAAATCTACAGGTACGTTTCTACTCTGCCTCACCTCTTCTGCTATTACAAGGATCCTCTTGGGTCCCTTCCAACTCAGAATAGTCCGTGATTCTGAAATAATGACATTGCTCAAGACTTGCACACACTTCTTTCAGTGATGCTTTCCCTCAAACTTTCCTGAGGAAAAGAGAAGTTTTGGCATGTTCAGAGTATGAACATCCCATCACCTGCACCTCTTACCTAAAACAGTGAGGCCAGCTGCACCTCAACATACGTCCTCCTGCAACCGAGCTCCTCTGAGCCTCAAGGATGCCAAGCAAACATGTGACCATATGTTTTAATTACAGCAATTTCACAATTATAAGCCGCACTTGATTATAAGCTGCACATCCCGGTAGCCAGGTAGACCACGGGATTTGTCCATATATAAGCCGCACCTGAATATAAGCCACACTAATTTTTTTTTATTTTTTATTTTTAAAGTGAGGATCCATGTGTAACAAAGTAACAAATTAGTAACAGAATCACTGCCAGATGGGTTTGGTGTCAGGTGGTGCTCAAGTTGCAACAGTTTTCATAGACCAGTGAAGCCTTTAAAGGCAGCCCCAGGCGCCCTCCCCGGCCAGCTCTCACTTCCGGGTTGGTGTTTCACTTGTCCATAGATAAGCCACACCTGATGATTAGCCGCACTACTGGGGTAGGCTGGATTCTTCAATGAAAAAGGTGTGGCTTATAATCATGAAATTACTGTATATTGTCCTCCACAGGGCTTATCAAACATGTTAAAGGTGACACCAAAGACAGCTCTCCAGCTGAGTCTATATTGTAGAGGCAGATGCAACAGGCATAGCATGGACATTTTGTAGATACTTTGGAACACCTCAGAAGATAAGGCTTTCCAACCTGACAAAATTTTTGGTAAAGGACATAGACACAAAATATCTTGTGCCTCTTTTAAGTTCGCACATGTGAAAATGATAACCTGTGGCATATTTAATAGTTTACGTTTACTCTCTCTCTTCTACCTTATTAAATGGAGTCACATTCATTAATCTTCATGAAAATAAGGCCATGCTATCAAGGAGTGGATGAAAAAAGTTTTGTCTCTCATACTTTCCTTGATTTGAGGACAACACTGCAAACAAGAAAATTTGAAATAGGACAGAACAGGGATTTTGCCTTATTATACTTTAATGTATTTTAGATTGGGGTGGATACAATTACCCTGGAAACCGCTTTGGGCATGGTATCATTCAAATCTGCTTTAAGCAGGATCAGATAACTAGGTAGGAAAAATTACCTGAATTCTGTAAAGTCTTGTCTGTAATCACTTATCATATTTTACCCCAGGAAAAAATGAGGTAGATCACCAAAATAGTAGACCAGATGCATAAAATAAAGCAACAATTTCTCTTTAGATGTTTGTGCCTTATTTTACTGTAAAGTACTTGGGTGTTTTCTGTTAGCTATCTCTAATTTCCTTTCTCAAGCTTGTAGAATCCATTCATTTTTAAGGGGACATAAGCCACCCTAGAGTCATGAAGTTGAAGAGGTTACAGAATTTAATCAGCTTGTTTACATTATTAATCTTTTTAATTTTTAACAGCCTACATTTTCTCTGTCATTCTCCCAGGGCATTATGGCAGCAGTAAAGCTTTTCCAGATGAAGCTGCCAAGCCTGAGTTTTCAAAAGTTCTCCCTTCACAGCTATTTATCACAGGATAAATTCCACTATGGTCTTACTGAGGAGATTCCAGATTCAAAGAGAAACCATTTCAAGCTGTAAAATCTGCAATGGAAAAAGGGCTGAACTTGCTGTGAAGTTAGCATATGTGCTTGGTGTTTGGTTGGTCTGCATGGGACATACCCTGGGCACTATCCTCCTGGTGCTTAGAGCTCCATTCTTATGGAGGCCACTGCTTCTCAGAAAAGTTCTCCACAGAGCCCACATGCCTTTCTTAGTCTCCTGCCACAGCTCTCCTGGACTAGCAGTGACTGGGGCTGCCATGCAAGATTTGCCCTGGAGTCAAGGGGCCCAGGAGATACCATTATTCTTTTTCCTCCATAGGTAACATAGACAACTGCCAGGGCAGAGAAGTTTTTGGGAGGATGGGAGAGAGCACACAAATGTGACATGTAGGGAGCTCACGGGAAAGGACCAAGAGCCCCTTTTTGGCTCCTAAAAGTATAACAACCAACCAAGCAAAATAAACCAAGAAAGTGTTAGAGAAAGTCAGAGGAATTATACTCCAAAAGTAGAATTCCAGTCTCTGAGGCAGAGATTTGGGACTTTGCAGTGTGTAGCCCACAACTGGGCTAACGTCAAAACCACGACTGTTTGTGGAGTAATGACCATCTGAGGAGCAGCCTCCTAGTGCTGCAAGCTGTAAAAGCTGCAGATGTCAGGAGTATCTTAAAGGCAAATAGCCTTAAGAATGAAGTGTTTGGAGAAGTCTTGTTGAGACATACCACGCTGAAGATAAATCAATGCAATGGTTCCTGGAAAGCCTGGCTGACAAATTTCCCTATCGCACAGTTTGCGGGGATAGCATAAAATGTTTCCTGCCTTACTGATGCAAACATTCCGGGTAATTTCAGTAAGACCCAGACTAAATCTTGGAATGAAGAAAATAGGATTGAGCCAGGAGTTTCCTGGTGCTTATGAAAATTCCCCAGGAGCCAGAAGGAAAATTATAGCTGCATTAAGGTAGCCTAGAATGTGAGACATAATGCTCGATATGGACTTTTCAGGGAAATTTCAAAATTGATAGAAGAGGTTTCTGATTAGATTTGCTCGTTGCGGAGTGCAATTGCTATAATACTGTAGTGATTTTGGTTGGATAGGTTTTCCTCCATGTTAAGAAAACTGCTTTCCCACAGACAAAAATGGCAAATAAATGAATATGGCATGCAGTAATTGAAACATGATGTGTCTCAGTCTCCAATACATGAAGCTGATATGGCTAGACTTATTTACAAACTGTTTTAGGTCTTTAGTAGAGGTGAAACAGTTGCTTATCACAGACAATAAATTTCAAAGTACAGTAATTTCACAATTATAAGCCACACGTGATTATAAGCCGCACATCTGGGTAGCCGGGTAGAGCACGGGATTTGTCCATATATAAGCCGCACCCGAATATAAGCCGCACTTTTTTTTTTTTAAAAAAAGCGAGGATCCATGTGCAATAAAGTAACAAATTAGTAACAGAATCACACCAGCGCCGGGTTTGGTGTCAGGTGCAAACAGTTTTCATAGACCAGTGAAGCCATTAAGGCAGCCCCAGGTGCCCTCCCCAGCCGGCTCTCACTTCTGGGTTGGCATTTCACTGGGATTTGTCCATAGATAAGCCGCACCTGATGATTAGCCGCACTACTGGGGTAGGCTGGATTCTTCAATGAAAAAGGTGCGGCTTATATTCGTGAAACTACTGTACATGTACTGAGAAGTAGTTTAGGTTCAGTTGCAAAACTACTGAACTTCTCATGACAGCATGGTTCTTCTGGAAAGTATCTTCCAACCAATGGTGAACCAAAGCAATGCTTAAGCAAAAGGGCCAGCTGTCATTTATTCCATTTAGGGAATGTGGCTATCCATGCATACTGGAAGTATGTTTTTAATGCTGAAAGTGTAATCGTTTCAGAACAAAACCAATGTTCAAAAAAATGTTATCTGTTTTGTAGCAAGCTGGTGCCTCTAAAATACAAGTTGCCACAAGTTTCTGGCAATGAGCTGGATGTGTATGAGGGCTGAGGGGAATTCCAGGAGGAGCTGGGCTCGAGAGGAAGCATGGAAAGGGAGCATCTGGTGGTGGGGACCCCAGTCACTGTGAGCCACACACAGTGAGACATTCCCCAGCACCTGCAGTCACATCCTTTCAAAGGGGATCAGAAATTCCTGTCATGAGCTTCCTTTAGGGCTTCAGTAAATGCTGAGGCTTTTCTTCTCATCCTGCTGAATAAACTGCAGAAACAGAAAATATCTCAGGACCCCTTGGGAATACTTGTTGGCTGTCTAAGTACAGGCTGGGGGTATGGAGTCCTTGCTTGGATCAGTTTTATTTTATTGGTTACATGTAAAGTTGTGTCATGCTGGTTGCTCACCTGAAGCCACACAGTAAGAATTAAAATAGAAAATGAAAGATGTAGCATTCAGAACACAATTTCCAGAGGTAATTATTTTGGTCAGCCAAAACATTGTGTTTATTCCTAAGAAATGAGGAGGAAAAAAGACAACACTTTTCCCCATGGTATTTTGCTGTTCTTCTGCTGCAACAATAGAATTAATATATCATATTTGCTGTGCATCCTAACAGGGTAAGGTAGTCAGGATCCTTACCAACTCATCCTAGAGCAAGAGGCCCAGAATGTTTCTTTCTATAACCCTGCAAGCAAAGTCTTTATTATAGCTCAGGAATATGACTGGTACTTATATCCTAGACCTTTTCTTGATATCTACAAGCAGCTAATATAGATTAATTTTCTAGCTTTCCATTCCAACAGCTATCTTAGTCTTTCTTTCTTTTCATGGAATTCTTAACCTGGAGACCAGTCATTAGTGTATACCCCTTGGTGTGTTTCTATACATCTAAGGCACCATTAGGCAAGGAAATAAGAGTGTAAACCAAAATTAATCAATGAAACTAAAACTCTGAAACTGCCATTTTAAAGTTTTTTTTTTAAGTAAGTGATGAGAGTTTGAATTTTTAGGCTTTCAAGTACTAACTTTGACTTTTGGGGAAAAAAAAGAATCTAACCTTCCAGATAGTTTCAACCCAAGTGGAAAAAGAAATTTTTGGCTCACAGCTTCTAAAAGGATAATTCAACCTAATCCAATCTTCAGGAGTAACTAAAATTGTGATGCCAAATTTCTGTTTCTAGCCCAAATTGTTTTGTTATGCCAAAAATGTGTCTTAAAGAATTAAACTCCCTGAGGTTAAAATGTTTTCCCTGATTTACAATGTTTGGTTAAAAATGTATTTAGGCCAATGACAAGCAAAGCAGGGTGTAATTTAACTTGAAAAGAAGTTACTATAATGCTGAAAACCTCACTGAGAAATTTCGGATTTATAAAAGATAAAGGGAAGTGCTGACAAAACAGAACTATCACAATGCCAGAGAGTAAAATGGTCTTAAATAATGTGCATATTTTGTGAGGTATTCTTTTTATAATTGACAGTAGAAAAGCGTATACTTTGCAAATTCTAATCATGGCAAGTGCTGCAAGATCAGCAAAGGTTTATATATAACTTCATCTGCATAAAGCAACTGCAGTGAGCCACATCCCATCTAAAATTAATGAATTTACAGATCAAGCCCAGTACTCAAACACCTGTATTTAAGAGCCTACCCTAGTCTCTGTGTCTGAGTAAGGTGTTACAGTGTGTTAAATAAACCCAGTATCTAGAATTTTCATCAGCTGAATAGCTCTTGAGATCAAGGGAAGGGGAAGGTTCAGCTGCCTGAACAGACCTTTTGAGATGGTAAATATTTCCTCTACCTAGACATTTTCAATTATTCTTCTGCAGAAAATCATGGGCTCAATCTGCCAGTCCTCAGTGATGACAGCCTTGGGTGCCATGGGCCATCTCTGCCTTGGGTGCCGTTTGGCACTGACAGTCTGGGGACTGAGTCTCACCTTATGTTTATTGTGGTTAGTGGAGGCTAGATTCAGTTGTATGAACAAAGATGGGCTTAAAATAGGCTATTTCACAGGACTCAGGATGTCAGGAGAATCTGCTCAGGTATTACAAATGTGGGTCAGGCTTTAGGGGATAACCATGCTGTGCTGGCCAGGCAGCCAGCAGAAAGGCAAAATGTCTTACCTGGGTCATTTCAAAGGCACTGGGCGCTAAGCTGGGGCAATGGAATGGAGCTGTCAATTTTCATTAATTCTAACAGGAACACAATAATCAGGAACTGAATTTCTCTCTGTGTCTCGTGTTTAAGCTGTTTGTCTAAACCTTCTACATGATCAGAAAAGAGAGATGTTTCCAGGGTCACTTGCCTTGAATGTTTATTTCAATGTGGAATAAATCTTTCTGCAGAAAATCCTCATCCACTCTGTGTTGATTAAAGGGGACACCTATATGAAAGGCTGCAGGAAAACAACAAAGGGGAGATGAGAAAAAATGCCAACTACCTTGTGTATTATTTTTTCAGAGTATCTTTTAATTAGTTCAGGTAAGGTCTATTGAGTTCACCAGAAAATCTTTAAGTTTTAATGAGAGCAGTTGTAGGTCCAAAGATACTTCAACTCAATGAATTCAAAAGAGGTTTTGTGCAATAGTAAACCAGTCTGTTCTGCTTTTACAGCCCACCTGCTTTAAGTGAAATACTTGGTGGGCTTGTATTTGCAATACAGTATCCTTCTGAGCAATTCATACAAGATCATATTTCAGTACCTGAATAATTTTGTCATTTATTTTCTTATAGAAATAACTTGAGATTAAATTGGCCAGTTCTGTTCCTTTACAGTCATTCACTGTCATTTTCAGAAAATGCAGGACATGTAAACTCTCCTGCATGAGCAGGTCAGTTCCGAATTGAACCTCTTGTTATTTCTTCTACCAAGCTATAGTAACCTTTTTAAAAGTAAGATTGGTTCTTCCCTTGAAAGAATTTCCAGGGCAAAATCTGTGTTTCTGCCTTCTGAAAACCAGAGGTTGGTGTGGGGATGGTGTTGCTCTTTGTTTTTTGACTTTTTAAACTGATAAATCCAGATAATTTTGTGATTGGACCGCACTGCAGTTGCACGTTCTTTGTAAGAGGTAAGATCCATAGCAGAAAATTGAAGAGGTTGTCTTTGTTTAATGTATTTTTTTTTTTACACAGAAAAATGTCCATAAGAAAAAGCTGTTTGCTGTGGAAAATACATCTCTGCCTCTCTCTCTCTAAAACATAGATCTAAAAAAAATATTATTCCAGCTCTCTAGTGTTCAAGGAACTGGATAGTTTAGGCTGAGTATTGTCTTTTAGCTAAAATATACAATTTCTAGGTGCCAGGCAGCTAATAAAAGAAATTAATTTATACTGCTGTACTATATTACATTAAATTGCTGTGTTAACTAATTTTCCTCTGTACTCCAGATTAGATTGCTATGGATTTTCCCATAAAGATACTGAATGTCATCTGCATTTCAGTATTAGTCCAGACTCATCCTGACTCAGCTGTGAAGAATTTTGCTTTTTGAGGAAGACCTCACATTATTTGATGAAATGTGTTCACAAAACACAGCATTTCAAGAGATTTCTAAGCATGCTATGCTCACACTAGGTAAGAAGCACACATCGTTTAGGACTACAAACATTTTAATGCTGTTTACCAGGAAGGGGAATGACATTATTTCACAGTGAGTTTCAATAAGTTCAGTGCTACAATTTACTGTGAAATGAAAATAGTTTTATGCCAAGAGCATAATCAGTACAAGATTGGGATTTGATAAAATCTGAGTTTGAGGGAATAGATTGTAAAGAGAGTTAACAGTAGGGTTTGGCTGAAAATGGGCATCTTAGCTTTACCTTTTAGGAAAAGGAGAATACAGTAATTTCACGATTATAAGCTGCACCTGAATATAGGCCGCACCTCCCGGTAGACCACGGGATTTGTCCGTATATAAGCCGCACTTGAATATAAGCTGCACCTTTTTTTTTTTTAAAAAAAAAAAGCAAGGATCCATGTGTAACAAAGTAACAAATTAGTAACAGAATCACTGCCAGCTGGGTTTGGTGTCAGGTGCTCAAGTTACAAACAGTTTTCATAGACCAGAGAAGCCTTTAAAGGCAGCCCCAGGCGCCTTCCCTGGCCAGTTCTCACTTCCAGGTTGGCATTTCACTGGGATTTGTCCATAGATAAGCCGCACCTGAATATAAGCCGCACTACTGGGGTAGGCTGGATTCTTCAATGAAAAAGGTGCGGCTTATAATCATGAAATTACTGTACTTAATTTTGATTCAGAGCAGATTCATGTTTCAGCTAAAACTTCAGACCTCCTTTTGATCCATTTGAATATGACAAAGGACTTCACTGGGTAAGACAGCAGCTGAAAAGAAAACCTTCATTATTATTTACTTTCCCACAGTGATCACCCAGTAACCAGAGAAAGTGCCCTAGCAGGCTGTTCCATGTGCCAGGAGGACAAGGGGGAGGATTCCTGGGTTCTTGGATTCATGGATTTCTGGGCTCCTGGATTTATGGTATCAGAACACTGAGCTGCTGAGGTGCCTTTCAGCGCAGCTAAAGTGCTTCTTTTGGCAGCACATTTCCCAGGTGAGAAGGGAATTTATCCCAGTAACATTTAAGGGACATGTCAAGCCCAGTGTGGACGGAACCAGCAGCTGTGCAATTGTGCTCACTGAGCTAAATTGTGCAATGCTGAGAGGAATAGCCACAGTGTGCCAGTTTGCCAGATTGCTGTGTCCTGCCTCAGCTTTTCCCCCAGACAGGGTGATTGCATCTCACTCATAAAAATAGCCCCATAATTTGTTTTAAACTCATATTTCGGAAAACATCACCCATATGTAATTCTTTACATTTTGCAAAACACGTGTAACTGTGCTAGAGCCCCCAAGCCCTGTATTTTTGTCCCTGAAGGTTGGATTTCCAGTACTTGAAGAGTAAAGCCTCACCTCCATACCTGATGCATTTCAGTTTGTCACTCTGTTTCTCACTCGCCAGTGCATACAAACGAAGACCTAGGGAAACATTTTGAGGATGCTAATGGGGAACTCCCAGGTTTGACAGTGCTAGCAGGGTGCAAAGAGCTGAAAAGGAGGAAATTAGTCTTTCACCCTGGGAAAGCATTGCCTACTGATTTAAGGAGCCATCTAATCTCAGTAGCCTTTTAAAGAGTTTACATGGAAAGAAAAAAAAATCCCAAACCCAACAAACAGAGGGAAGAAAGGAAGAAAGAGATTTCTGTTGCAAATTGGCCGAAATGGTTGTATTGAGTTTCTGCTGATAAAATCTCTCCGCAGCAAAGAGCTACGAGGAACAAAAGAGGCTTTGTGACTTTTTAGAGGGAGAGAAATGAGGACATAATGATGAGGCTGAGTATGCAAGCAAACTTCCCCAAACTTACCTGAATATTCGAGGAGTTGTAATTTACGTTGCTGCATAAGCACATAAGCAACGTGTCTTCCTGCCTTTTTTTTTTTTTTTTTTTTTTTTTTTTTTTTTTTTTTTTTTTTTTTTTTTGCAGCTATTTTGGTGAAGTTTCTTTCTGTATGTGTCTCAGCTATTTTTTATGAGTGTCCAAAAGAGAGATCATGCTCTACAGTCAGAGATGACAGCAACTCACAAGGCTGTTTTAAATGAGAATTTAAAAATCTGGATCACAAAACCAGTAACTAACCAGTTACTATACCAGTATGTTAGCAAGTGCAAGTTAGTTCAAGGTGGGCCCTACAAATAACATTTATATGTACAAATTCAAATGTTTGTCTTTCCTGCCATAGCAGTATGCAGAATGGAAAGCATTTGAGAAATGTCTGAAATAAAGAATAATATATTTAATACCAATAGACCGCAGAGAAGAGAGAGAAACTTCTAGGTTATCTTTTGGACATGAGATTAATATTCAATGGGAGATGGTAAAACCCTGAGGTTTAAAAAAATACAAATCTAAAATTTCTTCCATCATTCTGGAACCATTCAGTTTGGAGTTACCTTAAAATTATTAATATTGGTCCACTGACACTTAATAGGTCAATAAAGCAGTGAATATGGTTTGATAAACTGCATAAAGGATAATACATGAAATCTGAGAACTTAATTCTTGACTATTATTTCCTAAAGCAGCAAGAATGCCAAAGAAATATGAGGAGAAGACTTAAAGCATTCAAAAAGGGACAAAATGATGTGGGATATGTAAATTAGATGTTCATCCCTCCGGAACATACATGTTTCCATGATTTCTCAACAAGAAATCTCAGGCAGCAATTTTGGCTGCAGGTATTCTCATTACTGTCTTTTCCTGATTTCATCTGCAGTTTCTTGAATGGATACATTGATACTGGGGAGCCAATAATTTCAGTATAATTTATGGAAAGTTTTTAAAGTTGGGTTGTTTTTTATGGGGTTTCTTTTGTTTGTTTGCTTTTTTGTTTTAAAGTTCAGAACCACTGCACAAAGTCTGAAGCATAAGCTGCTACTATCAAGTCACACTTTGTATTATTAAATCTAATAGCTTTTTAATAAAAGCTTGAAATAGCAAAGCTGGTGTCTTCTTGATGAGAGCAAAGTCATGGAATGAAATAAAAGCATTAAAACTGGTAAAAGATAACTACCCAGGATAATTCTAGAAGCTTGAATGCCATCTTGGTCTCTTACCTTCAGTCAACCAGTTTACATCCTTAAATATGCAATTCCAGCGAGTGATTCTTCATCCTTCCCTGATAATAGTTCTGAGTTTAAGCAGCCAAATTACCTTTAAAAGGGAAGTTTTACATTTTTATAGCTCCAAGGACTGGTGTGAGAACTTCAAAAGCTACTTTTACTTTTCAAGAAAATTCCCAGCATACAAGATCTTAATTGCCTACTGGATGTATTTCACTCATCAGAAATATTTTTCTGAGCTGCTACCCTGCAAAACCAAACTGACCCATTGCATCTCAGAGCTTGTTGTTGTCCAGTTGTTTTTCGGTTCTGGGCATGACAAAACTGGACCAATAAACTGTTTAGAAATGCTCCTTTTCTAAAGGAGCAAACAGATTTCCTCAGGTGTAACCAGCCATCTTAAAGACTTATCTAACACAAAAAAAATTGCATGATAAATAATTTTCATAATAATTGCAGGGATTAGGAAGTAATTATTACATTTAAAAAGAAGTGCCTGGAGATAGATAAAATCCATGCCTATTGACTCTGGATTTTGGTAAGTTCTGTAAGGGTTTCCTACTGCTATTTCAACTAAAAAGCTGTTGGCTGTCAATGGGAATGCTTTTCTTCCAAATAGGTTAATGAATAGATGTAAATTCCTTTGAATGTGTTTTGCTCCAAACAGAATGATCCATTGATAGGAACTCTTCCCAGCTGGTGCTTATGATTAACAAACTTTATCCAGGTGTCAGTTTTACCACATCTTGCAGTTGCTGACATTGGAGTCCAACTTCTTTTTTGTATGGAGATACTTTTAACTATTTGTGGGTCAAAGTCAAGCAGAAGTCTCTTCTATTTCCTGAAGATAAATAAAATATCCTCCTACTGGTATAGTATTTCTGAGTGCTACTCAAGATTTTCAGAGAACTACTTGCTTTCTAGACATTCATTAACAACTTGTCTGTATTATTTTTCAATAAATAAATGTGAGTTTATATTCTATCCAGAGCTCTGTATTTTTATCATACCTATGTATTAATGTTAATATCAGTGTCTTTATTAATTATCATCTTTCCAATAGCCATGAATTCTGTACATGTCACAAATATCTTTTTGCAAGGAGTTTCAAATATAGAGGTATGCCACAATGTATAGAAATAGGCTTAATTTTGATGAATTAATCATTATTTATTACAATAATTAACTCAGAGATGTGGAAGAGAGAAGATGCAAATACAGAAATCATGACAAATAGGTAGCATAGCATACAAGAGGAACTAATTCAAACCCTCTGAAACAATGTAATTCAGATGTGAAATGAAGCAGAGCTAATGTATAGTAAGGAACAGATGGAATTGATGTATTTCAGAACAAATTATCATAGGAAACATTTGGAAATTATCAGGAAAAACAAACAAACAAAGAGGTTGTTTTAAATCCTAGGGCTTGCTAATCACAAGCTATTGCTTAAAAGAAGCTGGAAAACAGAACTATTGTGAACAAAAACTAGCAAACTCAGTCCAGATCACCAATAAAAATAATAAACAGAAAAAAGCTGTAGTATCTCTACGCTCTGAAAATGGGTTTCTCCCATAGCTCCTCTGGAGTATCTTGCTTGACCCATTCTCTGAGGAGATATTCCAGGTTTTCACTCTATATTTCAGGTTATGTTCTGAAAGCTAAGCATCTCACATATATGTAACACCTTACATAACTTCCTGCTTTAGGTCTTCCCTGATACTGGCCCTACCTTCCCTGTGGTTCTCAGATGAGGATTTTCTGAATAATCCTAGAACGTCCACAAAACTTGCATTTTATTTATTTATTTTTTGTTTCAGTTCTTTGTCATGCTATTTTGGAATTCTGCATTTTTCTAGGATGCCTATTTGAAAGATACTAAAGGAATATATCCAATAGAAGACATTTTACATGAGCTAAGAAAGATAGCTTTGAGTAACAACTATTTTAAGATTTATATATCATTTATATAGTCAAGTCAAATAAAAAAAATAGGTCTCAGTTATTCCTTCATTTCTTTACCAAATTTACACTTCCCACATGTGAAATTTGTCAGTCTTATGAGAATAGCCAAAATAGCCCTAACTACCTTGAGTTTAGCTTGAAATCAAATGCTCTAATGTGCCTATTTTTATAGAAATAAAATCTCTTCAGGGTTAGCTTATTATTTTTCTAATTTGACTTTTTTTTACATATAGTATTTTTGTCCATATACTTTAGATTTCTTTTCCTAATTTAGCTTTAGTAAAGTGGCAAGTATTAGTCTATAAAACTTTACTGGAAAATAATAAGTCTAAGGCAAATATTTTCAGAAGCAAAGAACTATAAAAAGTTTGAGATAGGTACTGCAGTCTGGGCCAGACATTGTTGTCTTTATCACAAATGGAATGGAGACAGGGACATTTTAGATCACATTAATATTCACATGACCAGAATTCATTTCAGTTTGCTTTCTAAGTTTAGTATGATGCTCAAGGTTACAGTAATTTCACGATTATAAGCCACATCTATTTCACTGAAGAATCCAGCCTACCCCAGTAGTGCGGCTCATATTCAGGTGCGGCTTATTTATGGACAAATCCCAGTGAAATGCCAACCTGGAAGTGAGAACTGGCTGGGAAGGGTGCCTAGGGCTGCCTTTAAAGGCTTCTCTGGTCTATGAAAACTGTTTGCAACTTGAGCACCACCTGACACCAAACCCAGCTGGCAGTGATTCTGTTACTAATTTGCTACTTTGTTATACATGGATCCTCGCTTTAAAAAAAAAAAAAAAAAAAAAAAGGTGCGGCTTATATTCAAGTATTCAAGTGCGGCTTATATATGGACAAATCCCGTGGTCTGCCCGGCTGCCGGGAGGTGCAGCTTATAATCAGGTGCATCTTATAATCGTGAAATTACTATACACATCTGGCAGTGATGTACTGCCATATAATGGATGTAGTAAAAATGCAGTGAAGAAATCCACCCTGAGTCCAGCAGTTTGTTACCAGGGTCCTGCTCTGATGTAGCCTTTACAACCCTGTAAGAGCCATGTTTATTACCACTGGGCATTGAGACACACAATTCAGCCACGGTAAGAGAAATGGGGGGTTTTACTTGCTCTATCAATCAGATTGTTGTTCAAAACCACCACCTGTCTGGGGCAGATGAGGTAGCTGTAGGGATTTAATGTGGATGGTGAAGCGTGCCTGAGAGACACAGCTCTGTCACTGGAGAATGGAACAGCATATTTGGGTCTATATTTTAATATTCTTTTACTTTAGTTTTGCTTATCTTCTTAGAACATTTACTGGTCATAACAAGAAAGGAGACTGGGATTAGGAAATTTTACAGTTCCGTTACAAGAACTCTTTAAAGAAATATCTTCAAGAAACTGTCCTGGGGGCTTTGGAGATACATTTATTTCCAGATGGCTCCTGTTTGCTCCTGCTCTTATTGGGTATTCCCAACAAGGAATGAGCTTAGAAAAGAAGAAATACAAAATTAATTTACATGAGTTCAGTGAAAGATACTGGGATATTCTGACAAAGGAAATTGTTCTAGAAATTATTCCCTTGTAAGAAGAAGGGAAATCCTCCTAACATTCACCATGATGGATGTGTCCAACACTGAGGTGCTAGTTATACCTTCATCAATGAACTATGCAGAAAATAAGGAAACAAATGAGAAGAGTTTTTTGTGCTCTTTTGCTTCACCATCTGTATTTATAGATTTATTCACGGTGTTTCTATTCTTGATAGACACATGAATAACATTAATTATTTCTTTTTAGATTTCTGGGAGGGAAAGGAAATATTGTCCAAAATATAGGGAAGAAAATGTAATTCTACTGGCCCCACTGGTCCGAAAATTATTTAACTGCATGTGGTATAGGCATTTAAATTTAGAGAATTTTTTTCTGTGGTTACTGTATTCACAGCCAGTGTTGGAAGCTTTTCTCTGTTCTTTTTCTTTTCCTCCAGATTCCATCTAGTAATGCTCTTAGAAATGCTAGAAAATTAGAGAATAAACCCATTATCTCCTTCTACTTTCAACTAACTGTCAATCAAACTTCCCACACAATTCTCTCTGATCTTCCTCCTGCTCCCATAGAAAGTATTTTTCTTGTTAAAATTTATTTTTTCCCTGCAACATGGTTAAACAAGTCTGATTCAATCCCTTCAGCTTGTAATGACCACGAATCCAGTTGTAGGTCATGTTGAAGCATTTTTTTCCAAAGCAAGATTCATGATGCTATTTCCTATCTTTGCATTGGAAAAAACGAACTTATTCCAAATTAAATAAGACCGTACTAAAATAGAATGCTTTTTCCACCAGATTTTCTCTTCCATCCTTATCCATAAGGAAGTTTTTTTCAAATAGGAAATCCTATCATTGCTTCTTTTGATTCATGGAAATATAAAGATAAATATAAATATTTATGAATATAAATATATGTATAAATAAATATAGAAATGTGAATAAATATATAAAAGCAAAACATTTCTTAATGCAGTAAAGCAGAATACTTATTTTTAATGTTTTTTTTTTCCTTGATTCGGAATGTCAGGATTATTGCCTGTTCATTGAGCAGTGAAATACATAAAAAGTAAGGCTTATTGCTGCCTGGTAGCAAGATACTTTTAGCCTACTGCTTAATGAGATAATGATTGCTTATTAAATATGTGTATAATGGGAAGTGTCAGCCTCTGAGGAGGAAGGGAGCTGGGGGCACCCTGGTGGCTCACCAGGGTTCAAATCAAGCAGACCCTTTGTTCCCAGATTGATAGAAAAGTACAGTAATTTCACAATTATAAGCCGTACCTGATTATAAGCTGCACATCTGGGTAGCCAGGTAGAGCACGGGATTTGTCCATATATAAGCCTCACCTGAATATAAGCTTCACTTTTTTTTTTTTTTAAGTGAGGATCCATGTGCAACAAAGTAACGAGTTAGTAACAGAATCACTGCCAGCTGGGTTTGGTGTCAGCTGGTGCTCAAGTTGCAAACAGTTTTCATAGACCAGTGAAGCCTTTAAAGGCAGCCCTAGGCGCCCTCCCCGGCCGGCTCTCACTACCGTGTTGGCATTTCACTGGGATTTGTCCATAAATAAGCCGCATCTGAATATAAGCCGTACTAATGGGGTAGACTGGATTCTTCAATGAAAAAGGTGTGGCTTATAATTGTGAAATTACTGTCCCCAGTTCTTACCATTTTCTCTGAATTTACCTGAGAAAGCAAAATCCTGCCTCAAACTTCAGGTGAGGATGTGTCAGAGCACAGAATGGTGTCCACTCTCAGCAAGGAGAAGCTGATTTGCACAACCCAAGCTTTCCGGGGTATTTCGCACTAACAGCCCTCCTGCTGCAGGGTAGCACTGCTGGGTATCACCCTGTCCATGGACTAAAGAGGCAGAGGGTCACTGTATGGAAACTACTGATGCCAGTGGACAGCAGGGAGCCCAGCAGTTCAGTGTGGCAGCCCTGGGACACTCAAATAAACACAAAATAAGCCTTTAGAGAACAGATCAAGTGCCAGCATTTGTCAGGCATTTCTGATGTAATTCCTCAGTACCCTTCTGCATTTTGCACAGGTCGAGGTTAGAGTCTGTGCTTGTGTCAGAATGATGCTCTTAGAATGTATCCAGACTTTATGTTTTCCCTTATTCTTTGTTGGGAAGCTGCTCAGGGGGAAACGACACCAAGTTGAAAGCTGAGCTCTTTCTTAGAGAGCTGAGTATGAGCAGACAAGCACAATATTGACTGTAAAGAACTCACTGTGTCCATTACCATGAGAAAAATCTCCTTCCCATGTCTCTTTCAGGTGTCACCATTGCAAAGGAAATCCAAGTCATGCAACACTAGAACATTAGCATACTATTTACCTGATATTCACCATTATATATCATTTTTTTATAGCAATACACGCCATGTCCAGACCTTAAAATCTTCAATGACATTGTAATTTGTTGGGTTTTTTTTTTCTCATTACAGACAGTACAGTAATTTCA
>VRYO01002772.1:72784205-72839082 GCA_009812075.1 Sialia sialis
ATGTGCGGCTTCTAATCAGGTGCGGCTTATATTTGTGAAATTACTGTACTTTTCAGTAGTGACAGTGAACTGGGTTTTACAGAAATGCAAAGGTAGCCAAGGCAAAGAAAGGCCCTAAGGGACATGAGCCCTTTTTTTTTTTTCTTGTATTCCCTTACTCAGGGGTTTCATGTGGAGAAAGGTGATGATTTTCCTGCTTTCTTCAGGACATGAGACTGAACCACAGACATTTAAGGCCATGACCTATCTTGCAGGATTAGGATTAGAAATTATCCTAGATTGAGACAGGACTTTTAAAATTATGAACAAGTCAGATGCCTGATCAAGAATATAATATGAAAATGGGCGCATATCATTCCACCTTCTGCTTCTAGCCATTTCTGCCTTCCACTCTTCCTTTTCTTTTTAGCTCATGTACAATTCTCAGAGTATTTTAACAATTCTGAATTCCCTCCCAAATTCTTATTCCAGTGAGAATCCACTTTGATCATGATAATAAAATTCATTTTTCAATCGTAGTACTTAAATTGCAATTGTGCAGTACTGAGTTTGGATCACAACCCTTCCTAATTTTCCTCTGCAAACCTGATGTTTCCTACCATCATTGTGCAGTGGCAAAAGAAGTGAATCACTGACCCTTCCTAGGGGAGAGTCATATAGCACAGCTTCAGATTTCTATTACAGAGTTTATAACAGTAATAAGGTAAGAATTTACTGCTGACCTGATATGCAGGAACAAAATCTTGCCACTTAATAAAGCTATCAAACATTTTGGATTTTTCCTGTGCAAGAGATCAAAATTACAACAATATCTGAATTTCTCTGGCACTACAAGGTAGCATTTAATGCCATTTTACAGAATCATATGGTTTGTCCATAGATTTCATAATCCTGGAAGATACTCTGTCTGGAAAGCGGTTTTATGCAATTCAATACATCTCAGATATTGCCATCAAAGATTAAACATCCCTCTATCAACAGTGCTTGTTAGGGAAAAACACCTGGTGTCTGTGCAGCAAAGGTTATTATATTTCCCTTCCACAGTAGAGGTTTTCAGTCTTAACAATGGACTAGCCTTTTATAGTTGAGATTAAACCTGAGAAAATGACAAGCAGAGCAAGGTGCTCCTCTGTTTATTGAATTATCTGGTGATTTAAACAGGAAGGGAAAAAGATAATTCTCCTCTCCAAGTTTCTTTTATTATCCCAAGAAATCATATGTCTAATACCAAGTTCTAGAACCATTATTCTTCTAAAGATTTTTCCACTACCATTTTTTCACGTATACCTTTCTCTCTAAAAAAAGCAATTTTTAATTTGTTTAAATCTTGGATTTTGTGTTTTTACATGCAGCTGAAACTACATTAATTAAACGTGGTATTAAGGTAAGACTTATTTTCCAAAACCATTACAATCACTGGAACAATTTCAGTATAAAGAAGGCTTCCTACTGAAACCTTTAAAACCACCTCTAAAACCAACAGGCCAACTGGCCTGGGGAGACAGAAAAAAAAAATAAAAAATAAAGAGCCTTCTTTAATTTAAACAGCTTCATAATGAAAATTTTGAGATTCACAATAACTAGAACACATGAATGGTTGTAATGTTCTACCTGTTCATTGATCAGGAATCATGGTAATCAGACACTTTTCTAGTTTTTAGAATTAAATTATCCTCAAACAAACTTGGAATAATTTGTGAACATTCTGAATGCATTTTTCTTTAGTATTTTCCTTTTTTTTTCCTTTTTTTTCAAGCACAAAAGAAGAGAAATCTCCAAAAACAGACTGTGAAGTCTTGTTGCCAGGACACTTACTTAAAACAATGTGGGTTTTTTTGAAATCTGTTTTACAAAGGCTTAGCTTGTGTTTGACTTACATTGATGGATGAGATGTTAATTGGTTGAAGTATGGATGAAAATATGGATAGAGAAGACCCACACTTTGGGAATGTCTTCTATAAGCCTGCCTCAGCTGGAAGATGTATGGCTCTGCTAGCATGGGAGTTAATTTGCAAAAAAGCAAATGCAGATCACTGCTTCCATTTTGCCTCCTAACCGTGTACACTAACTTGGGAAATCTGATGTCAACACAGCTCTACAGATTCCAGACCACAACTGGCTTGGATATGGCCAGTTTGAAAACCGGGCTTTTGCCAAAGTGGACATGGCTGAAAGAGAGCATATGATGTGAGTGAGGGGTCCTTGCCATGCAGATGCTCCCTGCTAATGCTGACGGCACATGCTGGTGTCACTCCTGCTCATCCCACTCGTGTACGGCACGTGGCAACAAGCCCTGAGCTGTGGGAGCTGCCAGAGCAGGAGCCTGGGTGCTGCAGAGACAAGGAATTGCCAAGGAAGAGCCTTCTCTCAGGTTCTCCAGGCTGTGAGCAGATGGGAGAGCCAGCCAGGGATCTGCTGCATCCTCAGCACATACCAGGGTGCAGAAAGGAAAAGGATGCTTTGCACTTCTCAGGCAGAGCGCCTGGTCTCCCAGAAAATGCAAATCCATCCACCCCCTTGCAGGATGTGTAGGGCAGAGAAATCCCATCTGCAACTTCAGCCACTGCAGTAAGAGAGAGATGGGCTTAAATTAATAAACCACATGACAGAGATGGAGGAATCTGTGCCTTCTACTTTATACTTCTCCATAAGAACTGCCTGTTAGCTTCTTCTGTGTAAGTAAAAGTAACTTCAGCTTGTTCTTTCTTTTTCCTTATGCATATTCCTTTTCTGATTCTAAGATTCCCCATTTGCATCACACTGCTATCCTAATTCCCAATGGTATGAGATTATTTTCACTTGTTCTTTTTTCTTCTTAGATTAAGCTAGTGATTTATTGCATACACTAAAAGCCTTTTCTAAACTCAGACCAGTATGAGAAGCCTTTTTCTTTGCTCCCTGACTTCTAAAAACTTGAGAAAGCACCAGTAATTCAAATGCAAGTAGCAGTGCTGGGAATGGTTTCTGACTCACTGTAATTACTGGAGTAAAGGCAGTTAAATAGAGATACTGATAATTCTGCTCCAAGGAGTACATAGCAAAGTGAAAACAGTTTCCTCCTGCCTCCTCTTATATGTAAAAATAATTGTATTCTAAAAGGACAGGAATACACAAAAGAAAAAAATTCTTTTTTTTTTTCTTTTCTTTTAGCCTGGGCTTCAAGATGATATGCCCAAGAGGGCCAATCCAAAAACAGGGGACCAAAGTTCAGCGGTAGCAGAAAACTGAAGGAGCAAAGATTCCATTAGAGATTAAAATGGCAAAATTAAGGTCAATTAATTTAGGTCAATGAAGGAATGACCCAGTTGCTAACTATGGGCCATTTTCCCTGCCTAGAGTGCCTTGCCTGCTGCTGTGGAGAAACCATGTCTCCTATAGATTCTGGGGCACTTCTGCAGCCCCTGTAGCCATCCCCTAAACTCTGGGGTTTCCCAAATGGCAATAGATGCCGATGCTTGGGCACTAGTCACTTACAAATGGGCATTTAGGTGTCTTAGTTTTGAATTGAACATCTCATAGAATATCTGTTTCCTCCTTCATCTATCTGAAATTATGGGGTGATTTTTTTTGGTGGTTTATATTGCATATAAAGCTGACGAAAGCATTTAGCAGTTATTGGAAAATGAATCACGTTTTTTATTTTAGAATAACAGTCACCATTGCCAGCCCTTTGTGTGCCTTTTCATGTAAAATAAATTGGCAAGCACCTAGAAAATAGCTTTAAAATGAGTGCAAGTTAATACGCATTTGTCAGGAACAAATATATCTGACAAACTGTATTTCCTTTTACAGCAGGGTAACCAGAACCAGGAAGAGACAAAAAGCAGTACTTGTCACATGGTTAGTTCTCAGTGAGGCTTCTGGCACTGTGACCTGTGGCAATCTTAAAAACAAACAAGGGAAATGTTGCCAGGCTGACACTGCCAGGAGCAGGTATAGGAGCTGCTGGGAAAACTCTGCTCAGAGAGCAGCTGTCATTAAATACACTGATGGGTATTTGTCAGAGAAAGAGAACGTCTGTGCCAGGCTTAACATTTTTCCATTAACTCCCAGACACTCCAAAATATGGAACACAGGAGATGTTTATTATATTTGCAGCTGACGCAGAGCTAGACTGTAAATTCACTGCAGCACAGGACTGAAAATAAACATGATCCTGATGAGGTGGGATTAAATCCACACATGTTCCTGACAAGGTGAAGACAGAGTGGAGGGAGCTCTCCTGAGTCCACAGGGGTTGCAATGGCTGTGAGGGATAAGTTATTCAACTTTGACATGGTGTCATGAGAAGGGCAAGCTCTATATTTGGGTTGGAAGACTTGAATGATTGTTTTTTATCCTTTTGCTCCAAACTGCTGATAAAATCTTGCACTGAATTTTGTATTCACTTTAGGACACTGCTCTTGCAGTAAAAGCAATGTGGGATGAAGTCGAAAGAATCCATAGGAAAGCAATATAAATGATGAGAAATCTCAGAAAACATGACTTATGGGAGAAGACTGAAAAAGGACTAGGGACTTTAAACCTACAACAGTGAAAAAAAGTCATGGGGGTGGTAGGGGTCTTGAAGCAAAGCAAGGAAGACAGTGCTGGACTGATAAATCTGAGTGCTGCATGTTCAACACCTGCCCTGACCACAGCAAGGATGCTGTATCCAGCATTCCCTCCACTTGGACCTGGCTTAGCTCTCCTGGGAGAGCTGATGGGACTCAGAACAGGACTGCAATAATTGTAGGCTGAGTTTGAGTCATCTTAAGCATGCTAATTCCAGTAACGATTAACTATGTACCATGTCATGCCTCTGCCAGGAGAGAAGTGTACAGTTTATAAATCTTGTATCACTGTTGGCTCTTGTATTTTATGTATTTTCATTTTTTTCAGTAATAAAAGGTGAATAAATAGGTGTGTTTCATCTAGAGTGAACTTGAGTAATTCTGAGCAAGTTTAGATGGGTATCTCTTAAGGCAAGGCTTTGGGAATGTGATAGAAAGCTGTGTTTCAGTTAAAGGTTATTTTTTTATACTGCTAATTGGAATTTATGACTCAGAGATAATCCCCAAACTATTTTGATTCAGTAAGAGAGAAAAAAAATCCTCTGAACTTCATTTCACTCATCTTTCCCACAGCACATTAATCCCAGTAAAATCCCTCTTTGTTCTCTCCTTACCTGTGCACCTTTCCAAATGTAGCTTTGCTGTTATTACCCGACTTCCATAGTTCTACACCACAAAATCATTTTGCTTCAGAACAGTTTCAGTTCCTGTGAAATTAAATGGAGGAGAAAGCTTGTTTGAGAAGAGGGATGAGTGGCTTTTTTTCAGGGAGTCACATTGGTCTCATGTGAATGTGTGAGGCTGGTAGCCCTTCCCCTTCCTTTGCAGGAAGTCTGCTATCCTTCATTATAGAAAGTCAGGGAAATCCACCCATCAGGGGTCTGTTGTTTTTCCTCACTGTAGCCTTCACTGTTTTCCTCAAGGCTACCTCTGGGATAAATTTTTCCAGCTGGAGATTCCTGTGATCTCCCATTGATGGGAATTCCTTAGCAAGGCTATGATACAGTTATTTTTCTGTTGACCATTATCTTAAACTGAGATTAGGTTTAATTACCGCCTCTGGTTTTGTTAAGATCAACCTGCCCAAAATTAAATTGCTACTGAAACTCACAGGTTTACTTTAGCAGAAATTAAGAGGTAGAGTTAACATTCTTTATTACAAAAATCAAGACACATTCATACAATCCAAAACTTGCTAATAAACTGTTATTTCTTTTCATATCCACCATTTCCTTAGCCTGGTAAAAGCAAATCACTGACAGATGGTCAAAGCACCATCTTTTATAACCCAAATAATCTAGATTACACATTCATTATATATATCCCACAATACATCTGCAGTATCTTGTTCCAGTAACTAAACATCAGTTCATTTACATTTACATAAATTCCATATTTTAACACCATTCAGAGCACAACAACTTTACAAAGATTTTGTCAAATTCCTTTTGAATTACAGTGACTGTGGTTACATTTCACTAACTTCTTTGACAGTGACACCTCACCAATGCCTTGGCAAAACTTCCTCATCCTCCAGCATCCAACATCTTCACCACCCTTCAGACACATTCCATTCCAGCAATTCAGCACAAAACCATCTGCCATCTTTTTTAAGCACTTAATCAGTGCCTGCTTCCATGTAAAAGACAAATCATCCCTGCTTCTGCCACATCGACCGACCAAGCTCCCAAACCAAGAGGCCTCAGTACCTACCACGTTACATCATTTACCCAAAAAACCTTGGCAGTTTCAACTAGAGACAGAAAAAAGTGTCTCCACATTCTTTACTGTGCTGTTGGAAGAGCCCAGATTTTATGAGGAGATAGGATTAATTCCATGCTTCTGTGGATTGGGAAAAACCTAAGGATGTAAGGCCCTGCTTGCACATAAATCAAGATTGTAGGCAGACAGAGATTTAGGCACCAGAAATGAAGGAACATTTTTGTTCAAATAATTAAAATTAACAAAAGTAATCAATCATGTTGCCACAACCTGTGAAAATAAGTTACAGTTTAAAAGCTGTCTCCATTTCAATACTCATCAATGTTACAAATCCAACAGGAAGAAGACTCATTTTACAGGAGTTATTTCTTGTGTTATTTCCTGTTCCCAGTTCCTTCTTTCTTGACTTATATTCCAGTTCCATTATTTTCTGATGCTCTTTCCAACTCTGAGACCCCTAAGCAGGATGGGCCAGTGCAGTTTCCCTAGTTATTCCCATATTCTCTGTCATCCTCAGACTGGCTCCTCCAAAGCACACCAGGCTATCTCATGACTTTAACCTCACTAACTCACTCTGTGTCATGCCTTTTACAAAATATTTCCCTAGTTTGAGTGATTTTCTGGCACTTTTCCTTATTTGGCCCTCATGGATCGTTAATCCTTTCCCAAACACAAAGTGCTTCCTGCAGAAACTCTCACCTTTTATTTGAGAATTCTTTTTCCTATCAGCCTGAAGAGCATCAACAATCATAACTTCAAAATTTCCCCAGCCTGAGTCATTTCCTTCCCTTTTGTGAACAAGCAGTTAACAATACTTTGCATGTGAAGGTTTTTTCAGTTGTGCACTCTATTAACCTGAAGAATGAAGCATACCTCACCACAGCATCAATAGATAAATACTCATGCTGTTTAGAAATAGATAAAATGAAACCTCTGAAAGCGACCTATACAATATAGAGAGGTGAGTCTAAGTTAAAACCTTGGAAAAGGGGATATTTACATCCATCTACAGAATATTTTTCTATTCTCATTAAGAATTTTTGGAAAGCAACAATCCAAAACAATTACCATGAATATCAAAATGCTTTCTAGTTATCCTTCAGAGAACGAGCCCTATTTCCTTGGCAGAGGATGTAAACAAATAACATGAAACTTTTGACCTCAGCATCTGACTTATATGTTAAAGAGCCAGAACTTCTCAGCTACCTCTTATGCATTTCTTCTAATTGTAACTGTTGGTTACTTCTCTGTTAGAAGACAGTTTTGCTGAGAAGCTCCTGATTCCTTAACACAACCAAATAATTTGGCCCAGGAAATGCTATAAAAGTGTAGAATTTGCAGCACTGGGTAAGCAAATCAATTTAGAATCCAAAACACTTGAGCACAGGATCAGTGCAATAGCATGCATATGAGCACCTATAATCCCAAGCCAGTTTGTTTTGTGGTAAAATAAAAGTGTTTTTATTTGTTGATGCTGCCTGAATGGCCAATTTACTGAAGCATTATTCTAAATTACTTCTTTTGAAAAAACAAGGGCTCAGTGGCTAGAATGCTCCTTATCAAGAGATGTCTACATTTAATATGACTTTGACCTACAATATTCATATTTAAGAGGCAAAATCTAGGTTTCACTGAGGCCAGTGAAAAATTGCCTTCATACTTCAGCATAGTAAGGATTTTAAGACAGCAGCTGTCTATAAATTCCTGTATTATAAACAAAGAAATGGCTTTACTCTTTAATAAAATGTCAGTATACCACTTGCTAAATATATAGAGTGGTACTCACTTGGTCTGGCTTTAGCTATCTCAAAGGCAGATACCAAATATATTCCAGCTGTCTGTGACTCCTCATATGACCAGTGGTGAAAGTTAGGGAAGAGTGAGATTCTTCCTGTTCTGAGTTAGTTGGCTAGAATATATGTAATGAACATTTGCAGGTGCTATTTGCTTCCCACTCCTTATGGAAGCTGCCTAGAAAATATGCTTATGCCTTGTTGACTAATATTTGCTTATTTGGACTGAAGTGTGATTAATTTCACACACAAAATTTCATCTTGAAATATCAAGGTTTCTTTGTTCCTCTTGCCATCCCACAAAGCAACTTTCTTGATTTCTGTTGGCCTAACTGTTCATAAAAGAGCTGACCAAATTTATTCTTGTACTAATTTTGGCTTTTGTTCAGAACTGTTACTCTCCTTTCCTGGGGTTATCCCTAATCATATATTTACAAGCACAACCACTTTGTTATCTCCATTCAGACAGTAATGGCTGCGCTGCCACATTTGCATCTCACCTCAGTACTTAGGCTCTTCCCTGACTTTCCCTTAGGATGAGCCTTTATCTGGTCCTGTGTTATTGAATATCATCTTTATTTTAAACCAGAATTTTGCAGTCTTCCATATGATCTGCTACCAGACTCACTGCACTGTAGCAGCAATGCTTTCTGCTTTTACCTTCCTAGGTGTATTTCCCAGGGATATTCTTTCTGCCTTCAACTCCCATGTCTCCATTACATTATCAGAGTTCCAGTCATGATAAATCCTCTACTTTTTTTCTGCTACTATCATAACAATACTATTAATCGGCTACTGTTTTAATAGTAGCAGATTGAAAATGTCAGATATGTCAGTTGTAACAAATGAAAGTTTTGCACACAGAGGTTTCATTTAATTTTGCTTTTGTTTTTGTTTTTGTTTTTCTTTATTCTTTTTTTTGCATTTTCTTCACTTTGACAATGAAGTTCAGTGTATGAGCCTTCATGCAACAGAATTTGACAATTTCTTTCTTCCCATTTGTCAAACTTTTAGGAGAATGGGAAGAAAAATTGTGGGAAAATTATTTTTCCCTCTTCAAATGAAATGAGTGGCTGCCCACCCACAAGCACTGCCAAGCCTGACACATAAGGAGGCAGCTTTCCATGCTTCCATGGAAACATGGAAAAATATATCCATCCTCCTTATGAAGACCTTCGTATGAGGATGAATGAAAGTGAACTTTTCCCTTTGATCCTTTTGGACATGCCTTTAGAAAAGGCATCCTCCTAGCCTGTCCTGCAGCACATTTCCCTTTCCTTTCCTGACTATGGCAGAAGCTGGAGAAGCTACTTAGGAAATGTCTGGACCTTGCTACTGGAGGCAGTTCAGCCTCTCTTTCTGTGGGGTCAGGTTCTATCCCAGAGAGGCATGCTTAAAAGTTTATAGCATAATTCTGTTGCCACACAAGATGTGGTCATCCTGTTCTTTTACTGTTCCTGCCATGAGAAATGTCAGGGAAGAATTAGAGATGAGGACTTTGGGAGCTGGCTTGCTTCTCCTTCTCCTTGTGGGGAAGCCAGAATAACTGGAACAGTGAGGACGCTGGGGTGAGTTGTACCCACATACACCAACCAGACCCTCAGCATGATTTGCAGAGCTGTTGAGTTCCAAAAATAGATAAAAGGTTGTCAGGACTTAAGGCTTCTCTGTGCATGAGAACTAGCATGAGTACAGGTCTATAAAATATTTTCCTTTCCCTAGACCAAGTAGCAGCTTTGTAGTTGATTGATCACTTTTATTTTTTTAAATGCTACATGTTTCTACTGGCACAGTTAAATACACATTAAAGCATTCATAACTTGATGGTAATTCAGCCTGAAAACTGGCTAATGGCTTATGCAGACTTCAACATCATTGACAACGCTGTACTTGTACCTATGAAATTTCTTCATCCTGTGAGAGGTTTCCAAGTAACACTAATATGGAGCAGTGACTCCATAAAAATAAAAAGACAAATAATTCCTGTTTCATCCCTCCCATGGAAGGAAGCAGGAAAATATGAATAACTTTTTCCTTCTCTTTTGGTGTATGTGATTCAAAGGTTTATCCTAATTTCCTCAATTTTTGCATCTTTTAGAATTTACAGCATAACTCAGGGCACTTTCTTAATAATAAGCCTTGTTTGTCTAAATATACACAATGTAGTAATTCTATGATCACACTGTTAGAAAAGAAACAATGTTATTCTGTTCTGAACTCAATTTGCACCTGTTCTGGGTCCTACACTGTTCCTCATCTCCACTCTCTGCCATAACTTGCTGACATTATATCAGCAATTTTTGTTTAAAAAAACGTTTGACTGAAACCTAATAGGTAAAAAAGCCCTAAAATTTTCAATTCCAATTTTAACAAATGTTCAAGGAGCATGTGGATGTAAACTGCCAAATTGAGACAGAGGCTACAGTCATTAGAAGAAATTAAAAGGATATGTTACATATTGTATAAAATAACAAATCTCCTTTTGCTAATTCTGGGTTGTACGTGCCACTGGTTATAATTACTAATGCAACAAAGAGGCTTTTCACATCTTTCTGTACCTACAAATCTGGATGAATCTATTTCATCCTCTGGCCATCACTACTACTTGCATGAACAAGATGACAGAAATATAGAACGAACAATCCTCTGCTGTTGGGAGATGTTCTTGCTGTGTTGGCACCACCTTCACACCTGCCATGGGTGAGGATTTTTTGCTATTCCTTAAGGGAATAGAATCTATGCTTCCCAAGAGAGACACATACTTCCAGGCTGAGAACTACTTTTAGTGAGAACACACAACATTAATAATGAAAAAAAGAACCCCAAAACCTCCAAGCTGGCATTAATGAGGTTGAATATATATATTACTGCTATTAAGGGGAGCTGGTTCCAGGGTTATTCTAAAATAATCTACTATCTCTCTGCTTCTGCTCCTTAATCAGGTCTCCTAGTGCTGTTTTAATTAGAGAGCAATGCTATTAAGCCCAGAATAATGAAACCAAATAATTCAGTAATAGTAGGAGAGTGGCAGGTTTATCTGCATTCCTTCTTTAAATTATACTACAAAAATATGCTCAACATTCAAGTTGCCCTATTGCATTAGTATTTTGACTTCTTATTTCTTATGCTATTACTTGTTCACATCCTGAAAATGGCAATTTTTAAGAAAGTAAAAAAATAAAGCCAACTTTTTGAAACAAACACTTCTTGCAACTCTAATACCTAAAAACTAGAAATGAGACTCAAAACAGAAAGGTGAAGGAATAGAAGAATAACAGAGAAATATTTCCAAGTGGAATTGTCTATTTTCCAAGTAAAATAAAAATAAGGGTGAAGTAAAAAATTGCTAATGAAAACTTGTCCCATCCTGTCATGTAGCAGTTAGCTGTCATTTGTTATGTTTTAGTGATCTGAACAGCTATAGCTGTTTTTCTCCTGTTCAATGGCTATACAAAACACAAAGGCTCCATTTGCTGCCTTTTAGAGGCTTGATTATAAACTATTGTAAGGATTCATGCTTTTCAGGAATACTCCTAATTACTATCTGTCCACATGTATTAACAAGAAATGAGGTGCTATTCTTTAAGAGGAAACATCTCTAGGAAATTCAAATAACTATATAAATTAGGACAGTTAAAGGAAGCAGACTTCTAAACTTTTTAGCTATTATCCATTTTTAAATGGAAGTACAAGAACAATAGTCTTATGCTAGACCATTATATCATTATGTGTGTATCTGCCACTCTCTAGATTTTTATAAAAGTAACACAGCACCTGCTAAGAGAATTGTTCCCACACTTGGAGGAAACAGCAAAAACATTGCCTGAACAATTCACACAAGAAGAATGTTATTGAGCCATACATTTTAAAAGAACCAGACATTTTAAAACACACCTGTGCTGCCTTGGGAAACAGCTCATGAGAAACTGCACTTTTGCTAGCAGCTAAAGTACTTTCTCAAAAGACATGATTTAATGGGGAGTCTGAGCTGTTCTCACAGGGGCTCCTGCTTCACTTGGGTTTGACTCTTTGGAAAGTGAAGATTCATGGGCTTTCCTACCTCTGTGTAAATCAGGACTATCTCCTTTGAAGTCAGCAGATGTAAAAATCTAGGTGAATAAAGGAGGATCAAGGCCTGGGGCTCTCATCCCTGCCCTGCTGCTTTTATTCAGGTTAGGATTTCAAATATGTAATCGCAATATTATTTTTCCTGTCATTTGGGAATGTGGGTTGAGGCTGAGCTGGAACAAAAGGATGAAGAGGTGCAGGCTTGCTTTGCAGAGCTGCAGCATGGTGTCAAGGCAGGCAGTAGTGGCAGGTTTTCAGCTGCCGGTCACTCTGAATGATCTCCCAGCACTGCTCCAGAACTCCCTCTTTTGGCACTCCATTCCTCTCTCAGGCAGCAGGAATAATGCCACTGTCAGTCACACTGTATTAGAAGACTTCCTAACTTCCTAATATATTGTTGCTCTTCTAAACCAGAACTGCCTCAACAGTGATGGTTTTCCAGCCCATATCTTTCCCATATCACTCTTGTGCAATGTATGTGTCCCTCAGCTTTAAGTGGTATCATGATTTGTGCTGGAGTTCCTTACAGCAGGATGAATCCCATTGGGAAAGTTACACTCTTGGGCAACGTCTTCAGCATGAGTCCTCATGCTGGAGGTGAGCTTGTAAAGGTTATGATCGCAGCTGAGGTGTTCAGTGACCTGCCAGAAGCACATGATATGGCAGGGCTCGCTAAAATTAGCAACGTGATGAATGATTGTATTATTTACAGTCTCATTAACTGGGTCTGCTCTTGAATCAGCAAACCAATTAAAAAAATTAAAGCAACAGAATATTCCACTCAAAGAGTGGAGTTAATGCAAAAGCCTACCTCAGAAGAAAACACTTGCACCTGCCCTGCTCAACTCCCACATGAGTGACAAATCAGTCTGTTCTGGCACAGAGATTTGATTTATGTACACAGATGCCCTAAACATCACAGTCCAAACCAATAGTCTAGCCCACACCAAAAGCATTGTTAACATCACTGCTCTGTAGTCTCTTAATTTTTTGCATGAAAATCGAGTGCTAATTCAAAAGTTAAAATGTGAACTGGGCTTCTTCCATTTCAGAAAGAACGTTAAATGCAAATAGCTCAACATCAGCACTTGGAAGGGAACAGCACTTTCCTCAGTGTGAAGAAGACAAAAACATTGTGTTCTTTCCATATGGGCAACCAATTCAGTAAGACAGGAAAATTCTGCATTTTATATACCTCTATCTCAAGACACACTTCCAACTATTACAAAGATCAATATGTGAAAATACATCAGCAATGGTGTAACAGTGAAACTCCCAGCACACCACTCCATAAGCAACTTGTGCACATTTTTGCTTATTACCAGCTTCCCAAAGCTGCCCCACTGAAAGCTTCAGGCCAGGTGTGCCCTGGCCAGTTACTGAGGAGCTGGTGTGTGCTTCCTGTGCTTCTAAACCACAAACTAAAACAGCATCTCCAACTAAATGAATGCCCTTGAGAGCCACTTGGAATACTCACTTTGTTTTAGTGCACAGGCTGATCTGAAAATTGTGCTGCTGCAATTAAAAGCAGAATCTGCTAACTACTAGACATTTGTTTTATGTGAATAATTAGAAAAATATTTACTGTGTTATTACATAATATTTTAATGGCATTTTCCACAGTCCTTCATGGTGCTATAAATGCTGGCCATCTTAAAATTAGCTGGTTAATGAGCTGACATTTTAATTTGTGCTCTCAATAGTGTCCTGTTGCATTTTCTAACATGTAAATATAGTGTTTTCAATTAAGACACAGGACTAAAACAGATGATGCACGCTGCTGTTTAGTGATCTACTATTGCTAAAATAACAAAGAATGTGTTTTCACCTGTACTTACAGATTTCCTGCTTTTTATAGTGTACCCAGACCTGAGAGATTTTATGCTTCCTAACCTTGGGACCCTCGGGACCCTCTGCTCAATGAGAGCCTCTTTGTTGACAAATTGAAAAATGGGATACCCAAAACTGATAAAAAATAAACTAATGGCAGAAAAAGCAGCAATGTTATTGCTCTCTGAAAGCCAACAATGGGAAAATACAGTAGACTGGAGACAGATTTTTTTTTTCCTCTCTTAGGTGTGCATTAACACATAAAAGTCAAACACATGGAAAATCTTATCCGGTCACAGAGATAAATACTCCCCCACCCTTCCATTTCCTCAAGCTCAACACTATTCTGACCTGCTACTATCTCCTAAAGAGATTGTGTTATTTTTTTCTCTAATTCTGCTGAACCCCAAATTAGGTTTTAAGTACACTTTTGAAACAATCACAGGCTTTATCTACCACTTTCATCTGCATCTCAGCAGATTATTCTTCAAAAATCTGCTTTTGTTAAACACAGCATTATACAATGTTACCTCATTCCTAGTCACAAAATTTTCAAAAAAAGGGAAAAATCCTCATCTAAGACCACATGCAACATTAAAGTACCATGTTTTATTTTTTTATACAAGAATTACTTGCTCCCCCAGATTTCAATTAATTACTATGGACCATGCAAAATGCCACAGACCACAGATGCTACATTTTCAAATGGAAGTTTTTATTGATTAATCAGGCATTGAATCAAGTATTGTAAAATAAACAGATTCTGTTTGTTAAAAAATGTCCAGAAGAATACTGTTCATAGCAAACTTATTTCCTCATTGTCATACAGAATACGAAATTGTCCAAGAAACAAGAAAAAAGGAACACCTGACTAATTGCTGTCACTTTGTATGTATATATACATATGGGTGTGTATACACAAATTATACACTGTATTTGTGCATATGCTGGTGCGTGTATACCCATACATATGTGTACATATATACACAAACATATATGCACAAAGAGTACTGACTGAGTTAATAGCACATTGGAGAAATGTGGCTCAGCTCCAAATGAAGTATTCTGTGTTAAAATAAAGATGATACAAGCAAGGTCTGTAGATAACAGACCATCCTTTTTGCATTGGCCAAAACCGTGATCTGTCTTTAGACTCATGCTCTATCTTTACAATGAAAATATGTGAAATCATTTGGGACCTCTCCAAATTCATGGTATTATTTCCATCCAGCTCAATCTCTGCCAACATTGTATAACCAAACACTGAGCAGTGTTTTCAGTTTCTTCACTACTGAAATCAGCTTCTAGGTCTAATATTTCTTGCAAAAGAGAAGATACAGAGCCTTGCTACATGTACTTTGGTAATTCACTCTTTCCTTTTAGGCAGAAACTTGGCAATAACCCTGGAATAAAAGTCCTTTCTTCATGCATCCTTTTTATCACTGCTCTGCATCAGACATCTTCTGTCAACTCATATTCAAAATTTTCATACCATCTCAGCTAGCTCGCAAACATCCCAGGTCAGATCATCTAGGCATTGTATATCAGATTGTACCTTTAACATTGTACTCAATTTTAAAATGTAATGCTTGGGGACTGATTTACTTTTTCATTTTTGAGGGTATATATTTCTTGATCATTAATGACACTATGATAAACACCGAGGTTCACTATATGTACACATTTTGCCTTTTTATGTATATTTGGGAAAGATCAGTGGCTCCCACCTGTGAACTATGGGATGTTGCCCAGCTGAAAGCTATGGCATCAGCAATGTACTGCCAGATTTTTCTCCATTTATTTAAGCAGTTAGCAGGGCATGTAAAGGGAAATCAAAGAAGCATGGAAAGGCATTTATTTTCTATTAAAAAAACCCAAACAAACAAATGGGAATGTACGTATTCTCCTCGTCTTGTTCATAAATTTTTTATATAATCATAAGGCAAACTGTAGTAGAGCTTTGTACCTGGAGTATCAGTATTTAAAAAAATCTGAAGCTGAGCTTGGGACCATTTTATTCTGGACCCATTACTGAACAAAGTGCATTAAGGCATCTTTTTCAAAAGACACCTAAAGCATGGTTATAAATTACTGAGCACATCTTTAAAGCTGATATTCAATTTACCTTTTCTCTACACAGGCAGATTTTCACCACTTGCATAGTAACAACAAAACACTGTAGGAAAACCATTCTTTTAAAGTTGTCATATGCCTCAAGCATCTCCCAAAATGATCATTTATACATAAGCATTGCAATAATTACAAAAAGCTTCTATCCGTAAAGGGAAAGGGAAAAAAAATGCACCTGATTCAGCTCTGAGATAAAGTACAAACAACCACTCTTGCCTTCACACCAGGACGAACATAGGGTCTCTCTGTGCAGACTCCTACTGCTGCTCCTTACTTTTCATTCACAAAGTGAACTGTGCTTTCCCAAACCACCTGGGACAATGCTAACTATGAGCAAGCTCCAGCTGCAGTGTTCCTCCATACAGAACATGTAAAACAGATTTCCTTGCTTTGTGATAGACACTACACAGTGTAGGACAATGAAACATTTGTATTTAATTTAAAACCAATGGTAAAGTGGCACATGTCTCACTTCTGAGTTGTTGGCTGGGCTTGCTATGTTGAACCTTGTAAAATCAGCAATGAGCATTCACATGTCTACCATCAGAACCGTGACATCTTCTATTACAATCAATCAATCAATCAATCAATCCTTAAACGGTGCCGTGCTTTATCAAATTAGTCTATAGTCAGACCTTGGATTGGCTGTTCTCCTCCAGTGTTGCTGATTCTCACAAATGGCATCGGTCTTCCACATCCTCAGTGATTCTGTAATGTTTCCCAAAGACAAAAATGAAGCACTGGAAGATGGGAATATCGCCATCAATAAAATAAATCACCAGATGATTTATCCACTCACATTTCTAGAGATATTCCACATGTTTTTTATGAACTGAGAGAGCACTGCCCTGTGAAGTAAATTAAACTTTATTCTTTTGCTGTGTGGGTGAGCTCCATTTCCTTGCTTGCTTATTTTTGTTCTTTTGGTCCGCACGCTCCCATGTGCAAAGTAGAAATTGGGAGATCTCGTACTCAACAAAGCTGGTAATGAGACCCTAATGTTGGTATAAGTAAAACCTGCAGTATACTGACTTGTCCACCGTGCAGTTTTCATCTTTCCGATTTCCTGCTATTATCCACTGTAAAATAAAATTATTCAAAAGGCTGATGATACTTTAATTAACAGGACCACTAATGTGCAAAAAAAAACCCCAAAACAACAAGAAATCATTTCCCAGGTATCCATACTAGGCTTTCATTTTTCTCTATTTTTTTTTTCTATTTTTATAAATAATTTATAAATCTTCCTGTAAGAGATGAAATACAAAAACCAACCAAAGAAAACCAATTGAAAAAAATTCTAAGATATTATTAAAGCCACTTCCTGTCCTTCAGTACAAAATACATAGGAAGAGATTTTCTCTCCTTGTCAGTTTTGCCCAAATTCGTCAGCATTGTCTGGGATGCCACATGGATCTGCCAGCTCTGGGTAAGCTCCTGGTGGCCCTGGGAAGATGTGTCCCTGGGTAGATGTGTCCCTGGGAAGGAAGATGTGTCCCTGGGAAGATGTGTGCCTGGGAAGATGTGCCGTCCTACCTTTTGGCTTTTAGCAGTCACGCGAGCTGCTCGGAGGAGTCTAGGTGATCAGGGATAGGCAAGCCAGTTATAATGGTCAAGCATTTATTCCACACCGTGAACGTGGGGCACACTGGCTGGCCAAATGTAATGTCAAAAGTGTAAAGGTGTAGGGAGTTCAAAGCATCATAAAAGGCAAGGGAGCCGTTGTCATAGTCCAGCAGGATCCCGACGCGCCGCAGGTGAGGTGCGGGCTCGATGGGGATTTCTTTGCTGTTGTGCCGCACCACCCATGTGTTGTTGCAGCGGCAGAGCACCCAGGAGGCAGAATTCTTTCCAATCCACTCGTGCTTCGGTGCTGACTTGTAGGAAATACCAATAGCATACCTGCAAAACAAAAGAACCTCTCAAGGAAACAAATGCTTCCTGCCATTTTGTCTCTCACTGAAGTCAAATGTTAGCCCAGAAGACTCACTGGAATGCTCCCGCCTCTTACTGCTGGGAGTTAAGCTCTAATTAAATGATGTTTCACCACAACATCTGCACAGGCTTAATTAATGGTTTTCCCTGACTCTCTTTTGGGTCTGAGAGGTCAGGGAAATTCATAGTATTATTTCTAGTTTGGCAGCTATGTCAATTTTCTGAGGGCTTGCCTCTGCTTTTGAAAAGGAAGATTGTTGAATACTCAGCAACCCAGAGTTTAAATCACTGGACCTCAAATTTCCATTTCCAACAGATGAATACAGAGGAATTCATTGATTTTAAAATATACTGCTATCTGTCAGCTAATCTGATCTCTCTTTGCTCCTTTAATACATGGCCCTGAAGAAAGAATGCAAGAGTAAACATCAAAGGAGGCATTAAACATCACCCCCCCCGCCCCCCCCCATTTTGCCATTTTCAGATATGTTTTGCCAGATGTTGGTGTGGTTTTCAGATTCAAATGAACATTTTTGAGACTGGGTTTCAGGCCAAGTTAAGCAACTGTAGGTGAAGACATTTGCTCTGCAAACCATAATTTATGGCAAGATGTGCAGAGTAGAAGGATTGAGAAAATGCTCTCATTAATGGATACTAAGAAAAAATACCTGATTTATCACATATAACAGAAATACAAATGATCTTCACATTCTAGAGACACTGCAGTATTTGTTAGACTTTCAACCAACACAGATTCATGTGCCATAAAGCTTTTTCCCCCATTCCTTATAACTGGCAGAGACAAACAGCATTTTACTTCTTTGAGACAGTGGCAAATACCTGAAGACCCTACTGATTTTTCCACTCCATTAAGTTTCATCACGATGCCTTTGAATACCAAAGGATAGTATCTCCTCCATTGACTAAAGGCCCTCTGAAATACACCCCTGTATGATACAGAGGATCATTCAGAAGTGAGGGAAAGCAGTCTTCTGTTTCCTGCCCCTTGCTTCATTCCCTGGGGCACAGACCTACAGCTCTACTGCTTCATGTCCTTCAAGCAAAGGTTCATTTCCTTCATTTGCTTCAAGCAAATCTGACCTCTGACCTCTGCCCCTGTTAAACTGGATCGTCAAGTTGTCCTCAGTTTTATTTATTTTGGTCATAGTGAAGGACAGAAAATGTTTAACATTTAGTAGAGAAGTGATCACATTTGCAAAGTTATCTCTGTGTAAACAAGATGAAACTTTTTGATCACTCCAATTAAAAAAAAAATCTTTAAATATACTGCATGTGGGTTCAAAAAAAGAACTACAGTAATTTCACAATTATAAGCTGCACCTGATTATAAGCTGTAGGTCCCGGTAGCCGGGCAGACCATGGGATTTGTCCATATAGAAGCTGCACCTGAATATAAGCCGCACTTTATTTATTTTTTTTTTAAGTGAGGATCCATGTGTAACAAAGTAACAAATTTCCTGGTTGGCATTTTACTGGGATTTGTCCATAGATAAGCCACACCTGAATATAAGCCGCATTACTGGGGTAGGCTGGATTCCTCAATGAAAAAGGTGTGGCTTATAATCGTGAAATTACTGTAACCCCAGCTATGGAGTAAAAGTCCTGTGAAGGCTTCTAAATACAAAGGTGTATAATCCGACAGATTTATTTCTGGAGTTTAAAGGTGCTGGAGATTGGGAAACTCATCTGACAAACTATCTGAAATTATGTGCTTGGCCTGCTCTTACACTGTTCCTGATGTCTCTGCTACGAGTCTGTATCAGAGAAACTGTGCCAGCGCCTGTTGGTGGGAGCTGGTCATTCTTTTCACATACATTTTATACACATACCATGTACTCCCGCTGATAACCACCTCCCAGTAGTGCCTCCCGCTGTCGATGAACACGTTGCCAGCTACTCCGTAGCTCCCTTGGCTCGTGAATCGCTCTGGTGTGTGACTCTTCTTGGATGAGGTTTCATCCCGCTCCACTGTCAAGTTATCGTGAGACACTTTCAATTTTCTGTGAGCAGATTTGGGGTCCAGTTTAAATGGCTGACCTAGAGATGTGGAGACAAAGATGACAGAAGAATGGTTAGGCTTTGATTTTTAAAAGGAGAGTGGATTAGCAAGCCTCTAAGAAGCCCACAAGATTACATAACCATATTGATTTCCTCCTCTCCAGCATTCTTGAGATAGACTAACCTATTCTGCTCCCTGCAGTAGTTACTTTCCATTGCATTGTCAGTTTATTGTCCACTTCATTGTGCACTAACTTCCCCATGTCGATAATCCCTGAAAAGAGCACTGCATAATCATCATGTCCATTATCTCTGACCTAGAGGTAACCAGAACACTCTATTTCTTGCATGTAATTGAAACCAATATACATGCTAATAAAGGTCTGAGGGTTGCTTTTTTCACAGCATATTAGATTTAGAATAAGTTGTGTTCTATCAGTTCTCTAGGGATATAGCTCCATAATAACATCTTCATCATTCCTACAAAAAGTATGATTTCAAATCCCACAAAATGAGTTTGAAAATAAGAAGCACTAGACTTATCTCTTTGTTCACTGACAGCTTTATTTGTAACAAGCACAGTCAACAATTCAGGATTGCTTTGGAAGGATGCCCATGTGGTGCTGGATACTGTGCATTAAAAGGAAGGAAGTGAACTGTAACTTGGTCCAAATAATATGGTGCAATAACATTACTCAGGCTGTTGCTCTTGGCAAGTATCTTCGGCTGTAGCACAAGGTCTGCAGACAATAACAGGAAGCTTTTTGGTAAACCAAACCTTGCAGATATATAAAGCCCACCACAATTCTGACAGGCTTGCTCATTGTGTCAGAAAGCAGAACGATCATTTACATCCACCAAGAGACAAGTACAGCTCCACAAGTGGTCCAGCAAAGCACTTTTCCCTTCTTACTGACTTTCATATGCAGGGGACATTTGACCGCATGCACAGAAAATTTAAATTAGACCTCTCATGAAGCCTGTGTGCAACACTGGCATATGTACATAAAAATAAGATGTAGGCTATTCAGGCTAATCTACTTTTGCACTGTGCCTTTAGCAACATATTATAACCAAATACAGAATAAGTCCATTGGAAAGTGCTTGGGGACCATTTCTTACTGCCTGACAGCAGGAACATAACCTCCTGCTGGCCTTTCTGACTGCTTAGCAGCTTTTATGTGCTGGAGCAGTATGTGAAGGATGTCTCTCTGTACAAAATTGTGTCTTGTCACCACATAGGTTAATAGCAAACAGGAGGAAATCAGAAAGGTGCATGTCATTCTCTTCAGATTCCTTGCACCACTCACTACCCTTTCTCAAGCACCCTGCTCTACAATAAACAGGTTTCAGAAGATGCACAAAACCCAGTGTTTCCTTTCCAGCCCTCAGAGCTGCCCATGATGACTACATGACTGAGGGATTAGCTGGGAAAAGAAGAAAAAAACCAGCTGAAAGCTAGTCTTAAAATTGCTGTTCTACATCTGCTAATAATTTGAGTAACTATTGTTTTTTTGATGTGGGATCTCTGACTAGTCTACCACCTTGCTGAACTCCATAAAAAAATGAGGGGGTTGCAGCTAAGAAGTTTTCCAATGTCCTAAAAAAGAGATAATTTTGGAGGATAAAATTAGACTAGCAATTATCTTATGAACGCTACACAAAAATAAAATGTTTTACTGCAAACATAAGAAAAGTTTTTGCTTTGTAGATAGGATATTAAAACAAAACCACAAAAAAGTATTTTCAACCAGTGATGGCTTCATTCCTACTTGATCTTTCCAGTGAGCAGACTACAGATATATCTCTCAAAAAAACCCCAAAACCTCAGCATAATTTCTGCACTACAGAAGACTCAAACAATCTCAAATTATCTTAAATAAGTGGCTCTCATTTTAGAAAGCACTTTAAAAGAGTTGAAATTCTCTCTGTCCTCTTGTATCATTCAAAGGTCAGACATAAAAAGGAAGGCTAGAAAGGAAAAGACTTGGTGCATCCTGATCTGGTGATACTCACTGTTTGTCTTGAGCTTGCCAGGCTCGCTGCTCCGGCTGCCAGCCTGATTAATGGCCTTGACAATGAAGATGTACTTGGTGCCACTCTGCAACCCGTGCACCGTGTAGTGGTTTTGTTTGATATTAGGAACAATCATCCAGCTGTCGGCTGAGTTGCATAAACCTGCAATTTTGAACAGAGCACGTCATAGCACATGAAACACTTTATAACAGAGGGACATTTAGAGCACTCCCAGGCACCCAATGACCAATATGAACTCTGCTTCTGTACCTTTTAAAGTGTTGCATTTACTGAGCCACTACTTAGCCAGTAATTCATTTTATCAACCCCCAGCCAAGGTACCTTTAAATTCTTGCTATGTGAAGTGAACCATAAAAAGTGGGCATTTAAGAAATGGCTCAGCAGAGACACTAGCAGTCTGAGATTTTTCATATCCCAGCACAAGGTATTCTTTATTGCTTAAGAACTGGAGGATTATGGAGATCCCATCAATCTACTGTTTGGATTAATGAACTCAGTTTAAATCTCAGAAAAGGAATGTAAGCAGTAAAGGCAGGAGGGCTGGGCAGGCACCTTTGCTGACAGTCCCCAGGTATGCATTCTTCAGAATCTGAAGCAAATCATGGGAGGCCAAAGAAGGTAGAGCATAGGCTTCAGGGAAACCTTTGGCTCTTGCACTTCAGACTTTGCCAGAAAGTAATCTAAGTCAGTAAATTTAATGGATGCAACTTTTTGATTTATGTCCTCATGCTGAGATGCCAGCTGGGAAAGAGCTGGAAAACTTTCCATTTATAAACCTTTCTGGTTTATATTTGATTTACATTTGATGCCTACCACAGAAGTATAATACACAGGAAGTAAGTAAAATAAGGGAGTATCAATATCATAAACAAAACAGGAAAATACTCTATTAAAATTCACTTTTTAATCTACATAAGTTTTTCCTACTGTGTTATAAATGCAATGGCAGTCAATCACCCATATATACAGTTCCATCACTGCATATTTGGAACAGCTCCTGGTCTGCTAATGGATTCCCCAGCTTCTTATTGTAGATGTTTACATAAAGAAAAAAATTAACATTTATGAAAAGTATATCTATTCCAAATACTTTGTATGGTTATACAGCCAGAAATAGGTAGATGCAAGTGGATGTGTATGCATGTGTGCACATATGTAAAGCTGGAAAACTTAACAGAGAAAGGCTTGACTGGATTAGGAACCTGACAGACTTTTTGGCCTCTGTCTTTACTGGGCATAGAACATATTCTGGAAGCTGTTGTTATTTACAGACAGCTTTCAGCTATTAACTAATGTTCTACCAGCAAATCACTCATAAAGACAATCTTTTAGAACTTAGTAGTAATTCAGCTCTGCATATCAGACAATATGAAAACTTTATGTAAAATAATAGTTAAAGGCTACTGGTTATGAAACCTGAACGAAACAGATCTGTGATACAGGTTTGAAGACTCATAGACAAGTCATGGCCATACTGTGAGATTCCTACCTAATATGATATGTGTTTTTCATAGCAGGAGATCATTAGAAACAGAATTTAAATTCAAAATTTCAATCTAAGTATTATGAAGTCTCAAAATTCAAAATTCTCTTGCATTACAAAGCATTTTTGAGAGGCAGGCAGAGCAGAGATTCATCTTGCTGTGTAAATGGGTAGCTGTGGCACAGTTTCAGGTTGGATTCATACTATCTTGCCACCTAACGAAGAGCTACAATGCCTAACTTAATTTACTGGGCTATGAGGAAAGGCAAAAATCAGTAAGTACTTTCTTTCACTTCCCCAAGTGTGAACATCCTACCAACCACAAATGCCTCTCTTTTATTGTCCACAGAGGAAGCCTAGGTGACTAGCATAGGCAAGCTCTCTAATTTCAGGTATCTAAAAGGATGTGAGATGAGTCACCCTTCTGTAGATAATTTTAATTTATATATATATGATTGTATATATTGATTATCTGCCTTTCTCATGAAGAAAAAGAACACCACTTTATACCCCACAGTAACCCCAGCTGGGCCCAGCACTTGTAGTGAACTGCTAAAAGCAACATCCATCCATATCTTCTGTCACTGAGCCATACACAACAAATTATATTCATATTTTAGGCTGTGTGTGAATGGGTTTCCTATGAGGAAGAAAGAAAATAAAGGAAGCAGCTTCCTGACATAAAATATTTCACTATCTTTTCAGAGGAAATCTCATCTTTTCCCAGTTTGCCACAGATATTAAATGCACACTTCTGTGCCTGAACTACCAAATTGAGATCATCCCTTATTGGACTCATAGGTGCTATTGCAAGATAAATTAAAGTACATTAAAATAAAACAAAATTAAGCACTGGATTTAAAAAATAATTCAATATGATCAAGGAATCTTTAACTAAGATGCTTCTGTTGGGGTACCAAATAACATATCACAATAAGCAGGATGGACACAGACAGTGGATCTGTAAGTGTCTTCTCCAACCACAGCCACACTTTGAAAGTAAAGTTCTGTGGTAAGTAGAAGCCCTATATAACCTTCTGTTATGCAGACACAGAAATGCCAGAGTTTTGCTAACTCATCTAGAAGCTAGTTCTGTATTATTCACTACAACTTTCTAATGGACACATTTTTAAGGCTTGCATTGCACTTTTTACCCTCCAGAGGCTGATTGTTCCTTAACAAAGTATAAAACCTTGATCCAGGTAAGTATATAAAGGACAGTGAAAGTACTGCTGCATTGCTGTAAGTCACCTCTCAAGCTCATCCCCTCCCTGCTGGCTATGTGGATTTATACACACCAATAATCATTAAAGGCCTAACCTCTCCTAAACTCTCTGCACAGTCGATGGAGAGAGTCAGAACCTCCTGTTTGACCTGACTCGTGTTCTAGAGGAAAGCTCTATCCTCTTTGATGACAGAATACATCTTAGGTTTCTTTTCTTTGTCCTTCCACTCTTAGACATCCCAAACTACTGATGTGCAATAAATGTTGGATATGCAGTGATTGACTTGGTTACTTTGCTGGAAAAACCTTGCTGTCTTAAGCTCAGCTCTTGCCTAAGCATCAAGGGGCTCAATGATATGTTCTTGTGCTTTCTGACAGTAAGCTCTTTGATAACAGGCTTTAAATTGAACTTTGATTCAAAAATCCTAGGAATGAAGAATTGATGATGCCAAACTACAAGTCCAAACTCCTTCAAAAGGGAGAATAGTTATTATTGGCAGCCAAGTTAAGCTTTTACGTATGAAAGAATAATTTGTCACTGCATCAAAGGAATTTGTCTCCAGTTATGCCCTGTCAGGACAGCCTTTCTTCTCTGAATACAAAAGAATACGATTAAGGAAGTTCAGGGAAATGAACAAGCAGCCTGATCACACTGGCATCCAGGGGAAGTGTTTGCCCTCTCAGTTCCCTGCCGGTGGCAGCAGGTGAAGTGGAAAAGTACGCATCTCCCCACTGGTGCAACAGCAGGAGCCAAGGGTCTCCTATTGTACCCACTCCTAATCCAGGCTGCATTCAGGTTTCTTGTTTCAAAATCCCAGGGCTTTTTGCAGGGTTATGCAGATGGTAAAACAATGTATTTTAAAACTGTAGCCTACAAAAATGTAGAGAATTTAAATTACATCCTGGAATGGTGCAGTGAGCACAGTGATGTCCGCAGAGGATGTGTGAGTTTTCAAAACAAGTTTCTCAGAGTCTGGAGGTAATAATTTGTAAAGCTATTTCCTCGGTGTTCATTGTTGATGTGCTTTAAAAGACAGATGGGAAAAATCCCAAGGTGAAAATCGTCCTAAAATTTACACTGATAGATTTTAATAAAATATTTTCTTGAAAACTGGAAAAGGTGCACAGAAGTCATAGGAAGGTTAATTAATCTCTTGAGTATTTTAATTATTGCAAAAGGGTTTATTTAAATAAATTATTAACAATTCAAATTGGTAGAGCAAATAAGGTAGATGAAAGTAATAGGTAGCTCTCCACCCCCACTCTTCATTCCCATAAAAAGAAAAAAAAAAAAAAAAAAAAATATATATATATATATATGCAGGATTTCTGAAAAACAAATTGAATTTTTTTAAAGAAATACACCGTTTTTATACTTTCAAAGATACAGAAGTTTTCCTGGTTTTATCCCAAATTTGTTTTTGTGTGGTTAAAAATTCTCACTAAAATCTGTAGTAGAAATCTGAATACTTTAAGGAATCTGTTTCTATTAAAAGAAAACTGTCAGAAAGAGGCAAAGTCTAGAATATTAAAAAAAAAATTGTTGAATTATAAATTCACTGTTTTTTATGGAAGCTTGGGCTCCTATATGTCTTAGGTTCTTCTAAAAACTTTTACCTTTTCTCTAAGGAAGAGAAATTGTAACTGTGAAAAGGTTGTGAGAGAAGAGCACTGTATCCTTGACAGAGTGATTTTTTTTGAAATTAGACTGTATAACTCATTAACCCTGATTTCTTTCACGAGATGAGAATAATTTATTGCTTTTTGTCAAGAAGGGACAGATGTATTTTTCTTGAAGAATCTTGTATCAGAGGCAGAAAAAAATTAGAACCATCCTGAAACACACTATAACAAATCCACAATGTTAAAAAATGGCATACTTAACGAATACTTGAAAATCTATTGAAATGGGATAATGAAATTATAATGCATGTTAGTTAGCTAGTAACAAAGTAATTTTAAAAGCTTTTACCATATTCAGATTGCAGGTGATTAGCTGCCTCTCAGAAATGCAAATGTACAAATGGAATAACTCTGAGAACAACTGCTTTAGTAAAAGCCTCCTTAATCTAAAGTTCAGTATTGCTCTTATGCACAGAGTAGGTCTGCCAAGCATTCAATAGCCAAGAAGTTTGGCCACATTTGGAAATAATCTTTCCTGTATGAAATAGGATTCAAATGAAATACTCCATTTGGACCTTGGCCACCAAATGTTAACTTTCCAATTTTTCAGTTAATAAAAAAGAATATAGTTGATTATGTTGGATAGAAAATATACTAAAAAAACATAGTATTGCTTGGTTTTGTTACTGAATTCTTAGCAATCTCTGGATGATATATGCCTCTGGTGGGGGAGATGTACTATGAGTGGAAAGTGCAGGCAGGCTGGCTGTGTGGTTTAAGAAACAGATTCCAGAGTAACAGCCTCCATTAGCACGGTAGGTGGGTATGTATGCAGAGTGATTGCTATTGTCTCGAGGGAAAAAGCTTGTTGGTTTAATGCAGTACCAGAGCTACTCCCTGGTGGCTCATTCATAGCTAAAAAAACCACAGAACTGAAGTCAGTCTATGACCCTGCTTACAATATCTGCTACATGCAACACACAATACCAACGGAAATTTTTGGGATGTGACAGAGAAATAAAAATATGGTTATGTGCAACAGCATGCATATGCCATAAATAGGAAAAAATTTTTGCTGATGCAAAGTCTAAAACAGGATTTAAAAAAAAACCCCAAAACACAAACCTATCTTCATCAAAACATGAAGGCTGCACCTGTTAATGCCACTTAGCGTGAGAGTAGCTCTCGGTGCTCAACAGCACTACCAAGGCACACTGTCATACTCTAAAAACAGCCTTGGAAAGTCATTAGTAACATGTGTGATGTTAAATCCTTCTGCGGGACCAAGAATATAATGCAAGAAAGTGAATAAACATCCAAGCAGTGTTCTGAGTAAAATGAGGATGGGATTGACAGGGAAAGAAGAAACTGTCTCAAGTTGTACCAGGGGAGGTCTGCATTTGATATTAGGAAAAAGTTTCTTCATGGAAAGGCTGGTCAAGCATTGGAAAAGATCATACAGGGAAGTGGTGGTGTCACCATTCCTGGAGCTATTCAGAAGTCCTGTGGATGTGACATTTAGGGCCATGCTACAGTGGTGGACATGGCAGTGTTAAGTCAATGATCTTAGAAGTCTTTTCCACCCTAAGTGATCCTATGATTCTATCATGTTATTGGGCAAATCTACAATATGAGTGTAATTTGGAATGACCTGGGATTGTCTCATATTTTAGAAAACCAGGCAGATTTGTAACATGTTGGCAGGAAGATCACCATTGGAGGTGTTCAAGTCTATATAAAAGAATGAGATTTTAAAAAAAGCTTTACAAGATTTAGAAAGGCCTTTCATCTATAGTTATACATGCATGTATTTAATTTGGGTAAACATAGCTTTCGATTAAACCAGGATATTTGCATAAGAACTAGCTCTGTTTAAAAAGAAACAAAAACAAAAAAACCAAACTAAATAAAAACAAAACAAAAAACACCAAACAAAACAAAAAAGAGCCATTCTTTCATTTCTTTTTACTTTTACTTTCATTTAAGGTCTTCTGTGCATTTTGTAAACAAAAAATCCCAAGGCTGTGGAAATGGCACAACTTTTGCTGCTTCCATGTTCATACTTAGTGCCAATAATTTACTTGCACAGCATAAAGCCATAGATAAAAATGGACTAGAAAACAATCAACACTCTGGCTTATCATTCAATCCTCTCTGTTTGGTAGTGATTAATCAGGGAAGGTTTTCCTTCCTTGTCTATCTTGCCTCAATTTTTGCAAAAATACTATTAGACTTTTTTATTATCCAGCTTGCTCAGATGTAGAAGTGTGTGTTGAAGTTTATTTGGTCTTTCCAACAGCCTTAAATTTTGCAGTGTATTCTTCAAAATTATACTCTTTAGGGAAATCCTAAATTGAGGTTTTGACAAAACATTCATCAAATTTTCAATAATCTGTCTTCTTTTTTCTGTCAGTCCGGATTACTATAAAACATTCACAGTATGCTACTTAAAAAAGGTACTGAGATGCCAGCACATGAATCCTCAAATGTCCTTTTAGATGGCTTTAAAATAAACTCCTGCTCAGTGATGGAGAAGATGAGGTGCACACAGTAATGGAGGAGTCAGTGGGAGAGTTTGGCTCAGTACTCAAACTTAGCATGGACCACACCATTTCCCCACCAACATAAAGCATGTAAACATGCCCACAGCACTGACTTTCATCAAAGTATCTCAACAAATTTTCTTCTCACAAAAAAAATTTGCAAGAAGAAAAACATTTCCTCCCGAAGCCTCTCCAGCTCAGTGTGTGACCACGGTATTTGATGATGGGGAAAGATGAGGGTGGAGGAAGGTTTCAAGGAACAGGGAAAGCATACAGTGATCATTTCTCACCTTGCTCTCCCAGGCACTAACAGCTTACAGCTTTGGGACTTCCAGAGCCACTTCATTGCACTTCATTGCTCTCAGTGTATTTTCCTTACATGATCTGTCCAGGCATCTCTTGAACTCAAAAACACACCAACCCTCTGTGGTGATGATTTGCCTATCTAAATATTTGACTTGAACGAACTCCACATTTTGATTGATTTGGCTCATTTCAGAATCCTTGTTTAATAAAACAAGTATGTGTCAGCTAGTGGTATTCCCATTAAATATACAGGGACCAGGAAGAAGTTGAATGACTATTTTAAATTCATAGTCAATGACCCCAATGATTGCAGAACACTGAATCTAGAAACGTTGACTTTGTGACCAAAGATTTGACAATACATTATTTTTTTTCTGTCAGGAGTAATTATTTAGCAATAAAACAATCCAAAATCCAATTAAGTAAATTCAGTCATTAAAGAAAGTCACAGATTAAAAACATAGGGTGTACTCATTAAAAATGTGTTATAATACAAAATACACAATGTTTGTTAATCTCATTTTAAATAAAACCAAATTAGCATATAAATTGTTGTTCCACTGATGTTTTCTGACTTAGCCTGTAGTTCACTGAGATCTGTGCTTTGTAGCCTTGAAGACAATAAAAATCCAGGGAAGGACTTAATCTGTATTTCAGACAAAGGTCCAGATATCAAGTTTATATAAATGACGATGGGGCTGCATTCTAAGTACTGACCAGTTCAACACAGGTTTCCATGTACACATTGCCTGATTGGTGCAGAGAATGGAACTGAGTTCTTTGAACTTGCTACATCTCCAAAAAGGGACTTGGGATGCAAGAGCCAAGTCCTGTTAATACAGACAATACTTGTGATGAGTTTAGTCTTTGAAAGTTCCCAACACATGGCACTTCCAGAAAAAGACATAAGAAATTCCAATTGAAGTAATTCTGAATTTCAAGCCCTTTAAAAATAATTACTGGTTTGGATTGAAAATTTTGGCTTCAAATCTTTCTAGAAAATAATTTTTCTTTTTGTTATTGACACAGGAGTATATTTATCTTTAAAGACACTTGGTTTGCATAGAAACCATAAGGGAACAATGAGAAAAGGGAATGTTTGTACTCACTAACAACATTGGCTTGTCCAGTGAAGATGGTGTACTGCAGCTCGTAAGAGACCACACTGAACTCATCATCTGATGTCCAGTGCACAGTAATGGTGTCATAAGAGGCTGTACAGAGCTCTTCTCGAATGGTGGGTGGGTTGGGAGCTGTCAGGTACAACACAGGAGATACAATCAGTGAAGAGCTTCCCCTCTCCCCTGAGATTAGGGGATGTAGTCGATGTATGAGATTGCAGAGACATCATCCAACAGACTTTCAATGAATTTTCACTAATTCCATCACTAACTTTGGTTATCAATTAACTGTTAGGAAAGAATTCTTAATAACAACATAACCACCTAGGAACTCCATATTTTGAAAATATTTTGTATTAAAGTAGTTTTAGTTTCAAATGCCATAGAACAAGTGATGGATCAGTGGTCACATCAGATGGATACAAGGACAAGTTACTTTTTCTAAGATTGTTCTGATCATTTCACCCAACTTACCAAAATGTCATTGATGCATACCAAGAGGGAGGGTCAAAACTCTTCGCTGTTGACATAAAGCAGTGTTTTCCCAGCCTATCTTACCAGAGATTGCCGTAAGTGGTATTGTGGTGGTGCATCCTTCCTGGCCCCCTCTAGGCTGCACTATGATCTGCCATTCATTAGCAACAGGTATTTAAAATATACAGTTTTGGGGAAGCTTCCAACACTCATACTTCCATGCTCAATTTTCTCCCCACTCCAGTTTTATTGATCTCCTAGTCATCCTTTGTAATACAGATACATATAATTTCTGCTGGTTAAAAAATTCACATTTTTCGGATTTAAAAAGGAATTCTTGTCACAACATAATGACTGAATAAATATTACCAGCAAATAGTCACCCAGGATCCCTCTCTCTCTCTTTTTTCCCTAATCAACAGGCAAGCTCTTTATGTAGCAAAATATAAAATCTTTTTCCGTATTAACATATGAGTTTGGTGAAACTTGAAGCAAAATACCGGGGCCTAAATTTTCTTGTTTGCAATCTTTAAAACCTAAACACCTAAATAACAAATAAATGAATCTTGCTTTGGAAGACTGAGAGATCTTCCTGCATGCTTGTCTCAGTGGGAGTTTCATTCCAAATTATCTTCCTTACAAGCCACATCATGAAAAGAAAAATCACAAATCCTTGTGCTTTAATAGTGTTTCTCATCTGTCACAGAGTGAAGGAGGGCACTCATGCTGAAACAACCAAACTGTCTGTATTAGAGGAAAAGGAAGGCAACTATGAATGTTTGTGGTTTGTTTTTTTTTTTTTTTTTTTTTTTTTTTTTTTTTTTTTTTTTTTTTTTTTCCTGTCAGCTCTTTAATCTTTGATAGCCACAAATAATAGCCTTAAAAAAAAGTCCCTTTGGAGGAATTCCACCTTTACTTTTGCAAGACCTTATTTTTATGAAACATCTATTTTTTTTCCATCAAGAATTTTTATAGAACATGTCTCTGGCTTACTGATATATGTTTCCAAGGATTAAAGTGCAGTCAGGTTCCCAAGCAGCTTCTTTTATCCAAGGGGCTTAAGGAAAAGTTCAAATGTATTTCATGATATGACCATGATTTGTGATGGTCTAAATATTGAATCACAGAAGCCTACCAATGTTTTTTTAAAAACTTGTCAGAGAAACCCTTGGGACAGAGGGTATTAATGAAAAGAAATACAAATAAACTAAAATAAGAACAGCTATCTGCGAGAAGAATAGAATCAAAATATGGAGGGCAAAAAAAGGTCCACAGTTTTCTGAAAAGATTTATGGTAATATCAGATATGTTCCAAAAATGTATCCTGTAGAACAATTACTGGAGGTTTTAATTTTTTTTTCCTAGCTAGGGCTTTCTTTCAATATTTTGTCTGCCCTTCAAAGGCCAAACAAGTTGGAACAAGTGTTAATAACAAATATACAAGTAGATCCATTTTTATCTGACTGATAATGTTCAGCTAAAGTTTTCTTCTGTCATCTCCTGAACCTAACAGCAAAATATTTTACATAAGAAATGTACTTAATTCAATACAGAAAACGTATATTAATTTATGGAAAGCAAAAATTACTGAAGGTTTAATTAACTGTAAACTGCATTTCAATCACACTTGAGCATCTTGAACTTTTTTGAAAATGGCATCTTAAGTTTGCTCTTTGTATGCACACCTGGTCTTATAGCTGGAAATCGACAGGCCTTCATGTAATGAGAATATCTGAAAGAGATTTGACCTAGAAAGTTATATTTTCCCTGGCTCTTGTGATTAACCCACACTCACTTGAGACTACACTGCATGAATTCAGCTCCTTGGCAACATTTATTTCATAAACCACTCAGAATAAAACAAATACACCTGCTTCTCCTACAGAAAGGCAGGCACCTCTGCATTCAGAGGCTTTGTTATGATAAAATAATGTAGCAGCCTGACCGCCAAATTCCTCATTCTACAGCACATACTCCTTTGGAAAGTGTCAATTTGTAATGCAATTAAAGAGATTGACCTCAGCCTGTTAGCTTCAGTATTGCATTTGTTAGAGTGTGATTTGGTCACTGAATTCACCAGTGCTGCTACAGTGCTCTGTGCCACAGGGAATCCTCCTTAAAGGCTCCAGTGATCTCAAGGCTGCACCAGCAACTTTCCCATCCTGACCTGGGTGTGCTTCACCACTGCCCCAGAGGGGAAGCCCAGCAGGCTTCCAGCACAGCAGTGGAAGATTATTTACTTCTCCATAGAGGATCAGAGCAAATATCTGGGAGTGGTAACTGCTCCAGACACTCAGACTTTCATTCATAAGCTTTTGTGAATCAACACTCTCTCACAAGACAGAAAAATTATTGCTGAAAGCAACTTAATTTTGACTCAAAACTGAGTAAACACACTGGAAAAAATCAGTAATCACACCTAAAATATCTGAAAGGCATTAATATTAGAAATGTAGTTTCTTAAATCTGATCTCAGGAGTAACTGATCTCACGAGCATAACTGCCCCATTTAGTGTAATGCACCTTCCTTTCCCTGTCATCTGCATGGCTTTTGCACTGAACAAAACAAATGGCTCACAAGATCTACACATCTGAGGGATGCTTTAGGGACACTGCCACCTTTCCCTGGTGAATTCCAGCATTAATGCAGTGCCTCCTGGGTGCCTAGTGGGATTCTGTCTAAATCCTCTTGACACAAGGTCACAGAGATTGACTAAAATAGCCTCAAATTCATTTTGTTTGCCCAGTTTCTCTCTCTCTGCTGTCATGCAGTGATTGACTTCATAAAGATTCCTTATGGATTTTGATATGCGTATCAAGTCCTACAAGAAGAATAAACAATCTGCTTGAATTAATGGTGCTAGGAATATCCATATTGCTGGTAAGATCATGAAAGAGTTGCAGAAGCTGCTCTGAGCCTCTCTTTTAGATATTCATTATTGATTCCCTCTTGTGTCATGACAATGGGCTGTATCAGCATGGAGGAATTTGAAAGACACAGTTACATTAGATGTGGATACAAATTTTATGTATTATTATGTATTATGTATTTATGTATTATTACCAAGGACTTGGTCATACATACAGACCATCCCGACCTGGTCTTTGAGCAGGACTGCTCAAAACCAGCATGAGTGAGAAGAGATTACACCCAAATCATGAGACTGAGTGTTGTCTGGAATTGGTCTTTGATCTCTCAGTGCTGAAAGAGTTAAGCAGTGAGACAGGTTGTGAAGAGTTTTCAGATAGAAGTTGTTTCTTTGTGAAAAAATTGCTGGCATATGCTAGGCAATATAGATTTCTTTGTGCAGTCATAGGTGAAGTGATGGATGAAGAAAACATCATTATTTCAGATGGAATTTCTGAAGCAGGGCAAATTGCAAGGTCAAAAAATGGATGTTCTTGCAATAGATTTCGAAGTACAGTAATTTCACAATTATAAGCCGCACCTGATTATAAGCCGCACATCCAGGTAGTCGGGTAGACCATGGGATTTGTCCATATATAAGCCGCATCTGAATATAAGCCCCCCCTTTCTTTTTTTTTAAAGCGAGGATTCATGTGCAACAAAGTAACGAGTTAGTAACAGAATTGCACCAGCGCAGGGTTTGATGTCAGGTGCTCAAGTTGCAAACAGTTTTCATAGACCAGTGAAGCCTTTAAAGGCAGCCCCAGGCGCCCTCCCTGGCTGGCTCTCACTTCCGGGTTGGCATTTCACTGGGATCTGTCCATAGATAAGCCGCACCTGATGATTAGCCGCACTACTGGGGTAGGCTGGATCCTTCAATGAAAAGGGTGCAGCTTATAATCGTGAAATTACTGTATTAAGACACAAACCAAGCATTTCTGATTCACAATGGACAAAAAAAGTCGTTATGACAGAGACTTTGCAGGTCATATATATTGCCTGTATCTAGCTAGATACATATTTAGAAAAAGATGGTTTCCAGATGAAGATCTTGAGCAACTGTTAAGATAAGAATGCTTTCAAAATACATCAGGCTATATATACAGAGAATAGAACAGTTAGATGAAGATTAAAAGTATTCTTTTAAAATACTGAGGATGATATCTCAATGTCTGGCTGGCAACTTTCAGAAAGATATCAGAGATTTTATTTGGATAGCAGAAGCTTTGGACAGATATCTACGTAAATGATAAGCACAGACTAGTTAAATTTATTTCTTCAGTAAAGAAATGGCCCAGGAAGAAAGAAAGACAGGGTTGAGGAGATGGAGGATGAAGAGGATCTGACAAATATTATACGGGGAAGAACCAAAGGAGGAAAAAATGTCCAGAAGACAGCCAAGGTCAGTTTCAAAAGCAACTGGCAGCAGAGAAAATGAAGCTGGAATTTAGTTTTTGACATTTTGTTCAGAAGCGGTAAAGATGGCAGTCATAAGGTAGACTTCTTCACTTAATTCACAGCATAGATCTATGACTAGGATGTACAAATGGTCTTTGTATTACTTAACTGTGAAATGTGATAAAAGTAAAGCCTAATTCACTCTGTCACAAAGTGTTCAGTTTATGATCCATGAAAATTCCATGCACCAATATGAAAGGTGCAATATAAATCGTTCTTTGGAGTTTCTGGGCAACAGTAGAGAATAATCAAATGCATGTTACTCTTGGGATTATATATACATACATATATATATATATATAAATATATATGTATATACCTATATCTTATGTATACCTATATCCATATATTTACATACATGTATTTTAACTGTCTTGCATAGGTTGCATTTTATGCTCAGATAATTTGGACATGTGCTTTGCATTTTGCCACTGCAGCCACATGCTATTTATTAATGTGAAGAAAAGAACTGTTTTTCACTGGGCATGAAGGGTAAGGATAAAAATGGTTTATTAGGAAAAAAACAGCTATCATGTATTATATATGTGCAAGTTTACTTAGGCTGCGTTGTGAGAAATTTTTTAAGACTGTGGATGAGTTAGGAAAAAGCAGAGAAGAAGCTATGTAAATGACACAGTCATCATGACAGATCACAGAAAATATCTTTGTAGCAACTTCATTTTGGTACAGATATAACCTTTGTTTTTTGGAGTGTATGCAGCAATTAGGTTGACAATATTGGCATGTAATGTACAAAGTGGAGAAGACCTGAGAGATGCAGAAACAGACTGCTAGACAGAATTCACCTCATGTAACTTCACAGATCTAAACCACAGCTATCTGCATTTGAATAACTGTATCTCTCCTCTGTTTGGAGACAACTGGGATAAATAGAATGACTCCAGAATGGAGCCAACTGCCTCGACATAGGTCCTCAAAATGAGATTATTTATCTTCTTTGACATAAAGGAAGATGAGACTGTTTTAGAGGTAGATTGCTAGATTAGGGTGAATGAGTCTGTTTCTTGCTTTAATTCTTCCTTTCATTTCCTTGAATTTTTATAAATTTTGGATGAAGGCTCAACATGATGGCAAAATTCCTGCAGATTTGGAGAGAAGCTGACACGATTATTTTTCACTGGTACTGTATAAGAAGCTGAAATTACTCTTATCACATTACTGTGTTTTATTTACTTGAATATGTGTTAGACACTGATTGTATTCATCTGTCACACAGTGATTAAGAAATTTCTTTGCAGATATAATTTCACTTTTAGATATGGCAAGAACCTTGCAGCTCCATCAGGCAAGAATGCTGCTGGCCTGTGCATGCAACCAGTCCTGTGCTTCCCAGTATTAATCTATTCACTAATTATAGAATCACAGAAAAATCAGGGAATGCTTTGGGTTGGGAGGAACCTTAAAAGTCATCTGGTCCAATCTCCAGACAGTGAACAGGGACAAGTTGCTCAGCATTCTTGACCTTGAATGTTTCCAGGGATGGAACCTATACAGCCTCTCTGGCAAACCTCCAATGTCTCATCACCTTTATTTTAAGGATATTTTTTTCCTTATATGTAGTCTGAACTTACCATCATTTGGTTTAGATCCATTACCCCTTTCTCAACAGAATGTACTAAAATGTTTTTAGTGTTGAAAGACTACAATGAGGTCTCCTTGGAGCCCTGTCTTCTGCAAGCTAACAACCCTAGCTTTCTCAGACTTTCCTCTGAAGGAAAGCCAGAAGCCAGTCCTCTGTCTGGAAGAGATAGTGATTGGCAATGAGGAGACTGCACCCTCACATTCTCCTGAACTAACTCAAGTATATCCTCTGAAAACTGGGGCAAGTGAATGGACCCAGGAAGTGTTTCCGTTGCTTTTCTAATAGTGCTTTGTGCCTTTCATTGCAAATTCTTGCTGCTAACAGCAGATGCTTAAAGACCCTGCAAAATAAAAACCTACCACATCTCTTCTGTTTTCAATTGAGCTGGAATGAATTGTTCTAATTCTGGCATTGAAATCAAAACACTCTAAATTACAGTAATTTGTTTCTCTTTGTGAGTCATTGTACACTCTGAGACTGCACATTACTCAGACTTTCAGTAAGGGTCTAATCCTGTGGGTTTCCTCAGGCCAAAGATCTCAGTTAGATGAGGTGGGGCTCTGCTGTGTGAACTCACCCCAGAGCCTGGCTCAGAGCACACCCCATGCTCTCTAGTTCCAGACACAGCCAGACCCTCCAGTTCTGTGATGGGGGAAATACAGTGTCACCAACAGGAGAAAACATCTTTCACTTCTGAGTCTGTGATGTTCATTGCTTGAACAGCTTCTGGTTGCTCATGGGAACTCAGCCAAGCAGCAATCTGCTGCAGCAAGGAGGCAACCCCAAGGGAGAGGGTAACACCTGGAGCATCCATCTCCTGGGAAATAGGGATTAGTCCCTGCTCTCCCTCTTCTGACTGCTCCAGGCTGAGCTCCAGCTGTTCTTTCACTTCACTCTCCTGCAGTGGCTTTTAACCATTTCTCAATCCTACTTCCTCACATTCTGGTGGTGAAGAATGAAAGGAGAGGAGGTAGGAAATGCAACCCAGTTGTTTGAAGCACCTAATGTTTCCTGGGGCATTCTGGGGCTGCTGAAGGTAATATATTCAGGATTAAGAGGGAGAGTGCATTTGGTTTATGTAGCAAGGGTTTGGAAGTGGCTGGGCTGCAAGGGTTATCTCTGTCAGAAAAGATCTGGAGCTGGCTCAGTATCAGGCACAGACAGTTCTAAGATCCACCTGCCACAGTCCAGAGCTGAGCCCATCGCTGGTGCTGATAGTGCCTCTGTGACAGCATTTTAAAGAAAGAGTAAGAAAGGCTGTGCAGCAGTGGGGGAGAGAAGAGGGAGAAAATGTGAGAGAAACAGCCCTGCAGATGTCAAGATTGGTGAAGAAGGAGAGGGAAGAGGGAGCAGAAATTCCCCTGCAGCCTGCAGTGAAGACTGTGGTGATGCAGGCTGTTTCCCTGTAGCACACAGAAGAGCAGAGTAAGCAGATATCCACCTGCAGCCCTGGAGGACTCACACTGGAGCAGATTGATATGCCCTGGAGGAAGCTGCAACCTGCAGAGAGAGGACCACACAGGAGAAAGGTTTCTCACAGGAATTGTGGCCCATGGGGGACTCACACTGGAACAGTCCACTCCTGAAGGATTCATCTGGCAGAAATGACCCACTCTGGAGCAGCTGTTGGAGAATACCACCCTGTTGGAAAGGTTGAAGTTCATGAAGAGCTGCATTCTGTAGCCCATACCAGAATAGGGGAAGGGCGCCAGGAAGAAGGAGTGGCAGAGGTGATGTGTGATGAGCTGACCACAACCTCCATTCCTTATGGGAACCAGGTAGAAGAGTTGAGAGTGAAGTTGAGCCCAAGAAGGATGCAGTGGGGAAAAGATTTTTTAGATTTATTTTTATTTCTCAGTGTCCTACTTTCACAATTAATTTGCAATAAATTACATTAATCTTTCCCAAGTTGAATCTGTTTTGCCTGTAGCAGTAATTCTTGAGTGATCTCTTTGTCCTTATCTCAACCCATGAGCTTTGCATCTTATTTTCTCCCCTTACTGAGGAGTGGCTTGGTGAGCAGCTGGCAATCAGCCAAAGTTACAGCCACAGAGAGAACTGAAAAAAATCCTATCACTACTATTTTATGGGGAATACATAATAATAGCACCTCAAGAAAAGAAAAAAGAGTACCTGTAAGGTAATCAAGGCATTCCAACAATTTCTTCTCCCTGGTAAAATCAAGTGCGAAGGTATCAAAAGTATCATTGAGGTTAATTTCAGGAATTAGAACCTGGGAGGATGCAGTTGCCATGGAAACCCTGTAATGAAAAGAAAAACATCTTTTAGCACTCAAGATATAATGACTGTCATATCAAGGTGAACCTGATCAATATGGTTGTTATAGCTTCTCAAAAAGCTTGCAAAAAGCTTATATACATATTTGGTTTAAGTTAGGAACTTCTCCACTTTTATTTTTGACAGCAAAATATTTTTATTTTTCTTTTACTGAGCTTAGGCCTATCATGCAGTGTCAGATAAAATTTTGACAAAATATTGGCCAAGCAAAAATATCCCTTGAATTCTTTTTAATCACTCATTGAACCAAAGAAGAAAGGGCACTATAATTAGCTGTGTTTTAAGCAATCCTGACAGATGCTGCATCTCTCCCAACCCTTGTTTTCCCAAGCATTTTCTTCCTCCAGGCATGCCTTGGCACTGCAATCCCAATGGCTTGGTGCAATCCCCACACCTCCTCAGCTGTTCACCACAGCACGCTGCTGTTAACTTCAAAAGGCACAGGAGGGAGATAAAACAAATATCTGTCAGCATGGTTTATTTTAGAAGGCTTTTTCCTGCAGAGCATGTGTGCATACTTAAATTGAAAAGTTTCCTCACCTACCTTGTTTCAGGAGCTACAGTCACATTTTCTCTGTCCAGATGTACTAATATAAAGAGATGAACTTTCACAAGAAAAATGCCATCAGGAAGCATTTTTCAGACCCTTCAGCCTGGTTTCTCAAAATGCATATTTCTGGAGAGCTGGATGTGCTTCTAGAAAGATTGGCTGGCTTGAGGAGAGATCACTAAGCCTTGTGCTATACAACAGAAATTGGCCAAATGTTTCAGTCTGGAGGTAAACAGAAAATTATGCGTGGAACCTATGTCTGTTATCTGTCATTCATGACATGTCTGATCAAAATACTTGATTGCTTCAATTTAAAATTTTCCCATATTATTCTTTTTCTGTAGACAGGACTGAAATTACTCCAGGACAAATGTTTACTAAGGACTATTTTCTCATATTTTTTTTTGTGTAGCATTTTAAGAAAATACAGTAAAGAAAGTCAAAACCAGAGCTGTACATCTCATTGCCTCAGCATAGTTTTCAGAAGCTGAGCAGGTTTACTGGTCAGTACTTTTGATATACAGGTTTCAACATTTTTTCCCTTGCAGCTTTGGATGTTGAACTTAGTTTAAAGTAGATCCTAGGACAGATTGATTGATTGATAATATTACCAAGTGTCTTTGGACTGTTTTTGGGGATATGCAAAAGTTGCTATATGTGTTACATACATGTGTCTACATGTGTTACAGTCAGTTTTTGGTGAGATCAACAATTCAAAATTTCAGACACCATGTCACTATATTAGGTTCAGAGGATTGAATTTCATCCCGTAATTCTGCCTACTGTTCACACTGCAAACACTGACACTACTTGTTTGGGAAGGGTTTTTCTAGGATAAATGCACTTCACCCACTGTAAATAATGCACAACTTAATCATCAGAGTGCATGTAATGACTTTTCTTGTGCAGTTGCCTGTTGTGCTTATAACAGAAAATATTTTACTGCAATTACTTTGAAATGTGTGGATGAAGAAGTGCAATGAGTGTGATTTCAGGAGACTGCTTTAGCTGCTGGAGCTCAGAGTCCTGCTGAGACTGTTACATGAGCAGTCTGAAAGCAAACAAAATGTTGCTCACCACATGAGAACTAAGAGAGTTACTTGTGAGGAATAATTTATTAATTATATTTAGCCTCTCTTTTCATTTGTAATTTGTCTGTAAGCACTTGGTGGTTTTTTGTACCGTTGGTTTTATTTACTGCTTGGAATGATTCTCTGATTTTCAGGGTGCTCACAGCCATCTCATTACAAACAGCAATGTGTGATAGCCAAGAATTAAGCTTGCTTGGGCATGTATACCAGCTTGTCTCATTTCTGCTCTCCCAGTGTCCCTCCTGTGATTGTATTTATGCTGCCACTGTTCATGCTTACAAGTTCAAAGTGGTGTGTCTCTGAGTATTCTGTGGCAGTCAGAAAGCCCTGGGTCTCCACAAGTTTCTGCCCTGTTCTGCTGAATACTGGAAAAAAGGACAGACCCCCACCTTCAGCTTTTGACACTTGTAGCTTTACTACTGGCTTCAACTGGGATGCCACAATGTTGCTTGGTGACAGAATATAAACCATGGTCTGGGAGACAACATATAACCCACTGCCTTGCCTTGCCTTTTCCAACTGATTTTCAGTTCTCTGAATCTGTAATGGGCAACCCAGTGTTGCTGGCTTATTTCTAAATTGATAATTAGCTTTGCTGAAGACTGATGCAGCACACCAGAGTAAGTGAAAAACTTAAAAAACATATGTAATGGGAGCAGGAAATTTCATGTTTTGGATTCGGGGGAAATTGGTTGGAAAATGTGAAGGTATAATGTGAACTCCGAAATACTACTAAATACTACTAAAAAAAGGAAAAAAAAATCTTAAAAGATCATACTTTTGATGTCTTTTTTTGTCCATATTCTCCTTTCTTAAAAGTTTAAAATTTTAAAATAAACTTTCTGATTGCTAAAAAGCTGATATTCCAGCAGAATACTTTTCCATCAGAAAGTCCTGCTGAAACTCAATGGGTATGTTTCAGCATTCACAGCATTGCACTGAAAAGCAGACCAAATTTTCTGATATCATGGTCTTTGTCTTTGGGATCCTTGATATAGCTGACACACTGAAGAGGAGCTAGGAGTAGAAAGTCCCTGCACCCAGGGACCCAGCACAACAACTGCTGTAACTTCCAAACCCCCTGCGCTGTTGAATCTCCATCTCTTCAAGATGTATGGTGTAGATTCACAAAGTTACGCATTTCATCATCTTGTATTTTGTGAAGCATTTGCTTTCTATTTTGTGAAAAATATGAACCATTAAGATAATTCCCAGTTTCTTCTAAGGAATGTACTTACTGCCTGATTTCTTTCTCAATATCAGAATTTCTCATGAAGTTGGAACCTCAGCCATAAACCCTTTTTTAAAGTATGTTTAACACCAGACATCTGCTTGGCAATCATTCTAACTCTTTCACTGGTGCATGCTGTTGTTGTTGCAGCTCTTAATCTTGCATCCTTTTATGACTGCTCTTCTTCTCAAAGGGATGTTTTGATTTAGTATTACAGCAAGGTTCTTCCCACCCTGGTATAGCACAAAGCAGCATTTTGGGGGAATATGTCAACTACCCCCTGCCTTTGACCACATCTCAGCTGTGACAGGACAATACAGCAACCATGACAACCCAGCTGCCTTAAAGTGAGGTTTTATTTTTAATTGAGAGGAACATCTCCTTTACCTTTCAGTGATATTTTTAGCTGTTTGCAGGAAGCGAGCGTGATCATTCTCCTTCAGTGACTGCTCAGCCTGAGAGATGAGGGATGTCGAGCGCTCAATGCACTGCTTGCAGTTCGCAATCTGCTGAGCCAGTTTTCTCAGCCTCACCACCTTGAGAGGAAGCACAGGAAAGCAGTCATGTCTCCAAGGTCACAAATCATGATTGGATTTGCAATTCAGAGGCAAAGTTAGGCAAAGGAGGAGTTAAGATGAATGGCTTTGGTGACAAGCATTGTGGTGAGCTCCATCTAGCCATATAATATTTTAAATAAGGGACAGGCACAGCCCTTCTGCATGAATATTTTCCACATGGAAAACAACAGGGGAGAGCCAAAACAAGCACAGCTGGCCTTTTTTTCCAGCAGAAGGAACGTCATTTCCTGGTAATTTCTGCTTACATGATAACTAAGGTCTATTTAGATAACCATTTCCCTGAAATTCTGAGATCTGTGTTAAAGGCTACTTATGGATTAACTGCTTTTTCCTCTTACTTCGGTGAGTTTCATAAAAAGAAAAAACCTGAAAATAAAAGTTAACAGAAAAAGACTGTTCAATTCTGTTAATAGTACTTGCCTGACCCCATTATGTGCTTTAAGAAAAACAGGGTGTTTTCATGTTGGATATTTTTAACTAGACAAAAGCACAGTAGTGCTGGAGAGCTGATTAGTATTACTGCAAACATATGTGCTGGAGATAAACACAGTAGATGTGACTGTAATCATTAGCTGAAAGGTTAGGGAAGGGCACAGTCCTCCATTTAAAGACAATGTTGGCTAACAAAACTTCCAGGAACTACAATAGTTCCTGAAAGGTCTGGGAGTCCTTCCCTTTGTTATCACATCAGGATCATAGTTTGAACAGGAGTAAGAAATAGGAAGGAAATGAAATAATTCTGGAGTATAGAAAAGCACATTAAGACCCAGTTACATGCAAAATGAGGAAACTAACAACTGAGTGGGTTGGCAGAAATGTCCACATTTATAATGAAGATAACAATCCCAATCTCAGGAATTAGAGCACAAGCTATGTGCTGATTTGACTTTCAGATATATTTGCATCCTAATCAGTGATGAGGGTATCTTAGTGCAGCTATCTGACAACAAAAACAAGAAGGAAAATAAATATTTTTTGAAAAAAGAATTCCAAAAAAGATACTGGCCAAATGATTTGCATCACATAACATTTATGTGTCTTAAAGACAGAAACAGCAAAGAGAAGAAAATGCTGAATGTGCAGATTTTGGTAATGTTAATGATTTGATCAGCTTCTAGGATGAACTAAGGCCACAATATTTCCTATAACTGTGCATTTGCACAGATTACAATTTCAGTCTACACCAGCCTGACCAGGGACAGGTTCACTGCAGTGTTAAGAAGTTCATCTCTCTATTTAGTAATTAATTAACAAGCAGTAAACTGCAATAAATGTTAACTTCTGAGTTTTTTGCAGTAGAAGGCACTCCATGATTTGTGATCTCTATATATGAACTACATTTTTCACTTGATTGATTCTTTCTTATATCTTCAAGAAGATGAAGATGATAAATTGAAAAAGGAAGACTCACATCTCACTCAGTCCCCACACACTTCTGCAATGGTAGGAATGACATCTGCCCTAGGATTATTTTACCTAGTTGATATTTGCTTTTTCCTGTTACATGTTCTGTGGGATTTTATAGGGTTTGGGTGATAGGTGAGATTAAGTATGGAGCTGCTCAGTGTTCAGACTTGTGTAACTGAACCTTTAGCCTTGCAGGCACAGCTAGAAATTAGTGTGTGTTTCCAGCTCTGTAGCCACACCTAGAGTCCTATAGAGAAATTTGTCATTCTCTAGCTTCCAGAAACACTCTTAGCCATAGGCCCTCTTAAAGCAAGATACATTGGGCAGAGCTTCCTGTGGCTTCTCACATGGCTCTCTTGAGACCTTGCAATCTTTCAACATATACCACATTTGAGTGAAAGCATTCCAGACATTGACTGGAACTCCACTGATAAAACTTTCAGCTCAACAAAACAGAACAAAGAATGGGGACAGATTCTGATAACAGCTCTATTCAATTAAATTTGGAGTCAATTGTATTACAAATCTCCCATGCTAATGGAAATTAGAATATATTTTTGCAAGAGTTTTTTAAAGAAATGTGATGTGTCTATTGCACAAATCCAAATAATTGGTAAGTTTTCTACTTCACTGGTAGCGCATCTGCTCTCTCTGCATAGAGAAGAAGAGTTGAAACAAAAATGAAGGCCATCTATTTCATTTGAAGGGAATTCTATTTTTTTAACAGCATGAAGAAATTCAGGTTTTTTCACACAGTGCAGAGGACCTGTGGTTTCAAACGTGTTTAAATTAGCCCTTGCCTACAGGCTTTTCAAGTTAATTGGAATATCTTGACAGCCACATGAACCATTTAACCTGCTCTTGACTTTATTCCTTTCCTGAGCTTTTCCCACACAAGAAGAATGAATATCTGATTTAGTTTAGGAGTTAAACAGTAAACACCTTGTACCTAGAAAATAAAAACATTAATTGAACTCTAACGCATTTCTGAGTTAACAGTTAGCTAGCAAAATATGTTGAAACTTGAGTACTGGAGATTTTTTTCTGCTCAATGTGTTTGCTAGTTATAATCCTGAAACTTTAGGAATTAGAAATGCACACCTAATTAAATTTCTTGCACACTTTTGAAAATCTTGGTTTTGTAAATAAGACCTCATATTCTCATGAATGCCGATGATTGGAACAAAATTTTTACGTGATAGTATTTGAAATAAAAAAATATATAATTGTGAGACATTATTCTATATGCTGTGGCATTTTATGAATGTTAACACTTTGGGGGAAATACTGTCAGGCACATAACAGAGTGAAGGAAACATTAAGTGGACATAATTTGTTATTTACCAATCATGACATCATTTCTGGTTTTATCCTTAAAATCCATAATCACCTGTAGTAAGAGAAGTACCAAATAAACAGTTGAGGTCTAGCATACTAATCTTCAAGGATTTCTTTCCCCTTTACATGAAAATATCAGTCAGTAGCCAAGGACCATATAAGGACTTTTACAAATTTCTACCAATAGTATCTGTAGTAAAAAAAGCTGCAATCAAAAGGAAACAGTGTTGATCTACTTGTAATCTAAAGAAGAAAAGCTTTTACCTTTCCTTCTTTGATTTTGGTTCCAATTATTTGCCGTCTTTGCTGGATTATTTCAATGAGTTGGTCACACTCTTCCATCAGCTTGGTTTCTTGGCGGGATGCATTTACCTACAAAGCAAAATCTTATGATTAGCAAAACCTGGTGGTTTTTTTTGGCATTTTCCTTTTCCAACTTCTAATTTAAAAATTGCAATTTCTAAAATATTTGGCTTGGCTTTTTTTCTCCTCCTTTCCGTGTATAATTTGTGTTATTATCAGTCCTCTCTTTTGGATTTTGCAAAGTACTAAATTGAGTCTCAGTGTCTTGTTTGCAGGAGGCAGGACTTGCAAATAGATAATCAGATATTTCTAACTCAGGTGAGAAAAGTCTGGTTTGGTGAGTATTGAGTGGTGTCAGCTCTAACACACCAGTGAGAAGCAAGGTCCCTTTGGGAGGTACTTCACACATCGCAGTTTGCAGCCTTGTAAAGCACTGCAGTGAACACCAGCGTGCTAAAGCACAGGATCAGAGAGTCCATCTGGCTCAGTATCCCCTCTCACTGCTGCCAGTGCCATCTGAGTGTAAAGAATGCTAAGAGGAAAGAAGTCCCAACATGTATGATGACTCACATGAATGCTTAATCATCCTGCAAGCGTGTAGCTCAGTCTTCTTGAACCAGACACAATTTATACATCATTACTAATATGCAGAAGAATTAAATTATATGGATTTATTTAGTCACTCCTTCAAATCCTGGAAACCTTAGGAATCTGCATCATCCTACAGAAATGAGCACCACAGCTTAACTCACAGTGAAGTGAACAACTGCCTCCTTTTAGAGGATTTGAACCTATCTCCTTCCAGCTGCTTTTAATAATCCAAGTCCTTTTACTGGAAAGGACAGTGAACTACTGATACTGAATATATATATATATATATATACCATCTATATCCACATATTGGTTCCTGAAAGATTCCAGTTTAAAGATCCAAGTGGCCATACCAAGATGTGTGTTGGCTGTCTTAATTATTCTTGCTTTGCCTCAGCAATGAAAAAGATAGAAAATAGTGTGCTCATATAGTTTTCTAGAGTACAAGTATATGAGGAAATAAAATTTTTCTTCTGCAGAAACCCTCACAAGTATTAGCTTTATATAGAAAATACTGACTTCCATTAAAAAAAAAAAACAAACAACAAAAAACCCAAACTTATAATAGAAAAGTTTGTGTTCTCAGATGCATATGTTCTATTTGGAGACTGACTTTTTCAGTGCAAAGTCAACATTCTATACAACCAGAAAAAAGTACAGTAATTTCACAATTATAAGCTGCACCTTTTTCATTGAAGAATCCAGCCTACCCCAGTAGTGCGCCTTATATTCAGGTGCAGCTTATCTATGGACAAATCCCAGTGAAATGCCAACTCGGAAGTGAGAGCTGGCTGGGGAGGGTGCCTGGGGCTGCCTTTAAAGGCTTCGCTGGTCTATGAAAACTGTTTGCAACTTGAGCACCTGACACCAAACCCAGCTGGCAGTTACACATGGATCCTCGCTATTTTTTTTTTTTTAAAAGGAGTGTGGCTTATAATCAGGTGTGGCTTATAACTGTGAAATTACTGTACTTCCACTCCAGCAGTTTCATGCTTAGCTTACATATATGTGTAAAGAATCAGGAAAAAAAGTAAAAAGTTCTAATTATGTCTAGAATTTAAAAAAAGAGAAAGGATTTATTTCAGAGCCATGTTTCCATTTGCACTTTGCTAAAAGAAGTCAAGAAGGTAAAGCAGCTTTCAGCCCTGGCTGATTGCCCCCACAGCCATGTCAGCTTTTCCACTGGGATGGTAAGAGTCAGTGGTGAACAGCAACAGGGAATACTTTCATGTGACAAGTAACTTTATTGCACTCTTAGGTTGTTTTTTCAGTCTGATGAACCCCGTGATTCTTCATCAGTATTCTTTTCTTTCCTTCCAACAATGTGTTTAAACATGCATTTACCTGTAAGCACATTATGGAGCTCATTAAGCTTAAGCAAATGTCATATATTGAAATTTGGACCAGAACCAATTTTACAAATAGCCTTCTTATGTGAAATACACAGTATTTCCTCCAGGCAAAGAGAAGAACTTGTTCATAAAGACCTGCTTTCATCAAGGTTTTGGATTATCTCTCTCAAACCTTCATAAAATTAAAGTTTGTTTGCACATTTTAGAGGTTTAATTATTAATTAAAACATCAAGATTATAAAGAGTGAATGCATTTGTTTCTGGAAGGGGTCAGACATAGCTGCAAGTGCTGGTGAAGTTGTAGAAGGAATTCCTATGATGCTGTATAAGGTGCCCATGGTTCTCCTTACATTTGCTGATTTGCTCTGCCTGGCTTCTCCTCACAGTCCATGAGGAGAGACAGCAAGAAAAACCAAAGCCTCTAGCAGTGCCACTGTCTCTCCACTGATAGCTCACGTAACCTAGAAAAGTTAGTTAATCCACACTGTCCCTCCTATTCCCTCTGCTCCTGTCGTCCCACCACCTCAGCTGCATCATGCATCTTACTTTGGCAGGACAGTCTGCAGCTCTGCTTTCTACAAGCTGTACCATGCACCAGTTTCCCAGCCCCGATTTCAGCTTCACTCCTGGACTGAAATTCCACTAAGAGCAGGGAATCCTACACAGGCTCAGCCCGGGACAGAGATCCCATCCACTGCATGTGGGCACAGCTCCTGTGTCAATACCAAGGTCGGCTCATGCCACAGCCAACTTCAGCACTTAATTACAGTAACACTTTTGGCACTTAATTACGGTAACACTTCACGGGATTTTTGAGTAGCTTCCACTCAAAGTGTTACTTCTAGCACCACTTACATCACCAATTCGCTTTGTCAAGAAGACCTAATTAATTTTTGGGATAACTGTCATGAAACATAAAGTTACAGGAAGGTTAAATCAACATTTTTTCATTTAATACTTTGGGTGATTTTAATAATAATGTATTAATTGGATATTAACCTAAAAAGCTGTAGACTAAGAAAAACAAAATGCTTGAAAAAATCTCTGGATTTCTTAACGCACTGACTGCAGACTTCTCTTTTTCTTTGAAATCTGAAAAGTGCACTCTTTTATAAACTCCATTTGAAGACATTTCCAACTTTATAGCTTGGACAAGCTTATTTAAAATGAAAATAATATTCTAAAATTATATGGTACATCTGAGCTTTGTATAAAAAAAACCCCTCAACATTTAATCTGAGGGCTTTTCTCAAGCTGAAACACTCCTTAATCATATTTTCAGCCCCCAAAGCCTTTGGTTCAATAATAACTTTATAATTGAGCACATGCCTAATTTTAAGTGCACTACATTAGCTGTGGCCCTAAAGGGACTATTTGTGAGATTACCATTAAATATTATTTACTTGTATGTTCCTGAGGAGTCATATGTCAGACCAAAGAGCCACAGGCACGGATGAGGGCTCCACTGCACAGGTGCTACAGAAATACCAGAATAATGCTTTTCCTTCTGCTTGAGTCCTTTGACAAACAGAAACCTTGACAATAACTTCCAGCTGGGCTGGCCAAGGAATGTGAGTTCTGTCTGGTGAAAATATTTGAGGTTTTACATTCTACATTTTTTCCACATTAAAAAACAAGCCCTCTTTCCAAGGAGTTTGTTAAAAGAGACTGAGAGGTGCCTTATAAAGTCTGGTGACTGTGTCACACACTTTGTGAAAGTCCCCAGATCATAGAGACAGCTGACAATGAAGGTCGATTCCTTAATCTGAGAATTTTCTTAATCTATTGTCTGAGAGTTTATGCTAGATTTGGGAACATCTTTCTATGAAAAATTTCACTAACATTAATACACTTAGTTTTGGCATCAACTGGTTCCTTAAACATCCATGTCCAGGAATACAGTAATTTTGTGACGATAAGGTGCACCTTAAAGCCTAAAATTTTGATTGAAACCCAAAAGTGTGCCTTATAATCCGGTGGCCCTTATATATGGACAAAGTTCAGAAATTTGCCAACCCAGAAGTGTGAGCTGTGAACCGAGCTGTGACGAGCCGCGGGAGCCGCGCCAGCTGGTGCCAGGGGCAGGTGGGAGTGCCGGGGCCCGTGGCACTGGGAGGGTGCCTGGGGCTGCATTTAAAGGCTACACTGAGCTGTGAAAAACGTTTGCAAATTGAGCACCTGCCAGTAAACCCCAGGATTGCATGATTCCATTACTAATTTGTTACTTTGTTGTGAGCAGATCCTCGCTGCAAAAAAAAAAATAAAAAAAATTGTGCCCTATAGTCTGGTGCGCCTTATATATGGACAAAGTTTGGAAAATTGCCAACAACCCAGAAGTGCACCTTATAATCTGGTGCGCCTTATAGGCGTGAAATCACTCTGCTCTGAACCTAAAGCTTTCTGTTTCATTGGTATAATTTTTATAAACTTATTTTCCATGCCAGTTTTAAATCTGACAAGGAGGCCTTGTGATTTAGCAAGGACTATGACATCTACAAAGAAGAATAAGGACAGATTCTAGCTCTCCTGCTTTTCTGGGGAATTTATTCCTATTTCTGTAACACACACAGACCTCAAATAGTTTACTGAAAAAACCCAACAACCTTACTGATTCCAGGTTTTCCAGACATATGGATAGGCACTGTTCCCTTTGCCCCAGGAAGGAGGGTGTTGTTAAAAAAAAAAAGAAAAATGAGAGTTCCTCAGATGTCTGTCAGGGAGCCGGAAACAACAAGCCCTCCCCACCAAAGGGGAGAGCAGGCCAGCTGTTCCCAGCTCCATAAGCTGAGAACTGATTTGGAAAATGCTCTGCTCTCTGTAGAGGCTTCCTAGGCTTTCATCTTCAGAGACCTGAGTTAAATTGCAGCTTAGCTCATAAGAAAATGAATGTGGTGGTTTCAAAGTCCCCAGCAGATGTTTGGGAAATCACAAAACTACAGAATGGCTGGAGATTCGAGGTTACAGTGGATCTTCTATGGTTAATTCAAAGGCAAACAGAATCAGAGGGCTGGATTCATACCCACAAAAACTTCCTCAGCTAATATACTGAAGCAAAGAATTTTTTTTAGTGTCCCAGAAGAATGTCCCTTGCAAGAGCAAAACTTTTCTTCTGAGATTCCTTATAGGTGAGGCAATTTTCTCCTCAAGTGGAAATCTTCATGTGTCTTTTTGACAAACAATCTCTAAATGACAAGCAAAATGAGACATCTTAAATTGGAGGGGGTCTGCTTTTTAAAGGCTATGCTCTCTGTGACAAATTCATCAAAATCAGACAAATTTTTATTTACTAATCATTTGTTGGTTATGCAAAATGGAAGGAAGTAGGTTGTAAAAAGAGTCTGATCTTTGGAAATTGAGGTATGAATTTGAGTTTCAGTTTCATGATTTGAAAATGGTTTCAATTCCTTAAAAAAAGAATTCTTTGCAGATGTGGCTGTACAGGTAAAGCAGAGGTATGGATTTTTCTTTATGTGTTTGAGTTGCTAGTTATGGAATGACTATATACTATGGCTACAGAATGTCTATATACTCACAACGATTCCTGTATACTTAAAAGAAGACAAAAATACCAGAAAAGTAAATTGAATTATTCCACTCAAAACCCATTGCATCATTGTTAACATACTTCACTTTAGATTTTTTTAGTGGCCGAATTTCCTCTTACACCAAACCCAGAAACTGAAATTAAAAAACTCTAACTTTTTCAACATACAATGGCTGATACCTGCTTGAGCTAGGAAAGCTTTCTTCATTGTCATGTATATATGGAACACATTTTCTTGGATTAGTTTCCCTAGATAAATACAGGATTATTCTCCTCTAAAGAGAGAAGTCTGTTTATTTTACTCCATGTTGTAAAGTGAGTATGAGATTTCTTCATAGATCCACAGTACACTGAAGTATTATTTTACTGTTATTCATATGTAATTTATTTATTTAATGGAAATACAAAGGATAATCAGTAACGCACATATGCGAAAAAATTTCTTCCCTTTCTTTTTATGACCATGAGAGTCGTGGATTCAAACTTCATTTATTTCAGATCCTTATTTGGTATTATTGGTTGTTCAGTTTAGTCTTCTACAGAGCAAAAGCAAATCTCTTGGAAAATAACTTTTTCAGGTTTTCCTTAATCTAAGTGTAAATCTGATTTTATCTGTGATGACAAACCATGCCTTTGGAAATATGTGATATTAATCAGCTTGCCATCTGAATGGATCTTTTTACAATATTTTTATTTTGAAATGGTGAAAAAAAAAATAGAAATAGAAAATAGTCATCTTGCATTTCAAGCGTGCCAGAGGCTTTGTTTTTGTTTGCATTCCACATCTATCTCTAACCAGGAGACCTGTGTTTAGAGGCAGTCTCAGAGCAGGTTAAACAAAGGTCAGTGCAAAAATATGCCATCTTACTCTGGCTATGCAGGAATTTTGTGAATGAGGGATCAATTAGGCTGGGATAGCTAAACCACTTTGAGTCCAGCAGATAAGACTATCTGCCCTAATCTTGACTAAAAGTAAACCTTCCTTAGAACAATGAAGTGCTCATTTTACTTACTAAAATATTGTTTTAAAGTTTTTTGTCCCACTGTGCTTTGAAGCACATTGTTGAGAAACTAGCCAGCAAGACACCTAGAAGTCCTCTAGTGACATTTACAATCTTATCCTAAAACAAAAAAACCCCAGAATTTCATGGGGGAAAAAAAATAAATAGGAGTATCATTATTTTCACTCTTATTTTTTTTAAATTTTTTGTAAGATGTTTCTTTAAATCTAAATAATGAAAATACTTTTAAATTGAACAATATTTAATTATTTACTGTTTTAACTTTGTCTTTCCTGCTGTTCCATATTTTCCTTTGTTCCATATTGAGCAAAATATTCCACTTCATGTGTTTCACTTAGGGTAGAAAAACAAAAGCTATCAAATTATCACTGAAGTTCAAAGGATTGCCCATCCTTTCATGATGTTGAAACCAGTCCACTTGTAAACAACAGCTCAAAACTAGGTCTTTAGCCTGGTGTTTAACATGCTCACAAGAGGACCAGTGCCTTTGGTCTCCCTGCTGCTCTAGTTGCACTTTGCTGTTTATGTGAGGCAGAAAAAGAAGGAATTCAAGAGCATTTTGTTGCCATAATGATAAACAACTCAGAGATAGAAGGTTCCATAAATTGACAACATTTTGAGTGACAAGTTACAGTCTCTGATAGCAGGCACAAAATATCACCTGCAGCATTAATTAACCAGTGGTTAATAGTGGACTAAGCACCATTTACCTGTCTAAGGACAAAGTCTTGCAAGATTATCAGTCTATCAAAAATCTGAACATCTGGGTATTGGAGAAAGGGAGTGGTGGAGCAAATCAGAGCTGGCCACCTTAGCAGGCAGTGGCAAGCTCTGCTATTAATTTATACGCAATCTGTGTGACTTCTTACCATAACTACAACTCCAATTTACAGAAGGTACAAAATTGTTGTAGGTGCAATTACATATGCCAGCACGTGCTTAATCTGTACATAAATTCTATGCATAAATGCTGCAGTTCCATATTTGTATAGGATCAATTTAATTATTAATTTTTGAAAATTATTTTATAATGCTTTAGGGATATAGTATCTGAATACTAGGCTACAGCTTAACTATTTAATATTTCTTTGGGGAAATAGTATTTGACCACTCGGCTACAGCTTACTAGGCATGCAACTTAGGACGTCATTGAATGAATATTCTGTATCACCATATGGCATACAGCATGTTTTTGTTTCTGAAGTTTCTCTTTTCAGATGCTACATAAATTTAAGACTAAAGCTTACCCGAGATTTCCATTGAATGAAAGCAACTTTTATGAGAGTGGAATTAAAAGTAGAATGAAAGTAATTAGAAAACAAAATAGATCATGCCACATATCTAATCAAAATAATGTTGCTAGAGAAAGAGTCTCTTGTAACTTTTCTCATTAGAAACTGTCTTAGAAAAAAAAATGCTGCAAACTCCATCTTAAGGTTTATGCATGTCATCAGGTTTGCTATTAGTTCCTTACTGAGAGTGAGAGATCCTTCAACTCATATTTTTCTGTCTCTTTCAGAAATCAAAATATACCTTTTACTTTTAGCACCTAAATATAGCAAATAAATGTAGCTGCTGAAAAGCATCTTCACAGTAATGGAAGATAGTGGAACAGAGGAAAGAGCAAATTTCTGTGGAGCTCCTTTCCAAGTAAGCTGCGAAGCTGTCACCCATATTCCACAGTGACGGCAAACACTTACCTAACCCATTGCTCCTTTTCTAGAAAAAAAATTCCCCAGCAAAGTAGATTCCTTATTCCAAAGATTTTGTATGACTCTGAAGGCCATTTACTGCAGTTCAGACACCAGGATTTACATACAGGCTTTCCAACTAAATTTGCCTATTGAGAATTTCTCAGTTTACTCAAGTTATGACAAAAAATAATCCCAAATCTCAAGGAGTGAGTACTGTGAAAATTGGTGAAAACAGAGCACTCACTGTTTCTTATTGTGACAGACAAAGCCACTATATATTTTTAAGTGTCCTTTGGGAATTGTATTGACAGCTGATTTTTGATTTTGCTGTCTCTCAAGTAACAGAAATGCTATACAAAAATTGACAGAGACATTTTGTTGCAAAATTTGAAATAGCTGTCTTGTCACTGGAGTCTTACAAGAAACTCAAAATTGCATTATTATATAAAAATTTTCTTTTTTGGCTCATTTCATTTTTATCAGCCATACATAAAAATAGCAACAGCAGGATTTTTTAGTGCTGCCATCTTCTCTTTGTTGGTTTTGCACTACTGGCTTACTCTGATGTATCTGATAAGTGTGAGTGTTGAGTATCTGTGCCAGTGAAATAAAGGTTTTTTCAATATATTACTTTTTATTCGGGTGATTATATAACATGACTATAAAAAACACCATTTGACACACACGAAACCAATTTCTGCCAGGGAACTTTACACTGAGATTTTGCCTGCAGCAGATCTTTAGAAGTGAGCATTTCTATCACATACAAAGAGCAACGGATGCAGCAGTTTGAGGGTTACACAAGTAGAGGAAAGTGCCTCCTTTTTATACAACCAAAAATTATTTAACAGTGTTGTCCAGAATCTGCTTCCTATGACATTTGGTGAATTCAAAACAAAACAAACAGAAAGACTGAGATACAGATGCTATAAAGCCGTCTGCAAGCAAAATCTATTTCCTTTCTCCTCCCCCCGAGATAATTGCTCCAATTTCTCCTCCAGCTGAGTTCAGATTGTTTCTGTCTAACAGATGAGAAGCTTTATGGTA
>VRYO01002772.1:72840082-72874452 GCA_009812075.1 Sialia sialis
AAAAAAAAAACAAAAACAAAATCTGTGGCTTATATTCAGTTGCGGCTTATATACGGGCAAATCCCGTGGTCTACCCAGTGAAATTACTGTAACTGCCCTAAGAGACTCATGCTCAGATTTGTGCCTTATATCAATGAATGCCATGGTCTAAAAGACTTTTACAGAAACCTCACACAGTTGTAGAATGGAAACTATGACACAAATTTTCTATGACACAGCACTTTGTCTTGCCACAGACACAGACAGAGAAACCTGTAGCACTAAAACCAAGGGGAGAAGCTAAACACTGACCTTCCATCCTCCCTGTTTCAACTAGGAAGTGGCTAAATCCCGAGCTCCTAAAGCTGGAAGTGGCACGGCAGAGCGGGATGCAGCGCCCATCACCTGCATGTGGCAGGTGTGCAGGGGAGGGGGGCAGTGCTGCAGGGCTCACAGACAGGGCAGGGCTGCCAAAGGCCACACTGGGGCCCCTGCAGCATGCAGTGGGATGGAGGCAACCCTGGAGCTGGGTTGGTGTGGCCACAGGAGTGCTGTCACTCACGGATTTACCTATAGTGCCATATCCTGGACCATTTATTGGTCATTCCCAATTTTACAACACTGTTGTGAGAAGACTTGTACGTGGCCCTTGCAGAAAGTTTTAACTGTAAAATTATCCAAGACAGTTTTTAATGCTTTTAAAAACATTTTTTACACATAGTATCTGACGCGTGAATGCTGTGAACTAAGGCTACAACTATTCAAGTAGTAGCTGTTTCTATTCCATTCTCTCAATTTGCGAAGAAAGCTCTATTTTATCCTATGAATGAGTTTATCATTTCATGCTGCCAATCCCGCTCTCCCAGGCAGCCACTGCTGTCTTCCCTGCATAGAGTGAGGGGCAGAGCTTCCTCAGGGAGCTGCCCTGGGTGAGGGGATGCTCTGCAGAAAGCAGCCAGGACAAAAGTATGAGGTTGTATACTTGCTGTGGTCTGTAAGGAAGTAAAAGAAAGCTTTCCTGATTAACAGCCTTCAGGTTTTCTGCAAAACTGAGTAATGACAGACAGCATTACAAAGGATGGGAGAGTGGAAAGACAGAAAAATTAGTGTAAAATGAAAAACACGTTAGAGATGTGCCTGAAAGACGAGTAGAACAAGTGTGTCAGCATGGTCTTAAAGAAACAGAAAGATTTGGGACAGAGTGTTACAGTCTCAAGCAATCATATTTCAGGGTGTGGATCCCTTTGAGAAAACCAAATTTTAAAAATAGTTGCCATAAGCTAATAAACAGTGTTAAGCATGAAAGCGGACCTTCAGATGCTAAAATTATTATTATTATAAAATGCTTAATATTAATGTCTTGCTTAAAGCAGTAAAGAACACAGGTTTGGCTTGATTTATTCAGAAAGGTTTCCCTGCTGTTATGATCAGAACCAGCCACAGGAATGCAAGACTGGAAGCGAACTTCTTGAGTCTCCCAAGATCAGGTTCTCCATCAGGATAAATCCTGTCATAAATTGATAAGCTCCATCTAAAAATAGGCAAGATTTATGTCTCTATTGCTGTGATGAGAGGTCAAAACAGATACCCCCTCTCCAGTAGATGGAAAGCCTCCAGCTTCCAGATTATCAACATCACTGATCAGCGTGTGCTCGTGGGAGGAAAAAAAAAGAAAATAACTGTTTCAGAAAGGAATAAATATTAGTTTTAAAACACAAAGAGACTGGGATTTGGCCTTTGCTATAGATGAAAGTACAGTTGGGAAGAATGCATGGGTGAATCACTAATCTGCCATAAAGCTGGTTCCTGGGAAGCCACTGACAGCTCACTTGGTTGATGAGAAACAGTGGCTTTGTGACAGCATTTGGTATGGCTGGCAAGGATTCATTTATTCAAAACACACAGAGCCTGTGTGTTGTTCATTTTTGGAAAGATCATCTTCTGCTCCATATCAAATCAAAAAAAGAAATTCCTTTTTCATGTAACATTGAATTTTTTGGTTTATGACATGATAAAGGCTTATAAAAAATGTTACTGTTTATAGCTGCAAATCAATACTAGTGAGCATGACTTTTAAAAGTTTATATGTCTCAGAGTAATGGCTTGGCAAATATAATAATAATAATAATAATAAACAACTTCCTTTCTTTCCTTGTTTTTCAAAGTTCAAACTATATGTGAAACTGAAAGCTTATTTCCTCTTTTTTAAAACTGATTTTAAAGCCCCTAAAATCAAAATTAAAATTGATTGAAATTAGGTGAGGAATATCAAAGTAAGTAACAAAAGTCTTTAAATTTGCTATGTTTTTATATGTTTACAAATTATGTACAACGTATTTTACATTATTATCTGTAATATATGTAAAAATGAAAAAGAAAGCATTCACTGTAAAACTCAGTTCCTGTTTCAACATTTCAGTGAGTTCATATGCCAAAACTTATACAGTCATTGGAAACTTTTCCTAGTATCTTCTAATTTTACCTTTGCATTGTTAATGTTTTAGCCAATATATTGTTTGATTTCATTTTTAATTTGGGTTCCTGGCTTGGGTTGAATTTCTCTCCTGGACAAGCAAGAAGAAAAAGAGTGTACTGACTTTTCAAAAATCTGTGTTAAGCCACAGTTTCTCTCCAATTCTGGAGATTTGCACATCATATCTGAAGTTTTCACAGGGCTCTGAGAAACAGAGATAACTTTAAAGTTTACTTCTCCATCCCCACTTGCCCAATTTCCAGCACAGCTGAGGTCCAAGGTTTTGACTGAAGCTCATTTCTTAATATTTAGCTAATTTAAATGCTAATTAGACTAATTTGATGAATAAAACATGGTAGGAATTCATTAACAACTATGTTGAGCTTGCTTTATGTCTACAGAGAAATTTTCTAAAACAGGGCTCCAGGGACAGCAGTGCATCTGTTACAGTTGAACAAGTTGGGCTCTTTGTAATACTAAACTCAGAGCTGGTAATATAAAATAAAACTTAGAGCTGCAGAAATGCAGAGAAAACGGAGGAGCAATTTTAAATTTTTAAGATCTAGCACATCTTGGACAAAGGCCACCAAGGAAGAAGAAGCCTTAAGCTGTCCTGAGCCCATCTGCTTCATGGGGTTTGCTCTGAGCTTTGGATGCAGAAGAAGAAATTGTGCCTTATCTCTGTCTCTCAATACCTACTAATGCCACCTCAGCTGTTCTGAATGCTGTTATTGCTGCCTATATGAAGAAATGAAGCCATTCACCTCATGTCTCATACTGTGGATGTAAAAGTAAAACTTTTATGGTTTTACTGAGCTCTGTGAACTTGGTGAGGCTCTAGAGAAGTGGAGCAGACAAAAACACAGATAACATGATATCTTTAGAAGAACTGGCAGTTGTTTAGCTTTGGTTGGTTGGTTGGTTGAAGTTTGTTTGTTTTTGTTTTTCTGCTTTTGGTTTTTTTTTTTTTTTTGTTTTGTGTTTGTTTGCTTTGCATTTTTTGGGTGAACTTTTTCTCACCTTTTCCTGGATGGAGAGGTGGAAGGATAGGATCTTCTGCCAAAGATTTTTTTGATATTCAGAGTGAAATATGTAAGTGAAGCAACTAAAAAGCCCATAAAAACCTGTTTTCTTTGGAAGAAAAATATATTTCGTGACATTAGAGTACAGATACGTATTTAGATATTTAATTCTGATTTAAAAAAGGAAAAACAAAACAAAAATCAGTGGCAAACAGAAACCTAAATGAGGTAGGGAATCTGGGTGTTCCTATTGTTTTGCCTTCATTTCCCCTTGTAAATATTTCTCTATCTCAAAGGACACAGAAAGAAAAATGCTGCAGGTAGTAAAGTGTTCTAGTAGAGGTGGAGGCCATAACAACACACTATAATTGAAACAGGACAGAAAGGAATGTAAAGGAGGTTGTCTGTATGGAGAATACCACTTATCAGTGAAAAAGCTTTAAGTCAGCTTACCATTATTTAAATTAATTTCTTCACTTGTTTGGTTGGTTTTATTTGTTTTGTTGGGATTTTGTTTGTTTGTTTAAACATTTGCTTCTGGATGCTAGAAATGAATGTAATTCAGTTTATAAGCATTTTTCATGGAGGTCAGTACTCACTTCTACATGTTGACAGGTCTGAATGAGTTTTGCCAGAAGAGTTTCCAGTTCAGTGTTCCTCTTAATAAGGTTGGTGAGGTTACTCTCCAAATTTTGCTGTTAAAATAAAAGAAAAAAATATCCAAATAATTTAGTACTTAGGTGAATATTTGAAAAATCTAATTACACAGATATGAACATGAGTCTTGCATATTGATATGTTCCATTGTATGTTTGATTAGACTAGATCTCTTGTCTATACAAGACAAGAGAGCAAAAAATTTCAAGTTAAGAATGAATTCTGGAAAACAAGTCTTCTAAGGACCTAATAATAATTAGATTAAGCAATTAGTTTTATTCAGGAGGAAAAAATGAGTGAGGAGAGGATCAGAAAAGGCAAGAACTTTTCCCCAAAAAGAAATATTTATTTTAACGGAGAACATTTTTGACTCCTTATTTCCTGCTTGGAGTCTAACATCTGAATTTAAAAGCCTGCTGCTAACTAAGGTCTTGGAACTGGTCAGCATTTTCTTCTTAGGATTTGAAGTGCTGGGAGGGTTTGATCTATTTGATTTTATTCCCTAGTTCAGCAGTTATATTTTTAATAAATAATTCTAAAGAAAAATATCCATTCTATGTGTAAGAATGAAATACTATTCACAAACTCTGCCATCACTAACTTCTTAAGAGAGAACTTGTGGCATGTTTCTGTGTTTATCAACTGATTATGGCTGCCACAAATATCTGTAACTGTGGTAGTGCAAAGTCCTTTCCAGCTCACAGATCTGAGGCTGCATCCTGGCAATTGCATGGAAGATCGAGATCTAACAACAAACGTTTCAGCCTCCCTTCTCCTCCCTGCATCCACAGGAGGGAAACCCAAGCATCTGAGGAGCAGGTCTGTGACAGCACTGCCTCACCCCTGGAGTTGCTGAACGAGAAAACCAGCAGTGGGTCCTGTGCTTTCCTCCTCACAAGGACTGCAAGTGTCTCTGCACAACTTTAATTTCAACCCTTCTCATCTTTTATTAATGACCTGCTTTTCTTCACACTACTACTTTCCCTCTGGTGTATCTATTCTATCATTTCAGTCCCTGCAGCTACCATTAACTTACTTGACTTGTATAATCCTTCCCCAACTCCCACCTCCAGACATGCATTTAGAGTGCCTGTGTGTATGTGTGTGCGTTTTCTGGTGTTGTAATTCCCTGCCTATTTCATGCTTTGCCCTTCCTTTCTGCAGCTGTGCAGTTCCCTTCCCATTTCTGCATGCTGCTACAAACAAATGAAGTATTTACAGTAATTTCACACACATAAGGCACACCCCTTTTGACTAAAGTTTCGATCAGAACGTGGAAGTGCACCTTATAGGCCAGTGTGCCTTATATATGGACAAAGTTTGGAAGTTTGCCAACCTGGAAGTGCGAGACCCCACTGCTACCACCAGGGGCAGGAGTGCCGGGGCCCACGGCACGGAGAGGGCACCTGGAGCTTTGTTTAAAGGCTACGCTGATCCGTGAAAAGTGTTCACAAATTGAGCACCTGCCAGTAAACCCCGCGATCGCGCGATTCTGTTACTGATTCGTTGCTTTGTTGCATACGGATCCTCACCTCAAAAAAAAAATGTGCCTTATAGTCTGGTGTGCCTTATACACGGACAAAGTACGGAAAATTGCCGACAACCCTGAAGTGTGCCTTATACTCCAGTGTGCCTTATATGAATGAAATTACTGTAATTGCTGAATGACACACTTTGGCATGTACCAGGGCTGATGCTTAAGCCCTGGAGTCAGTTCTGTTCCACTAAGGAAAACATAACATTTTGATGGCTTTATGTACATGACCCTTCCAAGAACTGTGAATGGGTGCTTGAGGAAAATAATTTTGGCATTTTCTTCCCAGAAGAACCATGCATATTGTGTATGACAAGCTGTAAAAATACCTTCTACATTAAATTTATTTTATAACCCATTAAAACAAAGAGAAACAAGAACAAGCATTTTTAAAGAACTGTTTGTTCAGGATCCTACATTTCCAGAAGACATACTGTGAATGATCTTAATTGCAAAGGCATGTAGGCTGTGCTGTCAGATGTCCCTTTGTAGGGCTGAGACTCACATGCAAAGTCAAAATATCATATATTGTTGCAACATCCGATAACTTTTGCATTCAATAAACACTTCCTGCATTCAAATGTACAAATGCTCTTGAAATTTTATTTATAAAGCCTTTTGATTTATATATTAATTTTTTATGTGTTTTAATATTTTACACTAAAATGTTTCAATAAAAATTGTGTATTCTTCATTGAGGTTATCTAATTAAAAATGTGTTATTGAACATAAAAATACTAGCAGTTGGTACCTATATATACTAAGAAGAAAAAATGTATTCAAAATGTTGTGGAACACTGCAATGATTTTGGATAACTGAAAATTATTTCTCTTCAACTGAGGCCACTAATACTTGAAGAGTCAGCATTTTTCACTGAAACAGAAATATATTGACCCATAGATTATACATGGACTACTATATTCAGGATATTTCCAAAATCTGGATATAATAATCTATATTGCTGTATATATATATTGGATGGAGAACAAAATCTTAGAATAAGTTTCCTGTCCAGTGACTATAAATATAAATCCATATATATTACTATGGCTTCACACAAGTCTCTTGATACCTTTTGCATTTCCTGACCGTGAAAATGGAAGAAAACTGTGAAACAAGTGAGTTCCCTTAACAAAACTGGAGTCAATCCATTTCGATGCTCCATCTCCTTGTGCAATTTTCAGTATGGGAAGACTGGAATTTCATTTCCATGCAGTTTGGTATGCAAGAGATTGGGTTTTTTTAAGTCAAGAATAATGAGAATTTTGCTAAATTTTTGTTGAAGAAGATCGGTTTCTATTAATGCTTTACCAGATGACAAGAACCTGGTGGCTGCTGTCTGAAATTAATGTCAATCTTTCTGGTTTCACTAGGGCAGTACTGAATGGCAGCTCTTAAAAGTGGCCGGATTTGACAGTTTTAAAGCTCATAGAACTTGATCAATTCCTGCAGTATGTTTACTCAGATTTTCTCTTGGCAGTATCTTCCTCTAGTACTTTCCTCTATTATTTTTTCCGGAAGACAACAGAGCGACTTTCGCTACCATGTGAAATAAAGTTGCAGAGTTTGAGCTCTGCCCTCTTTCTTTACTCCATGTAGGGGATGCAGAAAAGGCCTAAACATTTAAATTTCAGAAACAGATATTTGCTCAGAGACTTTCCAAAGTGTTGCAACCTCATTTCTCATCCACACTAGGAACTTCCTCAGTTGCGGAAGACAGCAGTGCCAGATTTGGAGGTTTGGCCAACTTGGAAAATTAATGTAGTTGTTGTAGTCCAGAATTCCTGGGAGAGTGAATTTTAGCTAGGTTTGAAGTCTGAATAAAGTGTGCTCTCACATTATGATGAGTACATGTGAAAATGAGTAGCAGCGTAACCTGATCCCAAGTATCTTCCTTCTTCCCACCTAATCTCCTGCTGTTCTGTTGGGCAAACCAAATTACAATTGTGTTTTTGGTAATGTTCAAGGTAAATCATAATTTCTTAAACATTTGCACCTTTCTTTTCTTATCTTTGTCAGTTGTTAATTTTCATTGTTATTAAAAACTGATCTTAGAAACTGGTGGGTTTTATTTAAAATATGCACAATAGTTGCTCTGCATTTGTTCTGTGGAAAGGCTTCACATACGTTAACTCAGTAAAGCAAACTGCTCTCAAAAGGCAAAAGCAAGGCTAAATGCTTCCTGACTCACCAATGTAGATCCAGCCCAAGATCTTGACATTGCATGCATGCTTTGAAATTGTTTTTACAACATTCAGTATAAAGTAAAAAGAATGCTTACTCTCCATTTGGCATGGTCTGACAATTATAGAGCATAAATATTCCTATAATCTTGGCATAAATCCAAGAAGATGAAACCATAGACATATAATTGAAAAGGACATTTAAGGATGATGTTTCATTTTGACTCAGCATGCCTATAAAATGATATGATCCAGGGACAGGAGTTTAAGTTGGAAAAATTAATGCTAAAAACCAGAGGAAGGCAATTCAATATTGATCACATTTTTTTAAGCTGCTGTCTAGCTCATGATCATGTTGCTGCTGAGGTTCTGATCATGTTGCAGCAACAATTGCGTGAGGCTTGTGCCCTGATTGAGGTGGGAGGTCAGACTAGATGATCATAATGGTCTCTTCCAGCCTTTAAATCTATCAGTCTATGAAAACCAAATGTGAACCCATGCCCTTTGCCAAATTAGCAGTCTCACGCAAAGCATTTCTTGTCTAAAATAAGAAGGTAGCACAAACAGATAATGCTAAGCTACTACATGGGTTGGAAATGCTGTCAAAATAAATTAATGTAAGCTTCTAAAGAAGAGAAATGCTGAGTTGTGTGCTCCTGCCTTACATCACAGCAGACAATAAAAAGCATTCCCAAGATCATCTTCTCAGAGACATTTTCCATAAAAAGTGTGTTTTTAAAAAGTCAAAAAAAGAAAATGGTTAGCTATCAGGTAGAATGGGATTTTCAATTCTTTTTGAAGTAAAGAAACTGCATTTTTCCTATTAATATAAATTAAAATTATAATTAAAATATTATGTTTTCTCCCACTGGTAAGTATAAACAGTCATTTGAATTTTCCACTCACTGCTTACTGGAAAGCTTGAGAGCTGGTCCACTGAAACTGCTGCACATGCCAATACACACACTATGGGATAGTACATGTAACACTAGTCCTGATCACCATTAATATCAGATCCGCCATGACCAAAGACTTTCAGCAGCAAGCACTGACTTCAGTCTGCATTTCCCTTATTCCCGGCGTAGAACTGACCTGAGTAAAGCACATTTTGAGGCTATCTCCTGCTTTAAAGAAAATGTGGAAATTAAGTTTAGTAATTGTATAGGTTTCATGAGAAACACTGTCCCCCTCCCATCACCACTTTACAAACAAAGTGAAACAGTTCATACATTTTCAGATAAGGTTAGTTAAAGTGTGCAACTTAAAGCCACACAATTACACTGCTGCAGATGAGGAACAAAACATAACAAAGCAGAAGTGTGATTGCATTCTAACTTACTCAAGCCAGCAGGGAAACCAGAGTGCTGTTGACATGGCAGATCAATCCTTAGTACTCGCAGGCTGGTTAGAGACCATAAATATACCCCCTGTCACTAACACAGTCCATGCAAACACATCTTCACTGAAATGTGTTCCCCTTGATCCAAAGGCATTATTCTGCATGTGCTCCAGTTATATTTTCACCTCGTCATAGTGACATACCCTATGAACTAGTCCTGTTGCCTCCAGGACTCGTGTCTAACCTATTAAAAAAGTTGCCAATCAAATCTAGAATAAATGCCAGAATATCAAGCATGGTTTTGAGCCAGGTTTGGGGTATATGTGAGTTTAATGCTTCTTTTGGTGTTCTTTATTTAAATGGACATGCCAGGTGCACATGGAAAAACTTAAACCAATTTTTATTCTATGTGCTTGTCCTGAAACAGATGACTGCTCCTCTGTAGTATTCATGTGATCAACTCTGTATTTCTCCAGCCAGAGAATGGTAACATTTTAATAGGAATGATTGACCTCAAGTCTCAAATGTGCAGAACCTGACAACTGCACTCCACATTCCTATGTGTAAAGAAATAACAGCTATGATGTTGATAGGCTCCTGGGGACAACGATTTTTACCTCAAGTGATTATAGCATATCACAAGGAAAGACCCATGAGATACTGCACTGTTAATTAACTGTCCAGGACTATTTTTATTAAAAGTGCAATGAAAATATCTGCATGGGAAGCCATTATGACTCAAATGATGTTAACTAAGTTGAGTATTGAATATTTCCATATTTCATAGGAATGTCACAATTTTTTATTAATCTGTATTTAACATGAAACATTGTAAAAACCAAAGGAAATCCAAGCACTTCAAATTCTTGACAACATAAAATCTTTATTAACTGACAAAGCAATATTCTAGGGAACACCTCCAATTACACTCCTGTGTCTCTGCAAAGCCATGCCCTCAAATATACCAGGGGTTCTCGCCACTTTTAAGTGTAGTTCTGCCCTTTTATTTAACTACACTAATCTGTCTAGGGAGTTGTTCTTCAGTCTTCCTTCACAATTTCTTCTCTTTTGGAATAGATTTAGCATCTGACCACATTAAAAACTAAAATACAGTTTGGATTGATACGTGAGTTAATAGTGCAAAAGCGAAATAATATATTTGAGACCACAATTTATTTGACCCTTCTTTTCCTGCCCCAATGCAGGAGTCAAACTGGAAGCTGAAGTGTTAAAAGAGCACAACAAATACCAGACACCCTGAATTTAATGTATGTCATTAAAGACTTATTGTGGTGAGCTAGAGAGCTTATAAACTCATTCTTTTCCCCATGGGCTAATCCAGTGTAATGAAGGGGGTTAAGGACAACTTGAACTATTGCACAGCTGTCCTGCAGCACCCTAGCTAAATGTACTTCCAGACTCCCAGGACCTGGAATGGATAAAAACCATCAACATGAGCTCCTGCCCATGAGATGCATAATGCAATCCTGCTCAAGCAAGATCTGGAAGTATTTATTCCAAAGCCTGAAATTTTTCCACAGTTTTCCACACAACAAACAACAGGCATCTATGTGAAAACAAAACAAAAATATTATCTAAAAAACCAAAATTTATGCAGTGTTATTAAAGTCCTGGTTTCTACACATATCTGCCTATACATTTCTGAAAGTTGTATTTATTTAAGAGGTTTTATTGTGGAAAAAAATCTGGTTTTAATCAGTCAATACATATTACTGCATTTTGAGGTTGAAAAATTCCATCTTATCTAAGCAGGTATGTGTAAAAACAATTCAGTATTATGCAAAGCTGACAGGTTAGAAAGGACAACTAGATAGCTAAGAAATGGAGAAGTCATCGTGGTGATTTAGTCTGCATTAGGTAACAGTGGTAGAGCTGTCACAAGCCTAATTCAGCTCTTTCTACTGGCCTGAAATAAAAAGCTGACACTTGAGGCAGCTGCACCCTCCTGGATTTGTTTCTCAGTACAGCAGACAGCACATTGAAGGATATTTATTGATTGCCCTCCTGAGGATATTAATTGTCCATCCAGAGAATGAAGCTGTGAGTTCATCTCCTAGCATGGCTAGAAGGTCTGGCACACCCGGACTCACACTGGCTTTGTCTAACAGCACTTAACTTTTCCCTTGCATTTTGCAACTGGTAAATGAAAGAAAAGCATACCAAGAAGATACTCAGCAGGTAGAAGCACCATTCTCTCTCATTTAATATACAATACTAAAGGTTTTCCTTCCCTTACCTCATCAGTGCATCCAACTGCATACCCAGACACCCTGATCTCCGTCGCTACACCTACTTCTAAAACATGCTCATAATTTAGTTTCATTCTTTCTGGTCATGCTGTTACATGTCCCTGTCCAGCTGCTGCTACAACATGCCCCTCACCTCCTGCTAGACTTCATGAGCCTGAGTTGAACTCAGTTTCTGGATCTTGCTCTGCTGGCAGTAAATGGAGCCAAGAGTTTCTGGGAGGAAGGTCTGAAAAGTAATGTGGATTCTCAAGAAAATGCTCAGGACGTGAGGGATGCATGCTACAGACAGCAGAACAGCCAAAGAAATTACTCCTTCCCCTTGTAAGCTACTATTTTTCACTCCCTAATGGAGTTCACTTTTACAAAGAAATGAAATAATCAATTCAGTATTAATCTAATATCATTTGAGAGGTTAAAAATGCAGGGATGCAGCATTTTTCAACAGTCCTCAATAATGTATACACAATGATTAAAAAATTGAACCAGACAGAAGCAAACATTCCATGTGGAAGCCACAGCAGACTTGCATGTTCACTTCTCTCAGCTTTGCAGATGACCACAGATGTGTTTCGCTTCACCAATGTGATTTAACTAATTTTTATCAACTAATGAGTTGTTCATGCTAGTGTCAACAATTGCATGAGGATAATTCAAAGTAGTGAGTTTTAGCACAAGGAGGTATGTTTGCAAGTACTCTTGTAGTTTATTTTCAGAGTGCTCCTATAATCACTTGCAGCATGCCTGACCATAAAACATAACCCAAGCCAGTTCTGCTTCATTGATAATTGAGATCCCATAACCATATACCAAACATTATTTCCTACTTTTAATTTCTGAATACACACAGTTTGAAAAGTAAAACTGGAATAAAACTTCTGTGATTTAAGAATTAGTGGATTGTCTCAGAATGTTTGTGATATCACCACAGAACTCTGGTCCCACAAGACATTTAAAAAATACCTTAAAAGTAAATCTTCTGCTGTAGTTTGCAAGGTGATAGATCATATCATATGAAACCAAAGGATGTTTTAAGCAATAAAAGTGCAAGTACAAGCCCAGATATGTGCACCTGTAAGATTTCAAACTCACAAACAATTTCTAAAACATTATTTTGTACTCTACTGAGTTAGAACTTTGTTTTCTTGACATTTCAGATTTTCACCTGAAGAGAAAAACATGAAGGAAAGGCCTGTGTTTTCTCTAAGAGAACTGGAACAGTCAGTAACAGCTCTGCATATTCTAACAGGAAAAGACTTTGAAAATTTTACTAATGAAATAAGGATGAGATTCTTTGTTTATGGCCCTAATATTAAGCATAAAAATGTGCACTAGCAAATTTACAGTAATTTCACAATTAGAAATGGCACCTGATTATAAGCCGCACCTCCCAGTAGCCGGGCAGACCACGGGATCTGTCCATATATAAGCTGCACCTCAATATAAGCCATTTTTTTTGTTTTGTTTTGTTTTTTAAAGCAAGGATCCATGTGTAACAAAGTAACAAATTAGTAAAAGACACAAATTGGTGTCAGGTGCTCAAGTTGCAACCATTTTCATAGACCAGCAAAGCCTTTAAAGGCAGCCCCAGGTGCCCTCCCCGGCTGGCTCTCATTTCCGGATTGGCATTTTGCTGGGATTTGTCCATAAAGAAGCCACACCTGAATATAAGCCGCACTACTGGGGTAGGCTGGATTCTTCAATGAAAAAGGTGCGGCTTATAATCATGAAATTACTGTAGTCATCGGAAAAGAGAACAGAGAACATTTAATCCTCAGAAAACAAAAGCAATTTATAAGTGCATAAAAATATATATATATATATATATATATATATATATATAAGATTTCCAGATTCTGCACCTAGGACAAAGCAACCCAGGCTGTGTGTACAGACTGATGAAGGAGAGGCTGAAGAGCAGTGCCAGGAAAGGCACCTGGGGATCCTGGTCAATGATAAGTTGAACAGGAGCCAGAAGAGCCCTGGCAGCCAGGAGGGCCAACCCTGTCCTGGGGGACATCAGGGACACTGTGGCCAGCCAGGCGAGGGAGGGGATTGTCCCGCTCTGCTCTGAGCTGGGGCAGCCTCACCTCCAGTGCTGGGGGCACTTATGGGTGCCACAATATCAAAAAGACATCAAGCTATTGGAGACTGTGCAAAAGAGGACCATGAGGATGATTAAGAGCCTTGGGGAGAAGCCAAATGAGGAGCAGCTGAGGATACTTGGTCTGTTCAGCCTGGAGAAGAGGAGTCTGAGGGGTGACCTCACTGTGGTCATCAACATCCTCACAAGGAGAAGCAGAGGGGCAGGTACCAATCTCTTCACTCTCATGACCTCAGCACTCAAGGAAGCAGCATGAAGCTGGGTCAGGAGAGGTTAGTTTGGATATCAGTAAAAGTTTTTTCACTGAGCGTGGTTGGCCATGGAACAGGCTCCCCAGGGAAGTGGTCACAGCACCAAGTTTGACAGAGATCAACTTTTTGAACAATGTTCTCAGGCACATACATGGTGGGATTATTGGGGTGTCCTGTGCAGGGTCAGAGTTAGACTCAGTGATTTTGTTGGGTCCCTTCCAACTCAGCATATTCTATGATTTTATGACTTTGAATGATTTACAAAGACTCTTAGTACATTTCATCTTATCCATTCCAGCATACCTAAACAAGGATGCAAAACTGAGCTAGTCTTACATGGCCTGCTGACCTTCTTTAAACCAGGCAGGATAACAGAAGTAAAATGTAGAAACAGCTTGCCTGACCCCTCCCATATAGCTTTGCTTATTCTTCTGTAAACATTGTAACCATGATATGACAGGCATTCAGGTAATGAAAAAGAAATGATATTACATTTTGCTGAAAAGACTAGCAATTTAGAGAGAAGTGCAATTCCAATTATTCCTAGAGAAAAAGAGAGGAAGATCTTAACATTTCATTTGACATATTTACATAATGTGACCAATTTATACAAGCTTCCTCCAGATAAATTATTCATTTGATTTATGACAGCTTTTGAAGTTTTGCCTACTATCAAGGCTACCAAACTTTTTGTGCTGAAAACATGAGTCAGTGTTGATTATATAAGTATGCTTTTCATGGCACTTTGGGAAGATAGAAAAACTGTAAAGCAAATGGAAGTCTCAACTTGAGGCTTTCAATTAATTTAGTTTGATTTTGAGCTCAGACAAAGTTTTCTTTGAAGAGAAGATATGAACTGGAATAATGCACTCCAGTGCATTATTTCACATCTGTATTTTCTACATCCATTGTTTCTGAGAGATGAGTTTATAGACTTTGTGAGAAATATCTTCTCTTTAGCCATACAAAACATACACAAAAAAACATGCCTCTGTACAGGTGTTCATAAAGTGAAAAGAATGATTAATGCAATGTGCACGGAATGTAGAGAGAGGACAGAATATTCTCTGGTGTTTCTGCACATGGTCATTGATAACATTTTTGAGGTCACAAAATACTGATTGAGTGCTGAGCCTGATTTCATGTACAACAACTTTTTAATTTCCTCCTTTTTTCATTGACTGAAGTAAGATCTCCCTGGATAAGTGAAGGCTCAAAGGGCCTAATAAGAATACCCCTACACTTAAAGGACACCTACAAACAGACTGTTTCTTCTCAAGCAGCCACGTAGAGAAGGTGAGGAGCAATGGGTACAAGTTGCACTGGGAGACATTTCAACTCAATGTAAAAAAGTCATGTTTTACAGGGAACAATCACTTATTAAACAATAAAGGGGGAACAATCATTTACTAAAATAACTTTCCAAGGGACAAGGGAGAGTCCTCATCAATGGAGGTCTTCAAGATGCACCTGGCCAGATAGCCTAGGTAATCATCTAGCCTCCCTTTTACATGAAAAGTTGAAACAGATCACCTTGGGCGGTCCCTTTCAAGGTGGGGTGCTCTGCAGTTGATGATTAACCACTCTTGTTAGTTAAAGAGCTGTGTCTATAGCTGATTCATTCTTTTAAGTACGGCTCTGGGAGCATGTGCGTGGCCATGTGTGTACATATGGGTGTGTTTTAGCAAACACTCCAGTGAAATCCACCTACAGGTCAGCTCGGCCTCTCATTGTAGCTCGCTGAGCTTCATGGCTGTATTTGTCCAGTCTGGAACTCTTTCAATTATGCAACTGTTCCCTGATCTTGAACGCTACAGTGCCATTAACAGCCAAAAGTGAGTTATGTATAGGAGAGAACTGACATCTCTCTTAATTCCTGCTCGCCTGGTCCACACTTTCCTGCATTACCAGATGCTTGGAAAACAAAGCCTGGCAAGACTTGCAAACCCTCAGGATGTCAGGCTCTCCAAGAGTGGGGCCTTTGACTCCTTAGTTCTGCACATGAGCTGGTTCACCCTGTGCATAAACACGAAAATCTGTGAGATGGCCAAGAAATAATTGTGCAAATAGCTGAGGACGGGTCAGAAGAATCATGCCCTAAATTGCCTATGTAACTATGTCAAGAGTGGCTGTACTCTCCAAATTGCTGTTACACTCTGATAGGAAAAACAGATTGGTTTCGGCAAGCCTTTCATTTTGTTGTAACTGTTTAGGCTGGAGATGAGACATAAATTTTGGAAATTACAAATCTTACTGAATATTGCAATGACAGTTCCATTAACTTCCACTTTTTTTCTTTTGTTTCTGCCAGAGTTGTTCCTATTGAATATATAAGACTAGCTTTTACCCATGATTTTTGTAATTAATAGGAAATTTATTTTACTTTATAATTCAATATCTCTGTTTTCTTTGTTTTTATAATAATATATTTGCTCCTGAAGTTAACAGTGACGCAAATCTTCCAAAGTCTTTGTTTCCATAGTAACCAAGAACCAAATCACATGCCAAATGCATGAGACCCTAAAATGCTTTAAATGTCTCATTTAACTAATTAAAAAACTCCTGATAAAATAAAATTTCTTAATAGAGATAAAAGGGCAATAATGCCTACTTTGTTCTTTTTCCATATGAATTTCAATTACTTTTACAAGAGAAAAACATCCTGATCCTTATTTTATAACTTATTCAATTTCCCTAAGGTCAAATGCCTTTAATCAAATATACACACTAAAGGCTATGCTAGTTTCCCTACTGAGTGCATGGACTTTGAATGAGAGTCATCAGAAGCCAGTAAAGTTAAGAATGCCCCTCCCATTATGGATACTAAATGCTGGTAAAATTTTTATTCAGGCAAGTAATCTGGGCACTCCAGATAATGACTATTATTTGTTTGTTGGAATGGTATTAGCTATTTCTCAAACAATCTATACGTGATTACTGAAGACAGCAAAAGCAAAGTTTCCTAGGTTAGGAATAACAGAGGTATGTTGCCCTTTCCACAGTCCATTGATATGTGATCAAAATAAAAACTTATTGAATGAACATTCTCAATTCAAACTTCAAGCCCCTTAGAAACATGTTACAAAAAAAACAAACAAACAAACCCAAAACCCCAAAGAAAACCAAATCAAAAACAACTGCCTTGCTGCTGAATGTAACTTTGAAACTGCACATCTGAAAAAAAGCAGATTTCAATAGTTCTTGATGGGTTTGTCCAGACCTTTAAGGTTGTCCATTCTCATTATTAAATATGTGCTATGGTATGTCTTCTATGACACTAGCTGCTGAGTGCTTTTCAAAGTAAATAGAAGTCTGCTTTGTTTCATCTTGCAGAGTTCCCTAAAGGTAACCTCAGAAATGTCTTAGGTACAAATGAAATTTGTACATCAAAAATGCTTTTGAGACTCAGGGTCAAACAACTATCAAGAAAATCAATTGTGAATGAAAGAAAGAAGAGGGAAAGGAAAGAAAAGGGAATCACAGTAAAAGCAGTGGATTTCACAACTTGGTGATTTTCTTTAAGCAAACTCTATTTAGGAAAAACAGCTGTTAACCCTGACAGCTGCAGAAAAGGCCCCACAGATCCTGTGGACAAGGAGCTGACCATGTGCTCTCCCAGCAAAGGAGGCTGTTGTTGCCTTGGAGGTGTTTCAATGATGCAGAGGTTGCACAAAAGAGCTGTGAGCGTCCAGCCTTGAAGACAGTCAAAATAGTCACTAGGCAACCTGCCCTCACTGTGGAAGGGGTTGCTGACTAGATAATTTCCAGAGGTCTATTTCAAACTAAATGATTCTCTAAATCTGTAATTAAGATACTTATCTTTATAAATCATAAATATTACTGAAATTTTGAAAATCTATAGATAATTAATTAAGCCATAAATAATTTTTATATAAAGAACTTATGAAATATATTTTTAGAAGCTAAGTTTATAATATATGACTTATAGTACAAGTGACAATATTTTGTACATTTGACTTGAGTATTCAAAGTATGTAGTAAACTATAACTGAATAACATGGTTACCGAGCTTTTTCTATTACCTTCATTTAGTCTATTCTTTGGGTTTTTATTTTTTGCATGATATCAAGCTTCAGTGAATAATAATATTTTTGGGCAGTGTACAGCTACAAACACACTTTTTCTGCTTGACCTGGAATCTTTGAAGAAGAACAAGACTGTAATTTATTAAGGGATGTTTTCAGTGCGCTTGTGAGAGATAAAAAAAACAAAGCAGGAATTGTAGGCATCTTCAGCCTTACCTATTTCATGTACTTTACTAAATAGAGAAGTCTGATTTATTTTCCCTCATTCATCATTGGTTGAGATGTCTAACCAATGGTGGAAGAATTGCCACCTTTTTTTCAGGACTCAGTCTGCCAGCACATGGCATCAGACAGTTGTGGTTCAGTGCTCCTGGGCTGAGCTAACGGGGATGAAAATTTGAAAGAGCTTTAAATTAAAAACCCATTAATGGAGAGGACAGATTCAGACTTGCTTTTAACTGCTTTAAACATCTACTTGCTTGATATGAAAGCTGTAGGGCAAAGGGAAGATAAAGCCTTAAAATATGTGTGGATTGCTTTACAAAGAAGTACAAAAGAAATTAACATAATTTAGTCCTATACAGAAAACTGCAAAGACAGAACCACCTACATGAATTACAATGCTTATATAAAACTTGTGCCTACTTCTCAGTTTTCCCTGAATAGCCTGACTGCCCTGGTTTTCTCTCCCCCACTAAACTGGGCTTTTTTTATTTTTTCACAGTCAAAAGTGGTACATAGCTGAAGTGAAATCCTTAAATCTTTTGAGAGTATACAGTATGGGCGTCTTAATTAGGACATTCTGTAGAAACACAATTTTAAAAAAGACTGGAGAAAGGGGAAAGAAATACTACATCATACTTTTTACTGAAAAATGCCCCAATTAAATAAAAATACAAGCTAAAAACTGCACGCTCTTCATATTTCTCTAGAGATGTTGCATAAGGCTAAATGCATTTTCAGTTTAGACCCCCAGATTAATAAAAAAAAAAGGTGTGCTACTATGGATCAGAGCTGTAATTAGTCATTTTGATAATAACAATGGCGTTTATAATTTCACACCAGGCTGATCATCACTTGAAATCCTTTATTTCGGCTCAGTACATCCCCTGTTAATTGGAATGTTTTGCTAGTGGTGTGTTCCCATTAAGATACAGTCTTGTCATTACAGCCATTAGGTTTGACCTCTTCCCTTGAATCCAGCCCAGGAAACAGCCATCCGGAATCCATGCATATGGATAGCTGGATTCAGACACACTAACAGCTAATGTTCTGCTCCTCTGTGAGTTATAGGTGAAATAAAAGAATTGGTATGCAAAATGCTGCAGTCTGTCTTGCATGAGGTCAGATCCTGCAATTACTGTGGTCATACCTGGACTTAAAAAACAGAGAATTTATAATGTCTGCCTAAAGCAAGCTTTTAAAAGTAGTTTTGCTATACACAAAAGTCTAAATTCAGCCATTAGTTGAATGTTAACAATCAGATAATTTCAAGAGTTGTAGTTCAGTTTATAACTTATCCTCAACTATTTAGAACATATTTCAGACTTTTTAAAGCTGTTACTCATATCAGCAGAGACTGTAGTTTCATCTATGACGATGTGTATAGCTGCCAGTCCTTCCAAATTCAAACAAGATCTGAAAAAGCTGTACACCACGGTTTTACAACTAAAAATTCTGAAGACAGAGAACACTAGCTGAGCTCCAGACTCCCAGCTGACCAGATGGGATGTGTACTGTCATAGTACAGGTCAGGGCTACTCAAACTCGCCTACAATATCCGTGTAATAACTTCTCCCACCTGATGACCTAAGGGTCATATTCCAGATCTAAAGGCAAAGTTTTCCTCTCCTGTGCCCTCAGTTCCCCTCCCTTGAGAACACACTTGTAACACACAGTGAAGTTATATTGAAAATTGAAATGGAACAAGCACTCTAAGTTAGAGAAAGGAGTATGACAAATACATAGAATTGGGTAGACTAGCAATGGATAAAAAATGCTCCTGATGAGGCTAGATTGGAAGGAGATGCTGGGAAGAAAAGGGGATGGATAACTGGAAAAGCAAAGAGTATCCATTATGAAAATGGATGCTGAAACTGGGAGATGGGTGAGCTGGAAGCCTCTCTGGAAGTACAAACAGATGAGAGCCTCCGATGACAGAGTAAAATAACAACATAAATACTGGAAATAATAACTCCAGGAATGAAAAAGGGGCAGAGATGGTGGGAAGATAAGGTGATGGGAAGAAGACACAGCAGAAGAAAGACCAAGGAAAAGTCAGCATAGTGAGATGAGAATATACAAATGGTAATTACTGTGTTGGGTAAACAGCTGGGAAAAGAAAGCCTTGCAGGGTAGAACCACTAGGGCAAGAGACCAGAGAGGGCAGAGTCCTGAGCAGAACAGTGGTCTGTGGATGGCAGGGGCTTACCGAATATAGCTGAGCATCCATGGAGGTCCGAGCAGTCTGGGAACCAAAGGAAAAGGTTCAGAATAAATACAGATGTTAGAAGCAGGAACATACTAATCTTGGGACATGGATGCATGTACAACTGGAAATGGATCTGAGCAGGCAAGAACACTGAGACTTTGTGTCAGGAAGGAGGAAGAACAAGTCTAAGGAAGGAAGACGGAAGTTAGAAATTAGACTCCGTGAGAGGAAAAGGCCTCTAGGTGAATAATTTAGCAGGACTTTGTGTGGGTTTATTTTACAGGGAAAAATGTCTGCACCAGATAACTTTCTAATAAATCTCAAATGATCCCTGTGATATCAGATATATTTTCCCATTTAGTAAAACATTTCCATCTGCCAGCAGATGTGTAATCATATACTACAGCAGAATCACATGAATGAGACCAACAGAGACAACTGGTCTCTCACCAGAGAGTCTGGTTTTATTGTTTCTCACAAATATATTTTGCAAATTTGGGAACACTTCTCACATGGAAAATGTGAGAAGTAAAAACCAGAAATGGTTCAATGGTTGTCTTTGGAAATGCCGCTCTTTTGTAGGCACTTAAAAAGGTAAATATCAAAGGATCCTTTACTCTTCTAAATTATCAACTTGTGATTTCTATGAGTTTCACCCTTGATTTGATTTAGGTAGGATTTCACCCCTTCATTATTTGTAAAGGAAATTGAAATAAAGCACTTGTTCTCCCAATACAGCTTTTAATTAACAAAAGACTGCAATATTAATGTTTTGTTTGGGGTTTTCATTTGTTAAGGATACCTCAGTGTAAGGATCAAGACTTTGATCTTTTTTGTTGGTTTTTTCCTTTTATTTTCTGACATTACCAATCAAAGAAGAAGTTGAAGTGGTTTCATTTCCCCTAACACAATCATTCAAAAAAATGTGTTTTCTCACTTTTAACCCCAGCTGTCTAAGTACCACCAGCCATGTTGGACAGGAGCTCAAGGATCATGTGGTCCAAACTTTCCTGGCAAAAGCACAGTCTAGACAAGATGGTCCAGCACCCTGGCCTACAGAATCTTAAAACTGTCCAACACTGAGAAGTCCAACACCACTTCCCTGAGGAGATTATTCCATTCACTGATTGTGAAAAACTTTCCATTCATGTCTAATCAGAATCTCTCCAGTAGTAACTTGTACCCATTACCCTTCATTTTTCCGTTGGACTGCTTGTAAAAAGAAGTCTCTATCCTCTTTGTAGTCACCTTCTAAATATTGAAACATGATGATAAGGTCAGCCCTAAGCCTTCTTTTCACAAAGCTAAACAAACCCACTTAGCTAGAGTGAAATCATTAATTCTTTTGAGAATATACAGTAAGGGTCTCCTAATTAGTACATCCAATAGAAACTCAATTTTAAAAAAGATTGGAGAAAGAGTAAAGAAAGTTCTTGTTTTAGACTAACACTACCTAGCAACAACAAGTCATCAGCATGTTATCAACATTATTCTCACACTAAATCCAAAATTTAGCACTATACCAGCCTGACTCTGCCAGCTGGCTTTAGAGATATTTTAGTATTTAACACTTGTCATATGCAAAGGGTGAAATGTTCTCTTACAATACTCTTATTCAGTGCTAGCCATTTCTCTTACCCTGCTAGAGATTCCTGCTTGTTCAAGAAATAAGTCATTGTCTGGAAGAAAACTCTGTTTTTGAAAACAAAATTCATATGCCTGACTTAACCCACACAGAGAGATCCCACCAAATCCCAATTCTTTTGTGAAAAAAAATACTTAGACATTACAAGATTTACCACTTCTTTAAAAGATTCTAAAAACAGCATAGTGCACAAGGCTTGTGAGCATGCCTTTAAAAGCAACAGGTTTATTATGTTACTTTCTTATTAGTCTTAAGGTAGAAACATCCCTTACTGGTAACACTCAAAAAAGAAAAAATGAAGAAATTATTATGAGAGCTGCATTATTCTGAGCACAGTCTGGTAGAAAAAAAGCCCTACAGAGCAAGTTTTTCATGTGATTTGTTTCTTTACTTTTATTTCCAGGAATGATTCTATGGCTTTTGCCACTTCACTATTTCAGTTTTTTCATCTATAAAATAAAAGAAATATTGGCTGAACTTTTTTTCATGACACAATGCAAAAGTTGTCTCAGGGTAGTACCCAGAAGCCTTTCACAGCCCTCCTTCATGTCCTGGGATTTGCTGGTTTTCATGGGGTGGGAACAGGCACTACAAGTGTCCTGGCAGCCTTTACACGCTCATTCTCCCCACTGAATGGGACTGGTTATATACAAGTAATCAAACAACACTGAATATGAGGAGTTCTGTAGTCTCTAATGTGATGTTTCTGGCTGACAAGGACAATTTAAGAAACATGGGTTTGCCCTCCCCACTGCTCTAATCCTGCTGGCACCACTCTGAGCAGCCACACTGTAAGCCAGGTGTGGCTTAAACCTCTGGAACAAAGTAGGGAATAAAAATTATCCTTTAAGCATAACAGATCTAGTTTGCAACACCTCCACAGACACTTGCAGTAGAAAAACTGAGGAGTTGCTGAGCTGTGACAGAGCAGGAAGAGCCAGGTGCTGAAGGGTCAGAAATCATCAGGCACTCTTCGTGCCAAGGGCAGCATCTCATGGATTCACTGCCAGGTAGTTCTGACTCTGAGTCCCTTTAGCACTTTAAAATACACTTACGTAGATCACTATTTTCACTGTTGTTGTGATATTAAAAGGAGAGAAATTTACTAACAAAAAATTAGCACCTGATACTATCTGTGATGATAAAAAAAAAAAAAAAAGAGGGAATAGAGCAACTCTACAACTTGCCAGTTTTAACAGAATCTCGTGCCAAGGTGTTTGATCATATCTCTTTGGTTAAATATTATTCAATGTGCAAAACAGCCAGTCAACTCCAGATTCAAACTAATGTTACTTACTCATTAAATCTGATAATTTAATTACATTCTGTTCACTTATTTTAAACTGACATGACAATTTCTGCTATGAATGCCTTTCTTCCCATCTATTTTAAAGTTACGTGTGTGGCCAAAAGGTTTGCTCTACTTCAAACTGCAAAACAAATGCTCTCATTTACTGGCATCACTTATTTCACATGACAACTGGGAAGGTATTCACTATGGGATGAGTATATATTTTTGTTCAGGAAACTGAATTATGAATGCAAGTTTCCTTACCTGGCCTGCCATGGCACCACATTGATATTGCAACAGCTCACTGAATTCTCAGTGGGGCTAGTTCCCTGGTGAGAAAGAAATGAATTGATAGAGATAGAGTTTTTGGCATCCTCACATCTTTTATTTATAGTGGATGCAATTTTAAAGAGAGGAATTAGATAGCAAAGTCAGTAGTATGTGACTCAAAGACTGGTTCTGAAATTCCAGAAGACTCCCTCAATATGAAAACTCACACTGATTTTCAGAGTAGAGGAAGGACTCTGTTTAAGATCATTTCTCCAGACAGAGAAAACTCTTAGCTTTATCTGCCTTACTTTTTTTTTTTTTCGTTCTTTTTTTGGCAGCTGGTGACTTAATTTCAAAAGTTATTAAAGTATCTTCAGAACATGCCATTGTTAAAAGGGTCATTCTTGCTCTCACCCTTTCATCAGCACTACAGCATGTGGGGCATATGGCCAAATACATAAAAATATGAATCTTACTGAAAGTAAATCCTTCTCCAAGGTGCATGATTGTAACAGCCAGCACCAGTGAGGAGGTGGATAACAGGCTATCATGAAGGAAATAGTGAAACAGAATCATCTTTCCTATTAATGAGGTCTCAAATTACTGGAAATTACAAAACTTCCCTAAGTGACAACTTCTTCAGAAGTTTCTAGAGCCTACACTATTTTCTTTAGGCTTATGACTCCTGAAAATCTTGCAGCCCCTTTGAAAACTAAGCAACTGTTACTTAGAAATGTCAATGCTTAGTCTTTCCAGATGCCTTGGATTTGAAGGACACATTTCCAAGGCATGGATTAAACAACTAAAAAACCCAAACAAAAGCTAAAGGCTCATTGGAAGAAGTAAAGGGTAAGTTAAATCTCTGCTACTCAAAAGTATTTTATTTGCATGGTATTACAGTTCACTTATTTTTCTGGATAAGCAAACTACAGCTGTAGGATGGTGAGTATCCTCAGAACACCTGTCTCTTGAAGTATGGTGTCATGCAAAAAAATTCAGAAACTACACAAATGTTTTAAACAGCTGCTGCCTGGAAAAAAAAAATGGTTCCATCTAACTGTGTAGAGTTGTACTGGTGGAAGAGGGAAGAGGAAGGAGTGAAAAAGCAGGGTTTTTAGCATTCTAGAGGGAGATAATATACTGTGGGTAGTGAAGAAAACCCTTGTTTCCAACAGGGCTTCATTTAAATTCACCCTTCTCTCTAACTTTGACCTGACTGCCTGTAATACCTCCATGCAGCTATCTTCCACAGCTGCAATAGCTGCAAACTGAATGTCTTTAAAGAAACAGACAGAAGTCTTAGATATGCTGAAGTCCAAAAAAATTACAGTAATTTCATGACTATAAGGCGTACCCTTTTGACTAAAATTTTGATCAAAACCCAGAAGTGCATCTTATAATCCGGTGCGCCTTATATATGACAAAGTTTGGAAATTTGCCAACCCGGAAGTGTGAGCTGAGCAGGTGGGAATGCTGGGGCCCACAGCACAGGGAGGGTTGTGTTTAAAGGCTACGCCGATCCGTGAAAAATATTTGCAAATTGAGCACCTGCCAGTAAACCCCGTGATCGCACGATTCCGTTACTAATTCGTTACTTTGTTGTGCACGGATCCTCGCTGCAAAAAAAATAGTGTGCCATATAGTCCGGTGCGCCTTATGTATGGACAAAGTTCAGAAATTGGCTGACAACCTGGAAGTGTGCCTTATAATCCGGTACACCTTATAGTTGTGAAATTACTGTAATTGAAATTTCTTGCTGAATGGGGGAATGAGAGCTCTGTTATTGATCCTGTTGAGGAGGAAAGCCATGGTGTGAACTGAGCTGACTCAGTGCCTGCTGCAGCATCCATGTACCGTGGAGACATCCCCTGTGCTGCCCAGCTGGTAGCCTATGCACAGGAAGAGATATTGAGGACATCCACAGGTTTTCATAAAAGCATAGCAAGGAAGGAAAAATGAACCCATGGAACATGAGAAGAAGTTAGATTTGTTTAGAGTGGTAATTGAGGAAAAAGATGCTCTATGTGTAGCTTTGTTGGCCCTGCTGCCCATACAGCTCACTTTGTAATGTGCTTGCCAGTTTTGCAGACATTCCAGCCTGGAATGGAGCTGGGTTATGAACATCAGGAGAGGAGCTAACCTCTGGCCACAGGAGAAGTAAAAGCAAAAAATAAATTACTGCCTAAATTCCTGAGCATCAACTGCTCTCAAGGCAGAAAGTGTAGTATTGAGCACAGCCAGAAAGTGCTACAGTAAATACTGGTTGTATCCCAAAAGTACTGCTGGGTGCCACTATAAATAATTGGATAGTACACCAAAATAGATATGACACAGTATGCTATGCATTATTACAAGGCATACTACATTGCAATATATGCTACTGCAATATCACTAACTGCAACAGGATAAGTAAAAACACAGTTTATGGCCTGGAAAGGATTACAGACAAGTGAATGCAGCTTTACACTTTTAGCACATTTTTGTATTAGCACAGTTTCACATTCATATTTACAATATTTGTGCGCCTGTCAAATTTGGGAAACAAGTCTAGTTAATGGTCTAAATTATCAAAACAATGCATTTATATGTAGGGCCTCTAAGCACTTTTAAAGAAGGTTCACAAGAACTGTTCTCTCCTAGAGAGCTGCTCTTTAGATAAATTCTTTCAAAGTATAATGCCAAGCACTCAGCAAACTCATCAAATCTTAGTAGGGAGACTGCCATTTGTGATGAGAGTGACCCATCTTTACATTGCAGGTGGAAAAGAGCTTTTTTGTCACCTCTTGGGATGGTTCAGAGGACTTAGGCTGGAATTCATCCAGCTGGTTAAGCATGTGCTTGCTCTTAAATTCCTTCATAATTGTAAGGACTCTTACTCAGCACCAGCAATCCTTCTGAACTACACCACTCTACAACATGCCAAATCCAAAAAATAAACATAGAAAGTAAATAAATAGGCAATCAATTAATACACTAATTATCAACACATAAGAAAGGACTAAACCCTAAATTTTGAGCCTGCTAATGCCTCTTTCCTTCTTCAGTGTATGAGACATTTATCTGTAAATAAAACATCACAAGTAAAAAACTGTGAAATTAAAAGAAATGTATAGTAATTAAAAGCAGAGCTGAGCACTGAAACACTCCCTCCAGGGACACTTATTTAAATACTGCCTTTTTTAAATGTTAGAGAATTTAGGCTAAAACATAAATAGTGATAATTATCCATAGCTCACAGATGACTAATTGATTACTGATGAGTCATAGTTGGTTAAAATTAAACTAATTTATAAACTTTATATATGAATGTTACAGAGAATGCATTTGAAACCATAATTCATGATTAGAGAACTGTCCCAAATGTTTATAAGCCAAAAAATAATGAAACTAACATTAAGACCTTTTCCCTGAAGCTTTTAATACTTACTATATTGTTATATGGTGGATCCAAAGCTGAAATTATTAGCTTTGAAATACCTGTGGTGAATCAATTGATTGATATGAAAATGCTACAGAGTGATGTCCCATTTGAGGAGTCTGCTCTGCTAGATATTGTATGAATACAAGACAAAAATGTAGTCTTGCCCAAAAGTAGATAAGCATTTCAAGCAAAGAACCTAGTATTAAAAGATAAAAAACCTGATGCCACCTTTTATTAAAACTATTTTTAAATTCCTTGACATATGACATTCTGAAAAAGCAAAAATTCACACTTCACTTATTTGGAAGTGCTGTCTTTGAGCCTGAAGTGACCTTGCCCTTAAACACTGAGCATTGTTCTAGGTAAGAGGATTAAATGGGGGAAATGGATATTTATTTGGAAAATGGAAGCACTGAGATAATGACAAGATCAAGGGAGAAGCAGCAGCAAAGTATCAATATATAGGCTGTTCAAAGGAATCATGGGAAGATGAAACTCAGGGAACATCAAAAGAAAGATACTAAAGTGATGGCAAAGTAACATGGCTGAATCAATACATAGGACACACAGTTTTGGCAATAGCACCTTGGACTATGAGGAACAAAATGAGTCAAGAATCAAGTTCCTGAGGAGGCAAAATTAGGAGCCTATATGGTGAATGATCAGTGTATAGACAAGCAAGAACCTGAGCATGTGAGCACCTGTATGAGAAAATTAAAGGCTAGAGATAAGAGAAATGTCAGCCTGTCTGAAAATACTGTTTTAGATAAACACATACATATTCATACACAGGTATATAAAAATATATCTACCTGTGCACGTTTGTATATATACAGACACACACACAGAAACTTGCCAGTGTCAGGTCAAAAATATCTTGACAAAATGAAAAAGCTTCTGAATGTCCCATTCCATGGATGCCCTGTCCTTGCAAGTGTTCAAGGCCAGGCTGGATGGGGTTCTGAGCAGCCTGATCTAATTGGGAGGAATCTGACATTGGTGGGGTCAGAGGGTTAGGTTCTTTAAAACTCAAGCCCTCTTGTGATTCCATGAATGCAGATTATTCAATCCATGTGACTGCCAGTTTTTCTACAGATTGCAGTAATTTTTACTTTTGTTTCAAGCTGTGTTTGGTTCTCCCCAGTTCTTTTGTCTTCAGACCTTGTTCCTGACTGATCTGAACTGCAATAAGCTAGAGTCAAACATGCTCATAAAGAAGTACAGCCCAAGTGCATAGGATGCTGAGATATGACTCTCAGAGAGAAATGTCAAGCCTCCCAAATGCCAGTAAAGGTCATAGTGTCAAAAAATTTAAAAAATTAGTTTCTTAGATGCACATTCTCTGAGGGGAAGTCTTAAACAGTAGCAGACAGATGGGGCAAAGAAATGGTTGTCATTGTTGAGGAAGGAAGCTCACATGGTTTAAACAACAAAAGAAAGTGTGGGAGCATAGGGAGGCAAGTTAGTATGAGAGATATCACAGCTGGCTGAATGAATTCTAGCAAAAAAATGGATGAAGATTGTAGAGCTTTATAAGAACGATGGTAGAAAGGTAATTGAGTTAACTGAATACACTGGTCTGAAACTTCATGAGATAAGCAAAAAGTAGGCTTTAGCTTTTATATTTTCTATTAGCCCCAAGATGACTCTTTTAACATAGCTTCATGTACAAGGAACTATGCTTTCTTTCCTGAATTGCAGAGCAATTTTTTATCATATATTTATGTGAGAGAGCCATGTTCCACCTGTGATTTCAATATTTATAAATAGTTATAGCTAGAGCACATTATGTACAGAACATATACTTGAATTTTGACATCCCATATTACTGATTTGAACAAGTTTCCTTCAATGTCAATTAACAGTCCACCTGTAACAGGAGCATGCAATTCCAATCATAGTCTTTCACAAAATCCCCCCTTATGTGTATGGTTACTTACAGAAACAGTTGTGAACTTCCAACATGGAGTTCTCCCTAATCAGTACTGAAGAATACAAAGGTTAATCTGGTTCCCCTTTTTTCTTTCTCTCAAGAAATTACTGGCTTTCTGCATAAATTTTATTAAAAATGGACCATACCTGGAGGGAAAAAATGTAACTAGCAGTGTACAAAAAAAACCAGCAATAGGAGGTTCATGTTCAAATTTCTAGTTGTCCCTGCTTCCAGTCCCTATCCTATACAGGATTCTACCACCTTGATATTTATAGATGTCTGCAATAACAGTCTGTAGAGATAGGTAAGGTTCACCTTTGGACTGTTTTCTTTGCAGCACAGGTTGGAATGCATTAATTAAGAAAAAAAATGAAATAAAAAACCACAAGTTGTCTATATTTGAAAGTTTACACCAGAATGGAACTTGAATCTTTGTGACCTAATACTGTTTTCAAATAGTAGGAGATTCAGTTACTAAGTCTGAAATGATCAAAAATTGTTGAAGTGAATTGCAGCATTAAAAGTGAATCTGTGTGCAGGCATTAGACTATACTTAATTTAAAGGTTTTGGGCAGATTTTTTTAGTTGGGGGTTTTCTGCTTTGTTTTTTTGGTTCTTTTTTTTGTTTGTTTTTTTGGGTTTTTTTCTTGTTGGTGTTGGTGGTGGTGGTTTTGGTTGGTATTTTTTGTTTGTTTGTTTATTTGTTTTCTCTTCTTTTTCCCAGGCTGAAGAATGGAATAATAGAAAATAATTAGTTGAACATCAGGAGTAAGAACGGCAGAACAATATCCAATTTTATTTCACTCAGACTTAGCTTTGTTTTAAATAAAGTAATTAATAATGAATTCCTCATATATTATAAATATTAACTGCTTCCAATGCTTATCTCATGTTCTCTACAAAAATAAAAGAATACAAAATTACTATCATTATCTCCTGATGTTTTTGGCTCTTGATCAAAGATAAACCAAATGTGATCTGCCTGTGCCTTATACTGAGATCTTCTATTGGGAGTTGCACTGCAGCATTCATCATTTGTAAAGTTTCAGGTTGCTCCTTTTGTTCTAGCAAGGCACAATGCTTTGTTAAACGTCTAAGGTATTTCTACCTAACATAAGTAAAAAGAAAACATTTGTTTAGCTTCTTTCTTTGAAATAAACACTGAACCCTTTGGAAAAAAATAGGTGATCCAAATCTGAAACCTAGACAGGAATTCAGGATTTTTTTTTTCATTAACTTGAGGCAGCATTATTTACCAGCTAGAATATGAGCACAATACGTGTACTTGACAGAAGAGAAAACCCCGGGGCCATCTCAAAGTTTGGCAATGACTGTGAATGAGACAAATACACTGCTTGCTGTTCATGCTTTAAACTGAGGGTACAGTCACAAAAACTGTGGGAGTAGATATGGTTTTGAAGTTCTTCAAGGAGAGAGCATAATAGAAGTAATGAAAGAACGTTTGTGGTGGCTCTGCAGTGTCACGTTGCTTTCACCTACACTGTGGTTTTCTTTCAAGTTCCAACAAAGCTCTTCTCTTATGCTGCCTAAGTTCTGCTAGTACCTTAATTCAAAAGTTTAGATAGAGAATCTAGCTTTAAAAGTTCAAAAAAAGCCAAGAAGTCATGGTTGTAGTGTCACAATGTTCAAGTAATTTTAATTCTCAAAAATTCACCAAGAGTAATGCTAACCAAGTGAGTGAAATAGTTGATTTTCAATCCACAAAGCAGTACAAAACCTGTATGATCTCTGTGATCTCTGCTACAAGTTTTGATGGTGACTTACAGGAATAAATAGTCAGAGCAAAAGTAACAGGCTGCATCTCTGGTTTTCAGGTTGTTTATAAATTTGAGACATGCTACACTCCTACTTTGCAACGATGACTTACAAGACACGAAAGTACTACCTGTAATACCATAAAGGGATCCTGGTCCAGACTATTACTAAGACTCCATAGATTTTTTTAAATTTAAACTTGGGATACCAAGAAATTTAAACAATGAAAAAATAAACTCTTCTAATTTTCATTTTTCACATGAATCTGTCCTTAATGCACCCCTCTACTTTAAAGAATATGTTCTTTTCTTCCTAACATGCATAAAATATGCCAAAGAGAAAGGCATGCTTTCAGTTTGCTGTTTCTTGTGGTAAAAAGGGCTGGTTGGAAACATTCCTGGAAAACACAATTGTTTAACAATTTAGTTTAGTGCTTTGAAATGGCAGCACTGGACTTTATCCCATAAATCCTCATATGAATGATCCTTACTCCTGCAAGTAGTACAGTTGGACAGTGAAACAGGTCACTATTTACATATATTTCCATTACACGGGGCTGATAAATTATATTGTTTTTAACTATTCGTGCTTCTTCCTTCTTAAAGGCTTTGACATAAAATGTTCATGCTTTAAAAATTCCATTCTAAATGGTACCACAAAATGCAGGATAACTTTTTTTTGCAAGCAACATGCATTGAACTGCAGTGATCTCTTCCTGTTAGGGGTCCCATCATAGTTATCCCACCTAGTGGAATCTAATCATACTGAAGGGTTAGGTTATCCATAAGTGCGGAAAAAATAACTTCCCATTATCCCTTGCCTAGGCTAACAAATAGATAAATATCACAAATTATTCAATGCATGTATGAAAGAAGCTCATTTTTTGAACATGTAACTTTTTTCATGATGTCTTGAAGTAACTTTAATCCTGATACATTTCATGCTGTACAAGTGCAGTATAAAATGATATGTGAATTAAGTAACTTTAGGAGTCTCAAAGCAGAGAGATCTTCTACATTACAGAATAATGTTCACAGAATCAGAGTGTTTGAAGGGACCTTGTTCCATCCTCCCTGCCATGGGCAGGGATGTCTTCCACTAAACCATGCTGCTTAAAGCCCTGTCCAGCCTGGCTTTGAACACTTCCAGCAATGCAGCATCCACAATTTCTGATGGGAACAACTTCCAGTGTCTCACCAACCTCAAACAAAAGAATTTTTTCCTACTATCTAAACTAAACCTACTCTCAGTTTGAAGGCATTTCCCTTCACTACACATCCTGGTAAAATCTCCTCTCCCGGTTTCCTGTAGGCTCCTGCAAAACTCCTGTAAGTTCTACCCAGAGCTTTCTCTTCTCCATGCTGAACAGCCCCAGTTCTCTCAGCCTGTCTGCATTACTGAGGTGCTCCAGCCCTCTGACCACTCTTGTGATCCCCTCTGGACCCACTCCTGGCTGGTACCAGTGTGAAAGAGAGCAGTGGTACCAGTCAGTGGGCTGTACAAGGGTTGGCAGGCTGTCAGTGACACTGTGACACAAACCCAGGCAAGCAGCACCTCTCTCTCTGTACCTGGCAGAAGAGTCACCCACTGCTATCACCAGTCACCTTTTCTCAGCTGCACCGGTGGTTACACAGGGAGCAGATGGAGCTGCCTCACTCCGGTCCAGTGACAATCCTGATCTGACAGGTATTTACTCTCTAGAGCAGTGAAGTGGTTCTGTGACAGCGCCTCAGCCTTCAGGGGAAGTCTCTTCATCCTGCAGGTCCTTGCCTGTTCAAACTTCCATTCTCTGCATTACTGCCCCCCTCTCTCTGTGTCTAGGGGAGTTTTTGCATGTTGGGCCATGGGCTGTGTGTCCCCTGCTGACTATGCTTGGAACCAGCTGCCTAATTCCTTCTCAACATCCCTAACATCGTGCAGCCTTCATTCCATTTTCTGCAGCTCAGTCATCAACCTCAAAAGCATAGGGTACAGGTACTGCAATCTCCACTGAAAATTGATGGTAAAAACTGGATGGTACTTGTAAGAGGTTACAGCCAGAGTAGAAAAATCCAGGGTGGTATTCGTTCTGATTCCCTAAACATAACCCACAGTATTTACAGTAAGATTTAATGTGGTGATTTTGGATAGTTTTTTTTAGATTAACAAAAGTAGTTTGAAAGTTTCTCACCAAATGTCATGTCTATATTCCCTGAGTTCTTTAGCGGATTTCAGAGATGTAAAAACATTTTACACCTAGAGACACCTTACAAACTGAGATGTGTACTGAGTTGAGCTAATGTCTCCTACTGTACTCTTAGGGCCAAAACAGCACAGAAAGTGTGGTAGTGTCAGTGAATTAACTTTAGATTTGACCTACAGAGGGAGGTTTCCATGGGGTAATTTTAAGCAATGAGCAATAGGCTCATTGAATCCTGAGGTCTCTTGCAAACAAAGCTGTCAAATTCCAAAGGTGCTTCGTGAAATCATCTATTGTACATTAGTCACTGAACTGAGACTCCAGTGTTCATCCTCTGCCAAGTTCTTAGACACGAACAGCCCATATTTAACTTCCTTTAACTTTCGTGTTTAAGGTCCTTATTTTGACAGCAGAATGTGAACTGCAACAGACTGCAGATTGTCACAGAAAATAAAAGGTTTACAAAACTTCTATTAGACATTAATGCTAGCCTGGGGGTTTTAGCTCTTGAGTGACATGAAAAAATATGGCAAATACACAAAACCATTTTGCATAATGACAGTCCCATGTCTTGTAAGCAAAAGGGCATTCTGCTAAAGGGCAAGTTCCTGCTCCCATTTAAGTGAACAGCACAATTTCCGTGAACAAGACTGGGTCTTTTAGACAGGTCTTATTTACATTTTCTTTTCTTGCATATTTTGTAGTCTGATTTTCATTCTTTCCTCTCTTTCTCTCTTTTGTATTTTTTTACAAATTCACTGAGCAAAATATAAGTCCTGAAATATTTTTAAATTACAGTAAAACAAGACCTTTTACTAATTAATTTATATGTCATAAAAATAAACAGCCCTTCAGACAAATAGCAAGTTATAACGCTCAGACATCAACAGCAGGACCATGAAACCTGATATTTTCCAGATAAAATGTCAACAAATAACTAATAGGCCCACCAAATATGTGTCTCAGAAGAATTTTATTATTATAGCCTATTATATCTTATTATTAAGCATCTGTGTTAGAACCAAGAATTTCTGAAACATAGCAATTACTGTTTTTTCACATGAAATTTGAAAGCAAAATACTGCATCAGGATGCTCAAAGGAAATGTAATTACATACTGTAAAACTTAAAGTAGTTGATTAGCTTTATCTTGACTCAGGAGAAAAGAATACTCTCACAGAAGGAAAAGAAAATTATTAAAGAGACATTGATTCTTGCTCTTTAGTGTAGACACTAACTACATTGTGTCTTATAAGTCAGTGGCCAGATAAAATAAGTCATTCCAGAAATTCAAATTCCTACTGAAATAGTGTTGCATGAAGTGGAAACATTAGCAGGAAGACAGGATATATTTTCCAGGTATTTTCACCATAGCTTGGTAGACTACTAGTTTATGAATGAAATAAAAAGAATGAACTGGGGAAATAAAGAATGAAATAAAGGTCAAATGCACCATATGCACCCAGTGACAGAATTCCTTGCACCACACACCAATATGCTTGCAGGGCATTTATACAAGCTTTAAATATTCATTGTAATTGCAGTAATTTCACAATATAAGCCACACC
>VRYO01002772.1:72875452-72910723 GCA_009812075.1 Sialia sialis
TAAGTCAGTCAGCAAAAGTAAAATGGACCACTTTTACTATGCAAAAATCTCATTGCAGTTACAAAGTCGGTGGTGGTTTTGTTTCCATCTATGTCTATTGTAATATGGACAATCCATGGGGTCAGGAGCTTGGGTTATGTAGAAGAGTTGTTGCTAGGCAAAGTTTCCTGAAGTAAAAACTCTGAACACTGGCTGTATATTCAATAAATATGAAATATTGAAGATATATAGAATTTCTGGGGCTGCAGAGGGCATGTGTGACCCTTGCCAGGGACCTTCTGAAGGCTTATTACACAGTTGAAACTGAATATATAATATAGTTCATGTTCAGGAAGACTGGGATGTCCTGAGAGCATCAGAATTCCCATGTACATGTGAAGAGAAGCATGGACATGCCTGGGTAGTGATTGCTGGAAATCCTAAAGATGTTTAGAGTTCCAGATGAAAAGCAGCCAAATGCATGCAACACTCAGATTTTCCAATTCATGCAACACTCTTTCTGTAGGAATTTGAATTTCTGGAATGACTTATTATATCTGGTCACTGAGTTATAAGAGACACAATATATTTAGTGTGTCTACATTAAAGCATGTGAACCATTAGAGTTGCCACATGGAAATTCTGGCCTTAAAAATTTGCACAGTCCAGGAGAGGACTCAGAAAATCTGAGCATATCTGAGCTTTTTATTACAACCTTGTCAGGGCTTAGAATGTGAAAAAGTCATCATAATAATGAATACTGATGAACTTCATTTGGCCAGAATCAGGGAACCACAGTGGGTTCCATGAGCCCTACTTACCCATGAAATCCACTGGGGCAGTTTGGACAAAGCAAATAGAAAACATTCTTATTTATGATCTGATGCAGAAAAAGTGCATTATTAGTATACAAGCCAAATTCAGATGAAAAGCTGAGTAAAAATTAGTACTGTGGCTTGCTCATCAGTAGGAAATTCCACTCACACTAGTAAGATGTTGTTTTGCAGAAATGGATAAATGCCACTCACTATGTACTAAAGTATCAGTATCTCATGAAAAATGTTAACTTACAATAGAAGATCCCTCATTGGGAATGGACTTCTGGCACACACACAGTAACTACTGAATACAAAAATTTAAATTGCCCATTCCAACTTTATTCTGTGATTGAAATTTTCCCACTGTATAAATTTCTACTTAAGAAAAAAAAAAAAAAAAACAACACTTTAGACAGGAGTCCTTGATGAAATTCAACCCCATTTCTTCTCAGAAAGAGAGGTTTATTATGATAGCAATTAGTTTAAATGAAGAAAAATCAACAAAAAATTTGAACTAATCAGAAACACAACTTTTTTCATACTGCTTATTATTTGGACAATTTTAATTCCCAGGACCTTACTTTACGGTCTGGTGTTCAGACCTCTAGGCTACAATGAGTGTGAAAACACAGAGGAGAGAAGCACTCTGCTGGAATTTGGCATGTTCTTAAGCTGTCAAAAGTCACTGGCTGGGAATCAGCCCTTTCCTGAGGCATCACAGTATTTAATGTCATTTCTTGATAGTTCTGAAAACCTTGGCATCAAAAATCTCCCTCTCCTTTATCATGTTGAGGGACTTGGAGCTGTGTTCCACAGGACTTGGCAGCATCTCTCCTGGTCCCTTCTGCTGTTTAACTGCATGATGCCCTGCGGTGTCCGATCAGACACACATCAGGCTTCATGGCACATTTCCACTGGAGAAGCCTTGGAGCAATTCAGATCTTCTTTAGTGCGTGGTTCACAAACCACAGAAGCCCTTCAGAGCTCTGAGGATGAAATAATGCTCACAGGGAGGAGTTGTTGATGGAGTTTCCCAAAGCCTGTAGTACAAACCAGGCAAAAGCAGCCATGTGCTTCTGTAAAGAAAACCTGCCTTACATGTACTTATCTAACATTGCTAGTGGTGTGCAAAACAAGAACAGTGAAATATTTCCTTCTTCTTTCTCCAGTTACCATTAATTTGTAGTGCCGAAATGTAGAATCCAGTGATCAGAGTGATAACTCAAGCAAACACTAAAAAAGCTGCTAGAACGGCACAAAGTTATTTTCTGTGGGCAGCTTCTAAACCTGAGATTTAACCTCAGGATTTGCACAATTACACAAAGATGATTTAAATAGCCCTGTTTAAGGAAGTTGGCCCACCAGTGTTGTGACTAAATTACAGTTGTTCAGTTGATTAAAGACAGAGTGATCCAGAAATGACTGGATTTGAGAACCACAAAAATCCAGCCACAGCAGCTGGGCTGGAACAGGCTAAAATCTGACCACTGCTGTTTAGTAATAAGTGTCCTGGTTAATGATCTTTGAATGTCAGCAGCTGGGATCAGATGGAGCACAAGCAAAAGCAAGCTATGGACATGAGGAAACAAAGATGGAATGTTGCAAAGATATTACAGTGATCAAAACTGGACTGACCTCAAATCCCACATGAGGCTGCAAGAACAAAAGAGCCTTTTAATGGGTGGAAATTATTTGTAATATATTATTCTCCTCACATAATAAAGAGGAAATCTCTTTTTTCCCTTTTACTGTTGTCTTATATATTGGATTGAAACACTTCCTTCTGGTCCTCTCTGCCAAATCTCAGTATCAGAGGAAATATCAGCTCACTATTGTTACTATATAAATTAGTTGAACTTCATCTAAGACCAGTCTCTGGAACTACGGTGCCAAAAAGAAAAAAAAAAGTATTCTCTTAACTCATTACCTCTCTGCTTTAAATAAATCTGCGCAGAAAATGAGATTCATTTGGAGAATGTAAAGGACTATAAAGAGTCAAATAAGGAGGTATAGAGAAAGCAGCTTCTGCAGGTGTCTAAGCTCCACATGTGCCAGTCATACTCACTGTCATACTGAATATTACCTCATTGTGCACTATGTAAGGCTGTGGCTGAAACTGATTTTGTGGGCCAGCAGGAAAACTGAAATACTGGGAAAAAAATGTGGCTGTTTCCTTGGTCTCTGCTCTGGACTGGGAAAAGAACAATCTTGACCTGGGGTTCCCATTTCTCTGGGAGAGAATGAACATCCAGGCTCTGAGCACAGCCAAGCCAGGAGGGCAGAGATGGGCACTGCATTCTCCTGTCCTGTTGGAGCTGTGTCAGCAGCAGTGAGTGCCAGGGCTGTGCTCTGCTGGGGCTTTTTGAGCCAAAGCAGCCCAGCCAGCAGGCTGCAAACCCCTGAGCCCATCACCTCTGGCTGGCTGGGCACAAGAGATGGGCCAGAAACAAGAAGAGCTGGCTTCAAATTTCCTCCAACTTTCTCCTCAAAGATTTTATCCTTTTGTAGAGGGAGGTGTTGTTTCCAGACCCTCCTGATGTGATTAAAAAACAAATACCATAATCCCTGAGTTAGTGGGTAAAAAGAAGGGCAACATGATTAGAGTTTATCTCCAGGCTACTTCTTCCTTACCTCAAACAAATTCTGCCATTCTACTATAAAGTGGAAACAGCTTTAGGATCAAAACTCCATTTGTGATGAATTTGCAGTCACTAAAAATGTTACTCAACTCTATTAACTAAATTGCAGGATAAGGCCAGTCTGATCCTTCCATTAAGTTCAAGATTTTGCCAGCGTTTTCCCAGTGACTTTACAAAGCTTTACAGCAGCCAAATATCTGACCAAAGAGGCCAAAGCTGAACTCATCAACGAGTAATGTGAAAAAAAATCCCAAATTGAAGTTGTTAAGCAACTGCTACAACATTTTTGGGGGTATGGCACAGGATAGAGGCACTTAATTGTCTCCAGCAATGATGAAGGTATTGCATATGAAATCCAGGACAACTCTAAACTGTAGAGCTGAAACAACTTGGCAACAAAATATTTCAGCCTCTCACTAAGATTGCAGCACTCTGTCGTTTGACAAACCTCTAAGAAGACATGAATGTTTGTTTTTCTAGATCTCATATAGCTTTGGGCTTACAAAGCTACATAAGCAAATGAAATTCATGAAATATGTGATGAATCTATCCTGCCTATTTCTCTTTAACTTCCTTTTGTGGCAGTTAAAACTCAGGAGACACCAGCCTGTTGCTAGAGATTTATGTTTCTGGAGCACTCACCTGAAGTCAAATGTTAGCTCTAACAACTATTTTCTATTTCTATACAAAAGGATGCCTATTGGTCAATACTGAGCAACAGAAGGACACAACAGACTCATTTTTTCTTCAAGTCTCAAAATACAGCTTTTTTACAAGTAAATACATATAATAGGAATTCCCACCTAACTTTTAACTCTTTCTTCTTAGTATTTTTAATGTTCTTTCCACATCAAAGTTGTTGAGTTTTTCTGGGAACTTTACTATTGAATATGTTGGTGTTTAATCTCAAAATTTTCTATCTTTACCAAATTATTTATTTTAATTTCCATCAAAACTCTGAAATTTCTCTTTTTACCTTCCCCCAAGCCCCTTCTCCTATTACTTCTGGCAGCTGTTGCTTCTGCAAATTTGCTGGTAACTGCTGTGCACTAAGGAATAAAAAAGGGAAAAAAAATTTAAAAAGATAATGTGAAGGACTGGACTCTGTGGACTTCATCACTTCATCTGATCAGCTGTCCCTGAGCTGAAGTGTTAGGTACATCCTTTAGAGACATGTAATGTTAAATATTGATGAATATCCAATTATGAAACCATAATAATGAATATTCATTTAGGGAACACAGCCCCAGGAGATTTGCTTAGCATATAAAGAAAAACAAACGTTTTTAAACTAAAGTATGCTCTAAGCTGTAATATTTTATGTAAGCTTAATTAGAATGGGCATACTAAGATTTACTAAACATAAACTTCTAAAGCCTCAAATTTGGCCAAAATGCAAATTTCTCTCTCCTGAAATTAGAATTTAATTCACATTCATTTTTAAAACAAATTAGAAACAGAGCATGCTTTCTTATGAGACTGGGTGACCCCAGTTTTAGTTTTAGTTTTGTAATCACAAAATGATTGTAGGAGTCACCTCATCACTGTAATGACAGTTTGATTGATCTTGAAGAGCCTTAGCAAAGAGTGGTGTGCTCATCACAGAGGTTTTTACAGTTGTTTGAGCTTTATGTTGAATCTTCTTGTGCCAGCCCAGATCCTGACAGCTCTGGGAAATCCATCACACAAGAGGCCAGCATCTCTGCTTATCCCCAGCTGGAGGAGGTTGTTGCAGCTACAGCCAGGCATCCACAGCACCCTGACAGGAGAGGGGGGCAAAGTTTCAGTGTTTTTGTAAGGGAGCAGGCAGGGAGGACGAGTCAGCTCTGGGCATGAGGCCCCAGAGCTCCCCTTGCCTGCTCAGGGGTTGTGACTCTTCTGACCCTGGTGCTGGCCAAGCTGTGGCTCCTGCAGGCTCCCCATGGTGAGCTCTCTTTCCTTGTTGACCTTGTCACTGCGGAGAGTTTGGAGAATTTTTCTGATGCAACATATTCAAGTTTTCTCATCCTGTCCTCCCCTTGCCATCCCAACAGGCTTTCCAGCATGGCTTGGATTAGCCTTAAGTTCTTGTGGTTTCTTGTTTCAGATTTTGGTCTGGCCATTTGTCATCCCGGTTCTGTTTCTCCTCTCTCTGTTCTTAGAATGACAGAACACAGGATCACCTCTTTGGATAAGATTATAAATGCTTCGCTGTCCAATTGCCAGTAATGAGTCTCTGCCAAATTTATACTCTAAAATTCCCCAAGCAGCAATTTAATTACATTATTTTGGATACAGCACCATAGCAGCTGCATTCATTTGATGAGGATTCATTATGGTTTATGGTGAAAACAATGGCAAATTAGCTCTGGTGTGTTTTGGAATTTGCTCTTTATTTAGTTTAGAATAGTTCTGTTTTAGTGAGCATGACTCCCAAGCCCATTTGATCCTGCAGTCTGTGAGAAAGTGGGAAAGCTCTGACAAAAGTTTTTAAAAATCAGAGACATCTACACCTGTTGCAGCTCAGCTGTTGAACTCCTGCTGGTTTGTGGTTAAAAGGGAATTACCAGACAGATCCATTCTACTATATTTCAAAGAATATTACAGGACTATTTCCAGTCATGTGTATAAATCAAAATAAATACGTAAATAAAAAATCCCCTGTCTTGCCCATACTTTTCACTGATGAATCTTTTCTGCAGAAAAGTATTATATCCCTACCAGAAATTTAGTATGGGTTCTCAAGGAAATCAAAACCAAATGACTTCTACAAATACTTCCAAGCTCAAACTTAAGCCAGCTTTGTGAAATATTTGTTTAACATTTTTTTTAAATCTCTGGGGAATTCATAGTAAGTTAGAGGGTGACATGAAGCCTAATCATACAGCAAAATACACATCTAGGTAAAAACCTCCTAAGATCAAATTTGTTCTCCTACCACTATTCTAAATAAAAGCCACAGATTCACACTACAAACTTTTGCCAGAATGCCAACATCATGTGAGGGGCATCATTTCTGCAGGGAATTTTTGTGCTGAAAGAACTCTTTCTATAGATACATTATAGTGCCACTTTTGTATCTCTAGTTTACTTTTGTTTATCGATACTGGTAATTTTAATGATAAAAATAATTTTGGCCCCTTAAAAACAAAAGGAAAAAGAAAGTTTCTGTTTTCAGCTTTCTTAAAATCCTGTCACATCTGTGCATTTTAACCAGTCCATGCTGATAAAGGGAACAACCTCTAACAGAGCTGGACACAGAGAAGTTGCTGAATCCCTTTTGTTATATTGTGTTAAGGGCTGTAGATGGAATTGCTTCTCCTTCCTTAGGATAATATTTGAAGTTCATCCAATCACTTTCCTTCCTGCGCTAATCTGTCAGATCCTTGTCTTTACTTTGTGCCAGAACCAGACTACATCTGATCCATCATTGCATAATTTCAACTTGCCAGACATCCAGGAAATTATTTACTTATTATGCAGAGTCGGTTTTTTTTATTGCTCTTAAGACCTGGCATGGCCAGGGTGGGATTGAACTGGCAGGGTACAGGAGGAGGTAGGGATGCACTGCTACAGGAAGTGGATGCAAGAAACCAGACATTAAATTGTTATAGCTGCTGGGAAATTGTATTTAAGGCGCCTAATTTATGCAGCCTCTATCAGCATCGAGGGCAGCAGTCTTCCTAGAGTACACTTGTGCAGTCCATGGAGACTGCTGAGTGCCTGGAGAGGGAGAAAATGGACCGAATCAGAGCTCCCATCTCAGGTGTGCCTGCACTGCTGCACTGCTGGGGCTGCTCATGGCCAGCAGAAAAGGCAGGGAATCAGTTCACCAAAGGGTGCACAACTACTGGAGCTGCTCCAGTGGGATGATAGCAACACCCAGAAAAGACACAGAGAGCAACAAAATCAGAAAGAGCAATTTTTGTGGCAGCAGGCTTGTTAAATTAGTTCGGTTATCCCATAATATACCTTTAGTGCTAGAGAATAAGTAACAAAAATCCTAAATTGTCAATGATAAGTAATAGACAAACAAACAACAAATAGTAATTTAAAAATCCAATAATATTTCTTGAAGCAATGTGGGATTTTGGCGGTGTGTCTGAGGCCAGAATTTGATACATATTATAAACATAATACAAAGCAAAACCAGCAATAGAGCCAAAATTTTAAGATGGAGCAGGATACCTTTTACTCCCTCTACCAAAGTTATACTGCTTCACATCACTAGAATAAGATTACATGATTTCTGAATCTTAAACAAGAATACTGACATTACTGAAATGTATCGTGTTAGAAAACAAAATAACAAAGCTTCAAAACACTTCTCTTGTGCCTGCCACACCCAGTTTAAAACAGCTTTCCATTATGGAAGCGCTTTTGTGGCAGACTTTCCCCATGAATTTTTTTGTAGAAATAATGACTCAGAGAGAGCAGCCTTGAGACACACAGCTTCCAAGATCGGATATTTATTTGCCTGACCCTGCAGCCCTCCTCGGGAAGTAAATGAGTTCCTCCAAGGAAAACATGTGACAGCAGATTCAGTGTGACCTGCAAGCAGGAGTCAATGAGGCACTCCAGTCTCAAACTTCAGGGTTCCCACCATGCTCACAACATGTCAGAAAAACCCTCCAAATCAAACTACAGGAACAAACAAGCATTCCCCTCTTTACCTTCTGTTTTCTTCCTTGGAGTGACAGTTTCATTGCAAACTATAATCAGAGTCATTACAAAATAAGCTCTGCCGCATCTGAATTTGTAACTTGTGACAATGATTTACCTGTAACACGACAATTTACTTGTACCCCTATACTGCAAACACTCCACTCTGCACAAAACAGATGCAAAACCTAAATTGAAATAACTTCCTAATTTATTCAAAATTATATTGATATTGTGCACATTAAATATCTGAAGCCTTCACTGTTTAAATGAAGTATTATGAGATTTAATAGTAGAACTCCAAATTGGTTTTATTTGCTGGGTTTTTGTTTTACTTTTCCTAAAATGTAGTAGTGACTTATTTGACAGAAAAATGACATTGCTTTCAAGTGAGAGTATGCTAAATGATTTAGGCAGAGCAAGAACCCATTTAAAACTACAGTAATTTCACAATTATAAGCCACACCTTTTTCATTGAAGAATCCAGCCTACCCCAGTAGTGCAGCTTATATTCAGGTGCGGCTTATCTATGGACAAATCCCAGTGAAATGCCAACCCGGAAGTGAGAGCCGGCCGGGGAGGGGGCTTGGGGCTGAATTTAAAGGCTTCGCTGGTCTATGAAAACTGTTTGCAACTTGAGCACCTGACACCAAACCCAGCTGGCAGCGATTCTGTTACTAATTTGTTACTTTGTCGCACATGGATCCTCGCTTAAAAAAAAAAAAAAAGAAAAAAAGGAAAAGTGCGGCTTATAATCAGGAGCAGCTTATAACTGCGAAATTACTGTACTCAAAATTCAGACTTCGTTTAAATGTTTTTTATTTTTTCAGAAAAATGTTTTAGTAGCTTATCATTCTCTTTACCTAACCTCTTCTAACAAAAGACATTATCAGAAAAGTGTTAACCTAAAGAGGTAGTTTTACTCAGAGTAATTCACTGCATGTTCAGGCAAAGGTTTTCAACTAGTACAAATATGAACAAAGCTGGAAGTAATCAAGTAAAGTAATGGGGTAAAAAATGTTCCTTTGATAATATTCTTACCCCAAAAGAACTGTAATTAATTGCATCCTGCCTGCATGAGAATTTCAGTGTGTCAAAATTTCAGAAGTGTGTGTCTACCAAGTCTGAAAAGAAAGATAATTCAGCAGAGGCAAAAAAGTGCAGAAAACCACAAAAAGGCTTCATGGTGCTGCTTTATTTGGTGGATTTGACTGGAAAGGTCAGTTTTTCCTCAAGAGTGATCATAAGAAATGCTCAAAAGAGGGTGAAAACATTTTTGTATGGCTAATATAATGCCCATTCCCCCACAAGCTTCAGCCTATTTTTCAAGTTGAAGGTTTTAATCAAAGGCAAGGGAAAGATCAATGTTTGCTCATACTTAAGGGGAACAGGCATGAAAAGACTGAATAATCATATAAATTGACCCAAAGTTTACATGACCTCAGCAGGCATCTCATGGGTCCTTTGGTAAGTGGGCACCTTATTGACCCTTGGGCTGAAGAAGGGCCTCAGTGCAGGAGCTCTCTCACATGACAGACTTTTCAATGTAGTTCAAATGGGTTTTATTTTGAAGTGACATGGGTGGTAACCCTCAGTGCCAGCCTTCCAGCAGCAAACACTCACAGTAATTTCACAATTATAAGCCGCACCTGATTATAAGCCGCACATCCAAATAGCTGAGTAGACCATGGGATTTGTCCATATATAAGCTGCACCTGAATATAAGCCGCACTTTTTTTTTTTTTAAAAAATTAAAGCGAGGATCCATGTGCAACAAAGTAACAAATTAGTAACAAAATCGAACCAATGTGGGGTTTGGTGTCAGGTGCTCAAGTTGCAACAGTTTTCATAGACCAGAGAAGCCATTAAGGCAGCCCCAGGTGCCCTCCCTGGCTGGCTCTCACTTCCGGGTTGGCATTTCACTGGGATTTGTCCATAGATAAGCCGCACCTGATGATTAGCCGCACTACTGGGGTAGGCTGGATTCTTCAATGAAAAAGGTGCGGCTTATAATCGTGAAATTACTGTACTCACAAAACAAATGCAGCTCACCCTGCCAAGCTGAAGAGCCCCTGTGCAATGGGGGAGCCCCAGCACTGGTAGGGCCACCCTGGAGTGACCCAGTGCCCCAGCAGCCATGTACACAGGGGAAGCAGGAATAAGCACACTGGAAAAACACAGGAGCTTTCATTATCAAGCATTCACTTATATTCATCTCTTACTTGTCTGTACCTATATTCTTCCTCTTTTATAGATTACAGAATATAATCCTGTTTGGTATATTGGGAAAGATATCGAATTGAGAAATTTTAAGTTTTTTGTTTTTCGATTTTACACTATATTCAGATATTATTTGTGGTATGTTAATAGTTTCTGGAATTATTCCTTTGAAGGGATTTCTTGCATGTATGTGTCCCAAGTCTTTGGACAAGAAATAAAATATTTTAAGTGCCTATTCAGATGAACCTTCATTCATATACTGATCAGAATTATCTCTTCTCTTAAGTGAATTATTATTAGGATAGATGTTGCTCAAATTCAGTTTGAATGAGTTATAATCTCCATATGTTGCTGTCTTAATTTGAAATAAATTTTGCACATGCTGTCATTAGCTGTAGCTTAACAAGTCTGCTAATGCTTCTACCACATGACACACATGTTGTGAACGTTCCTCATCTTTAATCTCTTTCAAAGTTTGGCAAAAATCCTAACAAATAACAAAACTCAGGTTTCAGAATAGTCTCCAGAAATGCAGAGATGAGTTTTGGGGGGAAGGCTAGTGAGGTGTGGGAACCTATGGAAATTCCAGCTGGTCTGACAGCAAAGCACTAGGTGCTTACCAGGGGAATATTAACCTCTGTAACCAACACAGCAACATAACTTCTCTTTTGATTCCTCACAGGATGTTTTTATTTATCCGGTAGTTAATCAAAGATAATGTGTTTTCTATTTTAATTTTGCTAATTTTGACTATCAACCAGATTTACATGCAGAAAATTTCTCTAACATTCAAACACATTACAAGCCTGAATGGACATTAGTATTTATAGGCAACATGACATCTCAATCACCATGACCTGTATGGGGTAAACAGGAGAGTTTGACAAGTCTTACGTTTTGTTGTATGTGTGTGAATATTTCAAAAGAAAAAAGCTGGATTATTTTGACTAGGCAAGCACTTGTTTTTCTTCATCTGCTTCAAATCAGACATTGCCTTGCCCAACTCTGATACTCTGAGTGTGTTAAGAAATTTTTCAGTACTATCTGCCATCAGTGATGTTCGAGTTAATTTTTGTCAGACAGGTTAGTGTTTATCTTCTGAGGCAGACACAGAAGTTTAATACCTAAAAAGTATGTATTTCAAAATGTGCATGAATTACTGGTAGAATTACAACAAACAATATTTTTAAAAAAGCTGTAGTGCTTAGTGTTTTAGGCATACCCCTGAACAAGAGGTATGTTAACAATCCCATCGTGATATAAGTCCTGGGATGCAAGAGCTCTATCCTCCAGCCCCTCACTCCCATTCCTTCACTCAGCCTAAGAGCACATTGATGCTCCCATCTTCATCTGTCCTGGTATTACCAATGATTTATCACCCACAACTGGTGAGCCTATAGTAAACAATGGTGGGAAAAATGATTAATGCAGTATGGAACTAGGAAGTAATTACATTTAAAAGGCTATGCATTTTGCTATTTATTGTAATGAGCTGATACATACTTTACATTAAAGATCTTGTTGTACAATGATTTTATTATCCTTTTATTTTGAATAAACCTTCAAAGAAGAATTTGATATCAAAACCATAATTTCATTAAGAAATTAAAGATTAAAAACTTACGAGATAGAAAAGAATTCTTATCTCATAGGATATAAGAGATTCTCTCATATTTTTGATATTTTTTTTTCAAATTTAGATCTCAGTCAATAGACAGAGAGAACTGTTATAGCAGTAACTAACATCACTTTCAACATCCAAAGTAATATATTAGACTGGCACATAAGGCAAGACGTACAGAGCCAGAAACTGCAGTGGTACCTCTTAGATGAAGAGCACAAGAATCTAGACTTTTCAACATAAGGACAAGGGGAGGTGAGGCTATTGTATTTCAAACCAAAATAGTTATATGAAATCATATAGTAGTGCTTCCACTGACTAGTGAAACTAGCCAATATTAATTTCAAACATTTTTTTCATCTTGGCCGTTGTATGATGCAAACAGCTCCCTTGCATATTACTGTGACCTTATAAAATGTCTACATAGATCTTTCATACTTGCTGTTGTATTTTGTTCTAAAAATAGCTGAACGAATATTCTTTGATGCTAGGATTACATCTCAAGTACTTGTACAAGACCTTATAGGACTTTTTGTTTTAATTGAGCCTTTGGGGATCACCCTAGTAAAAATAGGTGACTTAATTTCTATACTTGACAGATGTGGTTGGCAGAGATGATAGTATAGGAGAACTGTCTAAAAATCACAAATATTCACAGAGATTTTCTTTCTCTTTTTCTTGAAAACCCCCTCTTTCATGTAAACTGAAATGCATATTTGAAACTATATATTATGTTATTCCATCAAATTATTCTTGACTTTCAAATTTTCAGCATTTGATTTCTGCAGCCACTCTTCTCTGGGTGACTAAAAGGCTGTGGACAAGAGCTCTGAGGTAGTTTAGAAGGCTATTCTGAATATCACAACTAATTGAACAGATAAAGGAAAAAGCTAGCCACATGCACTCTAGCTACTTTTCTAATCTCTGCTGAATTTGATTTCTGTTGTGATGTAAAATATAATTATAGGATCATATTGCTAATTTGTGTTAATATGGCCAGCATGAGTAAGGAAGCTAAAATTGCAACGTTTCAAAAAATAAAACCGACACTACATTTAGACAGAAATTTTAAATTCTCAAGAAATGCAAAGTTTGTGAGCATGAAAAAGCCCCAAACCACTACACCCTCTCGATTTCAGTCAGACTGACAGAACTTTGTTCATGTAATAAATATAAAAATATAAATAGCCCAAAAATTCTGGAATGTGATAGTCATAATGGAGCTGAACAGGGGAAAACATTTCTACATAACCATATGCCTGTCTATGGACTCATTTCTTTTGTCTTTTTCTGACCATTTCTGATTTTCAGAGGTCAGAATCTCAGGGAGCACTTATGGAGAAGTCACAGTGCATGAGCAAACACAGGTGCTAGTAGGGGGCACTGAATTTTCTAAATTTTGAAGTTCAGTTCTAACTACTACAAAGAATCACATCTTGGCAATTGGGAACAGCTGAAAAATGGATTAGTCATCTTTAATGGAGGGGATCTGTAAGGTAAAGAAATCAAAGACTCAGTCTTTCAAGAACATTTGTCTGAGGTACTAAAATAATCCTGTAGATGTGCCCCTTCGATCCTTGTACACTTAGATATTGCATAGGACCAACATGCCACAAAAAGGACAATTATGAAAAAAATAATGTTTCCACTCCAGCCTGAAAAAATTAAAAAAGGAAAGGCTGTCATAAAAAATCAATCCTGCTGGCACCATCAAGGCCCATCATCAAGAAAGAGTGATATGTCACATGTTTATTAGCTAATCAAGATATTTTAAGCATTCTACTGGTGAAAACAATGTATTTTCAACTAAGCATTTGATGTGTAAATGGGTAAGGATTACTTAAATATGTATTTTCAGAATGTGTAAGAATAACTCAGTGTAGTCACACTAACTTTTTCTTTGCTCCTGATTCGATTTTCACTGTCTTGAGACAACTGGAAAAATAGATTAGTGTGGGCAACATTTATAAATGAGATGTGAAAGCTTTGAAGGGCAGAAGTCCTCTTGCCTCAAGTTCTTTATGTGGGTGTTTGCTCTCAAGGGCAAAAATGTCCCCCCAGCAAAAGGAAACACTTCTTGCTTGGACAGTCAAGGGGCACCCTCAGAGATAGGGGTCTGGATGACTGGTTTTGAGGAGAGTTAAATACAGATGGGAGAGAAAGGGAACACACAATCTTATCACCCAAATCAGGCTTTGAGTCCGCAGTGCGCTTTAGAAACACAACATGGCCTTCCAGTCCATGACTTTCTGCAGGAGTCCCTTGCCATGGATTATTCAGGCTTTCCAAATCAGGCACCACTTCTGTTTGTTATAAACCCTATGTAATGTTCCCAGTGCTAATGACACAAGTATTATTGTTTTGATAGGAAGTGTACAATAATTTCACAATTATAATCTGCACCTGAATATAAGCCGCACCTCCCGGTAGCCGGGTAGACCACGGGATTTGTCCATATATAAGCCACACCTGCATATAAGCCACATTTTTTTTTTTTTTTTTGCGAGGATCCATGTGTAACAAAGTAACAAATTAGTAACAGAATTGTGCCAGCGCGGGGTTTGGTGTCAGGTGCTCAAGTTGCAACAGTTTTCATAGACCAGGAAAGCCTTTAAAGGCAGCCCCAGGTGCCCTGAATATAAGCCGCACTACTGGGGTAGGCTGGATCCTTCAATGAAAAAGGTGCGGCTTATAATAATGGAATTACTGTACATTTTACTGAAGAAAAAGGGTCAAAGTAAAACATAACAGTTGTACAGTTGTAAAGCTCAAAATTGAAAGGAGTATACTGGGTATTGGGATAATTGCTAAATTTGTGTGTGTTTTAAGATCCAAAAAGTAAAAAATAATAATAAAAAAAAAAGAGGTAAAGAAAATTATTCAATATAAGATAGAGAACTAAAACACTTTAGTTCTCCATCTCCATCTCATGCTCCTATAATTTTGTGTCATTACTGGTCAGAGTTAAAATTATTTGGGTTTCTCTTTATGGACCAATTTATTGTAATAAATTAAATATTGAAAAAAAAATCTGAAAAATGAGTGTTCTATAGTGCTTCTTTGGGAGACATTTACATCTAGATTTTGGGGTGGGGTTTTTTCCTGTTTAAAATCTGTTGTTGAAAACCTTCATATTTGTCTGAAAATGTATGTGCTGCCATATGATTTTTTTAAACATTTTCATTCAAATGAGGTTATGCTTTAAAATAAATTCAGAATATACATATTTAGGTATAGACATACACATTTAGACTCTTCACACACCTCCCACCGGCACTGAAGACTGTGTGCTTTAGCCTACTGTCTATGCTCACTGGTTTTAATCTTACACCCCTAACTAACTTATCATTCCCTGGTAAAGCACTAAAACAATTTACTGGCTCATTGTATTTGTCGGTCATAACAAATGCACTGTTAGGCTAGAACCCATAAATATTCTGCTTTTGAAGGTTACTTGTTTGTTACTTTTCCTGTTACCAACACCATCTTTGTTACTCTGGTAAGCAGACTACATTTCCTAAACCTGTGCCCCCTGGTTTGTCTTTATACTCATCTGGTTGATCAACATCCACATTTATGACTTCACTATTTACTGTTTGTAAACAAATCCTTATTCCAAGGAATTATCTGTCATGGATTATATTCCACCACCAACATTCAAACATTGTACTATCTAAAAACACACAAGCAATGAGGGTCAGGCAAGACGTTGTCACAATATACCAGTTTAGAGCTTGAACGTGTACTTAAAGTCTATTATCTGAACAGTTTGGATCAGAACCATGAAAAGTATAACGCTGTATTTTATTCAACTTCTAGTCTGGCTTCCCTGGAAAGTGGGGTCATGAGAACAAAGATAATAATGCTGGGCTGTTCACAGTTTTGTTTAATTCTCTTGTTCTTCCTGAATAGATTAGACCTTCAACACCATCATTTCCACTAAAATTGAAGGAAATAAGTAGTATGTGAAAGATTTGCCAACTATTTAATTTGTGAAATTAAGCTTTAAAAAACTATGGCTTATATTATTTAAGGGAACTTGGGCAGATAAAACTCCCTAATCTTATAGTACTTAGAACTACCGTAAAATGTTCATTATCCACAGTAATATATATGAAGAACTTAAAAATGTGTCTAAAATAAACACATACATACACTCTTCCCCCATGAAAGACTAATTTTGGTATTCTGTATTATTACTTTCTGTTATCCTTCTAAACTCTGCAAAGAAATACCAAATGGAGGACACAGACAATGCAGATAACATTGAACTAAAGAGAAAATTTTCTAAAGACTGCCTTAATAATTATTTTTCAATGTAGTAAACTAAGTATAGATGGAAAACCATTGTAGTAAAAGAGCCTATTTCTACATCAATCCTCTTCCATGCAACAACTTTGTATGTTTGGATCTTTGCAAATACTGAAGCATAGCAAGTTAGTTATATTTTTGCATCTATTTCTGGGTTAAATAATTAAGAATATCAAATAATATTCCATAATAATCACTGCGGCCATTAGTTATTTTAATTTCATAAAAAATTATACACTGAAATATCTATCAAGCAGCATCTAATCTAATAATATGATGATGATAATATCAAGCTGCATCTAATGTAATAATAATGGAAGCCCATGAGCTCTACACTTTGCCAGGCTGGATATGATGTTCAAACAATATGTTGAACTTGCAGAGCTGGCACTACGCTCAATCTGTTAAGAACAATGTAAAGGAAGGTGCCACTTATCTAAATCACTATTACACTGACCCACTGTGTCTTTGTATATTGATGCTGAATTGATTTTTGCCTTTTTGCTTTTATATATTTTCTATATTCTTTGCATATATTTCTGTAGCTCTGTAGCCAATTCTTGTGTTTGTAGCTAGCACTTTACCTACTCTATTAGACAAAAATAGAAAATAAATTCCCCAATGGCTCCAAGCCCTGAAGGTCTAAGATTAGATCTTCTGGGAAACCAAGGTTGAAACCAGCTCTCCAACACACATTTTCATGAACAAAGTTTAGTTCCTATGCAAAATGGGGGAGAATTCAGAAAGGGTTGATCCAGAGAAGAATTACCTCATCACTGATGTCTCAAACTGGGGATTTTTGTCAGTTATGCTAATATGCTAAACACATACAAATTGTATGCACTCTGTGTTACATGTGCATCTTTGGTGCTTTCCATTTAGCGAGTTGTGCGCCCAAGGATCTACAGATCCTTTAAAAAGGAACCCCTTTTTACCTTTACACCATTTCAAAATACGTTTTACCATCTATCTTTCTCTTTTGAGAAAGCCTCTACATGGCTCTTTAATAATATTAAATGAGCGATACATTTCCATCTGCACCTTAAACGTTTGTTCCTCCTCCAATATTCTCTATTGTTCAAAACAATTCTTATTTACTGGGTTTTTCCTCATGTTCACAAGTTTAAATATATCTACCAAGTAATAGTATTTTTCCATTTATTCGGAAAAAAAAAGTTTAAATTGTTGTTTTCTTTTTATCGCAACAAGACAAAAAGTGAAGAATCAATATCAAAAGTAATTAGCCATAAATATTTACTTTGAAGTAATATGGTGTAGTAAGCATAGGTATTTATTCTTTCTATATTTAAAACCTTGATTATTCTTGCTGCTAAAAATTATTCTTATCACAATTATGATCACCACATCATAAATCAAGTGTATTACCAGTATATTTCTTGTTCTCTCTTTTGGTCACGGTTTATTGCTTTTCCCATTACTAATATGCATCTATCTATGATCAATGTTAAAAAGAAAAACAAAAACCAAAGCCCATCTATAAACACTAAGCTAAAAGTGAGCAGGAAGGTGGTGTTGTGGTTGGGCAGCTTAGCAAGAAGGGATTGCCCCTGAAGGAACACAAATGCCCTCAATCCCCTCCACCCTGGTACAAACTGGGAAATAGAAGCACCTCTCAGGGATGGAGATATAGTTGCCAAAGGAAAGCACTTTCTCGGTTTGAGATGTCCAAAATTGTTGTTACACTCATTTTTGAACTCACTTCAGTGTAGATGCCTCTGCTGAACAAGTGTGGAGAACTAATTGAGGATTTCATTTTTGCTACAAAAGGAGCTAGATTGTAATGGCATCTTTTGTCTTATGCTTGATAGGAGTGAGATGATGTTTAAACCACCAGCAATACCACTGCAAGAAAATGTAATTAGCATAGCGTAACATCCAGAACAGCTCCAGTTGCTGTTGTTAGTATCAATAGTGTGTTGATTAAATTAAAAAAAAAATAAATAAAAAAAATCAAAAGCATCACCTTAAGTGGTTTAGCTTTTCTTTTTGAGAGATAACATTAACCGCACACGTTTTAACTGATCCACTGTACTATTGGCTATCTCATTCTTTCAGAATTTTTTTAAAGATTGGAGTAGCCAAAGAATCAAACTCCCTGTACACTAAAATACCACAACAGCAGTATAGCAAGCAACATTTCCTCTTGTTGGGATTTAATTTGCCAGTGGTGTGTGCATATTACCTGTAAATGAATAAAGACCATCTGCAATCTCATGCCTAATATGTTTTAGAAACACCAGTGATTCAGGAGGTCATATCACCTTTAAGGAAGGAGGAGGAAGAGACATGAATGTGAAAATGCACTTGGAATTTTGGATCATCAGCTACCAAATACCAGTGGAACTGGTATAGTTCCTTTACTTCTCCGGGATAAATGCTAATCTACAAAACCAAAAATCTCATTTTCTAAGATTGATTTGTAAACCAGATCTAATTACTGTGATAGGAGAGGTAATGAGGAATGAGGAGACATTGCTTTTAGATTACCTTCTTGTGAACAGAGAATGGATGCTGGATCTGCATGGAAACCACCTGGGCTAATGTTCCTGGACCAGAGCATAAATGTGCAATATACGTGGCATAATTGATATGACTGATGTCAACACTGGTACTAGCACCATGAAATAGGCTGCTTCATGACTAAGATGATGGGAGCAAGACTTCAAATAGACTAATAATTATGAATGTAAAGGTCTTTTATACATTTTGGGTACAAAGAAATTATGCATCTCAAAAATATCTTACAAATAGAAACAATGCTAGGAGTTATCATTCTGAGACAAAATTTATCTGGCTCAAGTCCACACTAACCATTAAATTAGTACTTTAATTAGTCTTCAATTAGTCGCCGGTGTCAAGAATTTTGGTAGGCTTAGAATTTTAGTTGCCTTACTTTTAGGTTAGCTAAACTGTGTGACGTCCAATGTGAGTGTTATTTGTCTTTTTGAGATACACCTTCAGAGCTTGCTTAGTCATCTTTTCACAGAAAAGACACAGATCATGCAAAAAATGCACTCAGTTTCTTCCTATCGACAGTATTGAGTCATAATTGATCACAAGAGAGAAGACAGGCCTTTCAAAATCCTCTTTCAAGACTTGCATTATCGATGTACATCAACACCAACACATATTTACTACTTTTTTTTACGTCAAAAATACGCTTATCCAGTATTTAATGCTGAAAGTCTTTCATACTAACTAGCATATTCCTAGTGTATAAAGTTGGTAATCAATATATTGTTATGCCACTAAATAATAGCACCTGTTAAGGATGTAAACCCACTGGATTAATAAAAAGCACAGTAAATCCAGGCAGCTATTCACCATTACGGCCCATGCTAACGTTACCAACAACAAAGCTATTAAAATAACAAATTAGTTCAGAAAAAAAAAAAAGAAACACAAAAATAACAACTCTTTAGTAAACAAGAAACGTCTTTAAGAGATGAAAGGAAGTTATCACATCCAGGTGAAGAAGTGTCTTATGTTTATGCAATCATAGAATATGATGTGCATGTTTGCATAGCACAGAGGCTCAAAATCTGCACAGATGTGTGTGCAGATTTCACCAGAGAGCACCTAAAGTTATTTTAGATAGGAGTGCAGCCACACACTTTAATCTGAAAGTATTTAAGTTGGTTAAACCTATAATTCAGTTTCTTTTCCACGTTCAAAATTCTGTGTGGGAATGCTTGCAGATAAATCCTGCTCTCCATGCTTGTGATTTCTGGATTGCAGTCCATGTTTGAAAACTGTCCCCACAGCTGCACACAGGCATGCAGTCCGTCTGGAAGGAGTGGGTGGAGGAAAGTGTGGGGTGCCTGATTCCTGCCTTGGCTCTGCAGCAGCAGAGGAGTCAGCATGAGAGAAATGTTCACCCAGGTGTGTGTGAGGTCACCTGCCTTGGCCTCAGTGTTCAGCAGGAGCTCTGCCTCTGCTGGCAGCCTGGAGAGCCTCCAGAGCACCCCGAGACCTGCCTGCCCACTGCCACCTCGCCCAGGGTGTCCTGCACAGGGCCAGACTGTGGGAGCCTCCTGCCTCCTACCTGGCAGGAGATGTGCCAGAAGCTTGCTGAAACGTGGGAATGCTGCAAGATCAGAAACAATTTTGGCTTTGTTTCCAGGATTGCACTGCCTGTGAGCCTGGCGGGAGGGAGCACGGGAAGAGCAGAGCCGGCATTCAGCTTCCCTGGCTGGATGGGCAGCTGGCATCCCTGAAGCCAGCACAGATAAATGCATCTCCTGTTAGTGGTGATGTGAAGGGCTTTTCACAAGGAAAGCAACCTAATGAAAAATAATCAACAGCAAAACCTATGCAAAGAATGCATGACATTTCAATCAGCGTCTGTGTGTGCGTAATCAGCGCTAAACCTTGCCAGCTGCAGGTAGATTAGAAAACTCACCTAAACAGTAGTTTTTGCTGCATATTCCTTATTATAGCATTAGAGAAACCAAACACAAGTGAGGAATTTTTTTTAAAGTAAAATCTGGCACCTTTTACACAGTGAGCAAACACACATACAGATCTGTGTATCTCACATGATTAGAGATCGCACATCTGTCTTTCTCAACCACTGCTGGAATGAGGACTTTAGCATGCAACCAAAGGGTATTTTCCTTCCTAACCACATGCTGCTTGGCTAAAAAAACTGATAGGTAACACTCACCTTTAGCTTGTCATAGCGGTCACTTAAAGCTGCCACCTGATGGTCACGGTGCCGCCCGACCAGCTTACACAAGGCACAGATTAACTGGTCATCAGTCACACAGTACATGTTAACTTTCTCGTCCTCATGCTCCAAGCACATTAATCCCCTGATGTGAGAGTCCGGGATAGGCTCGATGAGACGGTGGCCGGTGAATGGCTTCTTATTGGGGTGAGTGGCTTTCAGGCACTCCTCGCAGTAGGACACCTCGCAGGTAACGCAGGTTTTCACCGCCTCCTGGGCAGGGTCCTGGTCGCAGAACTGGCAGAGCACCTTCTCGCAGGACGACATGCTGTTGTTATCGAACGCCCGCTCCCGGCGGGTCTCGCTGGGGGAATTGGGCCCACTGACCGAGGCTTTCTGAAACCTGTCGATGATGTTCTGCAGGGTGACGTTGCGCTTGAGCCCGTCTAGACCGCGCTGGCTGAGGGTGATGACATAGCGGCAGGTCGGGCACTGGAAGGCGGTGATAGACTCCACCGGCTCGTTGGTGGCGCAGTGGGAGACCAGGATGCGGTGAGCGCAGTTGAAGCAGAGGCTGTGAGCGCAAGGCAGCAGCAGCGGGTCTTCAAACAGCTCCAGACAGATAGGGCAGGTCAGTTCTGACTCCAGTGTTTCCATCTTCAGGCAAAGCTTTCCTGTGGTGTCAGCGAAATCCAGGGAAGCTGATCAGCTATCTGGAAACACATGTAAAATTCGATTAGGCAAGAGAAAACATGAGGGGTCAGCCATGGGGGGTTGTCAGCTTTCGCCACTGGTCTATCAACCCACCATGCCAGGCGGGAGAGCAATCAAAAGTTTTGAACACACATCAAGGTATTGAAACAGTTTTATTTCCCCCCGTCTCTGTTCACTTAAGAATGAAATATGCAAACGTTCTTAATTATTTTATCTTTCTCTTTCACAGGATCAAGGAAAATAGCAGATGTTTCTGTGCATTATTAAAACCCCAAATGATGAACTTCAAACAGCCTGTTACAGTAAAATTAGATTTATTTTGCAAATTCTGTTTTTGACTTCACTCATCTATTAAGAAAACTTAAAAAAGAATCCTTCCATTTTGTGTGGCATTGTGCAAGGATTAGTCCAGAGTATTATAACTGATAAACTTAAAATCTCTATTAGCATTAAGAGTTATTTTATCAGACTGAAATTTGCACTTGCTACTATAGCAATAGCGCAGCATTTAGAGTAGGTGTTTATTTGTGCAAATATATATATGCGGATATGACCACAAAGTTTCTAGCATGTGATTTCCTACATATATGTATGATATGTATCATATACTAATATACTCCTATGTATTTCAAGAACACATGCAGCTGTATTTATGTGCACCTATATTTTTGTGCATATATACCTGTATAAATACTCCAAAAATATATCACATACATGTTTATAGTGAGATTAATACAGCCATGGGAGCACACAGTGTCGTGACTGAAAAGCCTAAATGAAGATGAATTAGGTAGATGCCAAACAGTACTTTAGCCCAAATTAGTGATGATCCCAACCTCTAATGCAAGAAAAGCCTCTAGACAGTAAGATAGTAAAATATAGTGAGACAGTGAAATGTGGCATTTGCCTGGGAGGAGTTTGTGTAAGTATCCACCTTTGTATGAGTTCTCTCTATTGCTAAAACACACAAACTATGGCTTTAGTGACCTCATTAAAACCACAAAGTGGATTTGGACTAGAATCAATGATTTTTGAATGGAAGGCATGGGATTTTCTGGAGAAGGCAGCAGTACACCCCCATCAGAAATCAACTGAAACTTCATTTTTCTTCTTTTCCTGTGCTCAGTGTTACAGAGAATGGTTTTGAAAGAGTCGCCCTGCACGACTCTCCCTGCCTAAGCTCCCGTCAAGGGCCTGTCACTGCTGCAAGCAGACAGGTCAGTGAAGCAGAAGCAAAAGCTATGCTTCACACTCACAGAGCTATACCTCTTCACAGGACAATCTATTTAAGCTTTGTTGCTCATAACTGAGGACAGCTTCAGATGGCACAGCTGCATCGTCTTTACACTGTAAAGTCATTGTTTAGTTGTGTGAACTCTTGACTCCTCCCCTGGCCAGGGAAAAAGACAGAAGGACAAGAATCCTCCACAAACAAATCTTGATTCATTAAGGGTGAGAAAAGCTTAGGACTCATTAGCAGCCTTGGGAACCAAGCGTGCTTGAATCTTCTGTACTTCATGACAATTAGTGTGGGGAGCGTGGTGGCAGTGACAGGAATGCTACCAATAACCCCAACACAAACCAAAGCAAAGAGGAAAGTTCAGCAAACAGAGGCAAGGTTCAGACTTCACCATTGGTATTTCGTCCTCCTTGCTGTGTGGGAAGAGCAGCAAGGCGTCTATTCCAGAGGTATGCCTAGAAATGAGGATACTTTGCCTCTTTGCACTAATACATTCTTTTATTCTGCCAAGAAATCTGAGCATTTAAAAAATGCACTGACCCCATCACAAAATTTTCTTTCCTGTATCTTCCATGATGCTGATCTTTTGTGAAATTAAGTTCAGTTTGCAAAAGACTAATTCATTTATAGCTATCCATCAGCTGCCATAATTGCATGGAGCATCTGGTCAAAATTAAACGTCTGGAAATTTAATATAAGCAGGAAGACAACTCCCCTCTCATCCATAGCCATACAGCACAGAAGAGATTAAAGCCTTTTCTGTAAATGAAGACCAGTTTGTCTTTCCTCCTCTTCACTCTCTGTCTCACAGAAGTCCCAGAAGATCAAAATCTCATTCATGTTGTTTGAATCCCTTCCACACCACAACTGTCTGTCTCATCATCCCCTTATCCTTATGCTCCACTGGAAAAGGGAGAAAGGGATTTGGGTTTGGCAGGAGACAATGTTTAAAAAGACAAACTAATCATTGCTCATCTGTTGGCAGCCCTGTGAAAACCTGCCAGCCTTTAAGGTTTGTTTCTTAGGACCATGTTCAGAATGCAAGGCTTTCTTCTATGTTAATCTTTCTGTTAATTCCTTCTGCTCATCATGTGCCAGTTTCATTCATTCTGTTTCTCTCTTAAAGCACTTTTTTAAAGCAAAGGCTTTTTTTATGGTATTCATAGAAAAGAGAGGTATAGTTAAACAGCTAGAAGCAGCAGTTGAACATTTGCATCACTGCCTCATAGAAAGATGTTTGAATCACCATCGGGGCTCTACACAAATACCACCATCTCAATTGATGACTAGCTCTAATCTATCTGACCTGAATGAGCAGCAGCTGAGCCCTAACTAATGCTATTCAGAATGAGCAAGGGTGCCAAAATCTGATCTCAGACTGTAAATGTCTTGGAATAAGAACTTATCTTCCAAGGTAAACAAAGCTGAGCACACTGATAGAAAAGAAAAAAATTATATTTTCCTGTTTTCTTTTGCAGTTGCAAATAAGTCAAAACACACCACATCCATGACTGAATAATTAAACCTTTGAGAGCCCCTCACCAAAGACAGGCTGCATTTTCTGGACAATCAAATGATTACTCTAATCCACTGCAATTCTGCTTTCACTTTTGAGTAGGTGCCTAAAGTACAGATCAGTGTGCTGATGATCCAGCTACAAAATCTTTCAAATTCACTGACCCTTGCTTTAAGGTTCCATATTGAGTTTGGGTTTTTCTCTCTTCCTTGAGAATGGTAGAGAATCCATAGCTACAGAAAACTGGAAGATTAGGCAGAAACACAATATGCGTTGTTTATATATGCATATGGTTGTATTCCATATTCAACCTAGCTCAGAAATAGAAAGGCACATAGCCTCCAGACACAGAAAGGAATGAAGGAATTTCATGTACACAATTTCCTACTTGCAGAAATATGGAATTACTGGCAGAAAATTATATTTCCAAAAATGTCACTGAAATTACAAATATTCTTTTTCTACCCATAGGTACTTTTAAGAGAATATATCAGAATAAAAGATTGTCAAAACAAATGTTATTTACATATTAACAACAAAAATAAACCTAAGTAGTTTTGAATTTGTTGTATCTCCCCAGGCACATCTTGATTAGCTATGCAGTATATTATAAACATGCCCTAAATAAAATCCCAACATTAATCTAGTTCATTGCAAAATTCTACTAACACTACTAGCATCTCTGTACCTCTGCTTGTAAACATGATATATTTTTTAGGTGACATTACACCTTCATTTGCCAAGACACAGCCCAGTGGCAGCAGTGGGATAACTTCCGAGATAACAGATTTAGGAAGGGAAAATGAATTAATTGCAGCCAGAGAAGAAGAGAGTGAGAGTATGTGAGAAAAACAGCTCTGCAGACAACAAGGACAGTGAATAAGGAGAGGAAGGAGATGCTCCAGGTACAGATTTCCCTGCAACCTGAAAGGAATAGGATGAATGTGTCTTCACAAACAGAATGGTGTGAATCTGCTTGTAGGGCCCAGGGACTTGTAGGTAGAGAAGTAACAGGAGAAACCCTGAGTTTCAGAAAATGTTACTAATTGACATGGAAACCTGCTCAGCCAAGGTCATGCCAAGTTTCTGAGCTTAGAGAAGAACAAAGATTTAATAGAGCTGTGTTATACAAAGGGTATGTGTGTTTATGCATGCATATTAACGGGAACATATAATAGGTGAATTGGGAAGTCTGTACCTTTCCAGTGCCTTAGCCAATGGGGAAAGGGAGAGGGTGACGTAGCCAGGAAAAGTGGGATGAAAAGGAGGCTGCATCCTCCAACAATTTGAGAGACCCCATGGAGACATTCCCTATGTCCTCTACCTTTGTTCATGAATAAAGTTACAGAACACTTCTGCCTTGTTTCAGGACATAAATTTCTGGCAGTATGCATTTTTCCACACACACCCATGGTGAAGATAATGATGAGGCAGGCTGTTCCCCTGCAGCCTGCAGAAGTTCATGGTGGAGTAGAGACCCACCTGCAGCCCTTGCAAACCTGCACATCAGAATAGGTGAAGGCCAAATGGAGTCTGGGACCCTGTGGGAAGCCCATGCTGGAGCAGGTTCCTGGCAGGACTTGTGATCCTGTGAGGTCCCTGCATTGGAACAGCCTTTCCTGAAGAATTGCACATTGTGGAAGGGACCCACACTGGAGAGTTTGTAAAGAATTGCACTCTATGGGAAAGATTCATGTTGCAAAAGTTCTTGTAGGAACTGCTGTCTCCTATGGGATAGACCCCACACCGGCGCAGGTAAAGGGTGTGAAGAGTCCTCCATCTGAGGAGGGAGTGGCAGAAAATGAATGTGTAATGTACTGACTGCAACCCCCATTACCCATCTCCCACTGCTGTTAGGGAGAGCAAGAAAAATCAGAAGTGAAATTAAGCCTGGGAAGAAAGGGTGGAGGAAAAGGTATTTTATTTCTCATTATCTGATTTTGATTTGATTGGTAAAAAGTTAAATTACCATAAGTTCACGTGCATAAGGCGCACCGGAGTATAAGGCGTAATTCCGGGTTCTCAGCAAGGCCCCGTACTTTGTCCATGTATAAGGTGCACAGGCGTATAAGGCGCACCTGTTTTTTGCAGCGAGGATTCATGTGCAACGAAGTAACAAATTAGTAACAGAATACTGTCAGGTGCTCAATTTGCAAACAGTTGTCACAGATTGGTATAGCCTTTAAACACAGCCCCAGGCACCCTCCCCATGCTGTGGGCCCCCGCACTCCTGCCCCTGGGGGCTGCCTGTGCAGCACGCACTTCCAGGTTGGCAAATTTCCGAACTTTGTTCACATATATCATGCACCGGCCTATAAGGCTCACTACTGGGTTCAGATTGAAATTTCAGTCAACAATGTGCACCTTATATGTGTGAAATTACTGTAATTTTCCCAAGTCAGGTCTGTTTTACCTATGACAATAACTGGTGAGTGATCTCTCTGTCCTTACCTTGACCCATTCATTACATTCATTCTCCCTTGCTCAGCTGAGGAGGGGAGTAACAGAGCAGCTTCAGTCAGCACTTGGCAGCCAGCCAGGGTCAACTCACCACAAGTATAAAACAACACTTACAAATGAAATTGTCAAAAATTCTAGGATATTGAGATCACTTTTGGTCAGTAAAACACAACAGAATTCTCCCCACACTGAATAAATCCCTACCTACTACAATGAAGTTAGCAGGCAATGTTTTAGCATGCCACACAGTGTCTCCTGCTTTTCTTCTATTCCATCTAGTCCTACAACCCTCAGGACAGGTGAGAACAGAATCTATCAGGAGTGGAAAAGCAATGGAAAATCATGTCCTGCAAAATTTCACTTTCTACTTTTGTAAAGGTGGAGGTCATGGCATGAATAAAGCTGTTTCATTTCATTGTAGTGAACTCAGGCCTATTGTAGAAGGAAGCAGCTGTAGGCCATTCCAGAATTTTAAGCATTTAAGTAGCTTGGGGCAGAAGAATTGAAGCCGTGACATGTTCCAAAATTTTGTGAAAATCCTATCTGGTAAAATCACAGTTTGCAGTGGTTTGGTGAATTATAGCCAAAATATGCCTAAGCAAGCTTAAAAAGCATTTTTCCTAGTCATGTTTTCTAACAATTTACTGGCTTAAGACTACTATGGAATGGCTGCTATAGTAAGGCTGTTTCAATCCTGCTCCATCAAACTCATATGCAGTATGGACTCAAGACCACTGGCTAATTTAAAGATTGAACAACTGAAGATTAAGTAATTTTCTTGAAAACACTTGGCAACTTTTCCAGATGGAGAATGAAATGTATTAAACTGCCATTATACGAATATGAAAAGAAATGTAATACAAAATATAGGTACGTAAGTATGGAGTGCAATGAGTTTTGAATGCATATGTGTGTCCATGCATGTATGTATCCTAGGTTTATAGTACAAGGGGAATTGCACTATTCCTAAATAATCTATGGAATGCTCAAGCTGGTTACTACCATAATATGGAGCTGTAGTTTTCAAAGTCACAATATTTTGCTGTTAAGTGCACAATGAAAGTAAAATTTTTAATTTTTGCTCTTGTGATAAACCTACTTCAGGCTATAAAAAAGTCTCTCAGCTTTCAATTTCTTCTGGTAACAGTAAAAAAAAAAACAAAAAAACAAAAAAACAAAAAAAAAAGAGATAAAAGGAAATACTATTCTTTTTGCCATTTTCTATCTTTTTCTAGGGTATACACAAAATTGTCTAGGGAACAACTTTTCTTTCCAACGAGTGAATATGATTGTTCCACAGTGTTTTCAATCAACATTTCAAATGCGATCAAACCAGTGAAATCCTGCATAGCCCAGGTGGTCCTGAGTCCATCACAGATTTTACCTTCTGCAGCACGGATATTGAAGCTTGTGAGCATTCATGATGCTAACAATGTGCCAACAGTACAGCTAGTGAGATATTCAGTGTAGTTTGTGTGAGTAGTGCAGAAAGAACTAATAATCCAACATCAGATTTTTTTAGAAATGTTTAATGGAAACTTCTATAGCAGTAAAGAAAGCAAGCTGCACGCACCCTGAAGCAAGCAAATACTTGTTTTCCCACTGGCTTTTATCAAAGCGGTGAGAATTAATAAATATTCAAAGGATGGTGTCTGTTCAACAGCTCCCCATATGCAAAAATAAATGATCAGCATGAAAGAAAATTACTAGCTCATCCTATTCATACATTTGCATTGACAGAAGAATGATCATCTGCCTTGTCTAGTAGTTACATGCAGCGTTTCCGTAATGTTGAGATAGTTGTTTGCAACATTTAAATGACATCAATACAGCAAAAACACACCTGCCATGCTCTTTGCAGTGCTATGAAGCCTTGACAACATCCCTTTCTGGTTGAAACATATGCTAGTAGGAGAATATATTTTTGAAAAGATGAACCCTGTTATGTTATTCAGTGAGACAAGAACATCTCACAGAATTAAGGTTTTTGGCACAACATCACATATTCCTTCTCAAGGGAGATAAAACAATAACTAAGGCCCAAAAACTAACAGACTAGGAAAAAAATATTGTCCTGTAAATCCCAAAGCAATCAATTAATTGCTGATTTGATATTATATATAGTAATATATTAGATACAATATACAAAATGCAATTAGATACAAGTTTTTGAACTCCTGTAGCTTTACATTCTTTAGAAACAAGATTAAATATTTCCTCAAAATTCTTCAGGCGAAGGAAAGCAATGAATTGTTTAATCTTTAGCACATGTGAATCAGCACTGACCTCCAATTAAATTTATGGTTGAGGGTGTGCTCCAAAAACCTCCTCAACTAAATTTGCACTCTTCATTTGAGAAAATTGTATTTATTCTGGGGTATACCATAGCTATATAGGAGCCAATATCAGGTTCACATCTTGGTCTGACACTGGCAGCATGTAAAACAACTGGGGCAACCTCAAAAACTTACCAAAGGGGACAAATTGCTGTGTACCACACCATCCCTTTTTTCCTCACTCATTTCAAGCTGAGAGCTTCCTTGATATAGATGCCACTCCACAATGAAAGGAAGGTAAAACAATTTTACCCACCCAAACCCACCAGTTTTCATAAAGATTTGGTTGCAGGGTAGAGCTGGAAATCTCCCTTGTTTCCCCAGCTTGTGAAATGTCTTAGGTGACACAGTACATCCTGATTTTTCACACAGATGAGACAGCAACAGAAATACTCAGACATTGTCTGTTCCAACACATCCCTTTTAGTCACAAAGGGTCGCACTCAGATGTTAGTGCAGCTTGGAAACTCTGGAGCCGTTCAGCTACTGCGAGTTTTCAGAGGTCTTAGGGTGGCAGAAAGAAATGAATGCATTCTCTTCCCAAGTTGTTCAGAATTCCTTCCCCACAGCTAAGTAAAGGGAATCATGGGCACTAAAGTTCACAATCATTGTCTTCACCTAGATAATGACATTTTAATTTCTCACAGAAGAATATTAGGGTCTAGTTTCTTATCAGAAAGAGTATTTAAAATAATGACAATAAATGTCCCAGGAGCTGGTACAGGTATAAAGGTGTGACCTCAACCCACCACAGAGAGCTCTGAACTTAAACTACCAGCAAGATGTATTTTTTATGAACTAAAGCTCCTTATATTTATAATCACATTACAAAATGCACGTTGTTAACCTGTCACTGTCCTGTTCCCTGGTCCTCATATGTGATCCTCAAAAGAGCCTATAAAAGATTTTTTTTTAGAGGAATGAACACATTTTTTCGGAGTTCAACTCTGCAGATTTACAAAGAATATAAAGAGATTCTGGCTATTGCAAAAAAAAAAACCAACACAAAAACAAACAAACAAACCCAACCAAAAAAAACAACAAAAAAAGCAAACCAACCCTACTGTTTAACACTGAAAAGTACCTTCTAATTTATTCCTGCTGTACTCTCAGTACACTGAATTCCCTAAGATCAATGCTGTATTTAAAAATCAAGATTTTAATCCGGTCATAGAAGGGAAATTAGCTGTGAACCAAAGGAAGATGGGAGATAAGAACAAATTATATCTGTGCTCTGAAGGCTATCTGTTCTAGACCCTGACAATAACCTGTCGTCAGTGGAGGAAACACTCAGCTCAGGCTTCCTGGCCTGAGAATAATAATAATGATAATGATAGTAATAATAATAATAACAACAACAATAATAGTAATCAGCAGGAGGACCACTCCATTAGGAAGGAGAATCTTCACACAGGCCCTGGCCAGACCCTGAGTCCTGCTCTGGGAGCGTTCTGCTAGCAGAATGATTTTTAGGAGCATTCTGCAGGTAAGTAGACCAGAACAGAAATCTGCAAGTACCTGGTAGTAAATCCCTAAGAGAAACAAAATGAGAATGCAGTCCTTCTCTCTTGCTGTATAGTGGTTCATAAATGCAAGTGGTGACTTTCATCTGAATGGGTCTCTATAAGGTCCCTTGGAAATTAGTTGAAAGAAATGGCCATGTCTAAAGCCAACCGATTTAAACTATTTGAGATTATCTTTGGTATTAAGTGATCTGTGCTTTCTAGATATGTTTATTTTATTCCACGTATGAAAGGAACTTAAGAATCTAAAAAATTAGAACTACATAACTAACAAGCAGCTCTTTCCAGTGTTCTTGAGCTTTAGAAAGAGAAATCAGGGAATCTAACATCTATTCTTTTTTATTCGTATGTACTCAACAATCACTTGTTTAGCCAAATTTTATTCCAATAAATATTTTCAAATATCTTAAATTTCTGTTGTTCTCTAGTTAAAAATGCACCAGGAGACAGAAAACTGAGATGAGTTGCAGGAGGATGGTGTCAGAGCAACCTCTTTCCACTAAGCAGGGATTTTTCTGGATTTGGATAGTTCTGCTTCTGAATTACTGTATCGATATCACCAATAGGCCCCTCAAATAAAAGGTTCTCAGTATCACTCGCAAAATAGCTTAGGAGCTTTTAGTAGAGGGAAAAGACAATATCTTAATTATTTAGATGTTCTTTGTCAATGACATAAAAAAGCCTCACAGTTTATCTAAAAAAAAAAGAAATAGAAGAAAATTTTACATTTCCTGTCAGCTGGCAAGCAAGTCAGACTTAATGTAATAACTAGAGTAGCGCTTGAGAAAGAGTTGCTGGTATGCATCTGCACAGCTTCCCTCTTTTCTTCCAACAGCTTTGTAAATACCTACTTTCAAACATCACTGAATGTCATCCTCAGACAACAGATTTTCTTGAACTATTTTACTGGGAAAAATCACAAGATGATTCTTTACCTATGAGCTATACATGCTTAATGTATACTGCATTTTGTGGATTTTCGTGGATGTAGAATTTGCATACAAAATAATCATAATGACCAGATCACCAGTCTCAGCATACCGGTGCCAAATACACATCCTTTGAAGAAACATCACCCCTCAGCCATCATACTTGAAGCATGTCACTGCTTTAGGTTATGTGACTTCATCATTCACAAATAGATAAATGGAATTTGAAAGATTTTGTACAAGGAATTAAGCAGGCTTCAGGGAATGATTATATTTTAAAATTTTTTTTTCTGATGTAAACATGTATCTCAGCCTTCATCTGTTATTTTAAAAACAGAATTATAATGTACCAGATGTTGTTAACACTATACAGATGCTAATGCCCCTTTATCTCTCTAACTGGTTTTATGACAACTAACAAGACAATAAGTCCTTGTTTGAAAACACAAGATGAAAAATGTTCCATTTTTTCCAGACTTTCCAGTACCAAAAAGATAATTCATCACAGCAACAGAGCAAACCTCAACTCCTCCCTACGACTGCTAAACACATTATAAAATACTTCCTAAATGACTCGCAATGGCAAGCAAACACAAACACATCTGCTCCAGTCCCACAAAGCCACCCAGCCGCATACCCACCGCTGGATCCCGCCCTACATCTTCTGTGGGAAACATTTCTGCAGAGACAGGGACCACGCTGACCCTTCAGACACCACAGCAGCCCCCACCACTGTCCCAGCAATCCTGTGGCAGCACTGACTGCGTCTGTGACTGCAAGACAGTTGTGGCTGAAACACAACAGGAAAATCTCCCCTACAATTGCAGGAAAACCCGCTCCACCTAACCGCCTCCGCCAGGATCCGTGCTCCTGAAGCCAGCCCTATGTGCTGCACCCACGGCAAAACACCTCCTGTCCCTCCCCAGGGCCAGCCCTGGTGGGGAGAAGGCAGGAAGACATGGAGCAGAGCATCCCAGCAAGCCACCAAGGCTGTGGTGGGACAATGTCCACTCATGGCTAGGGTGAGCTGAGCTCAGCCCTGGGCAATTAACCCTCCTGCAACAGGAGGCTGGCTTGGACTCGCCAAGCCTGCCACGCTCAAAAGAAACACTTCCATATTTTCCACTCTCCAGAATGGCAGAACTCTGCACGACTTGCGGCAAATAATTACTTATTTTTGTCTGTTTTCTCCAAAAGTGTAACTGTGCAAAGTCTAGCGAGACTTTGCCAAAAGTGAGGGCAATTTGAGAGAGTACAGCACCTGTGTGAAAGACTTCTTTTCCTACAAACACCACAGAGACCCTATTGTTTGAGATTCACAAGGTGAAACACAAGATGACAGCAGTTGCTTAATTTTATTTATTTATTTTTTTAATTTTACTTTAACTTGCATGTAAGGAGCAAACTGCAACAGGAAACTGCAAATGCTTTACCAAAGTGCCCGGGAGGAATCCTGACTGAATCACACCAGACATTTGGTCTCCAACAAAGGTGTTAAAAAAATCACACAAAGTGGAAACAGCAGGAAAGAATTGCTTCCTTGTGTTCTCCGTTTTTCATGTTGCAATGCCCTCTTTCATACAATGGTAACACAACAAAGTGAAACAAAACATACCTCAGACATCAGAGCATAAGATTGCAAACCCACACTTGTCCTAGATTTTTCTTCCATAGAAGAGCCTGCACTTTGTTCTTTTGAAGCAATAAACAACTGTTGTGATTATTTAATTTCCTATTCATTTCATTTCCTTGAAACAATAGACCAGAGACCTCATACAAATGCATGTTCTTCATAAGGTTTTTAAAGCTTTTTGCTGGCAAAGTCTGTTAACTTGCATGTGGAATAGCAGCTTCTATCAGGCAAACTGAGCAGAAAACAAGACAGATGTGCAGAGGGATTGCAATTATTAGAACCCTTTTCCATGATATCAAATGTCCATGGATAACCTACAGTCAAGTCAAGTTAAAACAGTCCAGTAGGAGCCACAGCCCAAGTCCTAGAGAGAAGAATTTTAGATTCCTCAATACATATCTTGTTCTTGATCTTTCATTAAACAGCATCATGTAGTTTTTCTTTGGACTATCTGTCTAGCCATGCTGGCTTATACACATTTGTGCTCAACCAGCCCAAACGATTTTTGATTCCGTGATTATCAGATGCTGTCCTGCTACTCTCTTTGTCCATGTTATAGTTAGTCTGCCTTTTCATGACCTTTGCTTGCAGACAACCAGCCACAGTCTGAAGCAGTTTCAATGAACAAATATTTTTTATATTTAAATCTTATTCAGTCATAAAAGTGATGCCAATTCCAATAATCTTAAATTTGCTGATACATGCGCCTTAATTCCTGAATGACTTTTACTTCAGTTTGAGGGTTACACTTCATGAGTTACAATAGACAACACTAAGGGAGATTTCATAATTAGAGCCAAGTATCTCTGTGATGTTTTATCAGCAAAGGCTTCAGAATATTTTTCACATGTGCTTATGCACATATACACATATATGTATGCAAGTGAATAATTATGAGTTCAAACCATGGCCTCAAGGTTGTATTTCTATTACTTGTGATGCCAGCTTGAGTTATCATTCAAGAACCTTACCTTGAAGTCATCTAACAAATATCCTCTGCTATACTAATCTCCATTCTTCCATTTTTGAACTCAAGTGTGGACTATAAAATAGATGTCTTCTAGCCTTCCTCCTCTTCAATACCTATTGAAATTAATGAAAACCTCAATAGAGGTGTCTTTAGACATAAAGCCAGATTCTCATATAGCAGAAGGTCTGAGAGTCATGGCTGAATATAATCAAATTACCACAGTTTAACAAGATATCATCTCTGGTGCTCAGAGCCAACATATCTGTGCATTTGTGTTCTTATGATAGCTACCAAGAGCTTTGGTGAACTTTATAAAGGAAATAAAAGATATTTCAGCCACCAATAGCTCCTTTCTGCTGAAACTTACCACCTTCACCACAGAATCAGTAGATTTAAGTGCTGAACCACAGCTCGTGTTTTTCTTTGCATGGTATAAACTACAAAAAATGATTGCTTAACGTGTGTATGGTTGCAATAAGTTACAGCAGTGAAAAAAAATGGGTAGCTTGTGACGATAATTTCTTAAACTATGTCAAAAGATTCATTGCATATCAATTGGCAATGTCCCTAGTTCAAACAGGATGTGAAAAAATTCAGTCTATGACTCTGAGCTAATACATTGCTAGAGAGATAAGTTACTGTATCTAAATTTAATACAGCTTAAGGCTCAGAGACTTAATGAAATCCATCTATTGACCCTCTGCAAAATTATTCCTTCATCATGCATGGGTTCTAAAATCATGTATTTCTGATGCCAGTCTCCAAACTGTGTCTATTTACTGTGCAGCCACTACTTTTTGTCTTTTTTTCATGGAGAGGGAACATACATCCTTAGATTGATAGGTGGTGCTGCTGCTGGGCTCTTATGTCAAACAATTAGTCCCCTGTCTTCAGAAAGCAGGTGCCATAGTGTAGTATAATGGCTCATATTGAAACTCTAGTATTAACAAATGGAACAAATACGATAACGTCTGCAGTTTGTAACTTTTCCACAGGCAAGCACAATCACATAAATTACAGTAATTTCACGA
>VRYO01002772.1:72911723-72978559 GCA_009812075.1 Sialia sialis
GGATTCTTCAATGAAAAAGGTGCGGCTTATAATCGTGAAATTACTGTACTCATTCTATACAGCTAATCATAGGATTCTATGATGAAGAAAACCAACAACAGTGGATTGGTTAAAAATAGGATCTCCCCAGTCTTTCTTCTCTTGCCATATGGTCAGTCAGCACAGAGGGGCTGATCCGAATGACATTAGCAACTCACATTTTTCTGAACAGAGTGAGAGCAGCCTCACTGCTGTCCTTAACAGCATGTCTGAGATGCAGGGTTTTCCTGCTCCAGGCAAACATCTTCAGTACATTTCTGACTGGCCACATCCTCTGCTCATTCCAAGTGAAGGAATTGGAGAAAATACAGATGCCCCTCCCTTAGAGTCAGCATCTGCACCTTGCAATTCTCTGAACAGCAAGGACATAAAAGGAAAAAAAAAAAGGAATCTGGCTTTTGGGAAAATTAAGAAATATCATGTCACTAAGCGAATTTCATGTAATACAATTAGAGCTATTTCTTAGTATGAAATTGTTTCACATGAATGCTAATTGCTAACTATCCCTCAAATAGTTGTTTAATATTAACTGTTCTTTGAGCTACAAACCTCCTCTGGTTCATTGATGGAACTCTTAAGACATTGATAATCACTGCATGCAGGAATGCCATTTCCCCCCAGCAGCTTCATTTGTATTTAAATATCATTTGAATTTGACCTAATAACCATACTATAAGTGACCCAGCATTCAGGCTCTTTGGAGAAATGCAAAACTGTAATTTCAACAGCAGCATGTGATTCTAAAATACTTTATCCCTTGATAAAGGAGAAATGTATGGTACTATTTGAACAATTATAAATTGTTCTATCAATTATCATATTTCCCCAATTTAAACAAAAGCCTATGTTTCTAAACTTCAAAGAAAACCACAAACAAAAAAATCCCCTTGTTTAGAATATGCAGCAGCTGCTTGTAAATTTGGGGGTAGGTAAGGGAGAGAGAAAAGGAGAAAGAAAAGCTACTCCCACTGCTATGCAGAACTTGCTTCTAACAATTCCATATGATCAGTGAAGCCTCTTGCTTAGTGCTGCATTTTGGGGTTTGGACAGAGAAAGAAGATTAATTGCTCTGTTCTAAATTGTTAGATTAACAACACAGCACTGAATTCTAATCTGACCCCCTGAAGGACATTGAGGGAATGATCAGAGCAGGAGTATGAAAACATCAGTTGAACCTCACTATCAAAATAGGTTTGAAGAATATCAAATGTGCAAAGATATGTTTAAAAACAGGGGTGTGGGGGGAAATAACCCAGTGAAAAGCACAGGAACTTGATCCTTTTTTTGTTTTCTCCTGCAGCATATACAAAAGGATTGTTTACCCTTTCAATCCCATCACATGGAAAAGGTTTTGTATTTAAAAAGTGAGAAACTTGTTTTCTTTCCCTTTGTTGTTGACTGCTTTTTAGCAGTATGATGCCAAAACAAGGTTGAGCTGACACTTACTAAATATGAAGCCTGAAGTTTTTAAACACATCTTCTAAAGTCTCTTCCAGAGTATTTGAAAAAGAAATTAATCCTAAACTGTGGAAAGGATATTGGGACCTAAAATTTAGACAACCTCAAAACTTTGGAAGGTTTAGGTATTAGTTTTGAGGCTCTTGGCCGCATCTAAATCCCCCACTGTTTTATATTTTTAAAATCATGGATTTTTTAGCATAACAGGTAGATTAGTGTCTTTGGTGGAGATGCTTTACAAAGAGGATGTCTGATTATGATTAACCTCCATGTGGTTCTATTCTGAAAACTGGGATAAAGATTTAACTTTACCAAACTTGACAAACTCTGCCTGAACCTGTTCCTGTTTTTATACCATGGTCACAAGGAGCTGTATTAGAGAAGAAATTTAAATTTGTTTTCCTATGCATTGAAATATAGCCCTTTGTATAATGGGAAGATTATGCGGTATTAATGAGTAATAATATGAATCCACACTTCAGTAATTACAAGTGTATTTTAGTTCACGCTTGGCTCCCAGTTTTGCTGAAACTTCAGTTCTGTTTCCAGCTAAAGCCAGAGTTCAACAGCTTTCTTTGGAAGGGAGCATCTTCTTACTGAAAACAGTAGTGGCAGTTGCTCTGCAGACACTAAGAGATAGCATCAGGTACAAGGATTTCTTGGGAATACTAAATAAAGTTAAGCACATTGACAAATACTTAGAGGATTATAACCAAACAAGTTCATGCTAATGAAGTAATCTTTGGTCCTGAGGGTATTGTATATTGTGTTCCAGTGATGTTCATATATTAACTGTACCAGGATATCTTAAAAGAAGTAAGGATCATTAGCAAATTAAAATGAATAGCCTTGAAAAGTATTAGTAAAAGAAAGCTGTGCCTTTTTAAAAAGAGCACTAACTTCTGAAAAGCAAAGCCTCAGAGAACTCAAATCCTTGCCTACCAGCACAGGGCCTGTTAAGTGAATTAATTACCTTTTTGATTTCCAAAAACTTCAGGATAGGTACTCTTGATGTACAGAGAAACATATAAATATTTTTGTTATTTTTCTAAAAGTTTGTCAAATGAAGAGATGTAACTATTTACACCCTTTTGTTATTTTTCTAATATTTTGTCAAGTGAAGAGCTGCAACTATTTAGAAATGCAAGTGTGTAAAAGAAAAATATTCTGGATATTCAATGTTCTCAATGGAAAAAAAGTTGCTTAAACCATAAAAATTCTATACTTAGTCTACAGTTAGTTCAAAGACTAATTCTTGTAATGTCACATAAGACAAATTTAGACACAGACCACCAGAGACTGCTAAAGAAAACATCTCTGCAAAGGTCGGCCTTGATTTATGGATATGCTTGATTTATGGATAGATTCAGGTGTTTTGATTCTCCAATGAAATATAAATCACTGTTGTAACCTATTATGTATTACTTTTGTTGCACTACTTACCTGTTCATCTGATTTCTCCTTCATTCAAAACCAAAATTACTTGAATTCATAAACCAATATGGATTGCAAAGAGCATTCTTACAAAGTTCAAATTTTAATTAATGAGCCACAAGAGCCAGGAACACTTGTTAAACAAATATCCCTAATTAATCCCATCAATCACTCTCTAAGTACTCATGATCTGCAAGAAATTAAATAAGCACCAAGTCTTGGAGAGCACAGCCATCATTTTCTCCCATATATTATTAAATTTCCTTTTGTGTCACATTCTACTCCTTATTTTCTTGCCAGTGTTTTCTTCAGGGTGGTGCACCTGCATCTAGACAAAAATAAACACAACTCACTGTCAAATTTCAGATAAAGGACTCGGGCAAGTATTCTTTCCCATCACCCTGAGAGAGGAGTCTGTCACTCAAGTTGTAGGCTCTCCAGAGCTCCTGCACTACATTCCATGTCATGGAGCTTTCCCCAAAAGTAATGCTGGCAATTCCAGCAAGAAAGGAAACTCTACTGTATGTCCTTCTGCTCTTCAAAAGAATCTCCTGCCACTGTAATCTATCATAAAATACAATGTAAACTACAACTAAAAGGGTGATAAGAAGCAGTACTTTTGTACTCAAGCAAGAGAAAGGAAAAAGCTTAAGTAAAAACAAAGTCTAGCAGGTAAACCAAAGAACAAAGGCCCTCATAGTGACTCTAGAAAAACACCCAAACCAGATGGCTGTTAAGCAGCAGCAACATCTTTAGGAAGGAATTTGTATGAAACTTCCAGGTCTTTTTAGCCTAAAAGGAATGACAAAGTCCTCTAACTGGTAGGGGTGTTATACTTCAAGTTTCTGTTAATGAACAGGTCATCACACAGGCAATATGTTTAAAAAGCTAAAGTTCATTCTGTTATTAATGTACTACAGAATACCAGTGGAGTTGACATATTGCAGCCATTAATTTTAATCTCCTTGAATCTGAAATTTTTAATATAGATATGTAATTTCATAGGGAGCAGTCACACTAGATTAACAAAATGTTTTCTTCACAGTTGCCATGGAAAGGCTATGCTCCATAGGAGATGGATAAGGTAAAAGAAAACTGAGGAACAAACCTATTACTGACTGATCCTCTCCCAGGGATACCCACTCTGATGCAGTAGAACAGCGACCCATGTGCCCATCTTCCATTAGTTATTCCTTTGAAAGCCTTTTTATAATATAGCCCTTTAGAGAGTGCCATTGCAGTGAGATCCACTGTCAATTTAGTGTCAGACTTACTGAGCAATAATTTCACAACCTCCCTCCAAAGAAAAACCACCAAAAAATCCTTCCCCCAAAAAACTCCATATTAGTGCTTTACATAGTGAAGATTGAAAAAATTGGGATCTTGATTCTATGCTTTTAATATTTATTGCAAATTCAGTTTTCCATTTGAGATAACATTTATTTGCCACAGCTATCACCACTTTATCCTATCTAGCTCTCTTTAGAGCAAATAGACAAAGCACAAGTCCCTTGAAAACAAAGTTACTGAGCTGTTTTCAGTTGCCAGAAGAGACAGCTGCTATGCTCTGCAATTTTCCTCTCCACTTGTCTGTCCTGTATATATTATCAGCTCAGGAATGCAATAACTTCTTTTCTTCTCTTTTCCTTTCCTACCTTCTTCCTCTAATTAATGCCAACCAGAATAAATGTGTCTTTGTGAACTAGTCAGACGTAGCAGCGGCTGCTCTGGGTAGCAGCTCCAGGTGGCAGTTTGTGCCCCTCCAGTTTTCAGAAAGCAACCAAACAGGTTCAGCAGCATCTGACATCTGAACATGACTAGAGGGAAAGAGAGGAGGGGGAAAAAGCATAGACAAAACAGGCAAAACAACCCACCTTTGGATTACTTTGCACTGATGTCTATGAATCTGTTATAAATTCAACAACTCGATGGCTTTTGTTTAACAAAGAGAATAATGCAGTTTTTTTCTATAACGAGCAAAAGGAATCCACTCAAAAGCTTGAATGATGGACACAGTGCACTTATTAAACAGCAGCCAGGCTACAGAGACTTCTTTTCTGGGAAACCAATCTGGTTGGTAGCTAACTCTCCCTAACAGAAGACTTACTGTATTAAAACCACATACTCTTATAGGTGGATGTAAGGACAAAAATGCCACATTTCTAACTCCTTCTGCTTCCTGCTGGATCAACCAAATAATATCTTCTACCTGCATTTGTCCTAGATGAAAAAATTTCCCTAGCACAACATGAACACTCATCACCTTCCTTCCAGCAACAAGAAATGATGAAAAGGTATTGTATTACTTGAGATTCTGAAGAAAAGAAGTAGCTACAATATGCCACAAAGAACAATTTGCAGCCACTGGAAGTTAGAGCAGAGCAGTTATATCCCATTACACTGATGTGTTAAGGGCTCTTCTCCTGCACTTGTTTTCTACCCCTTACAAGTTCTTTGCCAGCACAGAGAGCCACACCCAAAATGGTGTCAGCATCATCATCTGCCATGGAATCACTTCTGGAATAGAAGCCCATTATTTGATCCATTCACTCCATGATTATGCTTCTTGCGGCTTCTTTTCCACTTTCAGTTAGAAAAAGACAACTTCAGAACTTCAGCCATGTCTAACACCACAAACAGGATGAGCCAGATTAGCATGGGGTGTCTATATTGTCAAGAAACCAGATTGAGAAAAGGCAAGTAGGACAAGGCGCTGGCCAAAAGGAGCAGGCAGGTGACCTGTGTCAAAGAACACATAGCTAAGTTCCTCTAGACACCACAGAACAAAACCTCGTTTTTAGCCATTAAAAAGCTATATACAATTTTAGCCACCTGTTTAAGGTTCTGTCTAGAAAATTGAGTGAAACAGGCACTACAGACTGGCATGGGACCAATCTTCCTTGGGGAATAAGTAGTGTGAATATTTCTTTGTTGGTAACCATCTCTTCCACTAGTAACTTAGAAGAAAACAGTACAGTCAGGATGTTCTGGTTTCCTGACCATCAGACAGCTTCACCAGCCTCCTCTGGAAGAGATGGGAGTGTGTAATGGCAGTGAACATACAGCTATATCCAGTTTATATCATTTCCTTCAAACCCTGCTCAGGGTACCTGGATTACCATCAGGAAAGACTTTCACAAAGGCCAGACCTGCTGAAGCCAAGTGAAAATGGACAGAGCTTGTTTCAATGTACATTTCCGCTTTCTGATAATCTTGCAAATGCACTTGGAAGACTTCCAGTGCAGAGGTGATGGGAAATTCCATCTCAATGACATAAAAATACCCCCACAAGCCAGGGCAAGAAATTAAGTCTGTTTTGACTATCCTTCTTTACCCAATTTTAAATAGCAGTTAAAGCTCATTTCCAGCTCATAAGAACCAAGCCTTAAAACAAGCCTCATAGAAACCACTATTTTTTGCTTGTCTTTCAACTCAATTCAACAATGTTGCATATGTCAAAGGGTCACGTACGTACACCTTATTTATAGTATTTTCTGGAGTAATTTCCTTTCCTAAGCTATGTGCATCTATAGAAAATAAAGATGAGTATAAATCCCTGACAAGAAGTGTGGCAGAGCTTCTGTAAAAAGGCATGTAAACAAGATATGGAAAATGAGGTAGTAGCAACAGAGCCTTCCAAGCTTCCAACTCATATTGGGGTGCCTATAATTCAATGAAACAGCATTATTCCTAAACCAGGGGGAAGGCCAGATTCAGAAGGATTCTGAGAAAGGCTGTGTAAAAACCAACTTTTGCAGTCCTAGATACGTATGATACAGAATCACACAATCAACATGTTGGAAAAGACCTCTGAGATCATTGAGTCCAACCTCTGACCCCACACTGCCTTGTCCACTAGACCGAGGCACTGAGTGTTTCCTTAAACACCTCCAGGGAGGATGACTTCACCACTCCCTGGGCAACTTAGCCCAATGTCCTTTCTGTGAAATCTTTCTTCCTAATGTCAACCTAAACCTCCCTAGCTAAAGTGGCTAAAGACAGTTGTGACCCAAGCACTTTGTGTTGTTGAACCTCATACCATTGGCCTCAGCCCACCAATCCAGCCTGTCCAGATCGCTCTGTAGAGCATTTCCATCCTCCAGCATCCAGCTTTTCCACCTCAACACCCTTGCCCATCTAGGTGTCGCCTGCAAACTGAGGGTGGCCTCAATCCCCTCATCCAGGTCACTGACACATATATCAAAACTGTCCTCAGTACTGAGCCCTAGGAAATGTCACTGGTGATTGTCCCTCAGCTGGATGAACTCCATTCACCACCACTCTCTGGGCTGGTCATCTAGACATTTTTTTCACCCACAAGAGAGTGTACTTGTCCAAGCCATGGGCAGCCAGGTTCTCCAGGAGGATACTGTGGGAAACAGTGTCAAAGCTTTAGTGAAGTCCAGGTAAACAACATCCACAGCCTTTCCCTCATCCACAAGGCAGGTCACCTTGTCATAGAAAGAGATTAGGTTGGTAAAGCAGGACCTGCCTTTCCTAAACCCACGCTGGCTGGGCCAGATTCCCCAGTTGTCCTGTACGTGCCACATGATGGCAATTAAGAGCATCTTCTCCACTTGGTGCTTCACTGGCACCAAGGTCACACTGGCATCACCCTCTTTGCTCAGGGAGGTGTCTGTACTAGGCATTCAACAAAATACCCTCTGTAAAAGATGAGAAACCTCACATTTGCATGGATGGGATGTGTGAGAAACCCTGAGAAATGCACGGATTCAAAATGCAGCAGCACAGCCATCAGTTACTTAAATGTTTAATGTTGAAAGAAGATTTATCCTCAGCAACTCTTTTTTTAGGTAAAAAGAGAACAAGTGGTTTTTTTTCCACATTGATTTTTTAAAGTAATTTAGAAGTAATTGTATACAAACAAATCCGCACAATAAAAAAGGAAATAATAGCAATTTATATCAGAAAGAGCAAAATATATCAGAATTACCAGCAGGGGAGATGAAGAAAAGTACTTTTTCCTCCGTATTCACATTCAAGAATATGTTATTCTGTCACTATTGCTAATCTCCTTTGACATAAAGAACCTGCTTTAAAAACGACACTCAGCATCTAAGGAGACAGATTAAAAAGTCCGCCCAGTGTTCACCAGGAGCCCTGCTATTACTGCTAAGGTTATTATTTCAGGATAAATCCCGTCTCATTTACAAGCTTCCTTCCCCTTCTCCTCCCCCACCTCCCCCAGGGCTGACTTTTGATTTCGTAATCTTGTTTTCTCTTTAGAGTAGTGATGGGGGGGCTCTCTTGTGAGGAACTCAGAAATTATGATTGTAAGACTGGCTGAGTTTACTGAAGGAAGCTTTGTTCTCTCTTTTTCCTCCCTCATGGTTCAAGCTGAGTTTTTCCCTCTTTTCCCCTCCTTCTTTTTGAAATTCAGCTCATCAAACATCAGCCATACATTCACAAACCCTCCTCTTCTCCACCCCCTTAACTCCACACCCACAGCCTGGCACACCAACACCCAGAAGCAATTGCCTGAACGGATGATTTTTAATCACTGTCTTGACTGGCAGCACAGGGATTAAGCTATGGTTCATTTGAGTAGTAGCTTTAAAACACATTAGCCCCCCTGAAGTGTTAGACTCTAAATCTTTTTCTTCTGTTGTATCTAGCCTGTATTTTGCAAAAACCTATACTGATGGGTGCAATGTGTCGTTTTTGATCCACAGATCATTACAGAAATGTAATTAACTGGCATGCCATTTTAAAAATCTATAACTGATCCTTCTGTTCAGAATGCAGTAATGCACCATGAGAAACTTCCTTCTAATAAAGAAAACCTTTGTTGTTACCTTTATTACTTAAGGCAAAGTTTTTGCTTATTCCTAGATCAACTGACAGCAATTATTTATTTTATTGTTGCAGATTATTATATTGCCCTATCATCTCCATTACAACTTTGGAAGGGATCGGATATAAATAGATGATTGAAGATGCTGATCAAAGCATCTTCCTAATTTAGCATTATTGGCATTATTCTGATGGCCACACCTAAAAATATACTATCTGGCCAGATTCTGCTACTCTGATATCTTTAATAAGCCAGAGCAAATCACTGTTATCATAATGCAGTTCCTCCTACTGAGGATTTTTTTCCCAGCAGTATCGATATCTTTGCCATTTTTAATACGGAATACTCTATCATCTCTGAGAATAAAGGTATCCCATGCAGTAGGTAGGGTTCATCTTTGCAAAAATTCCATAAATGTTTGTGCTTTTCCAAAGGAAGTAATTTGCTATATTTCATTTTTTTAAAGCCAAGTTTAAAGCTAAGTCCATGCCTCTCTTACTCCAATAGTGCCAGTATGCCTCAGAATGAGTCTTATTGACACAATCAGTATTGTGTTAAGTTCTGATGGTGATTTAATAAAAAAGGAACTAAACTGAGACTGCTGAGCTCTTTCTATTGTCACCTAACCCAGATTACAACCTAGCCTTTTCAAAGGTGAATAGAATGCAGTAGACTAAATATCCAGCATCACTTACATTAAATCCCACAGGAGCAAGACATTTTGAACTCCTTAGGAAGCAAAGAAAGTTAATACTTCATTTTGCTGTGCATTCAGGATGGAATTTTATCACACACTCAGAGTACAGAATATACTTAGCAAAGAAACTATTCCTTTCAGCACTCATATTATTGCATATTATTTTGAAATACTGAAGGTCTAATACTCAAAAAACCCCATGTATATTTCAGATCTATGGCTTTGTATTGTATTTGTACTTGGGTGATGAAATAATAAGAATTAGCATTTCCTGGAAATGAAGGCACAAAAACACTATTCTGAAAAACACAGTCCTTGTCTCCCTGAGTGCTTTATTATGAGGTCAAACTGGGCTTAGCAACAGTCTCTAGGTGGAAGATGGCCTGGGCCATTTGTACATAATCAAAATGTGATCAAATTGCTTTAAAATTACAAAACACATAACTACATGGTATTATCATCCTATCTTTAGATGTTGTCTCTTTCACTTGTGTGAAAAATTCATGTGCATATAAGGAAAAAGCAACAAAACCCCCAAATAATTGCTGTGTGAGAGAGCCTTGAAATTAGAACTACAGAGAAAAATTGCGAAATAAGTGACTGACCACAACACCTAGAATGATTTTTCACTTGCCAGAGTCAATAAGGTAAATTATATTGTTCAGGTCTTATACACAAGTAATGGGGAAAAATGTCTGACAGTTTTATGAACAGAAATTTTCATGTCTATGCCACCACTAATGGTCTGAACAGTGTAAATCAGACAATATGAAACCTGAGCCCTCCATCAGTGAATGATGTAAATTTTTCAGCTGTATTTGTGTAGCACCCCTCTCCTAAAAAGCTAGACAAGAAAAACTCCATGTCACATATGTTCATATTGCATCAGGAACATGGATATCCTATTTCAGGTGCCGAGCAAAACAAGGTTTGAAATAATACAGAGAGAGAAGAATATAAACAACTCAAAGCATAACACTTCACCATCCACTTGAGATTCTCTGATAAATATCTTCCTTTACTTTGAGTCAGACCTGTACACAAGGGCTTGAAAAGATTTATTCTGTCTTGTTTGAAGATAACTATTACCCATTGTTAGTTCTCAACAATTTTTTGTTTGGTACAGATCCCCAGTGCATTGAATGGTGCTTGCTCTTAGGATGAAACATTTTGAACACACAGCCTTTTAAAGCATTCTCTCATAAATATTTTTATTCTACTACTTCATATGCTAAAGAAAGAGGACCTGCTTTCAACTTAAATATTTCAGAAGCAAGTATTTGTTTATATCAGAAAAATGCCTTTGTAAAAATATGTACAGTAATTTCACAATTATAAGCCGCACCTGATTATAAGCCGCACCTCCCAGTAGCCGGGTAGACCACGGGATTCGTCCATATATAAGCCGCACCCGAATATAAGCCGTGGGGGTTTTTTGTTTGTTTTTTTGTTTTTTAAGCCAGGATCACGTGTAACAAAGTAACAAATTAGTAACAGAATCGCTGCCAGCTGGGTTTGGTGTCAGGTGCTCAAGCTGCAAACAGTTTTCATAGACCAGCAAAGCCTTTAAAGGCAGCCCCAGGAGCCCTCCAAGGCCAGCTCTCACTTCCGGGTTGGCATTTCACTGGGATTTGTCCATAGATAAGCCGCACCTGAATATAAGCCGCACTACTGGGGTAGGCTGGATTCTTCAATGAAAAAGGTGCGGCTTATGATAGTGAAATTACTGTAGTTAAGATATAGGGGAGAAGGGTGTCTTTTTATGGTCAATGTTATCAAACCTCCCTTGGACTTCCTATCTACCTTGCTCAGATGTTTGGGGAGTGGAAAGGGGTTCTGTGGTGGTACAGCATCTGCAACAGGCCAACTCTTCCAGGAAAACTGGTTAGTGAATAGGCTAGCAGAATGCTCTTAGGGAGAATGGCTCCAATAATCAACAAAATCACACTTTTGACAATATGGTGTCTGACAACACTGTTCTCTCACCACCCTCTTTGAGGATATTTCTGCATCTGTCAAGCTGGACACACCACTACAGACAGAAATCTGGACAGAAGGCTTATTGGTGGGTTTTACTTGATGTATTTTAAGTTAGGTCCATGTCTGACAGTTAAACGTATATAAAGATGCAGAGACCTATGTGAGCTTTCATATTGGGATCATTAGGGTTTTTTGTGACTTGGTAGACAGGCTGTATTTTGGAGTGGTTTTGGTTATGTTATTGGTTTATAATACAGATAGGAAAATTGAAGGCAAATTAATTTTTACCCTTTCTTACTGTTAGAGCTTTTATTTTTAAAAAAGGCATATGACAACATAAGCTTTTTATATAACCAGTTTGTGTCCTTTTTTTTGAGAAGATCTCAGTAGTCTTTAAAAAACAGATCCATTTAATATGGTTCTAGTGACCTTGAAAATACAGGGTGTCCTTTCTGCCCATCATTTTGAGTAAGCAAAAATGAAGCTACAGTCACATAACCAAAAGCTGCCATTTGCAAATGCTCATATATGCCATAACATTTCCAGTGCTCAGTATGCTACCAACTCCTTTCTGAATCAAAGTTCTCTCCTATTTATCTCCAAAACACTCAGTTAAAAATCAGAATGGGATGGACGCACTTCTTCTAAATGATAGCTGAGTTCTTTGAAGTTTCTTCATTACAAAAGTTGTACAATGGGCTTCATATTTTCCTGAAGCATAAATTTGTATAAATTCTAAAATAATGAGGCCTTAATGGAACATAAAGTGATTACATTGCTGTAGGTAGCTTTTTGCTGTTGGGCATTCCTTAGAGTCTCTGCCATGCATGGCTCATTACACAGGAAACTGTTCTAGTTTTCTTGTGCCCAACCCCCAGTTTATAGGTACTGCTCCTTCATGGATCATAATATCTGCCTTTTTATTCCCAGATTTAAAACATCAAACTGCTAAACACATTTCAGTATTTCTTGGAATTATGGGCAGTTAATTCAAGCAGCCAAACAGATCAGATGGTATATAACATTGGTTGAACAGGGAACACTTGTTCATCTATTTCTCAGTGTTATGAATGCAGAAAAAAACATAAGGTGTCATTTTGGAGGCTATAAAGAAAGCAGCATTCAAGCATAACTTCAAAAAGAGTTTTAGCCATTGAAACCCAGCAGCTGAAGGCAACAAAAAATTCCCATGGATTTAAAATTCATAGAACTGGCAAATCTTTTGTAGAGACAAGTGGTAGAGTTCATGCGTTTCATAGCTTCACTAACTGCAAGAAACAACAGTGCCTTTATGTATTCCTGAGCTTTTCTATAGAAGAGATCTTTCCATGGTTAGCTGAGATAAGGAATAATGCAATGCAGATACAATACTCTCATACTCTGAGCAGCATAACATCCTAAACACATTCATATGCTTGGTCAGCAGATATTCTGCAACTTTGCTTGAGTCACAATGTTTTAACAGTAAAAACCCATTTCCCACCTTGAAGAAACACTAGCTGCCTTTTGCAGTTTAGCTTCCTGTTAAGTATGGAAAGAGACAGTGCTGCTCAGAAGGGCTGCCTGGGAAGACAGAGCAAAGTCTGAATAATCAAGCCCCTATAGGGGTCTGATAACAAAGCCCAGAGAGGAAGTTAAAAGGATTAGCACTATAACACTGTTCAGCATTAGTACTCCTCTCTCCCAGTCTGACCCAAATCCATCTTCCCCCTCCTAAGCCTGTCCTCCATCATTTTTACAGTGCTCAGAGTACCCAAGTTCACTCGTGTATAACTTAACCTCCTCACCTGAGGAACAGGCACACCATTGTGCCCTAAGAGCCCCTGAGCGTGGCTTGCTCATTAGCTGGATCTGCATTGTTAGCACCATCACTCAGGATGAGCCTGGCTTGGAGAGCTGCATTAGGGAAATGAGCAGTACAAATGCTAATTCAAGGATATCTGTGCCCTTGCAAAGCAGAAGCTGTACTTGCTGTATTTTCCCGGTAGTGCTTTAGTTCAGGTCATGGGAACGTTTTTAAGCAACCTGCCAATCCTCTCCATTAATCAAGCTTGGAGTCACATCTCTGACTAATGCTGGAGTGCGTGAAGTCTCATCCTCTCGGATGTAATAGCACAGATTATGAGCTCTGGACGAGCACTTAATAATGACCTTCTGCTGATAATGAAGTCTTTGGGCTCTGACTGTACTTTACGGGTAAAAAATATGTATAATCTGAGTATTGGGTTCTCTGCCTCACTTATTTCATTCTCCTGATCTGCTCTTAACTGGTCCAGCATGACTTGTTAATGTGGATACAGGCACTGCCAAAAGCTTCTCACCTTGAGGAAAATCTGACCAACAATTTAAATGTGGAGTTTCAGAAAAGAATATATGGGAAAATGTGAAATAATGGGAGTGAGTGGGAAAAGACAGGAGATATTAATGACTGCAATCCGGGTTTATGAAGATAAAAATGTGTGATATGAAGTAGACGACATTTCCTTCCACAGGTAAGATTCCCATTAGGATCCTTCCAGGGTGTAATACAACCATAATTACATTCTGGATGGGAGAAATACTTCTGAAGTCAACACTTTTGAAATTAAATTGTCAGTTTGTGCCCTCAATCAGCTCACCGTGACTAAATACCATTGAGCACTTAAAATAAGCTGTAGTGTGAATTCTGGTGATGAAATCATCCCTGGCTGCCAGGAAACTGCAGTACCACTCTGCTAACCTTAGTTGGTCACACTGTCTATAAAGACTGAAATTCATCTCACCTGACTTTAGATCAGAAAAACAACATAAAGTAAGGTTTTGCTACATGTCTTATAGAGCCATCTTTGACTAGGCTATAACAGATATCAGGGAAAACAAAGCCTTCTCTCAATAATATTAAATTTCCATTCATCTGATGAGGTAGAGGTGTCCAAAATATAGAAGTTACAGATGACACAATCCTGGTAATCCTGGGATCCTTTCCTACCCAACAGGCATTTTGAGGAACCATTTTATCTTACAGTTTTGTATGGGTTTAGTGCAAAGAAAACTCTTTTTCCTGAAGCACCTATATCCATGGACTACAAAAGAAGCTAGTAGCAAGTGGGCTAAGACACAGATATCCCCATTGTCAATGACTATATTGTCAGAAGAAACCCATCACAAAAGTACAGTATACCCAGAGAGCTTCCAGTTAAATCAGCACACTTCCTGGAATGCAGTCATACATGTTTTAATCAAGTTTAGAAGGCCTTATTAAAAGAGGGAATCTCATAATGCTTAAAACATGACCTAAACAAACAAAAAGAAAAATAAATGCATAGAACCATGGAATAAAAGTCTTTTCTACCCATCCACAGATCAGGTACTCCAACACCCCTGCTATGGGCACCAACTTCAATAGATGCCACTGCTCAAAGTCCCTTCCAGCCTGACCCTGAGCACTTCTAATGATGGAACATCCAAAACTTCTCTGGACAACCTGTTCAAGCATGTCACCACCCTTATAACAGAAAATTTCTTCCTTACAGCCCATCTAAAGCCACCCTCTTACAATTTAAAACCTTTGCCCCTTGTCCTATCACCACACACTCTTCAGCTGTCTTGTAAGCCCCCTTCAATTATTGAAAGGCCGCAATAAAGTCTTCTCTGAGTCTTCTTTTTTCCAGGCTGAACAATCTCAAGTCTCCCAGCCTGTCCTCACAGCAGAGGTGCTCCACTCCTCAGATCATTTTTGTGACCCTCTCCAGACCTGCTTCAACAGGTGCATGCTTTTCCTCTTTTTAGAACCCCAGAGCTGGATGCAGTGCTCCAGATGGGGTCTCACCAGAGCAGAGCGGGAAAAATCACCTTCATTGACCTGCTTTTGGTGCAGCCCAGGAAGCAGCTAGGCTGCAAGGAAGGACATATTGTCAGTCCACATCCAGCTTCTCATCCACCTCTACCCAAAGCACTTCTCAGCCTTACTCTCAATCCATTCATCCCTCAGTTTCTGCTGATACTGGGTGCTGCCCTGACTTGGTTAAGTTCACACTGGTCTACTCCTCAAGCCCATCAAACTCCCTCTGGATGGTATCCCTTCTCTCATGTATATTAAATGGGTCACTGAATTTCTTTCAAATGTTTAACTATACGCAAATGCCTATGAATGGCTTCTTTTAAATTCTATGGAATAATATCACATTTGGATTTTCTAGTGAAGTCTCTTTTAAAAGGTATGTCTTTTAGAGGCAGTCTTTTGCTGTATCATTTTGTAAATACTATTCCTGTCTTTAAAAAAACCAAACCTTTCCATTTTAATCTTTTTAAAAAAGGATGAGGGGAGAATGTAGCAAACTAAGAGTACTACTGGATTTAAGTCTAGCCTGAGGTTTTCTTAATTTTCTTTAAAATACCAACTGAAGATGCCTTTTCTCAATATAGTGTTTCCTCATGCTGCATTGACTTTGCTGAAACACTAACACAGTAACCCTCCACTTACCCTGACATCTCAGGGAACACCATATGCTCAATATTATTTTCATTATTCTGTATTGTTCTGCCTAGATCAAACTTATGTTATAAAATATCTTCTATCACAATCTATTCAAAGTCTTCCCACCACTTTCCTTCCTTAGTTAAGTGAAATAGAACATAGCACCAGGAGGCTTCAGCTCTTTATGTCAATCCATCCATCATTTGAAGATAGATTGAACAGATAAAGATTAGTTATGCAAGGTATTTTTAGGAAAGACATGATTCTACAGGTCCTTTCTTATATATCACCTCCCTTTTTGATAAAAGTAATAAGCCACATATTTAGACCCAGACATCTAAAATCCAGTTAAGTAAGGTAGATAAATATCACGTCCAACTCATGCATTTAGAATTTTCACTCCGTTTTTTCACATCAGTTTTCAGACTGAAGTTCCTGTGTTTGTTCCTAAGTTTTGTTGGGGCAATTGCTGTGGTTTCTGTATCTGAGCTCTTCCCTGATGCCTTCCACTTAACTGCAGGAAGTCTTTGCTGAGCTTCTGGGCACTCTGGACGGATGTATAAACAGGTATCAGAAAACTAGCAGCATATATTGATTTAGACTGTGTTCTCCCCCCCGAGGTGAATGAAAGACATATAGTGGCTGACATGAAAGTAGAACTGCCTATGTTGCTAGATTGGGAGAACTGGAGGTCACCACCCAAACAAGCTGAATAATAAACTCCTCAGTTTCAGTGCAGACATATGGAAATATAACAGACCACAGACTGACCCAAGCCCAGGATTCCTGCCCCAGCACATTTGTATTTAAAAGATAAAGGTAAATCTGCAAAATATTAAAAACACAACCTTGTACCAAAACCTTTGAAATGATGCTTTAAACCACGGCCAAGTTTTGGCATGGTAAAACATCTGTGAATTATTTCATCCACTGAAATAAAATGGTCAATGCATTTTATGTGCTCAGAGCAAAACTGGTAATATATCTAGAGTCCAGACAGAAATTTCCCAGGTCAGATTTGGGGATTTAGATTGTTTTATGGAGCAGCCTTTCTTAGTATTTGCAATTTCCCCCCAATAATTTTCTGCTAGTGCAAGAACACTAGCAATTTATCTTCCTCATTCTGAGTTATTCTGGAGGCTTTTGTGGCTTTTGATCTTTCATGCCATCTCCCTTAAATATTTTCTGAGATACTGTGACTCATTTCATTACTTGTATGATTAAGATTTGGAGAGTGGATGTTTCTTGTGCCCTTCTGAGTTACTGGAAATTGTTCTTCCCATTCTCCTTACCTCTGTCAAATTTCTTCTGCCCATATAACAAAGTAGTGTGGCATGAAGTCTTTTAATTCATACAGACATACCAAGAACCTTCCTATATTTTCTTTTTATAAAAACTGGAGTCTTCCAACAACAAGGCAGAAACGAAGCCCCCAAATACTGTAGTTTACCTATGTGCCAATTTACATCCTGTTTCTGAAACAGGAGTTGACAAGACCAACATGTGTGAGCAATAACTGCTATTCAAAGTTAAGCTCTGGAAATGGTGACTGACATGGAGCTGGGCATTCCTTTAGCCAAGGGAATTATCAACCGTAGACCAGCCAAAATAAACTCAGAAATTTCCTCTGGGTGTTAATCACTCTGAGTATCATTCTTTCCCACACATTGGGCAAAGATTCTTGACCTTCTGATTTGGAGCAAAATCACCCCTATTAATTAAATAATTTGTCCATTATCACCTGAAGACATATGTAACCTTTTCACCCTATACAAGAAAAAATTCCCTGAGTAAAAAAATGTCTATTGTAAATATGAGCAAATCCCCAAGCTTGTTTCATTTCCTGCAGTGCATATGCCATCCCAATACTGCTTAGTGTGGATCTGCACAGCATAGCACATTAATACATCTTTTAAATCTCCTATGCATGTCTTTGCACAGAACTTTCAAATAAAACCTTTCAAAGCTAGGAAAATTAATTTTAATTGACCTTCCTGCTATAATGGCTGGACTTAGGCCTGGCCTGAAGTACAGAATAGTACATCTCTCCATATTAATATACCACTTAGGTTACACACCTTTCATAGTAGCTTTTACTGAGATGACAATATCAAATACCTTTATCACAAAAAAATAGCATTTCCCCTGGAACTGCAATCATGAAATTATGAGGGAGAAGTTTCGGTATTGTCACTTCTGCAGGGTGAGTCTTTATTGCAGTGGAAGATCTACAAGCTCATCAGGAGTAATGTTATACAGTTGGAAAAAGCTCTTTTTTAACAGCCTCTTATGCTGATAAATTATTTAAAAACTGCAAAATTTTAAATAATTAAAAATTATTCTCAGGATTTTTACAGTGATTTTTTTACAGCTGCCCCAGAAGTCTAGCTAAAAATTTTAGAAATGAAGATTTCTAAAGTTCTTGGTACATTTGACCTTTTAAATGATTACATGAATCTCTAACCCTCATGCAAGGTTTCATCATCTGGTAGAGACCATTTATTTGCACACACTTTTATAATGACCTCAAGACTGAAAAAGTCAGAAGCCTTGCAGTTTGATGAGAAAATTAATCCTTATATTTCAGCTGCTTTTTACAGACATTAAAATATCCAAAATCCCAGAATAGTCTTATGAATTTTAAAAAGACACTGCAAAGAAAAGCTTGCTAGGAAAACAGTTTTCCAGAGGATTTATAAAGCAAAACTCCATTGATTATCCCATTACACCTTTACACTGCAATGCAAATGTGAAGAACAAGTACCACTGGGAATGGTTCTTTCCAGAAGAGAAACGCCAGGCTGATTCAAGGAGTCATAAATGTTTGACCCCCTTTGTAAGCCTTCTCTATCCTCTCTACCTGTCTTCTACCTTCCTTCTCTTTGTCTCCAAATTCTTGAAGTTTCTGTACTATTCCTCTCTCTTTCATTTGTGCTTACCAAGGCAAATTCTGACTTTGTATCACTGGAAAAATCCTATTTTCATCCTCAAGATTTTCAAACAAGGTTCACTCTAAATTTCTACATAAAGACTGCTTCCTCTGCTTTCCTAATGCAGTGTGAAGTAAATAGATGGTTAACCTTTTCCTTCTCTGCAGAATTCCTCCTGATCTCCTCTCCCACACAGTTGTTTTCCCTCTGTGCCTCTCTAATGTACCTTATTTTCTAAGTAACCTAGTGTAGTGTCAGGAATGCATCCTGATATTTTAAAATGTACAGCTCTCAAAAAATTAGAGCTGCTTCTCCTGCTGTTATGTAGCAATAACAGAGCCAGACCTTCCCCTTTCTGTCCTTTCTCTTCCTCTTCCTTTACCCCAAGTACCTCAAAAAATGCAAACACGCTTTGACGTTCCTTGGCACAGCACCAACCAATGGCACATACATCTGTCAAAAGATGTCCAGAAAGGCTAAAATAGATTTTATATCTTAGTGTTTTTCAAGAAAAATTTGGAAATCCAGTTCAGTGTTAGAAGGAAGGACGAGAAGGGGGAGTGGAAATCAGTTTTCTTCTTCTTTGTCATGATCAAGCTTCCAGCTTCACACTGATGGGACCAGGAGTTACACCTCCCTGATGAGGTTAAATGCCCACTTGAAACAAGGGAGGGACTGAGACATTTCCCATCTTTCCCCTGCATATACCTTACAGTTCTGAGACGTATGAAGTTGTTCAGATGTGTGGGGAAGGAGCAGGAGGCCAGAAAACAGGACAGAGAAGTGAGGAGGCAGTAACAGAAAACCTAGAGCAGTGTCAGAGTGGGGAACAGCAAGACTCGGAGCTAAAAAAAAATAAATAATCACTGGACTAAGAAAGTGTACTGGAATTAGTCTGAAAACTCAAGGGAACATTAAGCAAAAAAATCAGCACCATTGGTTATTAGTCTCTTTTGGTGCATACGTATATCATCAGCTCAAGACAAATGGGGAAATAAAGTGCATTTCTCCATAAACCTGTTTTGTCCAGTAACAATTTCCAGATTTTCAAGACCAAAATGGCAATCTATCTTCCTGAAGCTAACTCTTCTACAATATTTAGAGGTATAAATTCATAGAAACACACAATAGAAAACATCATGGAAATAGACAAATTAGACAAAATCCATGATCTAATACCCCAGGATTTCTGGTCCAAAAAGACAGATGATGCATGAGAAATAACTAAAGCCCTTTGTGAGCAATCATGCAATAATATGAACTTTAACTGGGAAAATTTGGGGGATTGTTTTTGTTTTGTTATGTTGGCCAGGAAGTCCCTCTTGGAGGCTGTAAAGTAACTTTATCAACTAAACCATAATGTGGGCCTAAACAAAGATAAACTTAATGTTCTGCACCTGGAAATAAGTACAGTAATTTCATGAATATAAGCCGCATTTTTTTCATTGAAGAATCCAGCCTACCCCAGTAGCGTGGCTTATATTCAAGTGGGGTTTATCTATGGACAAATCCCAGTGAAATGCCAACCCAGAAGTGAGAGCCAGCCAGGGAGGGCGCCTGGGGCTGCCTTTAAAGGCTTCCCTGGTCTATGGAAACTGTTTGCAACTTGAGCACCTGACACCAAACCCAGCTGGCAGCAATTCTGTTACTAATTTGTTACTTTGTTACACATGGATCCTTGCTTTAAAAAAAAAAACAAAAAAAACCTGTGGCTTATATTCAGGTGCACCTTATATATGGACAAATCCCATGGTCTACCCAGCTACCAGGAGGTGCAGCTTATAATCAGGTGTGGATTATAATTGTGAAATTACTGTAATCCCAAGCAGCAGCACAAGCTGGGGACTGGTGTGCTGGAGCAGCAGCTTTGTTGAAGGGGACCTGGGGCAGTGACAGGCAGGGAGCTGCTGGGAGCAGTCTGCGTCCCACAGGGAAGGTGGCCAGCAGCTTCCTGGGCTGTACCACTGAGGGTAAAGTCAGTAAACCAAGAAATGCAGCTATTTCACTTCACTTACAAGGTCACACCTGGAATACTGTGACCACCTGTGGTCCCTCAGCTGGAGAACTTGAAGGGGCCAGCAGAGGCCACTGGGGTTATTAGGGTGTACCACTTGACATATGAAGAAAGGTTGAAGGACACAGGTTTACTCTGACTGGAGAGCAGAAGGTTCAAAGGAGATCTAATCACACTCCTTGAATATCTGTGAAGTTAGTTACAGAGGAAACAGAGCTACTCTGTAGGCAAGGATGCCTGCCGACAGAACAAGAGGCAGTGGGCATAAAGTACTGCAAGGGAAATTCTGTCTGGGTTGAAAGGGGGAAAAAAAGAAGATTGGAAGAGGCTGCCCAGGAATGCAGCGGATTCCCATGCACTGGAAATTCTCAATATTGTTTGAGGAAATTGCTGTAGAAACCTGTGCTGTAGACAAGGTTGGGCCAGATAATCTCCAGAGTACAGTGAGCATTTTCCATGAATCCCTGCAGTGTCTTTTGAGCTATGTGAACATTTTGTCAGCCCAAAATCATCATCTTCCTCATGCATGAGGCTTTTACTGCTAGGGGGATATGTGATATTTATTTCCAGTCATTGCTAATCCTTCATAAGCACTTTACACTTTAGTTCTGTTTAAAGAAGGAGGCACATCGGAGGCAATAGCAGACTTCTCCCCTGATGGTTTCTTTTGCAGTCAAGATATTCAAGAAGAGTTAAATTGTGGGAGGATTTTTTTAACCTTCAGTAACAAGGCTTAATTAGGGATCAAGAGCAATTGTTATAGCAAAGAAGAGGCACCTCTGAACACACATTCATATTGGGCTTTTGTTCCAATTAAGCTGGTTAACAAGGGATGTAAGAGCATTTGCATCCGAAGTATGCTCAAAGAATTCAGATAGCAATTACAATTTTTAATTTTACTTGAGCTGAAAATTCTGAATAAGCAGGACCTTTTGAAGATTAGATGTATTCGTGCAGAAATGGTAAAGTACTTGTACAGGTCTTACTTAGCTCCCTAAAATATTTTGACACTGCAAGGAAAAAGCTTGTGCTGAAACTCAAGAAAATTTTTCTTATTATTCAAGAAAATAGGAATTAAAATAAAAATTGTAAAAAACTAATTGGGAAAGGAAGCCTTATTTTGCTGTCATATTACCACCTGATCTATTCAGCCTTTGTCACAAAACATGAATTTGAATAACTACAATAAAAGACTGTTTTGAACAGGGGATCCACCTGACCTCCCCAACAACGCTGACTTCAGCAGAAGCAAAATCAGGCTTCAGAGCTGCCCATTTTGGACCAAGAAATGCTAGAAGCAAAAGGTGCAACCTTGCCATATCCGGCATTTGTTAAACACAGTAAGAGACATAGCTCTGAGAAGATAGGTAAAGCTAAGGAAGAGATGGAGCTTTCCTTTGCTAACATTTACCAAAATACTGTAACAGCAAAATTTTTCCATTACAGCAAAGAACAGCAACATCTAATCCCCTGGTTTTTCTCTGATGTACCATAATTTGAGGCCAGGAAAATGCCCTACAAGCTCAGATGGCAGCAGAGGAAAATAACCAATGTAAACATAAATATGAAGGAAAGGATTTGTGATTTTGATGAAGACTAAAAAACCACCTATTTTTTCCCCAAGAGAAACACTGATGACTTTGTATGAGACCTTACCTTTCAGGGACATATATAATGTGGTTTCTTTAAGCCGCTCTATTTTACATAAGCATCTAGTTAAGTTAAAATTGCTGGTTTTTAGCAATTAAAAACCTCTGTGGAAAAGGTGTACATAGCTATGTGAGTTAGCACAGTCATTTTATGTTAACGAACTTTATTGAGTTTTAAATACAAGCGGGGAAAGACACTTTTCAGAATTTGTAGCTATAATTTTGCTGTTGCTAAATTTACTCCTTTTTGTTGCACAGAGGATATATGAAAGGGAAGCTGGTTTCAGGAGGTTTTTGTTTTGCATCAGTTTTTCCTGGATCTCTAGAATTAGCCTGAAGGATCCTTTTAGAGAGCAAGTAAATATATAAAATATTAGGACAACACTGCAATGCAAAAAGGATGTTAAATTGCTCATCCAAGGAGATGACATAACAAATACTGACATAATTTCCAAGCAGCAAAGCAAAACTAGGTCAAATCACATTGACCTATCTAACATAATAAGCCCCTTTTTTTTCAGATTTTTACAATGTAGACTGTGTCTCCAGGCATTAATGTCCCCTGTTATCAATGTATAGTGTTGTCACTCTGCTTTAATGTCTTATCACCATATTGTGTTAATTAGACCAAAACAATACAGTGCACTTTTGAACTGCTTAAATCCCAGTTTGAAATCTCTGTCCAAACTATAATTTGATGTTTTCCATTTAGAAATTAAGTCATTAACCATTTACCTCTTTCAATAGGTGCTGGTGGGATAGGGAAAATTTTGACCTATACAGTCAAACCCAGGCTTCCTAAGTTGTTCAAAACAAGATCCACACAGCTGACATCTCTCAGTGAGGAAATATATGCCAGTATTGACAGCATAACCAAAGAGCACACAAGCTGTGAGTATCACATGGACAAACCTGGTCTGTGCTTGACAGCATCCCTGCCCAAGAGCTTTATCCCCATGCACTGCCCTGAAAGGAACTGTCTTTTTCCTTGCTCAGGACAGCCTTCCCTTCCCCTATTCTTGTTACTCCTCTGCACATCACGTTTACAAAATACGTATTTTTCAGGGAGATTATTTACAGCAGGATTCTGCCTGCAGCCTCTTGTGATTCCAAAAGAACAGAAACACAAGTGGCAAGGGAGAGATCTGTATCCCTGCAGGCAGAGCTGAGGTGGAAGCGAGATGAAGCTGAGAGCTTGAGACCTCACTGCCCATGGAGCAGGAGCTGGTTCAAAGAAGGAAAAAAGCGGAGACAGAGGCAGACCTAAGTGGTCCACAAAGGAGAAGGTGTCAATAGAGTGTACATACAGATTTTGCAATAAGGACATAATATTAGGGAGGGAAAACCACTACAATCCAATGATAAAAGCAAAACCCCCTCCAAAACTTTTGAAGCTTGCTTTGTGAGGAAGAATTCCTTGAAATTGGGATGCTAGCTGTTTTTATGATGGATTGCCTCTGATGGAGTTTTGGCAACTCAAATTCTAAATGTATATGTGTGCAAAAGTGGAGTGTTTCTCTTTCCCTTTAGTTTTCTTCTTCCTTTTTTTCCTCACATGTCTCCAGTTACCTCTCAGGAAGAAAAATCCACAAACTTATACACAAAACAAGCCAAATTAAAAAGAAAAAAAACAAAACCAAAACCCAAAACACACCAACAAAAAACAAACAAAAAAAATCCCACTTTAAACAGAACCCAAAACCTCAAACCAAAACAAAATAAAAACCAAAGGGATCATGTTTTCATACAGGATGACTACTGAAAAAAAACAAAAAAACAAAAAAACATAATTTTTTTGAGAATAATTTTACCATAAAATACTAATTTCTCCGTGTGAGGGGGAGTCTCTCTAAGCTCCTGCTGCAGTTGTTCAGTAATTAAATAGCTGCAGACCCAAAGAGAGGAGCCAATGCCATTAGTCTTGGGCATCTGCTCAGACACTGGAGCCACACAGGTGCACAGGCAGCGTGGCTGAAGAGTGATGGGAAGATGTTGTTGCCACCAAAGGCATGAGAAATATGTTGGCCTTCCTGCTCCAAAATGTGGAGTGACTGTCATAGCATGTCACCAGCTCCTTTAAAATGTTCCTCCATAAATATTTTCCTAAAAGAGTATCACACTACAATAAAAAAATCCTATCAGCCCCATGGATCTCTTCATTTACTGTCCTTTTACTCCTTTTAAAGGAATAAACCCCTGGACTTTCTTTTTATTTGTTTTCCTATCTGAAAATTGTTCTTGCACCCAGTTATCTCAACACTTATTCAATCAACAAAGTTGATAAAACTTTTTGGGCCAAACAAACATTGCCTCTTCGCCAGCTTTTTTCTCCTCCCACATCCCCCGGGAAGATATAAATACTAATGATAAAAACCATGACATGACAGCGAATGGGAAAGAATTTTAAAGAATTAAGAACTATTTTTACTGTTTAGAAAAGAGATCAAAATCAGCTTCCTACCATTTAGCTCTTTTCCCAGCTTTCAGACAGGCTGGATTCTGCACTGCAAGCCAGGGATCTCAGGGATATACAATAATTCCTTACAGCTTGCCAAAGCATTACAAGCTCTAAGCTGCATGGCTGTAATAAAGACTTCGAACCAAAAACAGGCTAAAGAATGAAATGCCCTACGAAGTCTGAAATTCAGTTCAAACAAACTCCAGTGCACATCCAAAAGGCAATTAATAAAGCTGTATGTGAACACTGGTCTGCTCCTTTCTCTCAGCTCAGTCTTTACCCACAGACAAATCAAACTGTTTCTCCAAATGCTGAAGCATTTATTGAGCTTCAGCAGATTCCTGAGCATTTATCACCGCGAGCTCCTTGTTCCCAGCATTTCATTTTCCTCGAACCCAGGCTCCAGCAGACCCCTTACCTCTGGTGCTACTCTGTGCAGGGACTCTGAGATCTGACAACTTTTTGCAGTGCTCAGAAGTTGTTGAAACCCTCTGTGGCACTGCCTGCTTCCCTGTCCCTTGCCAGTGGGGAAGCCCTGAGACCAGGCAGCAGTGGGAAGCCAGCAGCCAGCGCAGCAGAGGGCTGGGCAGGCTGGAGGGAGGGAGCTGGAGACAGACCTCATCAAAGGTAGGAGGCCTAGTGGGGATCATGGAGACAGAGATACACATCTAAATAATTCAGGCACTAATAAAATCTTTAGGTTGGGCTCTGTTCAAGACGTGAAACAAAGCCGAATTTTGATGTATTTCAGGTTTCCATCAATGCAGAACGTGGTGTTACTTAATGACCTGACACTGAAAAACCAACATTATTGTAAAGGTATTCCACATAAAGTTAATGAGGAAAGTGGCTATGGATATGTATATTTATAGCTTTAGGTTGAAATTCTATCAGGGGAAGATTTAGAGAGCTTCAAGTCTGACCTCTACAGGTAGGCTGCTGAAATAGGAACAGGATCTTGGGATTACAAACTGCAGTGGAACTCTTATGAATCAGGGAAAGGTAATGGATCAGACGCACTACTTAACATCACATTATCATCAGTGCCTCCTGAAGCCATATTCTAAAAACACAACTATTAGTATCATCATCTCTGGAAATTTGGCTCCTGCAAATGCTTCTTTTGCAAACTGCATAGACAGTGCAGCACCATGAGAAAAAAGCACATCCAGCATGAATATTTTTACATTCAAAAGTGTAAATGGGTTATGCTCTGCTTTTTATTATCCCTCCCCCTTCCTCAACAATCTTCCACATGATCTACTCTTGCAGAGCTACAGAAACAAGCATTACTTTGAAACTGATAACATTCATTTGTGTTTCACAAAACTGATGTTTTTAAATGCCCTGATCGGTGCCACCTTTTTCTAATCAGAACCAACCACTCTAACAAACTGCCCTTTGTCAGGGGATCTCATCCCCTCTGTTCCCACCAACCTACAGCACATGTTGCTATAGCTACCCTGCATGTCTATTTACCACACAAGTGATCAAAGGGAGCAGACAACACACATATACCCATGCACAAAAAAATCCTGGCCAGGCTTCCTACCGAGCAATGTCCAGCCACTAATTAACTGATACACTCCCAGCCTGCGGACTCTGTACACTTGTTTTCTTTTTTCCACTTGGTACACATACAAAAAAAGGCAGCATGCTTCCCTTACAGGCCAAACAAACAACAAAACATCCCAGGATGAACTCTGTAAGATAAGGCAAAAGGACTACAGAACTTCAGGATAAAAATACAACTTTTCTACCGAGGAACGCATTAAGAATTTTAAAAGGTATGCAAAAGAAAATAGGAAATAGGAAACACATGCTAAGAACTTAAACAGCTGAAAGGAAAGGGGGTGATTTTGAATTTTGCATATGTTTTGCACTGAAATTGTATACAGCCTTTATTCACTTGGTGAATTATATGCACACTAAAAGCCATATGACTGCAGACATGATAAGAAATTGTAATGGTTTTCTCTGCCTTAGAAACACAGTTTTTAATTTTTAGGTGGCCTGTCAGTTAACAGTTGTTTAGTTGAACCTCTTTATGTAACAAAGGGCTCAAGACTCAAGACTGCCTCGATCAAAGTCAATGGCACTTCAATAGGAAGAGGCCAAAAGAAGGAGCTGCATTTTTTGTCAATGACACTCTTGTGAGCTGCACTTCAGGGACTTGTTGTGGTTGAAAGGGAATGAGATGAAGTATTAAAATTCATCAAACATTTGATTTTCTGTGTAGGCTTAGGAAACAAAACAGAGCCCACAGTGCCCTCTCCAGTTCTGCAGCAAACTCATGGAATCCAGACACATAACTGTGTCCAGCCACACAAAATCTCCACCTTCAGGAAGGCTAAGCACCCCTTTAGGGGTTTCCATCACTTCCAAATTTCCTTACTTTATAATAAATCGATCAAAGAGAAAAAAAAAAAAAAAGAAAAAAAGAAGTTACTTGTAAAGGCTATTTTCTTGTCTGTTAGTTCTTTTTTAAAAATTATTTTGCAACTATGTAAGATACCTTTAAAATTGCACTTCTGCTTCCTAACACTAGTCTTACAGCACCCTAGCAGCACACACAAAAATGGGTATATTTCCTGTGGGTGCTTAAACTTTTACTGGTACATTGTGATCAGCATAGTTTTCCAGATAGGATACAAATGTTCTTATTTTGGTTGCTGAACCTTATTTGTGAGGTTATTCTACAATACACCAAGAGACACCTTTTGTTGAGGTTTCCAATGATCAGCCAAAACAACTGCTTCTTTATGGTGTCTCAGTCACACATCTCAGCTCAGTATTTACACCAACCCCTGTGAACTGCTGGAGACTATTGGACTGGCACAGTGGTAAAGTAGGTTGAATCTTATCAACAGGCTGCATATTACATTTCTACAGTAATTCCTCCACTTCAATTGGGGAAATTAGTGCTTTTGTCTTTCTGTGTGCTATTGTTCAGTAGCTGTGGGTTGCACTTGGGTCAGATCAGTAATTAGTACATGGTTTCATTCCAACACCTGCAGTACATTGCCATATGCTTATGTACTTGATGGTTAACCCTGCTACACCAAACAGAGCCCCAGGTCCTACCATGAGCCTCTCAAAGTGGGAGCACTCACTCCCAAAGCCTGTGAAGAGGAAGGAGTTAACCCACTCCCTCCCAGCTGGTGGAAGGATGAGGAAAGGAGCACCAGAGAAAGCAGCAGGACAGGTAGGGAGAGATGATTATAAGGTGCAAGAGAAGGGAAAAAAGAGCTCTCTGTTGCTCTGCATAGGAGGGCCATGGAAAAGTCACCCTCTTTCCCTTAGCGATTTCCAGCTAGAAGCAGAAGTGAGGGCTCCAGCTGCACATGACTTGCCTGCTTCTAAGTGTCTGCTGTAATGGGTTTCCTAAACGTTTTATTCAGTTACTTCCTAGCCCATCCCAACCTCCATTTCCCACCAGAGCAGGAGTTCTGCTGGCAGGCGCTGATGCACACACAGCTCAGCACCACCTCGACACCCAGCTCCCTGGATTTTGTCCCTCGGGCCCTAGCAGCGCCCACAGACTTTCCCTGCCACACTGAAAATGTGTGTGCACAGCAAACCAAGGGGAATTCTCGGGGCTGTTCCCCTGGCCCGGCAGAGGCAGGTGTTTGAACAAAGCCCGGCCGCGCTCAGGCGGGCGCTCCCCGCTGCGCATCCCGGGACGGGACCGGACCGGCCCGGCAAGAACGAGCCCGCCCGTGCCTGCACCTCTCCTGGCGATGGAATGGAATGGAATGGAATGGAATGGAATGTCTCCCCATCCCTCCTCCTCTTCTGGAGGGTGCGTGTGTGCCTTAGCATTCCCCCTCCGCCCCATTCTCTGTTAGACTGATCTGCCTTGCTCTTTTAACCCACCACTTAGGAATCTTCATTATCCCTGAAGCTTATTCTTTAGGTAGAACGATTTCAGGAGGGTAAAGTGCACGTTTCACAGAGCATTTTACACTTTATTATTGCAGTCCTGGAGCATTTCTGCTTCTTTCGCACTCCTTGTTGGTAACCTCCTGTGCCAAAGTACCCTCTTGTGGTGATAATGATTTCTGATGACTACGTGCATCCATCCAGCTGACCACCCTGAGTATATAAAATGCCCTTCATTGTGCTTTGCAAGGACAAGAATTTCCCTCTCTTTAGAGAGGTATAAAATGTGGTGATTTTGCTAGTGGGAGCAAGAAATACCTTCTCTCTTCCTATCACCTATGTTTTCTCTTTCTTCACCCTTCCTCACCTCCTGTAACTTAGGGAAAACTGGCAAGGAAGCTGGGATTTCCCACCACGGTTTCAGAAAGAGAGTGTAAAACAAATGTTCCATTTGCACTACAGGTGCAAAATCCTCACACATGCATTTCCTGGACACGTACTATAAAAGTCCCCCTGAGAACTGAATGAATGACACCCACACAGAAAACCTAGAAAACTTCTCATTTCCTCGTATTTTCCCATTGCCTGCCCAGAAAATAATATATTATGAGCAAGTTTAGGAAGTGGACTGCCTTTTTCAACTGGGACAGATTTTTGATTGTCTTAAGATACAGCCAGTTGTTCTTCCTCCCACAAGGCTCTTCTAAGTGTACCTTGTTGCTTAAAACTGTAAAAAACAAGAATCAAAAACATGTTGTCACTGTGCCTTATAACTGTGAGAATGAAAATAAAAGCTCCTTTTGTCTCGTCAGGTGAATAGAAGTCTTTAAAAAAACCTCATTTGAATAATCTTAGAAAAAAAAAATCCCTAGAAAACCCATCTTAAAGTACTTTTGTGAAGCTGCAAGACAGCTTGAAACTACCACGTTTTAAAACAACCAGAAGATTAAAGCACTGGCAGGCAAGGAACTCATGCAGAGCTATTTAATAAATTATCCTTGGGCTGAATTATTGGCATATTTAGGCTTACAACACAGCAAGTTCTTTCCTTTCGCATGTCACAAACAGGGCTGCGAGTCAGCCTACACAATGCACTTAAGCCATGGCAAACTGGAATTGATTTACATAGCTCGCAAACCGCTTCCATGCTCCCAACAAATCCAAAATGTACCATGACTTGCATGGCATCCCTGCCCACCGGGAGAATGGCGGGGGAGAGAAGATTTCTTTAATTATTATTTTCTCACCCAGAAACTTTCAATTGTAAGAAGGAAATAAAGAGGAGGGAGAAAAGCAGGGGCTGGGAGCGGTGGCGGCTCCTTACCTGCCTCATGGTGAGATTCCCATCATCCATCCAGCCGGCCAGGGCTGCTCACTCCGCGCTGCTGTCGGCACGGCAGAAATCCATCAACTTTCCCACCGCACAGCAAGTTTCCCTCCCTCCCTCCTTTTTCCTGCCTATTATTTCTCCCCCTGTGTTTTTTATTCTTTGCCGGGGGGAAGCCCTAAGACAATGTCAAGTTTCGCAAGCTTCTTTGCCCAGCCCATGGAAATGGGCAGCGGGGCTGTCCGGCCGGCTCTGATTTCAAACCCAGCCAGGGATGGAGCAGTTGGCTGAGCCGGGACACGGAGCAGCCTCGCCAATCAGCAGCGAGGGGAGGGCGGCTCCCGGCATAAAGGCTGCTGCCTACACCAGGATTAGGAAAGCTTTCAAGGATTTAAAAGACTGAAAGCAGCTGGAAACAGTGTCTAGGGCTACAAAGAGCGAAGTCAATTTGCGGTGTAAGAGATTATTCCCATTCCCATGTAGCTGCTCTGGAGTTTAGCAGGCTCCCAGGACCTCAGCAAGGATATGTAAATGCTCCGCTGAAATTGCTGCAACATCAGAGTGATGCAGGAACGCTCGACAGCTAAAGTGGCAATATCCCGTCTCCAGAAGCAGCGATTTCCTCATGTCACGTTAAAAGGAAAATTACATAATGCCATAAGCAGGAAGTAAAATACCGTTTGCCATTTACATTAAAGCCTGTCTGTTGGAAGTAACAAAAATTTACGTGCGCATCCGTAGGCTATGGAAATGTTTTGTTGCAAAGTTTTATTTGTTTCAGTGGCAAACGTTTAATCATCCCCAGCCTCAGTTCATTGTCTGCTTTCCCTTCTTTAGGGAGGGTGGCTTCCTCATTCCTGAAGCTGAGTTTTTATGCAAGTTAACACTGCATGTTACTCCAAAAGCAACTTCAGAAAAACAAAAAAAGGGTTTTGTTTTGTTTTGTTTTGTTTTTTTACGAGATCAGCTGCGATCTGCTGCCCCTCGGTGGCTTTCATTAAAATAAACAAAGAAAAGACAAAATTAAAAATCTCAGATCTGAAGTGCCGTTGCTATTTGAGCTACATGGAATTATAGAATTGTTTGGGTTGGAAGGGACCTTGAAGAAAATCTTCCAAATTTCTTGAGTTAAAAAAAAAATAAAAAAAGAAAAAAGAAAAAAAAAAGCAGAGAAGTGCAAGCCTGCAAATTGATACCAGCCAATCTTCTCCAAAGTAGAGAAGGCTTCTAACTCAGTATCAGTTCAGAAGCCTGTTAGTCATTCTGTTCCGCTCTTAATGGAAATCTGTCTTTTGATCTTTGGCAACAATCAGGCAGATCTGATGCCTGAAGCCCCAATATTATGAATTTACTTCTGCAATGGCTTTATCTACCAATGAAAAAATTAGTCACTATCCATAAAAACCCTTATCACTACAAGTAATCTTACTGAATTAAGTTACAGGAAAAGAAGTTACAATTATGTTTCCAGGATTTTAATTAAAATCTTCCAAAAATATATTTCCTTTTAAGTTATGATGAACTCCAGTAGTGGCTATGTCACAGGGAAAGAAAGACAATATCTGAAATGTATTTATTTGTTTTCCCATTTAAATACAACAATTATTTTTCTCACCACTTCAAAGAAACAAGCTTGCATAATATTGGCACTGTCTAGATCAAAAGCATGGCATGGAAGGAGGAAAAACTTGATTGAAACCACTACTGCACTTTATCCAGGTCCAACTACTCTTGCCTGGTCTGCGTCCTCAGGAGGAAGGATCCAATTATATGCTTTAATGTACAATACCAACCATCTCCAGAGATCAATATAACCCGCTGCATAAGGGTAAGACCAACCATCCTCTCTAGCCAATGTGGAGACAAGTGAGGGATGCCCCAGTGATGGTCCAACGCTGCTCACTTGCACAACAGCAGCTGCAATGCAGAGAGCCAGGTGCATTAAGAGCACTTAACAGGAATGCTTGTCCTCTGTTCCCCAAGCATAGCTCAGGGGACACGTGTCACTTGAAATGAGTATGTGGTATGTGAAGACCCTTTACTGCTTTAAATCTGGGAGAATCCTCTCCAGGATGCATTCAAAGGAAACATAAAAGTACTTTTTCAAAGTAGTTAGAACATTAGGGGTAAACTACCCTGGTGAAGAGGACGTGGTAAAAAGTTCAAAACTTACAAAATTAGTAAGGCTTATAAAGGATTCACACAAAACCCCTGTATTTGATTTCAGGGCTTTAAGAAGGGGATTATTAGGACAGCTTCAGAGTTTCATATGGGAAGAAAGCAAAAGTTTCTGTAAGAACTCAACATTCTAAAGATAAAACAATTGCTTAACTTTTCTGGAAATGCAGGCACCTTTTCACGTACAACATGCACAACTTACAGGATTGGATGGGTACTGCATTTTACTGAAAACCCAGCAGAAAGTAGAATCAAAAATGAGTTAATTGTATAGGATGCAAACTGATTTCTAGTATTAGCAAATAAATGAAAGCATTAAAATCGATGACCTATGTTCAGGGTGAGTGGGGTGTGGGCTATTTTTTTTTTTTTAAATCCTATTCTATTTATGCCATTCACTTTCCACCTGTGAGGATTGCACCTTGTGATCAACCCCCACTCAGCTTTTTGGTGCAATAGAGTTTTGGTAGTCCAGACCAATATGAGTCTGCACCAGCTGCAGGGGGTGCAATGGTATTACCATATGCAGTGGGTTCAGAAAACTAGGTCCTGCACTTCACCTCCTAGAGTATTCTGAATGCACAAGAGGAAAAGAGGATCTATATCTGAAGTGGTTTTGAGGGTAATCAGCATCCAAAGACACAGCTGAACAGCTAGATGTGAGGATGTCTGGGATGCAAGAAGACAGGTGCTGTTTTTTACACCTTCCTCTGAAAATCAGATTCCCTATCTATAATCTAAGTCTATGTGTGTGCATGAGAAAGTCATATGGTGTTTGGGGAAGTGAAAAGAGATTCTACTCCTGACAGAGGAAACTTTTGCAGTCTGTCTGGTGGAACCAGTGAAGGCAAGAGCAGCCAGAGGAGCTGGTGCCAGGTTCAGACATCACTGGGAGCAAGGACCTGTATAAGCCAGACTAAAGTCATGATAGGGACCACAGCAGTGTTAAAGGATTCTTACTGTATTAATCCAAGTTAAAAGTAAAACGGCTACGAGCACACCAAACCATTGGCACTTTTATGTAATGTGAACACTGGTTATCAGGCAGAATGGTCACACATTCCTCGTATCAAACCCCTTGGAGTTATGAGTGACACCAGAAGACACAGAAATACCAAAGTAGCTCTGACCTTGTTGCTCACTGTGGATGCCTGACACAGTCCTTATCACACACCAAGCACCTCCCAGGCACAAAGGGCAGACACACAAGCCCTCCATCTAGCCTCACCTCTCAAGCATTACGTTGCCCGCCCACAAAAAAGCAAAATCCAGGCAAGGATGCCTTTAGCTGGGCTTCCATTATTGGCAGCATTGATCAGGAAGATCTTCAGTGTGGTTCATGCTGTTCTGCTCTCGACTTGGCTAAGACAGTCAGCAGGCACTTGTGAGAATCAGGGTGTTGGGTTCTAACTAAAAATCCTGCCTCCTTTTGCTACTTAAGAAAAAGATGTGTGATTAGAATGTGTCGTGAGCCAGCTAGTATAGACAAAAATCTTTGAGAGTTCCTATAAAAAAAAAAACCCACCGCTGTGTAATATCAGTTACAAATTGTACATTATGTAAAAATATCGCATATTTTTTACATAGTAAAATTTTTTACATAGTAAATTAGGTGCTGATTTTTTGTCAGCACATCAACTATTTCTTAAAATGTTAACCTAAATTTAGTGGGATGAGGCTTAGTTCAGTGCTTATCAATGCAGTGTGCAGTTTTGAAGGTTTTAAGTTGTGACAAGGCAAAGACAAATATCTTGATACCAACAATTTAGCACTGTTTCAGAATCTGAAACTTTTGCTCACTGATTTTTAAACTAAGCCTCCCTTATCTACTTTCATTGTTTCTAATAAATTACCAAACACAGGAATTATTTTGAGCTGGGATCAAATGAAAAACAGCCCAATGTGGGATAACTCAGTTGCTGGAGTTTTTTCGGTGTAATACAGTTTACGCAGTCCAGACCAAGATAAGTCTGCATCAGCTGCAGGGGGAGCACAGAACAGGAAGTGGCAAAAGGACTTTCTCTCATTAGCTAAATTCCAAATGCCATGGAAATCCTCCTGGGCCCAGAGAATTTAACATATGCTAAAGACAGAGAACCACTCTATTTCTTTACTGAGGTGTGCTAAACAAAGAGGGACCAGACCCCAGGATCTGATTATATGGTAGGAATGAAAGTGTTGCAGCAGAGAAAAATATGACCCAGCATACAGGTTAGAAAGAAACAACCCTAGTTTGAAAAGAGCCATCTTCAGGTACGAAGTCAGTCACAAATAATATTGCCTTTAATTTGCAATGTAGACAACTAATGAAGACATGATTTTCAAAATAAGACAACATTAGCCAGCTGCACTTTGAGAGAAAAATCTAATATTCACACCCAAACTATTGGCATTGAAATTCATTTCTAATAGTTTTTATAGTCCCTTCCTTGGCAGTTTTAAATTGGCACCTGCAGGAAGACCAGGATGTCCAGAATACAAAATACCTCTTAATAACCTCATATAACACTAGAATACTTAACTCAAGGCAACACTGGCATGTAAAAATAGCCTCCAGAAGAACTGGCACAAAATATGATATTGTTAGATGAAAGCAAGTTTATGAGAAGACAGTTAAAAAAAAAAAAAAAAGGAAAAATTCAGAAATGCCCCAAATACGAAAAACTATTCTCAAGATGTGAATGTGATCATGCAATGATTTCAAAGGATTTCAAAGTTAATTCTTGTGAATGTAAGAGTGTACAGAGCTGGAGCTCACAAAGCATCTTTCTTAGCTGCTTTTATGAGCATCCCTGCAGTGAATGCAATGAAAACAAACTGACTATGCTGGCAGAATGTCTGTCATGGCATCTAAATGCACGCGCATTTTCTAACAGAATTTTAAAACTAGGACCAGCAGTGTCGGATATCCTTACATGTACACCTACACACTGAAAGCACAGTGCACGAAGGTGTCCTGAAGGTTGGTCACTGTGGGGTTCAATGCTTTTCAGGGTCTCAGTGGAACAGGCAGAGGTGAGAAAGATCAGGGCACCCTTCAGTCCTCTTGGTGGAGCAACCGTTAGACGACCATTCACGCTTTACAGCATCACTCAAAGTGCCCTGATCTCACCTGGGATGCACCAGCTGCAGGCAAGAGAAAAGAGAAGATATCTCCAGGACAGTGTCTTTCTCCATTACTTATGCAACCTGTGTAATCCTCAGCTCAAGCAGACAGAAAGGTGGTTAAACAATGATCCAGCTGCACTTGCCTCAAGGACTACACTGACTAGACTTTTTGATTAAGGCTTTTTAATCAAAAGAATAATATCTGCTGGATTTCATTTCATTACATCTGCTATGAGGCAGATACTTGATCTGCTAGGCTGAGCAGGCCAGTGCAGTCATGTGTAATAAATTAGTGATCAGAAGACTCTGATAGTCTATTCTGAAATTCTACAGAAGTGTAGTAAGCTAAAAGGAGTAAGAAAGAAGGATGCTATAAGGGTTCAGAGTTTCTAAAACATCTGTTCTCTAGTATATATAAATGCTGAATTAAATGGAAATCATAATTAGTTTACCACTGTTTCTCCATTTGATTTCCTAGGATTTTACAATTAGTTGCTACTTCAGTGATAATTACACTTCATTACTCTTAGAAGTAGTAGATAATAGTTAAATTACCACATTTTTTTAATATTCCAGTCCTTAGAAGCCACCCTGAAAAAAGAATGATAAAGTAAGTAGATAAGAATTGCCTTATGTATCTGTAACCTCTATTAGCATAGGAAAAAAAGAGAGTAACTTTATTTCATTGCATTTTGTACCAACTGCTTATTTAGTGACCAATTGCAAAAGTCAGTAATGAAGTGACTCAAGAGAAGCAATAAAGATATGGGCAAGTAGCAGAAATTATATGTGCCTTCATCAAAGTATCTGTCAAAATCAATATTTTTCTCCTATTCCAGGAGATATATCCAAACACATGATCACAAGATTCAAGGGAGAGCCATCTGGCCACAATTTCACTAAAACAAGTTAAAGCCTGAACTGATGAATTGTCACTTGCAGCAAGCAGGCATCTACTCAAATCCCCATTATCTGCGTGTTAGCTGAAGATCATCAAAACATGCAAATCCTTGCTTTAGAAATAAAAGCCCCTAAGCCACAGGTTTAGCAAAAAATAATATGTAACACTCACAATTAAGCCACTCTACTCTAAAACAGTTTTTCTTCAACCTGCATGCAACAGGTTAGATATATCATATGCCATGCACAAATGTGCCAGAAGTGAGAAACTCTAAGCACTGTCGAGACTATGCCACGTCCAGGAAGAATTACAGAGAGATTGACTCTGTGTTGGAAAACATTCCAAAACAGAAGAAATGCTGATGTTGTCACATCTTTTCAAAATCTCAGCCGGGACAAGGCATTAACACAAATATTCTGGAATATTTCTGCATAATTTTAGATTCCTCATATTTCTGGTTCTCAAAAAACATTTCATATTTCAGTGTTCTGCTGTATTGCCCTGGTGTGACTCTACACAGTTTTGGTCATATGAAGGTAAAAAAAAACTAGATCAGGTATCTCTTTAAAAATCCCAGGAAGCCAAATGCCATTGAACAGACAACCAATCAATATTTTGCTGACTTCAAATCAGGTATTTCAGCTAAGATCAATGGAGCTAAAGCTGTCTAAAAGTTCAAGTCAGACTAAAATATTTTTATTTCATTTTTCTAGTCATTAACATTTGCCAGCAGTCTGCACTATCTCATGAAACGTCATTAAATGAGAAGGTTACTTTTTGCAGTTGAAACTCCTGAGAGCATTTTTGTAGGGAATTCTCACTTTTCTCTTTCTTCCAGTGTCCTGGCTACCCATGCCAGCCCCCTGCCCCATGGAAGTAGGGCTTGTGAAACAGGCAGCCTGTTGGAACAGGAGGTACAAAACTTACCCTGTCAGCCGTGCAGCAAGGGGGTGTCATGGAAAACTTGTGAGTCAGAGTCACATTTTAAACCCTGGAAACATGAACTGCAGCCTGAAAATTACTTGTGCCCAGGGCACAAGGTGTTTCATCTCCTTCCCTGGAATTCCTTTCCTGGAATTCTCAGACTGCCTACTCAAGCTGTCTTTATACTGTTGAGGATAATAAAGGAGACAATAAAACTATAAATGCTAAAACATCTTTGAATATTACTGTAATCATGGCAGCACAGGCTCTGCCATAAGCAGGAATGAAAGATACAAAAAGACTAACATTTGTAGATGTAACTAAAGGTTTCTAGACTACATCTAAGTATTTAGAATGCAAAAGTTAGTATTAACCAGACAACACAACAAAGAGATCACTGGAATTATTTCTAGAAAAGTGTGTGTGCCTGTGTGTGCATGTAGACACACATGAATATGTAAAGAAATATGTTAAATTCTTCAAGAAAAAATTAAGGTATATACTTGGACTTTCTCAGTGAAATAGAACTGAGTCTTAAGCTCTCAGTCTTAACTTGAGTTTTCACTGCAACTGAACAAAATATTTCCTTACTCAGGACACCAGTGGATTGTATTGTTGGTGGTGAGATGAGGTTGTAGGGGGTGGGCTGGGGAATGACAACAAAAACCTTAACTCACATCCCAGACCTTTAAACCCTGGCCAGGAAACCCGATTTATACAACTGAGAATTTGCTAACATATGTGACTCATGATTTGACTCCTAAGTTTCTGAAGTTCATTGGGGTTACCATTAAGGTCAGATTACCTACAAAATATCAGATTACTACACCTTCACATTGCTTCAGAGGAACACTTGGTACTGACCATATAATATATTTATGTGGGAAGGTTAACACCAAAACCATCACATTCCTCTAATTTCAAATGAGAAAAACAGGCAAAGAATTCAGAAGAAAATCAAAACAACCACCTTGTGAGAGGGTTTTAAATTAAGCAATTCAAGGATGTGGGCAGATATCACGAAGCATTAGTCACAGAATTTAAGTTGGAGAGAGTTTCAGAAAGTCTTTGCTTATCACATTAATGTTTTTTCTCACCAGGAGCATTGCTTAAAACCACCTAAGGAGGGTTTCAAAATGATGTTTTTATAAATAGGCTCACTGGGACTGCCCTGGGAGGACTGGTCTGGTTGGGTCTCACGCTTCTACTTGTGTCGAGTTTAAGTTTTAAACCATTCTCAGATGGCACTTTTATGAGTGCTGTACCTCGTTCCTTTGAATTACAGGAATATACAATGTAGGTTTACCAGTCTCCAAAAAAATTTTTACTTTCTTTAGCTCAAACACATTTCCAGAGGTGTCACCTATTTAGTCCTCCCTTTTTGTTAAACAGCATTGGCAATGAAAGACGATGACTGCAAGGTTAATGTACTTCTCCAGGTTCCAAGCAAACCACTTTTTAATCCAAACTTTTGATTCTCAGTTTATAAGATGCCCTTATTAAAAAAAAATATATTGAAAATAGCAGACTGTCCATGAAAACTATGTCGTGAAAGCACATGAAATCATAGTCGGTGATAAATATTTTTATGAAGATACTAAAAGAATCTGAAGTAACCCTGAAAATCTGATTCAGATAAGACTTGTGGGAAGTGAAGCCCAGCACAGAAATAAAATGCTCACTATTTGGCATTAATTTTTGCATTTCTTGTTTTCACAGATTATTATTAGTTTGCATTTATCACTTCAGTGCTGCAATTGGCAGATATTATCCAGAGCATCTTATTTCGTAAACACACATGCTAATTTACAAGGAGACTCAACCACTACAAACCCTGCCTGCTGTACATTCTCCAATAATCATTATTTTACACCAACAGCAAGGAAAAAAAAGCTCAGAAGTAGCTGCTACTGCACATCAGCCTAATGGTGAAGGTTAATGCATGCCTTCTAAACTATTTCATGCAGATTTTGATCCCTAGGGCCACACTGCCACATATGCTCATACTCTACTTCTTGTTCAGACATCTCCCTTAGATGTAATTTTGCCGTAATTCACTATGAAATTGCAATGATATGCAAAGGGCCTAACACCCATTTCATAAAGGCTTTTCCACATCTCTTGGGCACAAGGAAGGTCCTTTGTGTCCATGGGAATGCACAGTGATGTCCTGAATACCCTGTCATCTTCAGCAATCCAAGTTTTTTGTGCTCTCAGTTTCCCCTCTACCACCTGAAATTAACTAAAAACTTGATACTACATAATGCTGCAGAGCAAAATGAGACAGGAATACCCCTCAGCACATACAGATGAGTTAGGCTGAGTTGTGCAGTTGCTCAATTATCAAATCACTTGGCAACCAATTTTGCTTTCCTCTTTATGCACTCCATCTATTCTGAGTGGAAGCACATATAGACAGTTTACTGCACTTCACACTGAAGTGAGAGAGAAAAACCAAGGATTCAAAAATTAAAGACTCTTGTGATATAAACACAATTTCCACATTTATTTTATTAGAGGAACTCATAATTCTTTGGGACTACCTGCTTCTCAAAGTATTTAATTGTGTGGAAAAACATAGTACACCACAAGAAAGGACAAAGCACAGAGTCCTTTGGGAAAAACATGGTCCTTTGGGATGACACTTCAGCAGGGGAGCTCACCTGACCATCCTAGCATCCTTAGCTCTAAAGGCTCTGGGGCACAGAAATAACTCCACAGAAAAGTTCACCTGCCATATCCTCATATTAGACCTTAGAAGTGTAAAGCTCTGACCACTTGCAGCTTCAAAGCTGAAAAAGAAAGAAGACCCTCAGAACTGCAACATCTAAAACAAGAGAAGCTGTCTCTACAGTCAGAAAAATCATCATTGTTACAGCTTTATGTGATTTGAAATCCTCCCAATAAAGTAAATGGCACAACTCACAGTCTTTTTAGATTGATAACTGCTGCAAGGAGGGGATCTGTGCTTACCTTATTTTGGGTGTCTTCTTATGAGTTCTCATGTTTAATCCTTTTGGGAAACTTTTCTCTTTATGTAGGCTTTGTTTGGCCACCACAAACCACTAAAGCCACACTTAACTGAGGGTGATTATTATGAGCATGCTGTCGGTGAGCAGTGATGTGTGTCCACCACCCTGCTCCCACCAGTGACCTCTTGAACCCATTAATCTTTTAAATCAAACTGATATACAAAAATAAAGCAGAAGGGGAAGGAGAAATCAGCCAGTAGACAGGTGATCTTGAGTCTCCAAGCATTTTTATGCATTTGTCTCACAGTGTGGCCATTTCCAAGAGCTAATACTATCAGCATTTCACAAATATCAGCAGGGCATTTGATGTACATTTCATGAAGGTGTTCCAGGGCCTCAAACAGGTGATAAGAGGTTGCTATGGTTACAGTATTCTCTTAAGCTGAATACTTAATAGGTTCACAAAATACATATTCTTACCTGTTATTTAAAATATTAGTTGCCCAACAGGCATTTGCTGATGTGCCCCTTTAATTTTTTCATGGACTTTGCACTCCTTCATCTATCAAATATAGTGGATTTTGATACTATTTAGAAAAAGGACAGGCCACTAACCATTTTCCTTCTTCAGAAAAGGGGACAAGTTAGGTAGCTCATTATCTAGCCTGTTTATAATTAAGTCCAAAAATAACTGCTCCACTGTACTAGAATTGTGAGAACTTTTATTTCAGAGGTTTAATGAGTCATGGAAACATGCTTAAAAGTCTGCACTAAACAAAGAACTAAACATTAGCACGGCAATAGACCATATAGCTTTTAATGGTCTGAACTCTTTGTCTCACATTTGGACACAGACCCAGGATTGTCCCATCACCAACATTTCACCCAGTATTTCTTTCAGATGGGTTACTTTTTTGCCAGTGAATCTGAAGGTGATATTGAGGAAGTCTACTATCAGGCATGCAAATTGGAGGGAAAATGTGTCGCATCAAATCACGGCCATTTACTAAGATATTACTCATGGGCAAATGCTTTCATGCACTGCCTGCTTAGAAGGGCAGGTTGAATGGAGTTACTGTAAAGGCACCACATTTAAAATTTTATGCTTGTTTGTACTTTTCATTATGAAATAAAGAGTGATTTTAACACACTAACTTTTTTTAAATTTTACTTAGTTTATTAATAGATATATATAGAATGTAAATAATCCTAAGGTTGCCTGATTTTTATTATCATCAAAACACTAATATTTTGACTTTCTTTGGGTTACTGTGATCATTATATACCTGCTACCTTATTTTGAAAGTTTCCACTGACATCTGATACAGTCATAGGATGGAACTGTGCTATTATGAAATTGATTTATTTTAAAAATGGCCCAATTTGTACTGAGGTAAATATGAGGAGGATTACATCCATATGCAACTGATAACCTGACTGTGGTCAGGGAAAACAAAAAGAATCCTCCAAGCATGTCTAATAACTTAGTTTGACATATTTGAACACCTGTTACTATAATAGTGTTAGTAATCAGTTCAGTTTGGAGTAAGATTGAGCAAGAGCAAATGTGCTTGCAACTTCCAGATCTCCTGTCTCAGCTTGTATCCAAAGAGATTCCTGGGAAATGAATTAATATTTTGCAGTCTGAGGCAGAAAATTTTATAGCAGGTCTGAGCAACAGGGTAGGAATTCATGGAAGATAATATATAGAGCAGATCTAAGTACTAAATAGACAATTTCCTTATGTATTTTGAAGTGCAGAATGTTGCATATTTCTGGAACAAAAAATGGACATAACATGTTGTTCTTGCAAGGTGTTACCATGTTAACAACTAGAGAACCTTCTGTTAAAACTATTAATATGTGGCTTATCACTTCATAAAACCTTGAAATCCCAATGCAACAACAATAAGCACATGTGGTACGTATGAAGCCAGTCTGCAAATACAATAATAAGCATTCAGCAAGAGGCATTTTTGTACTGTAGTTAGCTGAGGTAAAATTGTCATGCTTGTTCTACAATCACCACTTTTGTTACCTACAAAATAAACCCATCCATACTCACTCTGTATTTGGGTTCTTTTCTGAAGTGCAAGAAAGGCTTTCGTTGCCTCCTTGTTCTGCAGCACACACCAAACCTGACTTGAGAAGTTTGAAGGTGATGGTGAAGTCATCTGCAAGAAGGCTTAGCAATTTTAAGGAAATCTGTTCCTAAGCCTGCAGCGGACCCTCTGTTTACTAAGACAGACATCATCTGTCATAATGAGTCTGTCACTGGTGTCAGTATTTGGGTAGTTGTGGCACTTACAGGATAAGTGCAGGAATAAGCATGAAAAAATAGATGGGGTGATAAATTAGGAGACTAAGAGATGGGAAGAGGAAGAACTACAAGCATTCAATGTAAATCATAGAATCATTTAAGTTGGAAAATACCTTCAAGATCGAGCACTGCCAAGTCCATACTAAACCATGTCTCTATGCAGGGTAGGCATCTACCTGCACTTTTAATTACCTCCAGGAATGGTGACTCCACCACTGCCTCGTCCCAGTGCTTGAGAATCCACATTCCTGTGCTAAAATGGAACAAGGAGCTCATGAAAGCCCAACCTGTGCATACACAAAGTGACTAGAGGGCCGGGCGGGGAGTGGCGGGGCAGAGCGTGCATCACTCTCAGAAAGGAGCAGGCATCTCTCTGCAAGGCAGCTGTGACACCAGCTTCTTGGAGAAACTGCACAATCTTTCTGTTTGCAGGGAAAATCTGAACAGTTTTTAGTTACGGTAATTTCACGATTATAAGCCACACCTGAATATAAGCCGCACCTTTTTTTTTTTTTTTTTTTTTTTAAGGAGGATCCATGTGTAACAAAGTAACAAATTAGTAACAGAATCGCTGCTAGCTGGGTTTGGTGTCAGGTGCTCAAGTTGCAAACAGTTTTGATGGACCAGAGAAGCCTTTAAAGGCAGCCCCAGGCACCCTCCCCAGCCGGCTCTTACTTCCGGGTTGGCATTTCATGGGGATTTGTCCATAGATAAGCCGCACCTGAATATAAGCCGCACTACTGGGGTAGGCTGGATTCTTCAATGAAAAAGGTGTGGCTTATAATCATGAAATTACTGTACTTAGCTAAGCTTCAGATCCACTTAGCAACGATAAAATACGTTTTTGAAAACCACATACGGCAGGCAGTTCTTGTAAGATCCGCTTCTTGCTAAGATGACATCAAATCCACTTCTAAACTTCTCTGATGCTTAAAGCTGATTTCTCCACACAAAGAGAAAACAGCATAGGTTCAAACCAGCAACTGCTTTTCCCAGCTTTAATGAAAGAAGCACACTATTGCTGCATTCCAGGAGTTGCTATGTTACACTTTATGCCCCAGCATTACTATCACCGTGAAGTCTCTGTGTTGTATTTCCTCTACTTAGTTTTAAAAGGCCACAAGTTTGCATACTTGGAATTTGTGATACATTTTCTTCCCAGCATATGCCTAACCCCTTGGGACACAAGAGATTTTGTTTGGGACCAGCTTTCTGCTTGTGAAAATAAAATTAAATCACTGAACTCGGGCCACTAATGCAGAGTGTGTTCCACACTAGCCTAGCAACAGAATATCCCGACAGTCAGCATAAGGAGGGATAAAAACACCAGCAAGTAAACCTTGGGATAACTCAAAGTATTCACTCGAAATACATGGATATCAATCCTTCTTGCTCATTTTCATATTCCTTCTGTCATTCCTAAATCAAAATGTACGTACTTTTCTTTTCCCCATTCCAAAGAGGTAAGCAGTAAACACGAACACTGAATATTTCTATCAGACAAAAAACCAAATTTTGAATGTCACGTCCAGACAGGTGAGGAACATGTTCAATATCAGGGCAGCTATCATATATAATGACCCTGTGGAAACAATATTATTCCACTAATTATTACATCCTCTAAGATCCATGCCAAAAACAGGTCTACTTATAATGAAATTAACTTTTATCCCTGTCTGGACTCAGAGATTTCTGTTGCTTATTTCTTCCTAGATATAGAAATAGTAAATATTAAAAAATTTTTACATGTACCCCCCTATTTCTACCTTTGTGAATAATCAGTTTCATATTATTTGTGTGTGAACAGGTCGAGTCCTCACCACTGTGCTTGGAAAATACGCAAACTGAAAAGCATATATCCAGGTTTTACCTCCTCTTGGAGATAGATTTATTGACCAACCCCTCCCACCTCCCAATATAAAAAATAATATAGCTTAACCTTCAGAAGAAACTTCCTCACCATGCTCATCCTTTCACACAGTATTTCTTCTTAGGAATTCCTGTATCTTAATTAAGTTAATTCTTTCTCCTCCTCACACCTCCTTTATTTTAGGGCTATGAATGAAACTGCATTTGCCACAATAATTCAGCAGAACTTCAGCAACTTTAGGCAAGAGAGTGGGACAAGAGCATCCTGCCCACCCCTATGTGTGTCCAGGAGTAATGGTGCTGGCAAATGAGTAGCTGGTATCATACAGGTCTTATTTTCAGTCTTGTGAAAAAGACCTTTCAAATGAGAACAAATTTTATTCAGCTGAGGTTTTAATACTTCTCTGTATCTCATCAGCCCTGGCATTAATATGATACAGTGGTGATTTAACCTAGGAGTGTGGGAATTGCTGAGGGATGTGCTTATTTTTCTAACAAAAGTTCAGGCATGCTATTATTAGTAATCTCTGGTATGTCATCAATGTCAAAGGCCAAATACTTTCTTGAAATGTTTAGGAATCAAGTGTGTTGTGAATCTGAGGAGTCTGCTCTCACTGTGCCATTCACATGCACACACAGCAGCATGCTGCAAAGACTCCATCTTGCCAGAATGCTCCTGAACATTCCCAGTGCATCTGTTCTGGTAGGGTTCAGGTTCTCAACAGGACAAATATTGACTGCAGAGAGCAGACTAACCTCGCCAGCCAGAATTTCACTAACACTGGACATGGGAGCCTGAATTTAACCTGTTTTAGAGACCACTCTACACCATCTACAGCTCCTTGCAAACATAAGTGTACCTGACAGTTTATTGCCTCGATAATACTCAGCCAGCTGCCTTAGCATGTCACCAAGAACACACAAATAAGGCACACAGCAATTGCATCGTCAGGTAGCTCAAGAGGGTGTTCCTGACCACTCCCAAGATTTGTCTCTGCTTAGCATGGATATATATATTACTCTGAGAGTTGGCTCTTAACAGCTCTGTGCTTCCTCTCAGACTTTTGGATTAAACTTTCCCTGTCACATTTTATGAAAAGAAAGCAGGTGTCCAAGGTGAAAATCAAACCTGAGAGAAGTAACCATTCTTTTCTTTAAAACTGGCAATAGATTTTTTAAACCAAGAACTTTCTTGCCTTTGTCATCAGGTTCATTTATAGAAAACATGAATGGCAGTTGCAAGCCCTAGCCTTTTCTTTCCCAAGAAAAGGGTTAAGCAATATAATTATTTCATTAGAAGCAGTGGCCATCTGTTATGCTTTATAAAAAGACTGGCAAACAAAGTTAAAAACATCCACTAGATGCAACAGAGAAAAATATGTTTATTTAGCAAATGTTAAGGTTTCTGAAAGATGTTTGATTAGAGTCTGGGATTTATCATCATTTGCTAGAGCTCAGGCTAGAAGCCTAGCATCATCAACACATATTGTCAACAGCCATTAGCAAACAGTTTCATCTCCATGGGAAAAAAAACAGTGATTAAGCCCTTCCAAGTACATCACAAGGTGTATCATCCTCCACACACATAATATATGCCTTTTTATGTCCTCTTCCAAAAAATATCTCTCTAATCTCTTAGCAATTTTTTACCTATGTAGTCTTTAGAAACAAAAGGAAAGGAAGGCTTTCTAGCAGAAAGAAATCTTAAAACCTTCACAGGAAAATTTCATGACAAGAAAGAGTAATGTGATTATGAATCAGAAGAAAACTGAAACAATTAATGAATTTAAAAAAGGACTTGTCAAAAAGCACATAGTGCAAGTGCAAAACTGAAAGAAAGTCATGGTTTCTATTTTGATTGTTTGCTTCTCAACAAATATTTAAATACTTTAAATACCCCCAAATCACAGGATAGTGGAGCTTGCCTGCTGCTGCTGTGGCTGCCAGATATCATAATGGATATTCCAGTGGGAGAAGAGAGAATGATGCTAAATTGTAAACCAAGTTTTTCCGTGAATTTTGGTTTGAAGGAAATACACTTCTTCCTTCAGCCCTCCCATAAGAACAGCTACATTTCAGTGCTGTTTTCTTTGCACTGACCCTCAGTGTAGCCCGTATGGTTTTCTTCTTGTTTTGGTACACTTTTGCTACAACATTACTGAAAGAAAGCAACGGCTTTTGTGCTGGGAAAAGGAGGGGGACAGGGGAAGAATAGACACACCTTTGTTAAAATGTGTACACATACATACACAAAAAGCTCCCTTTGAATCAAATAGTAATGTCCACTGGCTGGTTCGTGCATAATGTAGTATTTCCCCAAAATCGGAAGCAGAGGGATAGAATGGGGAAAACTTTACCACATGTGTTTCATTCTATACTCACACAAGCAAAAAAACAAAAAACACATTTATTTTGCATATAGGAGGTAAAAGGGTTGAAGCCTTTGTTTGACTTAATTTGAAATCACAGGGATTTAAAAATTTTGAGGACAAAATTCTCCCAGTGGCAATCTACCTGCTCATGGGTTGGTTTACAACACTTTCACAATGTTACCACTCCAAGCCTTGAGACAAGCAGGTTCTGACTGTGAGACATCCTTGCTGAGGAACAGGGACTGCAGAACACTACACACGTGGCTGAGAAGAGCATGCACAGTAATTTCACGATTATAAGCCGTACCATTTTCATTGAAGAATCCAGCCCACCCCAGTAGTGCGGCTTATATTCAGGTGTGGCTTATAATTACGAAATTACTGTAAGTTTTATGATCACTCTCTTCAGAGCACACTACTGTTTTCTGATGGCTTCTGAATTTCCTGTTTCTCATTGCACATTTGTGACTTATACCTATCTGTCTTGAAACACGTTAAAATGGTTGTAAGATTTTATTTCCTCCCAGACTTAGCAATAATTAAACTTAGCAGGCTTTAATATTTGAATCCATTTCAAGGGAATGAGGACACACTGGACACCGTGGGGAGGGACATGTGCTTTATGAATGAAAAGAGCACATGGAAATGCTTTTATCCCATTAGCACAGGCACTGAGGTTGCTCCAACACAGCTGCAGCTGCTGGAGTGTGCAGGCTGAGATGAGCTCATGGTTGGGTCCAAATGGGACAAGGGTCCTGCTCTCTTTTCAAGGAAGATCACTGAGGAAGAGCAAGCTGCTCACTGTATTGTCCCTCCAGCTCTATCCTCAAATTTTCCAGGATTTTAATGCCAAGCAGCCACTCATAACCAATTTTGGCCCCATCTGTGTCCATGAGTCATTAACTTTTGCATAATATCTCACATCTTGTTACCTTTTTACACGCCACAACCATTGAATTAACCTCACGGAATGCTTGAGTGAGCGGCTATATCAATATAGAAATCTGAGCACAAACAATCCCCAACCCTCACAGCATAGGAGCAGTACCTCTCCTGTCACTGGGACTGTATATATTCTTGGTCATCTGCCTCAGAGAACACAAAGACTGCTTTAACTGAGATGTTACTCTGTGGGATAATGAGGCATTGCCATTCCTTACAGTTCTGTCACAAGGCTTAGGCTATTTGATCTTTTCTGTGAAGCCTCAGCTCCAGATACCAAGTCATTATGTGAGAACTGAAGATTTATTTTCTTTTTTAAAAGGGATTTAGCCTTTTGACTGTTACAGAGAGAGCGCTGACAGTCTGACCTGAATATAACCCCTACAATTTGAAAGCCAGAGGCCAGAAAAAAGGAATGCAGAATTGTCTTTAACATGTTATGATTTTTAACCTAAAATATTATGATTGTGAAAGAGGTGGAGTCTGGCAGGAGGTTAATGCTTTTTAAAAGCTAGCTCACCTCTACAGGTAAGAAAAGACCTCATTTTCTGCTCATGCCAGCCTAGGCAGAGCTCCTGGAAGGGATAATATGTCTTGTGATAGCCAGAAGGACTGCTGCAAGCTCCCTTCCTATGCAGAGGGCGTTGTGCAAAGCATGCTAATTTTCAGGTTAAGTACCTGTTGCTTTAAAGAGCCTGCTGACTCCATGGCATTCATCAGTTTTACCTCAGGCTTTGTAGTCTTTTTAGGTGGAAGGGACAGCAGAAACCTTTGTTTTTGAAGAAAACCCATAAAATTTCCCACACCTGTTTGCTGTTTGGAAGAGCAGATATCAAAAAGACACTGAGCACACTGATCCTGAATGCATTGCCTTTTGGAAAAAGCCAGTTAATTGTACAGTCAATGTTATCAGCATTTTAAGACCTTCATTACCTGCCCTGTTGACTTACCCTGAATCCCATCACTGACAAACTTTTCTGTGTAACCATACCTATGTGTACATTTCTGGGGGTTACATTTTTCCTTTTCTATGCCTGTGTTACACAGAACACATCAACTATGACAGCCAGCTCTAGGCACATAAGGGAAGCAGCCAGATGGTGGGGGCAGGACAGCAGCCTTGACCTTGCTGCCTGGTTTTCCAGGAGCTGATGGGTGCCAGCAGGTGCCCCAGAGGAGCAAAGAAGGGCAGCTGTGTCCAGGGAAAGCTACTCCTTCCTGGCTGGGTCCCACACCTCAGTCTTCATGCCACTTCACTCAGCAGCTGGAGCAGACAAGTCCCTTTCCCCAGATGCCTTGACCTCCTTTCCAGCTTTTCTTTTTCTCCCAATGCCTCCCCTTGGAGCAGCACCCTGACTCCCACTCCACTTAGTCCTCCATGAGATGGCTTTTGCCTGTGACTGCTGGTGTGATCTGAAAAGTAAAGCAATTGTTCCCTTAACTTTAACCAAAACACTACAGTTTAGAAACCTGCGGGCTTCTTATCATACCTCGTCATTTTACTTTTATTTCAGCTCCCCCTGCAACACCAAAGTACAAAATTACAGATTAATAGGGAGTTTTGGTTGAGTTAATGAGGCAAAATGGACCCTCGTCACTACATGGTTAAAAAACCTGGGTCCTGTATTGATAGCCTTCACCCCTATCTAAAAAAGGGTAACAACCAGACAGATATGTTGACAGAGTTATACAGATATGTATAAAAATCAAGTAAGCAAGCAAGAAAGCAGTTTTACTAATCAATTAAGTAGAGCTGTTGAATAATCAGATATGAGTTGTAAAAGTACTGTATGCATGTCTCTGCAGATGCTTGTAGGTATGTAATATTATTATTATGATGATAATTACTCCCCTTATCCTGTGTACTGTAAGGCAGAGAATAAATAGCAAGAAAACCCTAGATTGCATCCAAGCTATTCACCCAGACTACAAAAGTTGCAATTTCCTGGCACTGCCCCAAGTCAAATCCTATCACTTCAAATGCAGTAGCAGAGAGATGCACATGTTTTTGCTTATTTTTATAGTGAAAATATTGAGTATATATTTCCAGAAGCCTTCTATTAAAAGTTTTAACAAATTAAACAATTAAGTAAATACAATCAGATAAATCCAACCTTGATGTCTGTAATATGAAGAGAGACTTATAAACAATGAGAACTATGCAGTCACTGCAAGAAATCTTATTCACAAATTGATTTAGAGGGTAAATTACAGGCACATGCAACTATCATGTTGCATCAGAAACAGATTATGAGAACCCACAAATTCAAAAAAGTGTTCAGTTGGTGAAGCCAGGAATTTTAGGCTAAGCACATTATCTCCAGACAATGACTGACCCTTTCTCCCTAAAAGCTTACAGTAATTTCATATTATAAGCCACACCTTTTTCATTGAAGAATCCAGCCTACCCCAGTAGTGCAGCTTATATTCAGGTGCAGCTTATTTATGGACAAATCCCAGTGAAATGCCAGCCCAGAAGTGAGAGCTGGCCAGAGAGGGTGCCTGTGGCTGCCTTTAAAGGCTTCACTGGTCTATGAAAACTGTTTGCAACTTGAGCCCCTGACACCAAACCCAGCTGGCAGTGATTCTGTTATTAATTTGTTACTTTGTTGCACATGGATCCTCGCTTAAAAAAAAAAAAAAAAAAAAAAAAAAAAGGTGCGGCTTATATATGGACAAATCCCATGCTCTACCCGGCTACTGGGAGGTGTGGCTTATAATCAGGTGTGGCTTATAGTTGTGAAATTACTGTAACTTTATTTGGGCTCAAGAGGCCTATCAATGCTTGAGTCCTATCAGCTACCCCAAATCTCACCATGAGCTTAAAGAGGAATCTGGTTGCTCAGCATTTCTCCTGAGATTGATTTCTTATGGCAGGCCTTCACTGTTCCATGGAGCTTGGTCCACATACCTCACTGTTCAACTTACTGGAGACTTGAGTTAGGGTAGCACAGTGAAGGTTTACCTTGAAGAAGCTGCCCAGGAGGAGTCCAGTGTATTGGAAGCACTCATAAAACAGTGCTATGCTCAAGTTAAATGTGACAATACTGGCTCTGAACTCAAGCTCCCCACAAGGTTTGTCAGCTGAGGTCATGCACACACCCCTGAGCTCAGGGTGCAGAGGAAAGAGCCAGCTCAGATGTCTCTGCTCAGGCAGCCTAAAGAAGGTACTAGAACACTGCCCACCTGGCCTAGCTGCTTAGGAGGGTTTCCTCTCCAAATGACTGCACGTATCTACACAGCTCTGTGCATGATGTCAGCACAACTAGACTGAAGCGTTTCACACTGCAAGGCCAAAGATGAGAAGACATTTTGTTTTTCAAAACTAACACCCAGGTCTTGCTGAATGCTCAGAAGACAAGGCTTTAAGGAAAAGAAGTTAAGTGCTAAGACAGTAGATCAAAACCTCAAAATTTTGGTGTTGTAAAAGACAGGGAGAAAGAGGGAGCAGAAAAAATACAACATCAGTATTTCTAGTCACTATTGCTTTCTTTGGTAAATCAAGCTCTGCTCCTTGAAAAGCTTTGTGATCTCTTAAACTTAATATATTCTCAGCCTTCTTTCATGCTCCCTGTGATAGCAGTATCTCATTTATGTCCTTGTAGGGTGCTTTTGAGTCATAACGAGTGTGAAAGGTGCTGTACAAAACACTTCCATTCTCTCATATCCTAGTTAACTTTCAAAACCAAAATACTGCACTTGGATGCACACACACAGCTTTGGCTGTAGTCATCAGGAGTTTTCTGCCTATGTTTGCAGGGGTAACTTTATGCTTTCAAAATGCTCAGATACTGGGGGTGAGGAGGATGGGGGTGGGGTCCTTTCCCCTTGGAGACATCTTTAAAAAATTCCTCCATCATATTGCATCTATTTGAAACCCCTAAATGTTCATATCCGCAACAGTCCTGTGGGTCACCTGCCATGGAAAAAAATTTCCCTGGACAAAAAGGTCTTAAAATATTTTATTACAGAAATATACTTTTCAGGCCTTAAAACAGATTAAACATATGAGAATTCCTAGAAGTCTATATTGTTCCCCTCAGGGATGCCAGACTTTATTTACAAAGCTCATATATTGCTACAGCAAGCGGTTTTTCATGGATGAAAACAGCTCAGGGCATTATGATGGATAGGTGGATGGCAGTGAATGGGAAAAAAGCCCACACAAGCTCCACCTGGCTGAATGGCATTAAGATTCCCCTCGGGAGACAGATGAGGATGCAAGGTTTTTCTCTACTGTTTGCTCTCACAATGACATACTTAGATACATACATACATATATACATAAATGAAATCACTCACAGCTCTCAATAATTTATTTGCTTCATCCTGGCCATGAATGTGCTGGAATAATAAACCACCATATGGGTAATAGTACAGTGACTACTAGTGATTCCACATTATTGTAGCTTTGCAATCTTGTTTCTTTTGCACATATAGCCCTGCTTTAGAATCATATTTTCTGTTGCTTGTTTTTCCCAGTATTAAAAAGGGTCGATGAATACCTTTTCTTAACAGTTACACTCCCAAGGGCAGAAGAAAATCTAGCAGAACAAGGATTCCTAATTCTAAAGATGCTAATGGCAAATACTCACATGTGTGTAAATAATTAATTGCTTTCTTGATAACAAGTCCAGGTTTTTCAGTCTTTGTTAGTGACCCCAAGGGTTGTTTTTTCTATGAGAAATAGAAACATTTAGGATTGTATCTTCCTGGTCCATGACTAATTTATAGGCTCTTGTGGCGTCAGGTGCAAAGATTCAAGATTCAATTTGTCACCCCAGGCAATTCCCATTTTAAAAGAAGGTGCAGGTATACTGCAGAATAAATGAAGGAAAACATTAATGGTGTAAAACCAACAGTAGTATCCCCTATGGAGGTCATATCTTTCAAATTCATTGAGACACATCAAGATATCAAATGTCTTTTGTACTGGTCTGGAAAGCCCATAAAGCCCTCTAATGAAGTACAGAAAAAAAAAAAAATAGAGAGAATTAACACCAAATTTTTCACACTGAACAGTATCAGCTAGAGCTGGTTGGGTTTTTTTAGTCTGCTTTTTCCCAGCATTTTGTTTGTTGTTTTGGTGGTTTTATTTTTCATTGTTTTTGTTTGTTTGTTTTTGGCTTTGGGTTTTGTTTGTTTGTTGTTTTGTTTTGAACTCTTTTTTAAAAATTTGATCTAGTATTTCCAAACCTACAGCACTATACAAAGATGACAACATAGAAATGGCAAAACCAAAAGAGCCAACACCTAACAAAATAATTTTTTTCCCCATTTTTTACTTTTCCCAACTAGATCATCAATCACATAAATATTTACTTTCTGTGTACATGCAGCTCAATGGCTGCATTGTTAATGACTACAATTGTACTCAAACAAATGTGTCTTGTTAATAAGTCCCCACCTGCTTCCCCAGTGTCTCCCTGGGACTGATTCTGGGAAAACCTCTTCTCATGGGGGAGAGAGGACCACATGCGAAACATGTCCTGGCCTCTGATCATGAACACTAGAGACATACTTGGCTCAGAAACTCCAGAATCAGATCAAAACACTGAACCTCTTTGTTTTCCTTTCTGTAAAATGGGAGCACTTTGTACAGATTTCCTTATGCTGAAAAACACTGTGCTAATGCAAGTTAATTACAGTGAAACTACTTGAATACTTCCAGGGGGATGACTGATTATGGAGATTTAATAACATGATGAATTCTGTGTGTGAGACATAACATTTTTATCTTTTTTCCTCTTTGAAATTGATTGTAAGCACTTACCTAGAAACACCATACTACTGTAGAAAACAGTTGTTCACTCCTAGGACTTGCTAACTTGGTATCTTAAGAAAATGCTGCTCACATGGCTTCATGACATTTTATTATTTTGCTTTGCTTCTTGATTGCAGTGACTTGAATTTGGTATTTAAGAACCCAGGAAACCCTTACAAAATAATAAGACTTTTTTTCCTAAGACTTGAAAATAGGTGCTACAACTTTCCAGAGTGCAGCAGGCTATACATTAATATACACTTTTTACTGTTAACTATTAATTTTGAAGGGTGATTAAGTATCTTAGATGTGTCTCCTCTTCAAAAACATTTGCAGTCTATGTGTGTAGGGATGGTATTTTATGTTCTTTAAATGTCAAGATAGTTCTGCAGACTTTAACATTATAATGACACCAAATTTAAGTCATTAAAGGAGAGATTTATGTCACATATTAAACATTGAAGTTAGGGGTAAAATCTAAGTATGTGAGCTTCTGCTGTAATGCAGAAAGACACAAACCTCCAGAAGGCACGTAAGAAAATACTTATCCTTTAGAATTAACTATGAAACAATCTGTCATTTTGATTCATGGAGGTTAGCAAAGATAAATCCCCATTTTAAATTTTTTTATCCAGGATGGATATCAGAAGGAAAAGCAACAAGGAATAACATAAAACATATTAGTAGTATGAATCTAATAAAAGATGAAACAGAGATCAAGCACAGTTTCTTCCACTGATGTTCAAGAGGAGGTAAAGTGAAGTTATAACCATCTGTTAGAAAAGTTCCCTTCTGGATTTAGAGGGAATAACTTCCAGTGCTATTGTCCATAACTAAAAAAAGTCCAAACTTCAGATACAAAATAATCCCAAGAATCAGTGTTTAAGTGGTCTCATAGATGCCTTCTCTTTTCAGCTATTAAATACAGAGATTTTTAGTTCTAGTTGTGTTACTCATCCAAACAGACATTTTCAGTTACCACATGACATCTGTGGACTGCAGCAACCTCAGTGGGAGCTCTATCAATATGTGTCTAGGCTTAAAAAAAATGTACCCATCAATTTCTATGTACTTAGGTAAAAAAATGTTGGTAGCATCCACATTAATGCAATATGGCACCTGCAGATAGCTGCTGAATTTTTTAAATGCCTGGCTCCACAAAGATTAAAATTGTCTTTTTTTGGTTTTAGCCAAAGATATTTCAAGTTCTCCATGTCAAGGCAAATTATATCACTCCATATTTCAAGGCATGACATTTTTATTTTATGATGGTAAATATAAGGGCTTCAATAGCCTTTAAATTTGCTTTTCACTAAAGGATTAAATACAAATCCTCATCATTCATCTGAAACTTACAGTATATTTAGAAATGCAATTAAAATATTTTTATAATTATGTACAGAGTGCTTCTTTTGTTTAGTGACCCGAGTTGAAGGGAGCAGGATGTGTTGTACTGTAGCATGTGTACAAACATGAGCATGAAATGAATACTCAATACCAAGAAAATAAACCTCCAAATAAGAGTCCAAACTGCCACTAAAACCTACAAGAGTGGATTGCATATAATACAGCCTTCGAGAGGATATAAAAAATAACAAGACATTGGCAGGCAAATAGACCAAGGAAGCTTCCTGGATCTTTTCCACTGAAAAATTCTCTCCATTTTGGCAAGAGATATCTGTAATACATAAATGGGTTTGATCTCAGGGAATCTTTCCTGCACTTCTGCAGTGTGGGAACATTTTCTATATGGGAGGCTGTGCTTTCAGTCCCTCCAGATGGAAGGCCAGGACAGAATTTGACACTCATGCAGTGACTGGTACTGGTTTCAAAGATAGTTCTTATCTCTTCTTCTCAGAAACCAAGCAGAAAATCACAATGTTGTGCTTGACAACAGTAGAAAATTTAAGGTCATAAATTGTTCCCTGTTTTGCTCAGATGCCAATTCCACACAATACAACAGATGTTTTTCTCACTGTCACCACCAGCAGCTCCTACAGCAGCTATCATGAAAGCAAGGACAGAAATTACACAGTGTACATGTTATCTGCACTTTTATTCTGCATACTTGTGATAGTGGGAACATATAACAAGGGAGATAATTTTCTGGTTTCATTCAATAAAATAAACATTTTTTCCACTAAAATCAAACATTTCATAACAACATTTTTTCTTTGAAAATAAAAATAAATATACACCTAACATTTCAATCTACATATTATTGTGTACATTTTGCAGCAGTGAAAGATGTACAGCAAGGAATCAAATGGGGGAAAATTCTAAACGTTTCCTTGTCCCACTGTGAGTTAGTCCTCAGATAGGCTAGCTTTTGAAAACAATATTTGATAGTATTCAAGGAATTTTAAAACATATCTGTATTGAGAAAGTTGATTTTTACTTGTAAAATAAATTAGCTGCAGACTAGCAAGCCTTTAAACAAAATATCAGGAGAGGCATTGTTACCAGAGACGAAGTCCTGCCCAGCAGGTTACTCAACTACAAAGACATATTTAAATTGTGCTTATCCCAATTCCATGTGGGCTCCTGTGGAGAGATTCCTGGGGCTGCATACATGTGGAACTAATCAATCAGATAAAAACATCCACAGTTCTTAAAAAACATACTCTGTGCTCTATGTGATTCTGGCACAAATGTGTTATTTAATATCATACCTGATCCAGGTTACAAATTGGCTGGGATCTGCCCTCTAATGAAGATGCTTTGCTACCTCAGGTGTTCTACACATGGCCAAACAGTTTTTAACTAACTTCCCTCATTGGGGAAATCATTAAGGCCTTAGCTTTAACAATGCTATGGAAAACAGCTGTTGAGGAGCCTGTACTTGCTTGGCAAAAATCTCAGGGATTGGAAGACAGGCCCCAATACCTCATGATGTGCTTCTGGCTAATTAATATGTTGACTGAGCCTGTGTTAATCAAGGTCCATCAAACTATGCTTCATTAACATGTAAATTGGTAAACCCTTCCACAATTGCCCTGCCATCTGAACTTTAGCTATGGGCCCCAAAGCAGACAATAACTGGAACTGTAATTTATGTTTTCAGTTAGGGAAATCATTTTCTGAAAACAAAGGAATTGTGAGGAAGAGTGCAAATGTATATTATTTCAAAATACCCATGGATTCATTAGACAAACATTATAAATATGCATAAAAGTGTGAAAGTTTAAAGATGTGTCAGCAAAAGGACTTCATGTGAGTGATACATAACAAAAGGAAAGCATTTTCTTCCTCAGATTAATTTCTCAGAGGTGATGGTCTCAGACAGATGACAAAGAGAGGTACACCTAGAAGTCAGTTCCAACCATTTAACAGAGAAATTATGCCAAATTAGATTAACAGAATATTATGATAGATAGCTTGAAAATAAGTGTTGGTTCAATCTCTTTTAGTCTGAATACATATTAACAGAACTTAGAATAACCTTAGGAAAGTGTAATATTCAGATGACCTAAGATATAATGAGCATGTCTGATACTTTCTGTCAACTAGTCCTAGATGTTACCAGTTCAAAATCTTACCAAGGCCACAAGAATCAGTCCAAGGGGATTGTCTCCCCTTGGCTTTATATAGAGTTTAAATAATTGATATAAGGTCTAGATAGGTCTCACCTGTTTACAAAACCAGTGAAAGTCCTAATTTAAACATTCAAAGTAGGTGCCTTCAGAAGATAAGACAAATACATTTTCCTCCTTCCTTCCTGCTTTCTTTTTTTCTCCTATTACCACAATGAACAGGAACACTTTAATGTTAGTCCATAAATAACTTTTGCTTCAAGAATAGTGACATAATGAAAACATGTACAAGTGATTTCACAATTATAAGCCGCACCTGGTTATAAGACGCACATCCAGGTAGCCGGGTAGAGCATGGGATCTGTCCATATATAAGCCGCACCTGAATATAAGCCGCACCCTTTTTTTAAAAAAAGCGAGGATCCATGTGCAACAAAGTAACGAGTTAGTAACAGAATCGCGCCAGCACGGGGTTTGGTGTCAGGTGCTCAAGTTGTAAACAGTTTTCATAGACCAGCGAAGCCTTTAAAGGCAGCCCTAGGCGCCCTCCCCGGCCAGCTCTCACTTCCAGGTTGGCATTTCACTGGGATTTGTCCATAGATAAGCCACACCTGATGATTAGCCGCACTACTGGGGTAGGCTGGATTCTTCAATGAAAAAGGTGCGGTTTATAATCGTGAAATTACTGTAATAAAAATCAGCAGTTATTCCAGTTGTGCCTTGCTGTGTGTAGCCAGGCTGTGAAAGCTGGCACTGCAGCCAGAGATGATAGAGCCCACATGAGCAGTGGAATGAGAGGAGCTGCTGGGATGGCCTCCATGTTGATGGTCCGTACAGAGGGGCCTCATGTCAGAGACCTGGCTGAGCTGCTTCTCCAGAAAAGCAATTTTTCACCATGTCCTGTGTCACCTCTGTCACCTCTCAGGCCCTTGTGAGTGTCTGAGGTACCTTAAGGCTTCTCTAGTGGCACTAGATTCCTGTATGTGGGCAAGAGAGTTGTACTTCAGGTGTCAACTGTCACTTGATATTTACAGAGTCACCCATTTTTTAGAATCTTAATCTGGAACTGAATACCAACCAGGCCATATTGCACATTCTCCAGCTTTCATTCTTATTGTTATCTCAGCATCTACTGACATTTCCAAACACTTTCTGGGCAATTTATTGACTTAGAGAGCAAAAGGTGTGGAGTACAGAAATAGTCATAAAATGGAGTAGCACCCAGTGCAAAGCCTAGTATTTAAGAGAGATGAGAGGCAGTCAAAATTCATTGCTTTTTCATGTGCCTCCTGAGAATGGTCTGAAAGTCCTTGAAGTCCTGAAGTCCGAGTTCTTACACCAGTTCCACACTGGGTTTACACTGGGTAAGAAGGACTAACACAGGAAAAAAAGTTCTGCATTTTTGTAATGTAGATGAGTTTTGACTGACAGCTTGACCCTTAGCTTCCTTTATTTAGCACTGAACTATGATACTCCTATTCATGGAAGTAAAAATAATCCATTTCTCTATTCTGTCTGTATGCAATCCAGAAAACTTCAAAAGTTCTTAAAAATCTCCAGAGATGTCAGCTAATAATGTACTGGGCTTGGACAGACTCAGGTATTGTTGGAAGTTAAAAGTTCTTTCCCCTTAGGAAATCACTGGTGATCTTTCCCAAAGTGTCAGCCAAAAGATCATTAAAATTTCAGTCAGTTTTAATTGGATAAGACCACACATCTCTATGATTTCACTCTGCGTTAGCTATGACAGCATCCTGCCCAGTCTACCACACTCTGTGGGCTGAATTTTAACTTTCAAGGGACCAAAAGTCAGTCTCTTAAAACCTGTAAGTTTATGAAAAACAAAAATGAATACTACTTTTCAAAGATGAAGGGAAATGGCCATACATTATTGAGGCACACCCCAGTAAGAGAGTGGGATGTGTGTGAACTCTTCAAACCTTAGCCATATATCATTGCAGTCTCCCACAGATCATACATTCAAGCCATCCTGCAGATGATCTACTCAGCAGTTCAATATCTGCCTGTTTACAATGGATTTAAAAACAAGAAAATCCTATGATATGGAGCACACTGTGATTCTAAGGTAGTGGAGGATGTGCAGAACAGAATGATGCACCAGCAGTCATGCAGATTTCCATCACAAAGATTTGAAAGTTACAGAGACATGTCTAGAAATTATAAGTATCACTGAAATATATATGACAGAAATATTCCACCTGTTTTATATTCTATTACTTCATAAGTAAAAAAAATACTGAATTGGTGTCTTACTACTTTCACAGCATTTAAAAAAAATGATACATGATGATTTGGAAGCAGCATTCAAAATCTCTTGTCTTGGCAGGCAGTCTAGTGAGAATTGTGCTTGCTAATTCCTATCCTTTCCCACCAGACTGGACCTCCTGCTGTTTACTGTTTGTAAAGTGGCAGCTTCCCAGGAGAGCCCAGGTGTATTTTCCTCCTGTTAAGAATAAGACAAGTAGAATTCTTTTGGAGTAAGCTTAGCCTGACTTAGTGACATTCACTTCAGGTAGTAATTCCCAGGAAGATGGGAAGCCTTCAGCTCTAAGTGTAAGCTTTGTGAATCCTCTGTCTAATAACATGGAAAGTGTTAACATGGAAGATGTTTGATGTTTACATGAGTCTTTTCAGATCTGTTCAAACAAGACATCTTAAAGTGGTGCAAGCAAGAGTACAAGTAAAAGAATATTAACAAAATCAGCTGGGAAAAAAAATCTGCAATGTGCCAAGCATGTTTTAATAAATTTTCATTAAAGTTTAAACACACATATATAACTATGTATGCAAATAATATAGAAAACACACCCTTTTATTTTTTGGGTTTTTTTTTTTTTTTGCTCTACACAGTGTTTATGTGACATTTGGACCAAGATATGTGAAAAAACTCACCAAAATTACAAAACTCCAGCACAGCACCAGTGTGGCAGCTCCACCTTCAAAATTTCTTTTACAGAAATGTTTGTGTGTTTTGAGAAGAAATATTACTGTTTTGATCTGCATAAACCTTTCAGTTGTGACAAACAGGAGATAGCTAATGACTGCTGGAACAGGTTTAGATTGCTCTAATTTTATAAGTAAGTGAATGTCATGTTTGCTTATGTGTTTCCCTCTACCTTTGGAATTTTGTTCTGCTTCAACTTAATAAAAGACATTTATAGCTAAGAATTACTTCTTTATGCCTAAACGTGATGCTGCTGGTGATCAAGACCCAATAATAATGGTCATTTAAAAGTCCATGTATCTCTGCTTTTTAAAAATTGATGGGATAGCCAATTCTCTGTTTCAGACAGGTAATTTCAGGACTCTTCGGCAAAACAATTTTAATATAGTTCCTTTCCCATCCAGAGCTATACAATCAGTTGTGAGTTCTGTTAAGTTAGATGCCTATTTTTCCTCCAAAATACAATTTGGAAAATTAGAATTCATTAAAACTAGGAAAGAAATAGCAGCAAATACATCTCTTGTCTCTGTAAACTAAAGAATGCTGTTGAACAGTCTAGAAACACTGACACAGAGTAATTTCTCTTTTAGAGAACTGATGATCCTTGACTGGTGTATCCATTACCAGAGAATGCATCCTGGTTCTTGTTTGCTTGCAGTGGAACCAAGGATGTGAAAAAAGCATTGCACCCTGGAGAGACTGTTGTTACCTTTGCCTACATACAACCAGGAGAAGCCTTACCAGAAATATCTGTTTAAATTCATTTGCCAGGATTGACACTTATCACTAAGCATAGGTAAAATTACATGATAGAGACCACCCAAAATTAACTTTTATTTTTAAGGTAAGGAGTACCTCATAGTTGTGGTGGTATTTCAATAGTCATGGCCATAGTCATGCAACACAAAGAGATTAATTAAGTTTCCCTTGCTTCTAAAGCTCTTAATAAGCTGAAGAGAGGGAACATTTTTATTATAACTCCTAAAACATTGCTACCACATTCTTATATTAATACTGCATTCTTATATCACTGCATTTTTCTATTCTTGAGCCTCTCTAGCAGATCTCATTAGTGGTTGCTTTTGTGGAGATTTTTGTTTTTAAGCCAAAGAGAACCATAGTAACTGTGCATTTCCCAAACCATTTCATTCATGAATGGGAAATGGGTCTCCAAATCTTTACTCACATGAGTAACCACATTGATATCCTTGGTCCTTCCATTATTAGCAGCTAGAATTGTGCGTATAAATCTGCAGGATTTGGATGTGACACTTCATTACTTCATAGGAGTGAAATCTGTAGCTGAAATCAATAGCTAGGCATGTGAGGCATATAAAAGATACACATTCTTTCATGGAGGTCTGATTGCAATGCTTCTCTCAATTTTGTTTCAGCATCAACAAATAAGCATATCATTGTAAAGAGACATACAGACTGTAGGCAGTAATTACAAAGACACATTTTAGATAGACATTCTAGCCTCAATAGAGGAATTGGGAATAGTCCATCAGAAAGAGCAGAATAATAGTGAAAAAGATCAACACTTATTGGAAAACTAACACAGTAAGTCACAGACCAAGTTTTTGGTTCTCTGTCAATCAGTAGTGTAACTGTTGTCAATCATTCCCTCTTACCGTGTTTGCGATTTTTGAATGGCCACAAAAGAAACTTTTGTTGGTAATTATGGTCTTTAGAATTTGCCTGAGTCACAGGCAGGATTTTCAGAGCCTGCCTGTGGAATAGCCATGGTGTACCCCAAGCTGTGCTCACGTATGTCCGACCAATTCAAGCTAAAGTTTCCCACGATAATATGAAAGGAAATAAAAGATTCTGACCAACACAAGTCATTATTCTAGAAATAACAAAAGGATAGCCAGGATCTTCTGGTTTAACTTTTTTTTTTCTTTTTTTTTCCCTTAAAGACAATAAATATGATAACTTTTACTTTGGAAGAGTGCAGTTAGACAGGATATGCACCTGTGCATCTTGGATCTTCTAAAAGAATGCTTCTATTCTCTGCCTAACCATATGCTTCCCATTACACTGATAGAAGCATTCTGCTAAAAATTACTGCCAAGAATTAATGCTTCTTCATTTATTTTTTAATTCCTGAATTCCCCTAGGATTTTCCTTTCCTCAAATATTTTCACCTTCCCCAGATACACTTTTGCTTTGTTTTCTTTGGCCATTGATTTATCTCGGCCCTGCTGAAAACATGAAAAGATTTGTGGAGAAAGATTCTCAAATAAAACCCAGTTTTGGGGTTGATTCAGCAAAGTAACAAATCTGATAACATCAAAGCAAGAACATCTGAAACTAAGAATTAGGCAGAACAGATTTTTCAACAAATTGCAGCCTCTATAAATTCACCCATTTCTAAACAGCCAAGTCTGTTTGTTTGTTTATTTTCCTAGCTTTGCCGAAAGAAAGGCTCGAACAACTTTGGGAAAATATCAGCAAAGTTGCTGAGCGGCAAGCAGCCCCTGGACTGTAAACAGTGCCTCTCCCCAAACTGCAGCTGCACAAAGCAGAGACAATGCAAGGACCCTCAGCATCATTAACCAACTTCCCTTCCTCACCAAACAGTCGCTTTGATAAAGCAATTACAATAGCATCGTGGAACAGTAGAACAAGGGGAAAAAAAAAATAACCTTACCAGCTTCTCCTACAGTACACAGCTGAAAGGAAAACAAAACCCCCAGCTGCCGTATCGCATGCAATTGGTCTCTCAGAATGAACTGACTGAAAGAACTATGAAAGGCTAAAGTCTGTTCGGCCTCTCTTCAGCTCCCACTCTCCGAGCTTCCTCACAAAGCCATTCTCCTGCTCCCTAATCCTCGCACAGGAAAAGCAGCGCGCTCGGAATGACTTCAGCAGGAGCGATCCTCAGGGGGTGGGGGAAGCGCGGAGCGATGCTGCCATGCTCAGCCTCGCAAGCATCCCCAGCATCCCCAGGTTCTCCAGCATCTCCAGCACCCCCAGCTGGGGCAGCATCCTCAGCATCCCTAGCATCCGCAGCATCTCCAGCATCCCCAGCACCCCCAGTATCCTCAGCCCCCCAGCACCCCAGTATCACCAGCAACCCCAGCACCCCCAGTATCCCCAGCATCCCCAGTATCCCCAGCACCCTCAGCATTCCCAGCGTCCCCGGCATCCCCAGCACCCCCAGTATCCCCAGCACCCCCGGCATCCCCAGCCAGTCCAGCCCCAGCACCGGGCACACAGCACAGCAGGACAGGGCACGGACACTGCACATCTCCATGACAGCCTCCAGCCCCTCATTCCTGAACGGGAGCACCCCTGGGTGCTTGCCAGAGTCCCCGGCGTGCATCCCAGTCAGCCCGCACGGATGTAATCAGGCTTTTTCTCTTCTTTTAAAATTACTTCCTAAAAGCTCTTGTTGGGCCTTAGATGTTTGTTTTTAACAAAGATCTCGCAAGTCAATCTTAAATATTTCAAACAGAAAGAAACAACAAAGATGTTCCCCCAGGAAATCAATAACAAAATTATAGGAAAAGAGACCCCAACAGACACAAAATCAATAACATTATGAGTCACCATATTAAAAAACCACTGGTGCCTCCCTGAAATGCTTCTGATGGCTAAAAACAGAACAAGCAATTGCATGTTTTACAGTGAAAAAAGGATTCTATCTTCATTTCTGGTTTATGTAAAAAGAGACAACACTTTTAATACAAATGAGATAGATATTGAGATAACATCCCCTGCATAAGCTCTGCTTTTCAAGAAAGCATTAAATCTTTGCTAGAGAAACACTGTTGTCATAATAGTTTTTAGCACAAGTTTTACTTCTCCACAAGATGCAAAAACTCAGAAACAGGCAGCTGCCACAAAGTAAATCAAAGACCTACATAAGCAGATGGCATAATTTCACATCTTCAGTGTTGGCTGTGAGCCTTCCAGTAATAATTTATAAGGAGACTTCCTCCTTCTTGTTCCTCTGCTTGGCAGCACGCTGTTTGAGCCTTTCAAACAAAATAAATAGACTTCAAGCCACCAGCTTCACACACACTAACACTTACCAATGCTATTTCAACCTGACACAAGCTGACTTTGTTCCTCGGTGACCCTGGTGAGAAAACCAAGGTGACAGTTTGATGGATGTGATCTCTTTTCACAATGTGGGTTGTGACTTCACAGCCCCGTCTCCCCATTATTGCTGAGCTAAAGGAGCAGAGGAGAATCTTCTACCATACAGAACCATTTTAACAGTAATGTGCAATAAATGCCTGGAACAAATTTTCCTACCTCAAAAATATGAATTTAAAGGAATCCCCTTCCAGTTTTCTTGGAGTTCAGGTCTAAGGGCAGAATGAAAAGGCTTCAAGAGGAGGAATCAATCCCAATTGTTTATTTCAGACATATTTTAGTTTAAGAAAATAGCAATACCACCAGAGAACAAAGGAAAGAAAGAACGAAAGAAAGAATTGGGTTTGTTTCATTTATGACCAAAGAACACTTGGACTGTGACTTTTGTGAATTATCTCTTAACTGTGTTAATTCAATTAATGAACCATGAATCTTGAACAATTCATTACTGAACAAAGGTCTCGCTGCAGTAATCCAAATCAAACAATTGCAATGGGATGCCTTTTATTTATTACCTAAAATACATTATAAAATATCAGAGGATTTGTATATCTTAAAATTGGTGTCTGCAGAGTCAGTATTTGAATGCAGATTCTCTGCTAAAATGAATTCACAAATCTTTTCACAAGATTAACATATTTAACATAAAAATCCTGCCAGATTTCAAAGAACTCTTCATGAAGAAATTGCCTTTCCATGAAAAAGGTTGAAAAAGGAAGATGGTGAATGAACTCTGAAATGTAAGAGTCCACCTCCACAGGCTTGAGTTCATTAACAGATATCCTAATGCCTGTAGCTGCCTCTAATTTCCTTAGAGAGGAGCACAGGCTGTTAATATATTTCTCAATATATTTTGTTTCTCATTGTTCATCTAATCAGATGGGTTCATCATGAGTACTGGAAGGTGTCAGATCTCTGATTTTACAGGTGAATACTGGGGCCAAATGACCTGCCTCAAGGAAGTCTCTGGCAGAAAGCCAAATCTCTGCTGTTCCAGAATAGTTCACCCCACCTCCAGTGATCCTCATGCTCTAGAAGATGATTTCTGAAAACAGGAACTAGTTTTCTCATGTTTGAGATAAAACATAATATGGTCTGTATTTGTTGTCACACAAATTATGTTACTATTGTTGATAGTTTGGGGTTTGAAATTCAGAATTCTGTCAAAAAATATGGGCTTCTATTAATTCTTTCAAAAAATAGTCCTCTTTTCAAAAAGATGCATTTTGTTTCAGATAAAGGTATTTAAGTGCTTCCACATTTACAAATATTTTTATTTATGTAGAATATCTGTGAGGTGGTACCCAGCTTATGACACTGAAAAATAATCAAACAAAAGATGGAAATGGATTGATATTCAAAAAAAGCAAAATCTGACAGATTTGTATGGAGGAATATCAGCAATTACAGAATTCATCAATTCAAGTCCAATTTTTAGTTGTTGGGGGTTTTGGGGGGTGGGGGGTTGGTGGGGTTTTTTGTTTTGTTTTTTGTTTGATTGTTTGTTTGGTTTGCGGGGTTTTTTGTGTTTTTTGGTTTTGTGGTTTGTTTTTTTTTTCCCTAAGAACTACCTTAAAATTCCACCCTTTGCTTAGGTGACCCCATTCTGGGACTTAGGAGGGACTCTAGTATGGTGAAAGTTATGTGGTATGAATTTCACCCTTTTCCTGCCTTTAAAAGGAAGTTTTAAAAGATGTACTTGTGAACCATTTATATCCCAATTACAGCTTCTGAACTGCCACCATTGCTTCTTTGTTTCTCCCTAACAATCTGAGAGCATTCCCATTTGTAAAGGAGGAAGTACCTTAAACATTTTAGAAACAATAAGGCCTCCTCACAGACCACTTGATATAAACACACTACCTCTAAATAAAAAAGTTTGTACCATTCAGCAGGTGGTTAACTATGCTATGCACAAATGAGATGAGCTCTACCGATCAAAAGAAAGAATGAAGCATGAAAAATGCAGCCACCTTTGTACTTGGAAGCTTGCATAGAGGAACAAAAGATTCACAATAGGATAAAAGCAACAGGCACTAAAATTTTGGAAGAGTTCATTTTTCTCATTCTTGTAGCAGAATGTAACTTTCAGACTCATGATAAATATCTGAAGGGAGTTTGAGCTTTGGGAAATAGCAGCTGGTTTGCACACTCTGCTCCGTAAGTTTTACTCTGCTTGCTCACAACTATGTCCTCTTATCTGTATAATCTGTCCAAATCACCTTTTTTTTTCACAACATTTACTCCTTTCCGTGTTTCTAGGATTAACAAAAAGCATAAGGCTCTTGGATAAGGCTTTCATTTGAATAACAGCCATACATGTTTAACAGCAATCATAAGAGCAGTTCAAAAAGTCTTTTCTACAAGCAGAGTAGTGCAGAATGATGGCACTCACTGTTGTGACTGATTAGTGCAATCTACTGCAGCTCTGCAACTATTGGATATAGTTTTTTTCCCCTAAGCTCCCAGTAATTCATAAAGTCAGTGTAGAAAATGGAATCATAGAAATACTTGGATTGGAAGGGACCCGAAAGATGATCTAGATCATCTTTCGGTAGCATATCTTTATAAACAAAAGGAAATGCACATTTTAAAGTTACACCAGCTGATTTTTAAGCATCTGATTGAGAAACATGATTTCCATAGTCAGTAGATGGTCTAGAGGGTACAATTTTTAATGGGCTCCTTAACACAGTCAATTAATTTTAAAAGTTTACTATTCAATTGTAAGGTTGTTTA
>VRYO01002772.1:72982554-73012769 GCA_009812075.1 Sialia sialis
ACATTTTATGTCATTCTTTTGCTCAGGCTTCTCTGACCATTCTGTTTTTTCTCTCTAATGGTGTATTTCCCTTCTGCATTTGTTTTGTGGTTTTTAATTTGACTGACTAATTTCTCTTTCTCTTATAGCAGGTTACTGGTCCAATTCAACATAATCAAAGTAGTCAGAAATTTGATTATATTCAGCCATGTGTTTCCTTCTACCTAAAGGAACTTCCACTAAAGCATAAGTTTTATTATGAATGGCATAAACTTTGTGCTAAGGTCAAACCCAAATTGAATTAATGGACAACCACCAAAATACTGACTGTCCACAGTTTATTGTCTGTAATGAAGAGAAATATGTAATGAGAAAGGCCAGAATACAACCTCTGCAGCACCAGGAAAACAACATTCTTTCTTGTACCAGCTGGATAATAGAGTGATGCTGGCAGATACTTATGTATATTTCCAAAAAACCCTGAATTCCTCTTATGTGCAGGTATGATCTTGCCCTTCTAAAACCCACTTGGAACAGGTTTGAGAGTTTCTGCACAGCTGTGTGTGGAACCAGCCCCCTTGCCTCCCGTGTGAACAGACCTGCCTGTGAAACTGCAGTGGATCAGCTCCACAGGAATAAAGGAAGCGTTTGCACTTCCAAATGCAAATCATCAGCAGAGACCTGCCAAGGCCAGGGCTTGCAGATCCCTGCAGAAACTTTGCAAGAGGAGCGGCTCCCTCCTATGGCTAAACCGTGCAGAGCTGGGAGCACCTCTGTGAGCACGGATGCTTCAGACTGAAAGTCAAGAAAGAAAGAAAACTATGAAAAAATCTCACTATTATATATGCAAGGCACATAGAAAGTGAAATACAGAAATCCATATTTTGCAGACACACAAAAAAAATATCATGATGTAATAGTAATAATAATGGCATTAATCTGAGTTTCTAGCTAAACAACTCACATTCCCCTTCAGAAATTATTTTTGAAAAACATCTTTTTATGCTTTTGTAATATTTTAATAGCTAAAATAGCATGTTGGTCAGAGAAGGGAAAGCTTTCTGGAATAAATATGAACTAGAGAATAATAATGAAGACATGTGGCACAAAACAACCAATGAGTTGAACATGTTTTTCAAACCCATTAGGCATGTATGAAGCATAACATCAGAAAAAAATAATGTATATTACTGGATCTCTACTAATTATCTGTTCTTAGCTTTTACATTTTTTTCTTACACTGGAAAGCTGACATTCTGATACCAGAAAGTTGGAATTACTGGATGGTTCAAAAGCACAGGTTTACTTATCTAAAAGAAATAGCAACTGGATCCTGAGTCCAATAATACCACTTGCCTTAAGAATAAAAGCATGCCAAGAAGAAGGGAAATTTTGTTTACGACAATATTCAGTTATTCATTTTTGACTTGAAACAGATTGTGGTTTTTAAATTTCCTTTATTACAATTACAGCAAGTAAACTCTTTCACCAACTCTCTCTGGGCAGCTCAGCTTACGTTCAAGCCTACTAGACCTAAAATAAGTTTTCACGAGTTCTTGGTTTCCAATTTTTTTATGGCAATAGCATTTATCACATAAAAGAAAAAGAAAAATCAAGGATTGTGTGATTGGAGAAATCATATTAATTCCTCTTAAATTAATAATACAGTGTTTTACAGCTGAAAAAAAAAAGGCACAGTGGTTAAAAATGTTTTCCTTTAATTTATTTCCCATTTTAAGAGGCTCTAATCTTAGTTTTTCATTTGTTCCATTTCAGTCTCAATACATGTGAGTGCTTAAGAGTATGTGACCAACTACAATAAACAACCTCTGGACTGCAAAAATTTTATTGTGGTATACTCAGCACCTGCACTAGCACACTTTTCATTAATGAACTACACTAAATGTTTATATAACTACCAAGAGAGTTTATTAATGTGAATAAAAATTCTAGCATATAGATCATCCTTTGCAGCAATTAACCTCTACAATAAAATGTAGTCTGACATATACACAGTTCTCTGAGGCTCCTTAGATTAATGGAAAGGGGGATACAGAATCAACTCTGATCCTGTGGTAAGAAATCCCTTTTGTCCTACATACCAGCCTTTTTGTAGAGTTTAAACTATTACAGCTTTTATGAAAAATAAAAAGGACGGCTTTAATTTTCAAATAAACAATCAATTCTTCCATAAGAAAACTTCATATTCTCTCATGTCTCAGCATGTGAGTGGAAATTGAAGAAGACCTGGGAAAAGCTACACAGACATGCTCTGAAACACAGTACCTCCAAGAAGTAATCTGCTGGATAGAAACCTTCACATCTGGAATGTACCAGATTTCAGTCTATCTTCCCTACCTTCTCTTATTCAAGGATGTGGAGGACAAATGAATCTAATCCTCAGACTGTAAATCTCCTCTGGGTGAAATTCAGTTGGAACTGTTAAATATCATGGACACTAGAACAGTAAGAAGTAACAACACTGTAAGTATTGTATCCTGGGAATGTCCCATTTTTCTATAATGCAGCTATTTGATCTGTTTTCCATGTGATGAAGTAAAGGAAATTATATTGAAAGAGCTTGAAGTTACTTTTATAGAAAATATGTAAAATGTGTTGGTTTTCAGTTGTGTGTCATTTCAACCCACACAATTAACCTCTTGCTGGCACTAACTCAGCAACAAGATGTGACATCTCTCATTCATACAAATAGTCCTAAATTAAACAAGAGTACTTGAAGGAATCTAGATCAATCACATAAGAAACTTCCCAATTCCATGGATAACCTTTACTAAATAATTCAGACATCCCCTTTTTTTTTCTGATGATGATGAACTCCAGCAACATAATATTTTATTCTCCTGCACACATGGAATTACTACATGTACATATGTACATATGCATACATAGATATGTTCATCCATATCACACATTACACCAGGTATCACTATAAAAAAAACATTCCTTTATATTTTTTTTTAATTGTCAGGGAAGCTTGACAGCATTCTTCTATTTTTCTCCCCTTGAGAATTCAGAGCTTTTATAACAAGTGGAGTCTTGAATATGCACCTGATTTAAATAAGAATGGGGGTGAATATACTCTTTGGCAGTAGCAGTGCCTCCAAAGAGAAATGTTTTCTCCTATTGCCTATTGTTTTTCTTGCAGAAAGCCATGCTCTGAGCCTTGCACTCAAGCTGGGAGGCTGCTGAGCCCATTTCAGCTGGGCTGGCAGGGGTCTTGCTCCCCAAGGGAGGAGGTCAGTCCTGCAGCCTGGGGGCAGAGGGCAGGGGAGCTGCAGGGTGACCCCACACCCCACACATTGTGCTCAGGGGCTGGAAGTCAGCTCTGCTTATGCTGGATCACACAGTGAACCAGCCCAAGTGCCTGACAGACAGAGGTCACCTTCCATCGTGGGGATTCATTCACACAGGGAAATCTCTTTTTCTGCATGTTTCTATCATTCGAATAGCAACTGTGACAACAGGAATGGTTCCCAAAGACATTTGGGGTACTGATGAACTCAATTTTCAAAGAGCATTGGAAAAAGAGACATAATTGTGGGTGCCTTGCCATTAATAGAAAACTAAATCACCCAACATGTGATGCTCCTTACAAATAAAAGCAGTGTGTAGCAGTAGGAAGGATACTGTGGAGAGAGAGAGAGACTAGGTATTAATACACATTTTGAAGTTTGCACTTCACCTCTATTGCTATTGTGTGCTTCCACCATGACCTTGGATAATCCTGATCTCGCTGCTCTTTCCTTAGTGGAGTTTTTGTTCCCTCAAAATATAAGAATTGTTAAGGAAAAGCCATTATGGGATATCCAGCTATGCTGTGGAGGAGTAGCATGAGCTTTTAAGTGTACAAATAAAAGATATATATGAGAGAAGATTACCCTACAAAGTCTGTGTCTTTCAAATATCCCTTGATTTGTAGTTGATCTTGTTCCATTTGAACTATTTAAAGAAAGTAATCATAAAGCTACCAGATCTACTATTGGTATCTTAAGAAATAAATTGGTGGGTAAAGTTGTTTCCACTTTTTAGAATTATTTAGCATTTTTATTTTCCCACCAGGGAAGTTAACCATATCTTTCAGAAATTATTTATACACCAGTAGTCAGGAATGTATTAAAAAAAAAAAAAGCTGTTCATTGCTGTTTTCCTTTTATTGCTGATCTTTTCATAGAATGAATAGAAATAACCATAAATTAGAAGAGAGATTTATAAGATGTAGTATCTAGCACAGTATGACGTATCCAATTGTTTTGCCTACACGAAATTCTATTTCTAAACGATTCACTTCAAATTAATAATATACTGAAATCATATTCAGCAAATCATGCTGTCTTCAGAGAGAAAGGTGGTGTGTTGAGCACCTAGGAGCTGCACTGATGAGTAACCCAGAGTTGTCCAGCTCTCAGCAGAGTGCCAGGTGCCCCAGAGCCACATGTGCCACTACAGTTTCTCCAAATTCACTGGCCCACTACTGGCAGCTTCTTGACAGACAACACACACCATTTGTAGTACTGCAAAGAAAAATCTGGGAGTGAACAGACACTCTGAGGACATCCCTGAGAGCCAGCAGATTGAACATCTGGAGAAAAAGCTGCTGGAAGCCCTATTGCTGCTTTCAGTGGGGACAGCACCATATTCTGTGCCAAAGCAGGCATACACTGCCTTCACCAATGCTGCTCCTGCACACACAGACATCCTGAAGGGAGCTGAAGCACTCCTAATGCTCAATTTCTTGCTGATCTGCACAGTGAAAACCTGCAGGGTTCATAGTTACCTGGAGTTAAAGTGCTATTTCTCATTCACATGACAATTAGCTCTAGGCCTTCTTAGCCTTCAACCCTGTAGGAGATGAAAAAATCCTATTTGTCTTAAACACTGTTAGGATCACTGAAGGATTTGCCCTCTATGGCAAACTAGAAAAAAGCTGTGACTACCAAAGCCCACCTCCCACCTCAAATATACCTCCTGGATTTCTGCAATTTGGATTTTGAGTTAAGCCACCTGACAGGACCTTGAGATAAGATAAACATGGTACTATTGTCCAGTTATCTCAGTTCTAAGGAGAAGTAGACAAGGCTGGGGGATGCCATAGCCTATAGACTCAGTGGCTGAGGCCAGGTTTTCACACTCTTTCCCTGTCAGTAAAGGGAGAGGAGGAGTTTTTGAGTGAGTGATGGCAAAATCTCTGGTGCACATAAGGCAGGGGAAGTGAACGCCCTCCACAAGAAGCTATAAATTGGGCTAAGTAAGCAGACCCTGAGGAGATGGGACGGTGCTTTTTACCACGCCAATTTTCTTCTGTGACACAAACTGGCCCAGTTGTAAAACCTCCCCACCCCAGGAAGGCCACATTCACATGGCACATCCATGTGAGAGGCAGCTGCCATGCCTTGGAAAGGGTCATAAACCATCGAAGACCCTCAAAGATCCACAGATGCTGCAACAGATCCAGTGTTGCAAAAGGCAAATCCTCCCTGGCACCTGCAGGGGTGGTGCTGGGGTGTACCCACACACACCTGAACACATATTAACCCACTGGACTCCATGTTCTGGGGGACCCCCATGACCAAGAAGACCAGAAGAAGAGGACCAATGGGATGCCACTGGATCCACAGGGATGGTGGCTATCTTTCCATTCTAGTCTGTCTCTCTGTCACTCTCTTTCTTTGCTCTTTTTCCTACTTTTCTATTGGTCTACTTCACATTTACTGTTAAAAACAATCCACATTAATGCTTTCAGCATAGGGTCTCCTTTGTACATTAATTTCAGCAGAGGCATCTCTCACTAAGCACAGTAATCAGATCACGAAAAATCCCCAACATATACATAACTTCAGTGAAAAAAAAATAGCCTACTCTTTCCCTCTCTTCCCGTTTCCCACTATCCCTTAAGAGCCAACACCTCCATGGACACAGAATACATGTTATGTCAGAAATTCCAATAAGTAGACCTTTTTAAGTTGTACACTGCAGTTTGAATTTGGATGAAATAAAGCAAGACTGTAAATTCCTAGATCTTCAGTTTCAGCCTGAAAGCATGAAAGAGTAACGTACTAAGTTTGTACAGTGTCTAGAATAATGTGCTTTTTATGAACAATATAATAAACAAAAAATATCATATCATGCAGTATAATATTATGAATAATAAAACGAAACTCTAACTAGAATTAAAGCCAAAACTGACATTTAGGTGAGTAATACAGCAAGAGATATATGGGTTTACAGCCTTCCCTTTTACAAGAAAGCCATATATGAACAGACATATACTTACTATTCCTATTAGATTTGTGTCACTGACAGTGACTACAAAGAAACAAGCAGCAGAAAATGCAATTCATACTCTCAGCAGATATATCTAATGATACTTGATGAAGCATGGATGATCTGTGGTGGTGAGAGGGATATTAGTGTACAATATCTGCTTTTCCCAAAGCATTGGCAGTTGCTCAAGTGGAAAAAAATATTATGTTTCTCAGACAGATCATTTATGTATTTCTGTGTATCAGTGGCTCTGGTACACAGAAATAATCAGGAATTTGGGATATTAAATGGTCTTCATCAGGAAATTATTGTTTCAAAAGATATATTCAAAAAAACAAACATTTCATGAAGATATCTAGCTTGCAGTTTGGAATGTGAATCTCTGCATCTGAAGGGACTGTCTTAAGGACAAGCTATTTTGGGAGTTTTTACCCCTTCTGGGGAACAGCCTAAAAATACTCATCCATTTTTTGTCTTTTTTTTTTTTTTTAATCTCAGAAGATTTTAATGGGATGAGAAAATTGTTTCCTGCCCAGCTCTCATGGTGAGTGGCTGGCAAATGATAGCAACACACAGAATGCAAACAGCTGGATTCAATCACTGCACTTAGTAGGTCCATGAAATGTGATTGTGAACGCACCAGGTACTCCAAGAAACAGAAAAGAGAGTTCTTGCAGACTCCAGGACAGGCATCTGGCATTAACAGAGTTCTGACACTATCAGGGAACATGGCACATCACACACCCAAATTGATGAATCAATTAATCACACTGTAATTAACATAGATGTGTAATGTGCTTTGCTGTCTTTAGAGGTAAATATTCAGATAGAGAAGACACAGCAAATTCTTGAACTGTCTTGCTGAGATGTTGGTACTTGAAACAAAGTCATTGTCACACCTTTCTAAAAACACAAATATGTGTGTCTACAGAAAGCTGCTTTTAGAAGGAACACATCTTACTGTGTTTTCTACCATTTGGTGGAAAAATCACTCCATGTAAAATAAGGCATCTTCAAGAGAAAGACATACAGATTCAAATTGAAAAGAAGTGTATTCTTACCCTCCAGTCCTCTTGTCTTCTAAAATCCATTATTTTTAGTATAATGTACATCTACCCCACCACATTACTGATTTAATGGTTAGAATAAGCGTTTTCACATCATCGTATAATAGAACAATATTTTCAAAGTGATGTTTTATTACTTTTTTCACTGCTGGTGTTATCAGATGAAAGATCAAGAAGTGGTTGAAACTTAAAAATAAACACATTACAAATCTTTGCAATTGTCAGCTTTGTGACACACACATAAATTGAGATTTTATAGACATGGGAAAAGTTGTGTTAGCTGAAGGGGTTTTCTAAGCTTACTTAAATAACATGTTTTATATCATTATAAATATTTGTTAGGTGCCAACAAAAATATGTCATTTAAAATTTTAAAAAAAGAACTTAACAAACTCCTTTTTCATGTAAGTTGGTAGCTTATGGCTAAGAAGGGTTTAGTCTAGATTGGCTTCTAAACTTCCTTCCAACCTGAACTGTCCTATGATCTTATCACCAGCTTTTTTAGGTTTAAAGCCTCTGAGAAGACTGAACTAGTGATTTGACTCCTAAAATTATCTGAATTGAAGAAAAAAAAAAAAACACAAAAAAAACCAAAATGAAGATGAAAAGGCAGAGTAATTTCAACAGCACCAACGTGTAACAAAACCATACCAGTCTTCAGTGCTGCACCTCTGAGATAACTGGACAACTGACCCAAGCCGCAGAGCTTGGTGTGCCTGTGGTGAGATCCACTGGGATTATTACAATCTCACAGTCACCCTTCTGCCACACCTAAAGACCACCCACTGATCCCAAGATTTTAAACAAATGTTATAACTGGAGCAGTGGTGGAAACCCTTTTGTAGACTGGGAATGCGTTATCAGGATATGTTACTGTGGGTCTGAATGAACAATTTAGAACACATTTCCTAATGTAGGCAGGTTTTTATAAGATTGGACTAGACACATTTGTTTCCACTTAAAGGTAGGAAACTAATGCCTAAGAACAGCAGTTAATAAACAAATTTAACAATATTCCAATGAATGAAAAAGGCCTTATAATTATGAAATAACAACTTCCTCTTTGAATAAACCAAGTCTATATAATTGCATATAATGAAGACTGAAGCTAAAATGCAGCAGCTTTTTGTCTGCAAGCATTATAGTGAAAGATTTCTGAAGAAGCTTAACAGAAAACAGCACTGAGAAAGCAGGAAAGTAATGCTCCAGTCAGAGGAGGTTCTTACAGCTTCTTTATGCAAGCTTGTCTTCTCATAGTTTCTGTCCTACACTCAGGTAAAGTGTACAATATGAAGAAAAACAAAGAACTAAAAATTTTTACCATAATTCTATCAGGCCTTGTTTGATTTGTCTACGTGTAAAATAAAATAACGTGATGTTATAGATCCAGCAGAATTTGTATTCAACAAAAGCTGAATAAAGCATAAACAGGACACAGAGATTCTACTGAACAATCCTGCCCAATCATTAATCCCCACATTGAATCCCATGCTTTATATCTATACCTCACCTGAAATGTATTTTGCTCTTATGCTGCATTGTACCTCATTTGCTAGATAAAGAGGAATAAGGAAAAACAATGACAAAAGTCAGAGGGCATGCTGGAGATTTGAGGATGCAGAAGGATCTCTCTGACAAATCTGCTCATAATGGATGAAAATGCAGTTCAAATTAATTATGGAGTTTCCATATGCTTCCTCACAAGCATATTTAGTGTATTTCCCACATCTCACATGAATCTACATGTATTATTTAAGGTGAATCATTTTTATTACCTTTATCTGTGCATAGTAATAAATTACATCCGATGTTTTGCATTTAACTCCTTACTTTAAGCAATACTTTTGTGTGACTTCAGAGAACACACGTACATTGCAGGAATTCAGCAATTCAGAGAATTATTCAATTTTTCAATTCAGATAAATGCTTACTGTCATTCCAGGCAATGTGAGTAACTAAGGCTAGTAGTGTATGCATGATAGACTGCTCTTGATGTGAGTTTTGCCACTCCCTCAATTACTGGATTTTTAGTTCATAAATTAATTACTTTGTTTACCTGTCTAAAGTAGTAAGCATACCACAGAAGGTGATCTGATTACATACTCAATACTAATGACTTAAAAATACATTGGACTAATCTCTAAAAGCTCCAGTCAGGCTAGAATCCAGTTTGATGAATCTTGAGATATATAGAGCAGCATCCCTGCCCCATATTATAACATCATGCATACATATTACATTTAAAAACTTAATAAATAAGAAAGGAAAAATTGAGGGAAATATCATTTTTCTAAACAGGTTAAGATGTCTTTATTAGTACAAAGTGTCAATGACCTCTCTCTATTGCTAACACACTCAACATCTTTCATGCACTTCCTGGGAGCAAGGAGAACAGTGATTCTGTATCTACTTTTTATAACCCATAACTTCAAATAAGCTATTGAATGTTTGCACTATAAATTTTAAACATCTGCATCTCCACTCCATTCACAAATTCAGCCAGGTCTTCAAGTGCATTTATATACGAAAGACTGTGTTCCTTTAAAGTTCACATTTCAAGGCAGGCTTTTAGCACATAACTGTAAAAAAATCCAATAGAAATGAAAAATATATTTTACAACAGCAGCTCAGAAAAGAAGACCATGTCCTTGATTATGAAATTCAAAGATACCTAGCAGTCTTGATTTGTGATCCTACCAATAATATTCCACTGAGCAGCACACAGAGTGTGAGCAAACTGTGTGTCAAAATAACCTTCAAGGGGCATTGAAAAGGGAGAACATTGCAGAATAGCAAAGCACCATTATTATTTCTCCAATTTTACAGCAAATTGCAGGTATTTATGGAGCACAGCACTCCAAACAAAAAGTATGCAAGACTTGAAAACAATGTTGAAATGCAGAATTAGGGGGTACCTACATGATTCTTTAACCCCTCCTGTGTACTTCAATTTGTTTAACTGCAAAGAAAGACTATGAGTTGCTTTAATTTCCTATTTAACCTTCTACAGATGAACCATACTCTAAAATCAGACTCTAGAATTGCTTCTGAGGATTTAGATAATATTTATGTATTAAAAATATATCATGTAACTTAGGGCTTTTAGAACTTCAACAGAGAAACATGGGTTAGTATCTAGAAAGATGGTAGTATTGAAACACTTATTCTAGTGTTTCACTGTGAGCCAGAAGACATGCCTTTAATAAGATAACTATAACAGTCCAGAAGCAGTTACTCAAAAGAAAAAAGAACAAAATAATTTAAATAAAATGAAAGTCTGCATGGCCTATGGAGTTATCTTTTACAGATTTCATTGCTTATATGAGCAATGACTCATTCAAAGTCTAACTGATAGCCAGTTTCTGTAGGACCTCTTGTCTTAGCCAAATACATCCACACTTTTTAAAAATGCATGTACTTATGACTTAAAATGAAACAGCTGTTGTGGGATCACAGAATCACATAATCAATTAGGGTGGAAAAAACCTCCAAGCTTGAGTCCAACCTTTGATCAACCACCACGTTGTCACCTACATCATGGCACAGAGTGCCACACCCAGTTTTTTCTTGAACACCTCCAGGTGACTCCACCACCTCCCTGGGCAGCCCACTCCAACACTTTACCTGTCAGTTAGAAATTTCTCCTATTGTACAGCCTGAGCCTCCTCTGGCACAGCTTGAGACTGTCCCCTCTTGTCCTGGTTGCCTGGGAGAGGGGACTGACCCTCAACTGTCTATAACCTTGCAGATGGTTGTACAGAGTGAGAAGGTCTTTCCTGAGCCTCCTTTTCTCCAGGCTAAACAATTCCAGCTCCCTCAGCCACTCCTTGAAAGGGTCACTCTCTAGACCCTTCACCAGTTTCATTGCTCTTCTCTGGATGTATCAGACACATCCTGAGCAAACAACAGTGAAATGTGACTCCAGTCATTGCTAAGAAAACAGATAAACACACATAAACAAGAGAAGAAATTTAAAATACTCTCTCTTAACAAAGACTTTTAATCTGTGACATTATTCTGAAGTATCCTATGACATCATGCAAACCAACCCAGGAGAGGAGAAATAATCAAGGATATAAGCTAGTACAAAACTGGATTTTCTGAGAAGGAAATTTGTGGTCCAGGCACATGACTTGTAGACAGGAAATCTGACTTTTATGCTCAGAACTCCCAGATTCCTCGTCCCTCTCAAAAAAGCCCTTCCAAAGCTGCAAATGCAGAAACAAATTAGGAACAACAAAAGGATGGTGATGGAAAAAAGATCAACCAAAATAGAACTGGGTATGTTAATCCAAATTCTTTGGTACTCCAAATACCATTGTGGATACTTGGTTCAAGCACTTTGTTCCCTGGCAGTCATGGTTTTCTGTGTTTCTGTTGTCCCTGAATGTGCTGGCTCTGTGCCACAAGTCACTGCACATCTAGCGGGTACCCCAGAACCATAGATACTGGAGTGTTTAAATATGGAGGCAAAGAGACACGTGGAAAAAAGTGGGCATCAGCATTAGGTACTTGAAACTGTAAATAAAATTGTTCCTTTCTTACGATGATTTTACCAAGGGATGATGACTTACACTAAGGATGTAATCAGATTTTACACATCTGTGCAGCAAATCACACAGCAATAACTCCAGACTCTCTGCCACAACCCAAGTTTGAAACTAGCTGCTGTGGGAAAGGCTCCTCTCCAGTTTTAACCAGGAATTCTGTTTCAGCTTTGGTTTTTCCAAATTGCAGTAACTGCACGACTATAAGGTGCACCTTAAAGCCTAAAATTTTAATCGAAATCCGGAAGTATGCCTTATAATCTGGTGCATCTTATATATGGAAAAAATTTTGAGTGTTGAAGGGATCTCAAAACAATTTCTGTTTCGCATTGTGCAGCAACAAACACGAAGCTCACAATCAAATGACCTCGAGCAGGTGAGAGCCACATGCTGCGCCAGCCGCGAGCAGCCCGGTGCCAGAGGCAGCTGCAGTGTGCGGGAGAACAGCAGGCAGGAGTGCCTGGGCCTGCGGGATGGGGAGGGTGTCTGGGGCTGCATTTAAAGGCGGCGCCAATCCGTGAAAAATGTTTGCAAATTGAGCACCTGCCAGTAAACCCCGCGATTGCGTGATTCCGTCACTAATTTGTTACTTTGTTGTGCGCCGATCCTCGCTGCAAAAATAAAGTGTGCCTTATAATCCAGTGCGTTTTATAGTCCTGAAATTACTGTAATTTGTGAAACCAATTCCTTTTTAGCATGATATAGTTAGACCAGTAGGCATTTACCAGAGAGAATACTCCTCTTTAAAAATGTCCTGTATGCCAAAAGGTATGAGGCGACAGCTGAACTCCTGGAGAGTCATGGATATTTATAATGGAAATTTGTTTTTAAATTCTAAGCATTAAATGGCTTAGCACATTTTTTTATGAACCTGCATCTTGTGGAGAAAATACAAAATATTTAATGCCAAAAGTGATGTGAAACCCCCTGTGTGAAAACAGATATTTTAAAGCTTTTACTCATCTGCTAGATGACCTCTTCTTCACTTAATCTCAGAAATCTCTCTGATTCTAAAAGCAGGGTTAGAAGTTATTAACTTTCATTTCTTCAGCATTTAAAAACTAAATTTTGTTAAAATTCTAATGGAATAATTTCCAGTTATGATATATAATGTCTTCCTTTAATCTACTGAATTTTCTTTCTTGCTTTTTTTTGGGTTTTTTTGTTGTTGCTGTTTTTTTGTGATTTTTTTTTTTTTGTGTGTGTGTGTGTGGTTGTGGGTTTTTTTTTGGCTGAGCTGAGAGGGTCATAAGAAAGATGAATATCCAATTCAGTGTTTCCACCATGAACCAGTTAAAGTTGCCAAAGACAGAAAGACAAATAAAGAGAAGGCTGCTCCTCTCCAGCTCCCCAGCTGTCAGGACAGTAAGTTTAGGATTACAGGGCTAAGTACTGTATCTTATTCAAGAGCCAAAGCTGCCTTTGTAAACCACTTCAGATAAAAAATCTGCAAAGGAATGTATTCAACAGCATTTATGAGCTTGGATTTCAGTAAAATTAATAAATATTCTCCATTTTAGAAATAAAAAAATTGCAATGGACTGTCAGTCCTGCCTGTACTAAAATGAAATATGCATAAGTAATCCCTGATTTTCAGCCCTTTATTTCCATAAGGGTTCAGATCTATGGCAGGGCCAGCACACAGATACAAGCAAACACCACCTTTCTGAAGATAAACATCAAAGGTCTGTGATACTATAGCTTTTTAGTCTTTGAAAATTAAGTAGAATAAACATCTTTTGTAGTTGGTTAAAGAGATGCCATTTGGGCAAGATTCCTTTGGCCAAGATAAAAGAATCAACAGCAAAAATTAGGGAAATGTGGTCAATTTAAAAAAAAAAAAAACAAAAACCAAAAACTTTTAATGCCACAATTTCCAGTGTAGTCTTCTGTCCCATGGAGTGACAAAGAGCATGCACTACTCTGAAATTATTAAAGCAAGAATGAAAACAACCCCATAGAACTCCCAAGGAAAGGGTTAGGACAAAAGAAAAAGAAATATTTTATTATTGTAAATATCCTAGTAACTACAAATTAAAGATACATTCCACTGAACCAGCCATAAACATCCATGTTGGTCGCAGCTTATGTTTCCCATGCTCCAAAGCACCAGGCTTTCTAAAACATAAAAAAACTGAGTTGGCCATCAGATCATAATTTCACTTTAAACCAAGTGAGAGGGAATACTTGTCTGGCACAAAAGATCTTGATTTATTGCATTGTAGTTCTTGTGCTCTCTCTACTTGAAAACTGGAAGCTTCACAATCACTTGCACTGAATTAAGTATTACTCAAATTAAATTTTTTTCTTCAAAAGTACTGAGAGAAAACAACATACCTCTGTAACTGCATGCACTTCCCAAATATATTTACGAAACATTTCTGCTGATCTCTTCTGATTATTATTAACAAACTGATAACTAATGCTTGGGCATTCAAATTTTCCTCTTGTATTATTGTGACCAATAACTTTGCTCTTGGCTATTGTTCTGGTAATATATGGGATGCCTTCTGAAAATGTTTCCCAGCCTGAGTACTTCCTTTTCAGAATGAAACCAACTACAGCTCCCTGGGCTAGTAGAAGATCCATGGCCACTTACTGCTTATTGTCAGCTTTCAGCTGTTCAGCCCTGAAAGCTTTCTGTGGATTTGCAAGAGCTGAAATCCAACTTTGCAGTCAACCTTGCAGTTTCTGGAGAATGATCTAGGTTTAAAGAGCAGTTTCTCCTCATTATGGTGTTCTTTATGGTGGCAGTTAATAAATGGCTTTTAAGAATATTTGGAGAAAAAATTCACAACAAGACATGCATAAAAAAATGGCAGCAGTTTCTTGTTAGCAACATTTCTGAGATGACTGCAAGGCTGACTGCAAAGTTGGGCTTCAGCTCTTGCAAATCCACATAAACTTGCAGGGCTGAACAGCTGAATGCATAGAAATGGTTTTGGCTGGTCATGCAATATCATCTTATATTTTACTACCTGGTCACTAAAGCCATGCAAAAGCTAGTGTAGATGCTTAAGTGTTATTTTTTTCTTTTTATAAAATGTTTACTACCCTATAGAAAATCACACAGACATTTATCACAGTTTGAGGTGCCAGATCCTTTCCCAGCTGTAATCACAGAGCAACGCAACACAATGTTTTGGTGTCCCAGCTGTGCCAAACAGAAGTATCATGGTTTTCAGCCACTGCTACAAATCATTTGGATGGACATTTTTGGTTCTCCATAATGCAGATGTGAAGAAAATTAGTGTGTTTATTTTTACCCTGAATTATTTCCTGACAGAAAATGTTGCCTATATATTCTTGACAGAATTTTGGATGTGAACTTCATAGGAGGGCACAGATATCTCCCAGTGACAGGAACAAGAGTTTTATCATTAATTTTCATGAAATCAAAAATAAGACCGAGACTTGGGCAAAACCTGACAGGGTTGCACAAATTGGTATCTGTCAATGTTTGATGTCTGGATTGCAATGATCATAGCTGAAATTCCAGTGACTTGAGGAACACGTGTCAACTGAATGTTTCTTGTTTAGTATTGCTTTCTATTTCAAAGCACACAACAAACTGTCACAGATGTTAAAAACTTCTCCAATTTCATGCACTCATGCTCAGCTGAATTCTTTCCTGTGAAAGATCCTTGACACATTATTTAATATTTTTGTTTTGCTCTGCAGAAAATATAGACATAAAATGAAAGTTTTTTAAATATCTGTTTCTTTCTTGAGACATTAAATGTTATTTACCAAGTTCCTCAGCCAATAGCTTTGTTTCCTCACTGTAAAGTAAACACCATCTGATATTTTGTCAATTAATTTTCACTTGATATTATTTTTCCTTTTTTCTCCTTCCACTGTTTAAAAACTATACATGTATCTTTAGTTGAACTGGAATGCTATTCCAACTGGATGGGATACACTATCACTCCTGAAGCCTGCTCCAGGTCATAAAGAAGTAATGGGAAATCTTAACAGAAACTTCAGTGGCAGCTGGAAGGAGCCTGTGATATGCACACTAATGGCTTTTTTAAGTAGTGCCAAGGTCAATTAATTGCGTTTCAGCTTTGCTTATTTGAGCTTATTCATAACATTGCACTACTTCAAAAGAATATGCACAATAAAATGTAGTAAGAAACCAGAGAAATCTTGGTTCAGGAGTACAGGTGTGTGTATGGGATCAGTTCCTCCCTCTACCACAGACTGTCAGTGTGGCATTAGGCAACTTGCTTTAGTCCAGTCACAGTCTACACCTTGAGAATAGCAAGAGGGGGTGGGAAATAATTTCCATGGAGATATGGCAATCAAAGTACCAGAGGATCCATCCAACTGATATCTTGCAGTTAGTATTCGAGTATTCACATATTCTTTTGTATATTAAAAACAAAAGCCTCAAACCTATATGTAGAAAATATATTACAGAACTATATTGTCGACAGCACATTCTGCTGTAATAATCTCAAGCATCCACTGGAATGATGAGAAATTATCAATATTACTCATATAGCAGTAATTTTATATGGCATTAATCTTTGCATATTAATGTATAGCTAATAGCTGGAAACTAATAATTTTAGGTATATAAGCTGGCAGCAAGAAGTACAACCAGAAACTGGAACAAAGAGGAAATATCAGACAGATGTACTGAAGGAAAGAGAGGTACAACAGTTACTGTCATTAGCACCAGCTGTGAAATACCAGCCCTTTTGTTGCCTGGGAAAAATTAGAAAACCAGAAGCAAATGTAAATCAGACTGGCTGAACTGTGTTATTCCATTCAAGAGAAAAAGGTTACAGACCTTTACCACTGGGCAGGGCAGACCTTTAGGCCTAATTTTTCTGTCACTTTGCTCTTCCAGGAGGAAAACAACATGGGAAGAATAAGAAAACCTATGAATACTTATGCATAAGTGACGCTGATCCTCCATAAAAGTATGTGAAAAATGTAGTGAAAAGTTCAGCAGTTCTTTCACCACCTCCCAGAAAGCAAAGGAGCTGAATAGCAAAAGCTGTTCAATACTCAGATTTAAGGAAAAGGAGGGAAAGTGAAGTGAAATTCTGTGAACCCACAGTCAATATGCAGTACAAGCAATTTTCTTTGAGATTTAAGTGGAATTTACAGTATCATAAGCCTTCCCTTGTGAGTCCAGCCCTTTAGTCCACTAAAACATCATTGCAGTTTAGCTCTATTGGCGTTTTCGGATGAGGAGCCAACCACAGAAGTGCTTACTGAGTTTTTTCTCAAAGGAAACAATTTCAAACTGCAAGATGTTTTGGGTTCAAAGAAAAATGAAAAGCACTTAATTTGTCTACTCAGAAGTACTTTCAAAAATACACAAACAGGAGTTCCCCAGAGAACCAGTCTGTAATTACTCAGATGTCCTGGAGATGTCTGGGACCTCTGCCCCTGTAAGAAAAGCCAATGCTTCCTATTACTATTTGTGAAGTCAAATTTATGAGATTTGAAGCTGGTCTGAGTAATTTTTTAAAAATATATTTCCATAGTCCTGTTACACTACCTTAGCTCACAATTTTCACTTTCAAATTCATTTTTTCATACAGGAGGTGAATAACAGAACCTGAAGATTTTTACATGTTTGATATGTGGAAGAAGCTGAAACCTGTTACACTTTTTAAACAAGATAGAAACCAAAGATTTTGATGTTTATAAATAATTTTATCAAAAATTACTCCATGATAGTTTTTCAACTAGAAATACACATATAGGTAGCAATTAAATATAGTTTTTATTTTGGAGGGGTTTTTTTACATATTTACAGGCTTCATTAGCTTTCTGCTTTCTCTAACTGCAGCCATAGTTCTCCAAACATCTGCAAATTTCTCTTTTCAATGACTTGTCAGTGCCTGCCTACTTGTTCAAAAATCAGCAGAACAGGATCCTAGGTCAACAACTAACAATGGCAACTTCTGTTTTCTACAATTCCTGACCCTATCTTGCATTCCTAAAATGCAGTAGGGACTTTAGATACTCAAATCTTCTTACTTGCCAAAAGCAGAATAAAAGTAACATGCTGTCAGCATGTTTTTCCTCTCTGTTTGAATGTAGCAATTTAATCACTTTCAGGAAATTCTCCAAAGTGATGAGCTTAGAAACAAGGGGGTTGATTCTCTTATTTCTCCCTGCAGAGTACTTTAATGGAACAGAGACATTATTTGTATTAATATATTAATTTTCAGGTTAAGAGCAAGCAGGCTTTTCTTGGAAGAGCATCGTGTTTTGCTAGCAATTTAAAAGCTAGTGAGAGAAGATGATTTTTCAGGGATTCCACTTTGGCCCTTCCACTCAGGGAGGCACACATTACCCTCATCTCACCATGTCCCTGCAGCTGCTGCCCCAAGTAGGGAAGGGATCCCCAGCAGAACCTGCTGGGAGTTCACCAGAGAACAGGCAATAGTTCACAGCAGCCTCTTGGACCTGGGGCAGCCACATGGGTCCCACTGCTCTCCCCAGGGCACTCCTGGTATAAATTCCACAGAAATGCATCCCCTTCCAAGTCTGCCTGGTTGGAAGGGGCCATGAGGCTTTGAAGTTACTGCAGGAAAAATGCAAAGAACACATTCAGGCACACAGTGCTATAAAAATGGAACCAGGCTGAAAACATCTGATCAACCTGAGAGAGTAGAAAGAGAAAAAATAATGTATGGCCCAGACCCCACCCTGCCTTTGAGGAGCACAAAGTCCTGAGCATCATTTTCATGAGTAGGTGGAGAAGCCAAAGGAATGCAGTATGGGTCAAGAGAGCTAGGAACAAATCCCAACAAAGACCATGGCTCCCTGAACCTGCTCAGAAACTTCAGCTACTGCAGTGGTACCAGTACAACTTTCTGCAAAACTCTCTTCCCATCCTTCTGCTTTCTTTCAGATAATGAGAAAAAAAAAGGAAGTTCTCCCAGCTGAAAGAACATTGGCACTCTAATGAAGCAAGTAGGTACTGCACATTATATTTCACTTCCTAAGCATCTCTAAATTAATTTTGGTGCTAAATGGGATGCAGTCAGTAGGAATCTTCTTCCTTTGAAAATGTCACTGTGACTGATGAAAAAGGCAGAGAAGATAAACATCACAAAATGCTATCGGGGTAAATGTAGGGGATGTATATTAACTTTGGTGTAAGCCTTTTATGGCATACATAAAAATAAATGATCTTAAAAGTTAATACCAATCACCAAGCACATATATGCGAAATCACAAGAGGCATCAGTGAGTTATAGATCGCTATCTGAGTAACAGGACCCACGTGCTCTGGATAAATCATATTTACATAATCTGGCTGTGCTCTCTTGTACATATCTCTGCAAAGCATCATTTCATTATCAAGACTGTTTCTTCCCTGTGAAATATAAATCTTACAATAGGGGCCTGCTGAGATGCAGGGCTGAGTGCAATGTGACTCCACCATGCTAATTAACTAACAGGAAGGCTCAATCTCAAACTAAATGTCAATCCATGTGATTAGAGAAATTGCTACACTGGCATTTTCTTTACTGCCTAAAGAAAGCTACTTCAGAGTTGTTCTTTACTTTAAATGCCAAACTATAGCACACTCTCTAGTCCTAGGCTACCATTCAAGTTTGTCCCCCTTCTTAGCTGCTCTATCATTACCCTGATTTGTTAATTTACTTTTTAAAAGTCAAATATTACAGGATCAAATTATAGAATGTGTATACTTATATAGCTATACATTACTAGGTGACATTATCAAGATGAATAATTTAACATGAGCTTTCTTGAAAATTATAAAATTACATATAAGAAAAAATAAGATATTAAGAGACTAGAAAGAAATGACATTGCAACAAAAACAGGCTTGGCGGAGGAGAATAGGATAAGTTAGAGCTCTCTCTAGCTTATGTCAGAAAAAGACATGGCCTAACACATGAAGTAAACCACTATTATTATCTATCCCAGGAATGATTTAGGATAATTTTCTTGCAGTTCAAAGAATGCAAGCATGTTGTTTTGAAGCCACCAGCTTGCTCTTTTTTTTCCCCCTACTGTCTGAAAGCATTTTCCACAAACATTTTGTTACCAAATCTTTCAAACAAATCAGCTGCAACCTCAGATACTTGCTCCTTCCCTTCTCAGGACTGAGACAAGGCGAGGCCAGTACAACCTTGGTAAAAGATTCTTTCCACACCAGTTCCATCTTTACATTTGTGTCAGGAGCACCAGTTTCAACAAGTTCCTACAGGAAGAGTGGATCAGGCTCAAGAGCCAGCATTTAGCATTGGGGGAAATCACTTTTGATAAACAGAAAACTGGTATTTGGGTTTGTCTGTAGCTCTTCAGACTGCAAACATCAATTCCTTTCCCCACACATGTGGAGATGTAGAAGAAAGCAAGGATGGCATACAGGCTCAGAGGGAGGTGCTGCGTACTCCCCTGGCCCACATCAGCAAGGACTGAGAAGCACAGTTCAGACTCTAAAGTACAGCTCTGGGGCCTGATCACAGCTGTCACAGGAGGGGATACAGTCACCCAGAGCTTCTTCAAACACAGTAATTTCACGCCTATAAAGTGCACCCTTTTGACTAAAATTTTGATCGAAACCCGGAAGTGCGCCTTACAATCCGGTGCGCCTTACATATGGACAAAGTTCGGAAATTTGCCAACCTGGAAGTACGCCTTATAGTCATGAAATTACTGTACTTTTGTTTAATTGGGAATGGATGGACATTGTATGGGATGTGCCTTGCAGAAAGACACTTCGATTGACTCTTATAGATACTGGTTTCCAGCATAGCACCACCTGAGGTGGTTCCTCCTGAAGGTTTGCTCAATTCTTGTTTTAAAGCCAATCTATTTTAATTTGTAAGTTTTATACCAAAATGGGAAACTCAAAGCAAGGTCTGACCATTTTTAATGATCAGATACTGGATTTTAAGGCTTCTGACCAATCTAGCTTTTTGCATGCTTTGTTGGATAGTGAGTGAAAGTAGAAAGAAATCTCTATGCCAAGCCTCTCTCCAAAATTTCTCTGCTGTGCTTTTCCTTCTTCCTTGAAATTTTATCCCACTGAAATCACAGATAATACCAGCCTCTTATCTCTCTTTACTGTTACCATGATTTCGCCTCAGCCAGCAGCCAATCTCCATGGAACTGCTCACTTGCTCCCCCATCAGCTGGACCAGGGAGGAAATTGGAAGGGTAAAAGATACAAAACTCATGGGTAGAGATAAAGACACTTAATGGGGAAAGCAAAAAGCACACATACAAGCAAAGTAAAGCCAGGAATTCATTCAGTGCGTCCCATGGGCGTGCTGGTGTTCAGCCATCTCCAGGAAGGCAGGGCCCCACCATGTGTAGCAGTGACTTGGGAAGACAAACTCCATCACCCCAAATGTCTCTGCCTTCCTTCTTCCCCTGCATTTATACACTGAGCATGATGTCAGATGTTCTGGAATATTCCTTTGGTCAGTTGGGGTCACCTGTCCCAGCCGTCTCCTCCCAGTCTCGCTTGCATCCCCAGCTTCCCCATTAGCATGGCAGTAGGAAAGGCCTTGGCTTTGTGTAAGCCTGCTCAGCAATAACAAAAACACCTCCATATTATCTGTCTGTGTTCAGCACAAACGCAAAACAAGCCCCATACCAACCACTGTTAACTCTGCTCCAGCCAAAACCAGCACAACTCTCTATGAATTTCAGTCTCTCCCAGCAACAAAACACTTATTCACTCACAAGAATCCTTAAACCATGTGTCACTGACAGACTTTTCAGGAATGGTGTTTGATCCCTCTCTGGGAAAGGATCTAGATCTTCTCAACTTTTTACATCTGAGGAAGGGAAAAGAGCTCATCAGACTAGCTCTTATTTCACATTCAATGATAAAATTGGTTATACACATGAAAAAAATTTGATCAAAACAAGCTAGATAAACTAGCAGCAACTCTGCCTAGGAAAGTGGTATTTCACTCAAAATCTACTTGACAAATAGCTACTAATAAGAGAAATTTTCCAAATATGGTGCACTAAAGTGTCATGATTGTTTCCACTTGGTTCTCACTTTTCTCATTTTAGGCAGAAAAATACAATTTTTTTTCCTGAAATAAACATACTCTTTTCTCTCTTCTACCCCCAAAATATTAAGATAATATCCAGCTCTTGGGCAAAAGAAATGAGCACTTTCTTTCTCTTGTAATTAATGGGTATCACTGTGTATTGAAAACTCCTCTTGTCAAAACGTGTAACTTGCAGCACTTTGCTATTAGTAATGATGTTAACAATGATCTGTCAAATTAACTAAAAACAAGTGAATTAGGATTGCTTGTGAAACAGACAGAAAGCCTGATGGGAATGTCAAAACTAACTGAATAGTTTCAACTCGGGTGGTCTTCTAGGATTATATATGACATACTTTGAAAGGTCAGAAACAGTTAATCAGCTTAACATAGAAGAATTGACCAGAATTGTCACTTCAGAAAGATTTCCAAACATTATACATGCCATGGTTAAAAAAAACCAAAAACAAAACAAAACAAAAAAAGTGCTTATTATGAAAAATGTCTTCAGTGCATTTTGACATATTCTGTTACAATCGTATTTCCACACTGCAGACCTGTCTAGACATAAAAGTGTATCTGGAGTTTAGAAGAACCATTATTCATTACAGCAATTCACCATCACCTCACCACAATAAATCTTACATTCCTTAATTGAATGAATAGAAGGTTTAGGTTAATAAAATAATTCTTTAGGAAATAAAGGGTTTTCCAGTACACATTTTCATTTAAAGAAACATCTCAAGAAAACCCACTCATTAAATGGGAGCATACACACAAAGATCTGAATGTAAACCTGTTTTGAAAGCACAGCCTCTAATCTCCTGCCTTAAAGGAATGCTCTTCTTTGTCCAACCTTGTTTAAAATACAGATATATAACAGGAAAAAAACCCCAAACCAACAAACCACCATCCCCTAAAGCACATACTTTTAATATCTACATCTGAAAAAAAAAAACCAAAATGAAAGAAAAAAGGGTAAAAGTTTTTTATATAAGTGTAATACTGTCAAATCTGCAGATTTTAACTATGTGTTTTCTTAAAATAACATTTCATATTAAAATATATTAGCATGTCACTACCAACAATACCATAAACCAGCAGAATGGCATTACTAAATACAAATTTATCTCTATTTTCAATACTTGGTTAAGAAAGACTTATTCTCGTAATATCTGGATTTTACATAAGCACCCCAAAACATTCTGCTTTTCACTGTGTTGGAAATAGAAAAGCAGGCTGAGGTTTATGTCTAAAGGCCTGACTCTGGGTCACAAAAGGAGAATTCAAAAGAAGGAGGCAGAGTTAGTTGCTAAGAGACCGCAGCTCCCGAGCACATGCTGTTATCTCATGGCATGCAATGAAGGCTTTGCAGTGAGAGAATGTGCAATGTATCTCTGTGTACCAATAACTCCTGTCATTTACTCAGGGCAAAACACCATCATAATAGTGCAGGAGGCCCCTCATTGTAAGCTGAAGCATACAAATGCTTAAAAAACCCAAAATCCAAAAACAAAACCAACCAAAAAAAATCCCCCCTCAAAGCTGTGAGGACTAAAGCCCCTTGAATTTATTATTATTTCTTCACATGCTTTTAAGTTACTGAATGATGAGTTTGATTGCATAATTCACATTTTAGTGACTAATTTGTTGATATTAGTCCGTATCTTATAATCAGCAATATAAATTTCCACGACACTGAAGCATAGAGAAGAAAGGAGTCTGCACCAGCCTGATCATTCCAGGACTAAAATGGTTGTATGTGATGTTCAGACGATGGAATATCACCTTTTTCTGCAACAAGCTTTTAACTGGCAGAGTCCTTCCAGAAAAAGCCAGCTTTGGGCTTCACCCTGAATACAAGGCAACACAATGCTGGAAGCATGAAAAAGGCAAACTATTTCAACATTTACCAGGTTCAGATTACAAAACCCATAACCTTTAAAAAAATTCTATTTGGAAATTCATTTTCCATATTTATACTGCTTATTGAACTTTAAAGTCTCACTAAAAAGCTGCAGGTATCTCAGGAATTTCATGTGGAGAATGGATGGTGCTTCTCCTGCAGCTCCTTTGGTCTAAAAAGCTTCAGATACGCTTTTTCCTTAAGCAAAGCATTCCTTCTCTCTCCCATCTCACTTTCTTCTTCTTACTCCTCGAAATGTTAATTTGTCTGAACATACAGAAGAATAGGCAGTGAGGAGCTGTGAGCAAACCCAGAAATCCTCAGCTAACCACTGTACATTCAGCATCCTTTCAGAAGTATGTCTGTCTTCTGGCTATAAAAGGCCAGTGCAAGACTAGCTGAAAACAACCACTAAAGTTGTGCATGTCTATAATTAAACAAAATTAATCCCACATGTACTGTCATCATCATAAAAGAGTTCAGGCCATCTAGCCCAGCTCAGCCTCTCTGAAATGAGCAGAGACATCTTCAGGTTGCTCAGAGCCCCATCCAGCCTGGCCTTGAATGTTCCCTGATATCTATGCTGAATCTTCTCGCTGTTAGTTTAAACCTTTGTCCCTTCTCCTACCAAATCTGAATGTGGATAAGATAACCATGGGGTTACCAAGATACAAGACACAGAGTACATCCTGTTACTTACATTTATTTATGAAATGTATGCAACTTAACTCTAGCAAAAACAGGTAGGATGCTTACAGAATAAAAACTAAACAGGCTATTTCCACTATTTTCCCTTTGCAACATCACACTACAAAGGCAGCCTTAAGGTTTCTTGCACAAAGCCATGCAGAGCTTTTTCCCAGCACTGCTCTGCCCCATGCCAGTGGTCTTTTCCAGAATTTGTAGCTCTTGTTCCCAGAATGGGAATACTGATGTTCCCCGAAGCTGTGAATCTGCTGTATGTTATTTATCCTCAGAGCTACAATGAATATTTGCTTCTTAGCAAAATTATTGTACTAATAAAGTGTAATTGTTCCTTTGCAGCTATTGTGGTCAGTAACAAATCTAGCTTGCATGAATGTGCACTCTATTCTCATGCCAAAATTCTCAAAGAAACAAAGCACTGTGACATTCTTCCCTTAATGTGTGTGTTTAATTACTGATAAAAGAAATGGGAGTTATAAATGTGAGCTAAAGAAAAATTCTGCGTATTCACCCAATTTGATGAGGTTATTTCCCTCCCCATGAATTCCTGAAGGCATCAATTTAATTGCTGTTTCCTTCAAATATTCAAAATAGAGAAGGCAGAATTTACTACCTGTTAAATTCTAGTATCTTTTTTGTTCACTCAAAAATGTTAACTAAAACTCCTGGAAACAAACAACTCTATAAAACCTATGCCTATAATTTGGATGTCCACAAAAAGGTGCAGAAAGGCAGAAACCTTGCCCACTCAAACACTAAACTCATAATGAAAAGGCAATGAACCATGCATTTAATTTTCAAGAATATTCAGTCAGAATATTAAAATGCATTATGTTTATAAGATACAGCTAAAAATCCACATCTGCCTTATATCCATAAAAATCTTTAAGTAATTTAGTAAGTCAACAGGACTTCCACATTAAACTTACAAATACTTATAGATAATCAACAAAATCAGCACACCCATGTGTATGTATGTGTTTGTGCATTTTAAACAGGGCAGTTTTTATCTGTGAATAAATTCATTATGAATTATAGTCTTCCAACAGTTATCTTTGCAAGAGCAACAGTCATAGTTCTGACTCCACTGTAGCAATTTGAAAAACTCCATTTGCTTTTAAAAGGTTCATCTCTCTTCCAAGGGTACTAAACATAAATAGGCTGGGAACTGTGAGTATTCTTAGATAAATATAAGAATATAAGCAGTGTAAGTACAGGCATGGAAGTAAGACCCAATCACCTGAGTTTTTATTTCTGTCTCCAAAACATCACCACTTCAGAAAAGGGCAGATCATTGCATGATCAAATAAAATCTATGAATGATATTGTACTATTGTGAGGCACTATCCCCACGTTAGCTGTCTTCTGGTAATGCTTTTCATAGTGCTAAAGAGATAGGCTATAGAAAGCATCTGTTATTTTGCATTTCAGTAATCATTTGAATTGAGAAAAATACATGTTTGTTCCAGCAGAAGTAAAAGCCTGACATAAGGCTTGGGATTCATTTTTGAGTTAAGGAGAGTAGCATGATTTTCTTAATCTTACTGTGGAGATTGAGACTATAAGGAAAAGGTGTGCTTGCATAGTGTAGGTCATGAAAAACACACCTTTGAGAATTGAGCCTGTTGCACAGAACCACATTACACACATAGCATGCATTCTTTGTAATAAAGATCTGTATTTCAAAGAAGCAGTTAAAACCTTTCCTGAGCAGGTTGCAAATCCCTCTAAGAGCTGCACAAACTGAAGCCACTTTGACCTCTCTGTGATGGATTGCACATGGAAGGTTTTCTAAGGAATCTGAGTGGCAACACCTGTTCCAATGAAAAAGGGGCTCACAGTTTCTGGCTCTGGAAATTCAATTTCACAAAAGAGGGTCTTTGACTTTTGGTCTTGAATTGTCATTTTCCACAATTTGACACTAAAGAATACTTTTAACACATTAATCCAGACATCTGAAAAAACCTACCAGAATCTGCACAAAATGTTCTTGAGCTAGAGGCTTCCTAATAAAAGATAGGAATTATATTTTCATTCTATGCCATAGAATGGAAGCATATTTCTGACTTTCTCTTAATGTACATATCTCTTTGTAACAAACAGAAAAAAATTATTTACACTATATCACTGATGGAATTTTATGTCCTGGATTTCTTATAGCAGTGCTAAACAGCTTGAAAATGAAAATAAATAAAATTTCTTTTCAATCTGTTATCATGTACCCATTTCTTTTCCATAGGATATATAGTACAAAACACCATATGTGATTACTTTTGACCTTCGAAAGCAGAAGAGCTCTTTTCTACTAATATATTTAATCTCTGTAACCAGTTTAATCTAAAAAATCTTCTCTCACCTCAGTGTCATATAATTTTTGAAAGACTAATTACAAAAGTAGGCAGCTAAATAATTTCATTTACAATTTAGAAATAATAAGTGGTCTCTCTTTTGTTTTCAAAAAATTGTTGGTTTTAGCAGAAGTGTCCACAGAATTATGCATTTGGTAGGGGTTCATACTTTAGGAAAATGCTAGCAATATACATGCTTTGGCCATCCTACTTGAGTTAACAGTAGCAACTAAATAATTTCAAGTACAAGCATTCTCCATGCTCCTGGTTTCCAAGAAAAGAGGACATGAAAACCCAGTAAATCCCACTGGTAGCAAGAAAAACACTGGGAGGCCCTGAAGCAATGCTCAGCCAGACCTTTGAAAACCACACCATGGATTTCCTCCACAGTTCTTGGGGTGCTTCCAAAGGGAGGAATTCCCTTTGGCATTCATGATTTCCACCTCAGAGCCCTGAGAGCAGGCAGGTCCTGCACAGAGCACAGGTGGTACCCAGAAAGGTCCAGCAGCCAAGGATGCTCACCCACCAGCAGCAACAGGGAGCAGCACCTGGGCAGCAGCTCAGACCACAGCTTTACTTGTGACTCATCATTCAGGTGAAAGAAAGCTGGGAAACATGACCACGACTGAAAAGGTAGCAAGAAAATGTTGATGCTCTGAGCCCTGTGCTCTCACAGGGTTCTAAAAGACTCAATACATGAGGGTAAGTAGCAGACAGGACAGAGAATGGAGAAATTACTTCCTGCTCTTTCTGATGCCCATTTATTTGAGAGTCCAGAACAAACTCAGATGCTGCTTATGTTTACATTCTGGTTTCCTAATCTTGAATTTCAATATTAAATCTGAAAATAATACTGATTCAGGGAGGAATTCCTGAATAATTCATTCCAAGGATTACCTGAGAATATACTCTGAGCAAAGCTAATAACTAGAGTGTGAAAGTTTTAAGTGCTAAGAGGAGAAAGATGCAGTAAGATACTGAAAGCAGCAGCATTTAACTAATCTCAGAGAGAAAGCACTTACCTTTAATGAACAAATAGCAGGGAGAAAAGGCAGGGGCATGCACCAGTCATAACAATTACATTGAGAGTCTCTCTGTCGCTAGCTGTCACAAAGACCAAAGAGGAGCAGAGCAGATTTATTGCTAGGCACATGTAGACACTAATCACTAATTCTTGCTGATAGTTTGGTAACAGGACAAAATCAACCATCCAAAACATTTCAGACAGAAGCTATCAGCCGCTAGAGAGAAAACAAACACTTCGTGGCAGATACAATATTCCTGATCAATTACCAGGCAGCACAAGGACCTGGCTCAGCTGCTCATCATTTCAGTTATTCACCAGCAGATGGGACTTACAGCATATTAATATTTCAGTTAGTCATCATCTTTATGTACTTCATTAGAAAAACCCAATAAAATAATTAAAAACATGCAAGAAAGGTCATAATTTTTTTTTTCTGACTAATGCATTCCAATTCTGAGAGTCAGGTCTGAGTGTCTAAGGGAATGACAAACTGATTCAATAGCTCTTCACGGCTTGAATTTGCGCTGACTTTTGGCATGGCCCAAGTTTGGTCACTTCATCAATTTCTGGTGTGTATGAAATCAGATTCATGCAGTGAGTAGCTATTGAATCAGTTTGTCATTTGCTTAGACACCTGTGAAATTAATGAATTAACTGATGTGCAACATCTAAAGACCAACAAAACAAAACCATACCAACCAACAAAAAAAGCACCAAACAAAAAAGACAAAACAAAAAAATCCAAATCAACAAAAGACCATCTTAGTCATACAAGCAGCAGCACAGGCTCCCCAGCCCCTTGCAGCCTGCATCCCTGAGCCCCAGCTGAGGCTGAGCAAGCAGCTCTGCCCTTTGCCTTTTCATTTCCACAGCACCCTCAAGAACTTGCCAGAGGGAAGAAGAATGGTGCAAAATGTTCAGAACAACATATTGCATATGAGACACCAAGCAGGAATCAGTTTATTAGTGTTGTCAATCTACTCTGATAGGTACTGGGAAGTCTACAATGAAAGGCTTTGTTTCTTGACTTTTTATGAGGCACCTAATTGTCATGGATATTTTTACTCTCAGTGTCTTACAGTTTGATGTTGAATACAATCAAATTCCCAGATTCCATATAAGTCCATGTGCATACAATTCCATACTCCCACTATGCCTAAGTGACTGTTCAGTTTCAGATTACTGCCAATTAAAACACAGAAGAAGACAAAGAGGTCCAGGAAGGAGAACACACTGCACCAAGTTAAGAAGCATATAATTCTTTTTTAAATGACTGTAGATACACTTGAGATAAGGAAAGCTGTGAGGTTTACATTTTAAGAGAAGGAATCAATTATCTTGCTGCTCAAGGAAAAGGAGGATTTAAAAAAACTCATGTGGCACAGCTGAAGACATCATCTTTCACTGCAGCCAGCATCAGATTATAAGCAGAGCAAAAAAGAAAACCAGCAGGAGAAAGGGACTGTAATGAGGAATAATAAAGTAATTTACCTCCTGTATAACTTTTTATTACTAATGACCATAAATCAACTGAAAAAAAAAAAAGAGTCACTGTTTGTGTATAGAGATACTGTTCTCACTAACCAAAATCTGAAATTATGATGCAAATTACTTGCAAAACACTAACACTTTCAGCATGGAAAACCTCTCTTGTGCACACTTTTGAGTTGATAACACAATGTCTTTATTTTTGCTCAATTTGACCTCAAGCCCTGCAGCCAATCTGTATATTTTAGTAAGAATAGATGCTCTGCTTCTCTGACTGGACTCCATATTTCTATTCACAGGTTTGTTTCCTATGTAGGGAAATACAAGATGCTTTTTCCACTAATTTCCTGCTGTATTTTTATACCATTACCTAAAAGTCATACCATTAGGTCTTAACCCCTATTGATACCTTTTTTCCCTTTTCACCAGAGATATAGTAAAAAAAATTTAAAAAAACAGGCAGATAATAGCTACGTTATTGAATTTTGAACATAATTTAGTTAGATTTCAAGTTGTTTCTAGAAACTAGGAAAATTATAAAGGTTTCAAGAACGCAAACCATACACTGTCAGAACATAGCAGAAGAGGAGTGAACTGCTTAAAATCCATACACAGCCAATTAACTTATATGGCACACAAATGATTACAGATGTTTCAAAAATGTAACCTTTTCCCTGTTCATGTTTAGAATTCACACTGACAAAATTCCCACCTCAAGTGCCAGCTGCTTTGAAAAGGCTCAAATTGTGTGCACAGATATAACATGCATATGCTTGCATTATTTAATTAAGCAATATTGGGTGGCTGAAGTTGTGAGAGTAACTACAGTAATTTCACAATTATAAGC
>VRYO01002772.1:73013769-73038229 GCA_009812075.1 Sialia sialis
AGTACAGCGACAGAAATCCTGCATCATCCTCCTAATATTTAAAAGCTGCAAATTCTAAGTCCTTATCTTTCATTTATCTGAATCTTGTTGTTTTCTGATGGGTTTTTTTACCCCTCTCAAGCAGCCACTATGGAAATGCACACCATAGATGGATTTAGGCACAAAGGCCATATGGGCCAACCTCCTGATTAAAGCAGGAATAATCAAACCTTCTAGGACTGTCATGTCAGAGGCCATAACTTCCAAAGAGTGGTTGTCTCACAGAAGGGTCCCCACTTCTCTACCAAACAGCATCTCAGTGAGAGACACATTTTGTCCATGCCTTGAAAACAACTGAAGGGTTGGATTAAGTGATGCTAATGGGAAGTCCTACATCTAATGTGGAGGCGTGGGAGGGCAGATGGAGGAGGAATAAAGCAAAATCCCATTCTGTTTCATCCTGATCCAGTGAACAGAGAGGAGGAAGACAGCAGCCACATGAAGGAGCACGAGAGAACACAGAAACCAAAAGCCTGTGTGAAGAAACCAATTCCAGCTCCCCAAATCTGGTGTCATCCAGAGTGCAAATATCCTTCCACACATCACTGCTTGGCCTCCCCTCTTCTCTGCCATGATGCTGGTAGTATATGACTGTCACCTCTTTTTACTGCACAAAGAATGCTAATATATGACCTAATAATCCTTAATTGTTTATCACAGTCCTTACAAAGACAAATTTTCTCATTTATCACGTTGCACTTGATGTTGGCCCATTTTTATTTTCATTTACAAAGCTAAGCACTGTCTGATGTAATAGAAATGAGACTCATAATATTACTTAGAGTGAATAGTTTGAGCTGGAAAAAACCTCCCACTTCAGCAATAAATTATCTCCAAGAGTAATTTTCTTGCCTCACACTACAACACTGCCCCTTAAATACAACATTTTCTCTTAAGTGAAATTATTGAAAGAGAATATTTCTGCAAGATCAATTCCTTCTGCTTTGAGAAATAGAAGTCTCAGCTTCCCAGTGACATCTGACATTTTATGAACGTTTCAGTATTTTACTGATCATAAGTGATCCCTTATTTTATACAAAAGCTATATGAAGCAGGTACCACCTTTTGAATATCTCACATAACCATCAATAAAAGGTCCTTAAATTTTTCCTTTTGTGCAGTGTACATTTGATCATGGTAGCTTCACAAATGCTGAATTCCTGAAATGAAGTCAGGTTTGTCTCCCCCTCATCATCCAGGCAATCTGAACTATAAATGATTTTCATTATCAGCTGTCAAGTCTTCATACAGAAGAAAAGTCATTAAAAAAACCCCAAGAGAAAACACTTAAAGAGCCCCTGTGAATGAGAAAGACCATGATTTATTTTTGATAACAGGATGATTTTGACTCTAATATGCAGTTGCCTTCAGCCCCTACAATTGTCTCAAGGGTGCTATTTGGATTCTCAATTAACCTAGTTTAACAAAGAAAGGCAGATAAATATCTTTGCAATAATAAAAAGAAAATGATGGTCCAATCCAACATTAAGTCTAGTCGGCCTTTTAAAATAGTAACATTTTCAGACTGTCAAAGTAATCATTTTATTATAAATAGAACTTATATTGAGATGTTATTAAAAAAAGCCCACAGAGCACACTTAAATATCCTTTCATTGTTTTCTTCAGATCATATCTATTAGATGTACCATTTCTAATGTACTTAAAGTGGGTGTAGGCTGTGCAAATCCTGGGATAATCTCAGTGGCTCAATCAAGCAGATCCAGCCCACTGTCCTTTCCCCAGGCAACAAGTTACTTCCAGATGAGCTTGCATGACACTCCAGCAAGGGATCCCAAACAGCACTAACACCAGTGAGATGGAAAAAAAAGGATTCTAGAGCTCCACAGATTGCCTGGCTGGTTATGTCCTTTTTTTTATCCCACAGACTAAGAAGAAAAGTCCTCTCCTTCTAGCAGAGAGGTTATGAAAATCAGCCTTTTTAAAAACACTTTTTTTGAACTTACTTGTATTTCGAGAATGTATCAGATGTGGGCATGGGACTTCCCCTTGGCAATCTACTAGCAAAACAAATCCTGAAGACACTCATTGATCAAGGGCATGAATTCAGTGTGTGTCCTGCATTCCTGGACAACAACAATGTCATGACATTTGGCTTTCTAGAGAAATAATTAACTCTCTCTTTCCCAAGTAACTGAGCCACAAACAGCCTAATCTAAATTATTTCAGAGAAAACATTCAGAATTTTTTCTTTATATGTGATAAGATTCCAAAACCTTGCCCATGCTTCTGTTTATCTATAGAAATGTACAACTGAGTCACTTCTAATTTAATTTAGCAATGCCATAGCATTGCCATTGCTATACATAATGTCCATTTCTTTCACTGCTTTTTACATTTACTAATTTTGTTTTCTGCTGTGAATAGGAGTTCCTATTCCACATGAAGGCTTATAGGAAGGACATTCAGAGTGACAACGAGGCCAGCAAATCTATGTTAAATTAACTCGAGAAAACCATGATGTTGTTGTAGAAAGTTTGGGTTTTCAATTAAATGTGATTAAGAAAATAACTACTACCTTACAGGTGAAGTCTAGCATCAGAATCTCACAGATTTCAAAGAAACATCATAGGTAAAAAAGAATACAGAATGCCTTTTGTTGTTGCTGCTGTTATTAGGGAATCACTCTTACAAAAAAAACCAAAAAAAACCAAACAACTGGTTTTTATTTTTTGCGTGGTTAATTCAACAAATTTAATTTTAGACAGACTAGACAAGGAATGTCAGATCAGGCTCCAAATATTAAAATATGAGAAAATATATTTGTCAAGATCAGTCTAATTAGACCAACTGGCATTGCACTCAGACTCATAGGGGAAATACAATTTGATCACCAAGAGCTTCAGAAGAGTAGACTAATTCTCTGGCTGACCTACCTGTCCACCTAAGTAAACCAATAATATGAGTGATTATGGTTCCATATACCTGTAAAAATAATAAGCATCACACCTAGGTAAAATAAAAATAGACAAGTTGTTCTGAAGCTTCACCATCACAGGCTTTTAGTGCTGAAAGCAGCCAGCATTTCCAGGCTTTTGAGGAGCTCTCTGCCACTCCTCCACCCCTTCCTTTCTTGGTACCACACAGGGTTCCCATGCATGCACGACATCTGACAATCACAACAGGCAGCAAAAAGGCACAGCCACACTTAAGTTTAGTCAAAATTATTTTTAAAAATCCCTTTTACCAATGAAAAAACCCCACAAAAATCGTAATCCTCCTGTGGTCTAAAAGTTGTCACCGTTGTTGGTTAATAGATGATTCTACTGGCAAGAAGTTTCTCATTTCAAGAAGATGTATAAAATTCAAATCATATCTGCATACGTCTTAGTAACCTATAGACTGAAGTTATTTAATAAGATGTTGAAAAATTGCTTGTAATGAAAATATAAGTTGAGTTTTAACTCAAGCTTTGGAAAGTCAGTAGAAATTAAACAGAAACAAATCTGTATTTTTACAGGTTTTTTACTTTCAACCTATAGTTTATCATGTCTGCTTAAATTCCTTTCCAAAGCTGTTCAAAAGCTGAGCAGTTAACACCTTATTGTTGTGTCAACTGTATTATTAAAGTATGCATTTGTGTTTTTTCTTCATTTAGGAAGTCTGTTTTATAGATTTCAGGTTTTTTTATTTGCATGTTGATTTATATGCATTGGTCATAAAAATAAATTATACAGTTCATAAAAATAACGTGAATACTATTTTAAGGATCACAAGCATACTCTGTCACCCAAAATGCGGGATTAGGAAGTTGTGATTGAAATCACTACCATCCACAAATAACAGGCAGTAGTTCTGGTTACAAAAAAAAAAAAATTACAGTACATTAGAACAGTAAAAAAGGGATGAGGAAAGTGCCTTTATTAGCTTTCCCATGTTACAGATTCAAACTTGAGAAAATTACAGCCTCAGGTGTATGGAAGGGCACCATTTTAGGGACAAAATTATTACCCCATGAAGTGTGTCCAGCTAGCAGGAAAACTAATTACTCACTTCTGAAAACTGAAGTGTTTGGCTCAAAGTCACCCTGAGAGTCAATAATGCAGCTGGGTAGCAATCCATGTTTCCCTCACCCCAGTCCAGCCTGCAGAGTACAGTAATTTGACGATTATAAGCCGCACCTTTTTCATTGAAGAATCCAGCCAGTGCGGCTTATATTCAGGTGTGGCTTATTTATGGACAAATCCCAGTGAAATGCCAACCCGGAAGTGAGAGCCGGCCAGGGAGGGCGCCTGGGGCTGCCTTTAAAGGCTTCGCTGGTCTATGAAAACTGTTTGCAACTTGAGCACCTGACACCAAGCCCAGCTGGCAGCGATTCTGTTATCAATTTATTACTTTGTTGCACATGGATCCTTGCAGGAGGTAAAAAAAAAAAAAAAGGTGCGGCTTATAATCAAGTGCGGCTTATAATTGTGAAATTAGTGCAATATTATCTTCCCAGTTGAATACAATATTGAACCCCAGTCTCATTTGCTGTTCTTTTTCCTGACTAAGGTTGTTTTTACTGTCCTTTACAGCAACCGCTGTAGATGCAGCCAAGAGCAGTGGTACTTCCAAAGACCTGGGTAGTAAAATATTCATCAGGTGCTACTGCTGTTCATTGCCTTGCTAGGGTAGAAAAATCCAGAATGGGTAAATTCCACTGTTTGCTTAGCATTTTGTTGGGACACAGTGCCTATGATTACATGAGTCAATTAAATGAGCCTGAGTTTGCTCTCTTGCACTGAGGCAAACAGGCATGGAATATCTCACACTCACATTGGTAAATTCTCATGCTCTCTGAAACAGGGTCACCACAGGCACAGTCACTTGTAGGGGTTATCCCTGGCTCATCCTAGTCCACAAACCAAACCTAGAAATAAGGAAGGCAGCACTAATTTACTAGGTCAAAAATCATATTCAGGTCTTTCCCCATTAGCAGAGACCTGCCCTGGCCTCCTGCAGGCACCTTCTGCAGGGCAGCATTTCTGTCCAAGCTAAAGAAAGATAATTTCCCTTGGTCTCAATTTTCTAACCAATGGATCAAATAGCAGCTGTAGCAATGTAATAACTTGATTCCTTCTCAGTCATGATAAAATCAGGTTTTATCCACACTTTTTTCACAGTTTTGTGAGAAACCACCAGATCTGTAATTTTTGGTGCTTTCAAATTTAAGGAAAGAAAAGAGTTGTTCTTCAACATGGGCATTAATAATGAAAAAAAAAAAAAAAGTCAAAATGTTTAGTTCCTCAAATCACGGGGACCCAAATGAAATCATCCATAGAAAGGTAAAAATCCTTTGATTTCAGAGTGGGAAGAAAGATATAAATCAATTTTGATCTCACTAGCACTTTCCATGTACTTTCTATCGCTCTGCATTCCCAGTACTGCTATTCCAAAAGGAGCGGGGGGGGGGTGAGAAAGAAAAAATACAGAGAGAGCAAGCCCATTTTCCTCAGTCTGATAAGAACAAAGAACTCACATCCACATGGTGAGGCTGCTTTTTATAACAAACACACCTCCTAAAAGTTAATTACTTTCCATTTAACACGGGGGGAGCGACTGGAGGCGCAGCTGAAACACACAGTGCCATCTAACGGGGGAACCCCCTGTGTAACCTGAGCATCCAAACAGGCAAAAACAAAAAGGCCACACCGGATCTGTGTCAAGCACACCAGGAATTTCGCAACCAATAGGTGATTCCTGTCATCTCTAAGTTTATAGTTTTTCAATAATCAAGCTGCACGTATGGGTAACTGCAGCCAACCCCAGGGGCTGATGCTGCATTCTCTTCTTCCAGGCTGCTCTATAGCAGGGTACCAAAGGAAAGCACACCAACACAAGTGACACATTCCAAAAGGCATGTGTGACAGCCTCCTACAGAAAGCTGGAAGAAAAATAATTAAGCTTCAATGTTGCTCTCCTCTCGACCAAAATCAGCCCTCCCATGCAGCAGCAGTAGCACACAGCACCCCACCATGGGCTGCCTCTGTCTGGGGCTCTTGCAAGCTCCACCATGGACTCTGCCTCTACTTCAGGAGAGAAGAGGCATCTTCTACAAGTACAAGCTGGGCAAATGAAGTGGTAATAAAAAGTCCTCATATGGTTTTCAAACCCAAACCATGTCATAGCTGGGAGGGGATTTGCAGAGGGCATTACAATTACAGTTTTTTTTATCTGCTGCTGGTTAAAAAATAAAGAGAAAGAGAAGAGAGATCTGAAAAAAAGAATAAAAAAAAAAGAGAGAGAGAGAAAAAGAAAGAATGCCTGCATTTTTAATATATTACACATATTGCAATTGTTCTTCTATTCCAAAATCCTCAAACCTTGGAAAAATCTTAGGAAGTTGATAAAAATATAAGTTCATTACACAAATTAAAAGGTTGCTGAGCATTTGTATGACAGACACAAAAAAGCATAAGAAATAAACTTTTCTCTGTGGAAAATTCATTAAAAATACCCCTATATTAGAATGATACCAGGAGACCAATTTTGAGACTATTTTAATTCTTAATTCCCTAATAATTTTAGTGATTGAAAATTTAAAGTACAACTGTAAAGTGTAAAATAATTTGGCATTTTAAAAGTGAATAATATCCTCACAGTAGTTAGCAGAATATTTTCTAAATTCTTATGGTGAGATATATAATGATATCAGCATATATGACTAATTTGTAACTCACACCTGGGCTGCCACATCCTTCTAGAAAATATAAGGAAGCCCTTTCTTTCAAAGAGAACCTTAGAGTCCAGTGATAGTATATTTATATGCCACATTTTATTTAAGGCTGATTAAATCCATATTTACTTTCAAAACTAAACTCAAAGCACCACAATTATATATTTTGTATACATATATATATACACAAAACATTGTCTGTCTGTGTGGTGTCACATTTCCTGTTTATAAAACACTGAAAGTACAAACTTAAATGTTACACCCCTATTTTTCTTTTCCTTTATATATATGAGGAAGCTAGATTTTAGCAGAAAGAATTTGAAGTAGTTTTCATGTAAAAGAAAAAATTATTTCTTTCAAAAAATATAATAGATAAGGATCACATAACCATTTGGTTGGCTAAAAAATATTCTATAGATTTTGTAAATATTTGAGGCATAAAATGGCAAGGCAGTTTGAGATAAACTAGAACCAAATGTATAAATGCATTCAGTGTAACTATGAATTTAACAGCAAACTATATTATGCTTGACTGAAATAGAACTCAGCCTTTTGTACATTAATAAAGGCATGTGTTCAACCATGGTAAAGAACTGTATGTTCCCATGTGTCTGTGTGCATGCCTGATTGTGTTAGAGATAAGATGATGTTTAAGCAATTTAACCAGTCCATGAGGCTTCAGCTCCTGTTTACCCTAAAACTCATCCTCACATCATCCTTCCCACTTGGTCAGCACAGGGATTCTCTGCTAACATGGTTGCCCCTACAAGGGATTTATTTTCTCTGGTATTTATATTTCTGGTACATGGAATGAATCCACTGGGAGCATTTGCTTCGCTGATGGTATCACCAGTTGACTTTTTTTCCTTTTTAATCCTTCCCAGTGTTGGAAACTTCTCCTTTAGTAGTCGGGACTAGACAGTGTTTTCTTGGGATTTTCCAGGGATATTGTCAATGGAAGAATGAGAAAAAAACCACAATAATGTCAAGTTTCTTGGCATTGGTAGACTGACCCTGGCTTAAACTTCACTTGTGAATTCTCTATCTTCTCCCCTCCTGGGGCACAGGGGGATGGGGAATTGCTGCAATCAGTTGCAATCACTCTTCCTCCTCAGGGGGAGGACCTCTCACACTCTTTCCCAGCACGGGTCCTTTCCTCTGGCTGAAGTTCTTTACAAACTGCCTCAGTGTGGGTCCCTTCCATGAGGGGCAGTCCTTCAGGAATTTGCTCCCGTGTGGATTCCCACAAAGTCACAGCCTCCTTTGGGCACCCTGCTCTCCAGGCAGGTTCTGCTCCAGCAGGGATCTTCATGGGCTGCAGGGGCACAGCTGCCTCAGCATCGTCTGCCCCACAGGCTGCAGATGGATTTCTGTTCTGGCACTTGAGGCACTTTTCCCCCTCCTTCTTCACTGACCTTGATTTCTGCAGGTTTATTTCTATCAGATTCTCTGCTGCAAATGCTTCTGTGCATAACAGCTTTCCCACTGTTAACATATTAGCACAGAGATGCTGCCACCATCACTGATGGACTCAGCCAGCAGCAGGTCCATCTTGAGGAAGCCGGACATGGGGAATCTTCTAACAGCTTCTCACAGAAGTCATCCACCACCAAAGCTTTTCCTCACAAACACCACAGCCTCCTTTTCTGACCACCATCCTCCCACTGGCAGGAATGTCCTCTTCTAGTCACTCTGGGCAGACTGGCTGGCTTTCCCAAGCACAGTTTTCACAAGATACGGGATGTACGGAATAGGATGCACCATACAATACTTCCCCCAGACCTCTCCCTGGTGCAGCCTTGTCATCATGCAGAGTTGTACAGGACAGGGAAGGAGGTGCTGGAAGGGCAGTCCTGCATCAGCATCACTGTGTCCTGGCACGCCTGTGCCACATGGTACCCCAAATGTACCCCCAGCCCTCTGCTGTGCTCCACCCCAGGTGTGAGCCCTCCCCAGTGTCAGTCATGGAATACAGGCACTGCCATTGCAGCCCAAAGCTCACTGCTGGGGGGGCTGCTTCACCTCTGCTAGCAGCAGCTAGTTTTAACATGGTAATACATTCACCAAGGCATGGTTGGCTTGGATGGATGATCAGTGGTCAGTGTTCCTGCTGACTGATTTAACAGTTCAGCTGGCCAGAAGATCAAGTGGCTTTCCCTAAGTGATTCAGTAAGCCAGGGCCATGCTTCTTATTAACAGCAGAATTATTTCCTACTACCACCTCTAGCCCTGAAAAGCAAAACTGCCTTTCCAGAAAACAAGAAGCTGAGAAACCTATTGTAAAGTACATTAAATCTCAATGAGTGAACAAACTGTAGTGAGCATGAAAGCACAGAATATTGACAGATAAATCTTGAAAGAATAAAGGACAAGAGGTGTTAAATAAAGAGATAAAATTCATACTGTTACCTATTTTAGGAAGGAACATAAAAGACTTTTTCAAGATTAGAGATGAAAAAGCTACATTGATCCACATTTATCCTCAATTACTACTGGGAGATGGGGGTTCAGCTTCCTGTTTCATCTGCAGAATTCTTTTACTAAAAGTCAATTAAATTTTCCTTTGGTTGAAACATTGTACCTTTTTGTAAAGTCTCTGTCCCTCGCTTCTCTATTTCTCAGATTCTCCTCTGTAAAGTCAAGATAATGTTTCCTTTTCTCCTACCCTTTATCTGAAATGGCTTTCAAGTTCTTGGGAAGTGACTAACAGGAGAAAGCCCAATTCCCAGCAATTCCTCTAGACACTGCTAGGGAATTCAGAATATGAAAGGTTGCATAACTCTACCTTAATAAACCAGAGATTAACAAGACCATAAACCTCTATCCGTAAGTTCAAACATTCTTTCGATATTACTGCAGTGATAAACAAAACATCCTCAGCATTGCAGTTCCCATCATTTAGGCCTTTCCTCTTGATGTTTGCAGTGTGTTTATCAAACTAAAAACAGTCCATAAAGGAATCGCAGGCTCCAACTATCAAGTCAATACTCTTCCCCGTAAACACAACATCAAAAAGCCAAACTGTTTTAAATACACAAGACTATAAAGTTCTCTTTTCATTTGTTATCTCTCCTGCACCTGCTCTAAATACTTCTTAGCTTAATTGGTGGTCTCTAAACAATCAATGTTTACATTCACTTTGGAGCTGCTTCAGAAGGAAGATAATAGTTAGTGTTTGTTTTCCTTCTGTATCCTGGGTGTCACTCAGAGCCACATTGAATGGAAACTTGATTTCCATTGCAGACACTGGCAGGAGAGTCCTCACCCACCACAGACATTTGTTGTCTGACTCTGGTTAACAGTTCACATATTAACCATGTTGCTTTACCTACCTTTTATGTTCAAGTGTTTTTATTGCATTCCAGTAAACCCAACCACCTTCAGGCAACAGCAGCACACAGGCTAGTAAACTTGGCCTGAGGTCAACCACTCCTGCACAGCTCTCTGGGATTATCACCCAAGGAAGCCAACTGTTTGTCCCTGGGGTTTCACTCCCCTGAACTCACCTGCAGGATGGACCATAGGTTGGTCTGCACCTCACAATCCTAGGGGCAAATAACCCAGGAGCACTGTATTTAGTGGGACCTGGACTCTGCTTCCCCCTCCAGTATCTGGAGAGTTGGAGCATCTCATCCTCCATGGCCCACTCCCTGAGTGGGACACCAGGAACAGGAAACATAACCCCAAGCTTTGAATTTATTCTCTAGGCTTTGAACCTGAATCTGCAGAGCCACTCAACAGGATAAGAAAAATTAATGTTGTGCAGCTGAATGACACACAGTGAAGAGGAAAAGAAAATGGAGAAGCCTTGTCCGGTGTTTTTATAAGAATTTCCATATCAGTTTTATCATTCATTCTTCAGTGGGAATCGAGCTCAAAAAAGAAGGAAAACAGACAAAGAAAAAAGGTGAATTTTTTAGGTCATTTGTGAAAAGAACTCTGAATAATGGTAATGCTGCAAAATATATAAAATATAAATTTTATCTGGCCATACGCACTCTCTTGTTCAGCTGACAGCCCACTGAGTACATATCACATAGCAAGCTGTGGAGCAGTTTCCATCAGCCCAGGAGAGCTGCTAAGAGGACAGGCTCCAACAGGCTGAGTGCTTGAAGTTCTATGCACCAAAAAGTTGATGGGGACATTTTAGCCCCTGAGCTGAGGGTCACATCTTGTCCTGTGACATCATGGCAGGAATGATCTCCCAGAACTGGGACAGGCTCTTGGCACAGCCCAGCAGCAGCTCCCTTGAACTTCAGCTGAGTTTCTAGGACACCTCCCTATGGCCAGACATCGCTTCTCGAGGGAAGCTGATGGTCATTCACAACACATTTCTACACATGCATCACTTGGTAATGGTAATTGTGTATTTGAAAACAAACACCTCTCTTTGGCAAACAAAAAATTAAGACCTACAATATTTAAATTCCAAAAGAAGTGTGATTCCCAGGAAAATTGTGATTGCCAATATCAGGTCGTGGTTAAGGTAACGTTTTTATCAGTGCAGAGTTAGAGTTTCTCAGTTACATGTTTCTTAACAACACATTTTCTAGCATTATCACAGAAAATGCAGTGATACCTAGATAGTACGCCTCATTTAACACCAGCATTCTCTCTTAAGAATCACTTCCCACAGACCAAGAATGGATGGGTGTGCAGAATTCCTTGCAAGAGTTCCCTTAATTATCTCTCACCTCTACCCTTCCCAGACTGGGAGGTAAATGACAGGTAGTGTCATTTCACTCACAAGATGACAGTTTTCAGAAAGCATGCAAATGAAGGTACAGATACTGCCAAAAGCATGCCTACCTAACAAGTGCTTTTTAATGAATGCAAAAAGAGAGGCTTTTCCCTCTTTCTCAGAACTGAGCTGTTAATATTTCTCTTGTGAGCCGAGTGAAAACATGAGAAAATAGTGATTTCAGCTGTGAGGTTTTTGCGGTTTAGATAAACATTCTTGCTGTTAGGGAATTGATGTCTGACAAATTCCACTCCTTGATTTATCACATTTCACACAAAAATTCATCTAATTGCATATTGTTATTTTTGCATTTACAGTACTATCATTGTAGCCCACCATGATTACAGCACCTGTGAAACTCAATGCCTGGGGGAAAACTACTGTAATAGCGTCTTCTTTCTATTAATGGAGTAATTCAATACACTTACCTTCCTGAGCAGTGTCATTTTATACAGCCAAAGCCACATATTTCCTGCTGGAACCCTGCAAGTAACATTCTTACATTGTGCCTGCTTAATATGCTGGGTAATTCACAGGGGGAAAGAAAAGTATTTAAGAAAAAATAAAGGGATAGTCATTTTACTTTCAGGCAGAAAATTCTTTTTACTAGTTGTTATGTTTTTGTTTTAAATATCTGAACTAAACCTCTCTTTCTACAATTTGGTGTGGGTACTTTAATTAAGAATTAGCAATCAAATTAATCAAGTTTGTTAAAAAGGATTTCCATATTGATTCAGTTACAATTTAGTTTTGATAGTCATCCTCACAGCCTATTTATAGCACTTCCTGTTATGATTATTATATAGAACTTCTAAAAGACCAAAGAAGCATGGAAATTTCATTTGTTTCCTTCATTAAGTAAAGATTCAAATTCTGTATTTTATTGTGCATGCACAGCTTCTCTTTCTACATAGTGGAACTGAGGGCCAAGTCACACCCCTATTTATTCAAAGATCTTATTCAAATATAATTCAAAGCATATCTTTCCTCTACAACTCTATAAACAACAAAAAGAATTGTCAACTTTAGTTTTTAGGCTTTAAAACAGATCATTGGCTTGACAGTGCTTAGAAAGTATGCTCAAAAAATGACTAATGTTACAACTTTAAAGAACGTACTTTCAGGCTCTCCTTGTTGTCTTTCTTACAATCACACTGCAAAGAGGCTAAAATCGAAGATGACTACTCAGGAACAAATATCCCTCTTGAATCTGCTTATCTATATTTTATCCATTAAAACTGCTACAATTCAACTGAGCAAAATGATGTCATTTAATGAATATAGACATAACCAAACTCTGTCTACTTTTTTGTTTTTAAAAACCCCAAACAGATAACAATGCAAAGGGTGAAAGGAAAAATATGAAAATATGTGGAAGACGGCCAGCTTGTGAGCCAGCTTTGGACTTGAAGGAATCCAAAGTTAGTTCCATAAATATAGAAGTCTCATTTTCACTTTAACTCTTTCCACACATTTAGAGGCTTATTAACCTCTAAAAGTGTTTTGCCCTTCAACGGAGATAATTATCAAAGTACTCCTAAACAGAAAAGGATTGCTAATACTAAAAGACTGTTCAGTTGGGCCCCACTTCAGCAGTTGTTTTCCTTCTCTCACTGCAGCACACACAAACCTGCATATTCACATCTGCACACATTAATTTTTTTAAGAGTGAAAATCAGAAGATTTGGATGCATTAAGACAAGGATGATGCCAGAATCTTCTGGGGATGAGTAGCTCAATCCTGCAAAGTATGGCTGTTGTGGATTTACACCAGTGGGCAGGTAAGCACCACACAGTCATTCACTCACCACCCTCACTGGAATGGGGGAAGAAGAAAGAAAAAAAACAAAAACCAATATAATAACAACAATGAAAACTCAAAAGATTAAACAAACTAAAAAAAAAATTAATAAGTGAAAGAAAAAGGACAAGGAGGAAGGAGAAAACAAGCAAGCAATCACTCACCACTTCCTGTGGGTAGATTGATACCTAGACAGTACCTGAGGTGAAGATAGTTAATTCCCTATATCTCCCCATTTTCCCTTTTACTGCAAGGCATGACTTTATATGGCATGGGAGATATCCCATGGTCATCTGCCTGGTTGTGAACCCTCACCATCAATCTGTTCTCTGGGGTGTGAGAAACAGGGGAGACCTTGATGCTTGACAAACACTGTTCAGCACCATCTAGAGGATTAAGAGTGTTATCAGTTCTATTTCAGTCAAAATACTGAAACACAGAGCTGCTATGAAAAGAAAAATCGATTCCATTCTAGCCAGGGCCAGTGCAAAGGTATAATTGGTTTCATCAAACCTGGGTTATATTCAGAAGAAAAAGAACAAAAAGGAATGTCTCCTAAGGCATAACAAATGCTGGCAAGAAACTGGGCCATTATGTTTCTTAGTTTTTTGGCAGCAGACTGTATCTTTTTCTATTAATTTAGAGGGACCAAAACCTAACCAGTTCTGCAAATGTTCACTTTGATTACACCATTTCCAAACTTTTAAAGGCAACCTGAGTTCGTGTATTTTTCTAGAGCCATAGTACATATCACTAGGAACTCAAAGAGGGCTTACTCCAAGACATTTCTTATCTGTGAGAAACTTCAAAAAGCATATGCCTGCACATTCGAAATATAATTTTCTGATATTGCAGCTGCCACAGCCCAAGTTGCATCAAGGGAAAATTAGGTTGGATATTAGGAAAAAGTTTTTCATAGAAAGAGTGATAAAGTACTGGAATGGTCTGCCCAGGGAGGTGGTGGAGTCACCATCCCTGGATGTGTTTAAAAAGAGACTGGATGTGGCACTTGGTGCCATGTTTAGTTGAGGTGTTAGGGCATGGGTTGATGATGTTGAAGGTCTCTTCCTACCTAGTGATTCTGTGAATTCTATTAATTCACTGCTCTAATAGGCAGGACACTTGTAGAAATAATAGTACCAAGACTCCAACCTTTCCCCTGCCAACTTTAGGACAAAAATCCTCATGTGCACACACAATTTACTTGAGGCAAGTTTGGAATTTTGAAAATGGCAAAATGACACACTTGATAGCCACAGTTACTCCTATTCAACAGCACTGACACATGGAGGATGTTCACTCTTCTCTGCTGGCATCCCCAATGTTGCTGCCCAGCAAGGAGAATTAGGTCACACTGCTGCTTCACAGAGAGACAGATATATTTGTAAGAGCCCTGAAAAATTTCCCACCTAAGGTGTAAAAGGACATGTTGATGGAACTTAATCTGGAACCATTTTCCCTTGCTAACTGGTCAGGGGGAAAGCAGTTGTCACTCCTCATTTTCTTCTGTAGAAGACCCTTGTGTATGAGCCTTCCCTCTTCTCACCAACAGCTGCGAGAGCCTGCCTGTTTACCTTGGAGAGAATAAAAAGAACATATCCAGCCCTCTGTTACCTATCCTACCACCAGCACCTGTGCTTTTGTCCTTATCTGAAGTATCTTTTATCTGAATCCAAGAGTGGAGATAGATAAAACTTTTCATATGCTACCGCCACAACTAAGGTGAAGAACAGATGCCTAATGGAAGGAGCTAAAGGTGATCCCACCAGGTAAAGGACAGAACAATGAAGATCCAGAAGTTCTGGGTTTAAAAATACAGGACAGAGTGTGAAGAGGCAGGAAAATAAAGCAACTAATAAATGCTTTCAAGGATATGGAATAGTTTTCCCCAGATGGGTACGCAGGAGTTGCTACCCACAGCAGAAGATTTCTGGAGGAGGCTTGGATTGAAGTAATTTGCACAGTAACAAATTTCTAAATTGCAAATTTGGCAATGACATCACAGATTCAGGAAGTTGGTCTACCACTAAACAGGAAAAAGCCCTTATTGTACATTTGCCTTTTATAAATCATAAAAATGATTATTTGCTGAGATAACAGATCCTATATATCCAGAAGAATGAAGTGCCCCACCCATTTTACTTAAAAATGACAAAGTTTCAATAAGTTACAAAGAAATTCTCAGACTGATGCAGGAAACAAAGCTTACCTTTAAACTTGTTACTTTGTTGGCACTCACAATTCCTGTTTCAAAAATACATTCCGAGGCACCAGCGGGGGAGTCTTGACAGACTCCCAGAAAAGGCAGAGAGCCAACTTGTACTTATTTTAAAGAATGCATCAGTTGTCTACAATTTTGCACCCTGGTACAGATCCTGTTTGTCTGAAAAGGATCCAGGCCATATAAAAACGGTCTGTTGGACAGAGTCCAGAGTTTTACAGACTAAAAGCACATAATTTTACAACATTCCACCTCAAATCTTGCATGAAAATGCTGGTTAGCAAATTGCGATAGGTAAAGGGAGGCGAACAACTTTTAACATTGTCAAAACATTTTTGGGTCAATCTCAAGACTGTGGGAAGAGCAATATCAGAACTGTGGGAAGAGCAAAAGGGAAAAGTAACATCTATAAAATATTTTGTGTTATAGTCTTTCTGCATCCTTGCAGCAACACTTTACTCTGCTACACTTACAGGGAGGTATTATTCTGATATTTTCAGTTTACAATGTATAGGCTTCTTGCCATCTGTTCAAAATACAGATGAGCAAAATTACCTAGTTGCCAGAATGGTCTGTTATTTTACAATATCCTTCACTGGTTTTCTGATGTACTGAGAATCAAATATGAGGCTTCAGTTCTAAGAAGACCTTCTTACATGATTACAGTAATTTCACGATTATAAGCCACACATGATTACAAGCCGCATGTCCTGGTAGCTGGATAGAACATGGGATTAGTCAATATATAAGCTGCACCTGAATATAAGCCACATTTTTCTTTTTAAAAGCCAGGATTCATGTGTAACAAAGTAACAAATTAATAACAGAATCACGCCAGTGCGGGGTTTGGTGTCAGGTGCTCAAGTTGCAACAGTTTTCATAGACCAGTGAAGCCTTTAAAGGCAGCCCCAGGCACCCTCCCCGGCCGGCTCTCACTTCCGGGTTGGCATTTCACTGGGATTTGTCCATAGATAAGCCGCACCTGAATATAAGCCGCACTACTGGGGTAGGCTGGGTTCTTCAAGGAAAAAGGTGCGGCTTATAATCGTGAAATTACTGTACTTTTGTTGCCATGAGCAGACCTACTAACCTACACAGAACTGTACCATCCAGTCAAGTTAAACAAGTGTGCAAATGTTTGCAAGTCCAGTGTCTTAAAATCCCTGTTCTGGTCCACATGACCTAACACAGCAAGTAATATTCACAAGTCCTTTTTAATTGTTAAACACTGAAACTTGTGTGAGATATATGCAATTTGTTTCTACCACTTAGTTCTGAGAGAAAGTCCTTCAACGCTGTAGAAACTGGCCAGTGACATGAATTCATCACAGCTTATGTAGCTCGTGCAGGCACACTTGTTGTAGGCAAAGCACCCCATTACAATGGGAGTGACATTACTTTTCTCAGCATGACCAGACATGCACACAGCTGAAAAAAGCAGGTAAAGCTGCTACATTCAAAGAACCTCATTCTTAACAGGCTACAAGCCTTGCTTAGCCAGAGTTCAAGTTTATCAAATGAACAGGCTTTCAGCAAAGACTGACCAGGTTTCTCAAAAAAGGGAATCACATCCTGAGCAAAAAAAGCATCTGCGTAAGCGACGACAAATGCTCAGGGCACCAGACAAGGACACAGGCTGATGAAGCTGTGGATAAATCAGGATGCTATCTTATTCAAAAGACAGTATTCAAAAGAGACAATGGTGCCCTGTTTATTAATCCAGTCACTTTTGAGTGGTAGATCATAAGAGTAAAGCTGGTAGTTCACATGGTTATGGGCCCCCACATTAAAACCCATTTGAACTTGTTCCAGGAACATAACAGCAGTGTATAAGAAGCTGCCAGTTGTACCAGTCTGACATAAAACAAGGTCCCTTCCAATTCCCTTATAGAGTAGTTGCTGCAGAGCTATTTGCCTTATAGGACCACATTTGCCAGCTTCATCATGCCATGATTTCAACAGACTAGAGGGGTTTTTAAAGTTACTGCAAAGAAAGGAGGCACAGGAAAAATTACTTTTTTGACAAAGTCCTTCATATCGACAAAGCTAAATCTAGACAAAAAAGCTTTCCTTTCAGAAATGCTTTGTTGTACATCTAGATAGATTTATGGTGATCTGAAGCAGAGAAAGACAACAGAAAGGAAGACTCAATCACTTCCGACTGAAAAAATACTTCCAAAAAATCACTTGAGATGTGTGCTCTGAGTACTGAAAAAAAAAAAAAAAAATAAAGATTGTTATACAAAAATATAGCATTAGAAGCTGTCAGGAGCAACCCAAAGCAGCCAGGGACTGGATCACTTATTCAGGACATGACAGACTCATGGGTTAAAATCCCATATTGTCAATAACTTGATATGATTCTGAAAGACTGAATCAGAGCAAATTCATCTGCGGTTTTGAAGCCAGCTTCTCTGGTTCTCCTCCACACCCTCCATTTTAATGGCTGTTCTTAAGACTGAAGAGCCTTTTTATGATAGAGGTGTTGTCAAAATACTTCCACGAAAATGTTTTGACTAACTCATGTTCCAACAAAAAACAGTAGATCAAAAAACACCAAAACAACACAAACCAGAAATATCTAAATAACTCATAGGGGCTTCAACAAATACTATTTGCCATATTTCTGAGTAAGTGGCTGAAATGTTCTTTATAGGCAAGCTACAAAGCCCACAATGGGTTATAATGTCACCCCATGTAACAGAAGCACCACATCTATCTCCTTTTTTCTCTTTCTCATAACACAGACCAGTCATGTAATTGTTGGCACATTTGCTATTTCGGAGTTGGTTATTTCTTGTGCTTTGAACAGTTAAACTGTCACACAATTCCCCTGAATCTCAAATGCATACTTATTTTGAAATTAAACAAAAGCAACAAAAACCCCCACCTCATCTGAAAGTTCTCTAATAATAGAGTTGGGGGAAATAGTTAATATACTCTGAATGCTGTAAATTTGGCACAACCTGTTGCTTCTGCATCAGCACAACCGCCAAAATGCAGATCAGAATTGAGACATGGAAACTCCACTGTGTCATCACATCCATGCCACTGATCCTCTCAGAACTGCTTTCTGAAGAGCCTTCAAACATTTTGCAGACCTCATTTGCCAGCAGTCGAGTACACAGTGCTTCACCACTTCCCTTGAAAGACTACTCCATAAATTACAGTCATAAACTGAGGAGGAATTTATAATTGGATACAGATCTCTCCCAAAAATTGTCACTCACCATATTTAAATTTGTGTGTGCTGATCAGTGCAGTTCGAATGCTTCTGTAATACTCATTCAACACCCTCTTTGATACATGCTGGGATGAAATACTGTAAATAATTCTTCTTTGGTCCTTTTGAAATCTTTTCAGACAGTTGTATTCCTTATAACCACCTTTCTTTATAGCAGATAAACAGTGCACTGCAAAAGCAACACCATACCACATATTCTTTATTAGCTTGCAGCTTAATTCTAGAAGAACATATATGGTGAAGAATCTCTCTTGAAACAGAAAATTGTTTTATCTTTTTTGTGGGAGGGCAGAAGAACAAATGTCCTTATGTTCTCTAAGACACATGAACAGTGGGAGTTCAGTACAGCAGTATTTTTCACCTGAAGAGTCAAAAGGAAACTGTACTTACCATTGTAGTTGAAAATTAGATTGGAATTATACCTATCTTACATTAGGCAGAAAAAAAGAAACATGCTACAGAAGAAAAAAAAAAAAAAAAAAGGCTGTCTTAATACTAGATCCCCTATTACTTCAATCTCCTGCACCTGGGATTTCTACCTTTAGGAACAAAGTTGGAAATCACTTTGGAGAGAAGCCAGCTGTCTGGAATCCTTTGTCCAAAACCAAGTGTGGGCTTCTAACAAGTCATAACAGAAAAAAGCATGATCTTTTCACTTTTTATAGTATCTTAAAAGCTTCCTTTCTCCCTGCAGTTTCACAGAAACTTTAAAGACAAATTAAACCGGTGCAATTGAGAATAGAAAATCATGCTTCCTTTACAAATGTTCAGTTAACCTATAGTGTTACCACTGTACATAAGAAAAGAGTTCTACCCATCTGAGAGCATGAGAAAATGGTGGCACGTAGTAAAAAGTGAATACAGGAAACAATAGAAAAACTGCCTTCAGCTCTTACATGTATTTGTTACTGTTGGTGAATTTTGATAACACAGAGAGATCTTTTTACACACCTGCAAGTTTTAAAAACTACATGGACTATTCTGTCAATTTATGTGTTCAGAGCCTTGAAATCTTGTGGTCCCATGAACACAGGGCTCTCTGCTCCCCATAGTTCATAAATTAACCCTTTTAACCCCTAGGAATTGAAGACAGACTAATATTATTGATTTGAAAATGCTGTTCATTCTGAGAAAAGAATTCTTAGCTGCAGCTGATGCATCACCAGAAAGAATACTCCAAGGCAGTTAGACCACATGATTTCAAGGGCACAGAAAAAGGCTTGGGAGCATTTTCTCCTAGATGGCAATGCATAACACTCACCTTCCCAGCACTCTGCTCAACAGATCCAGCCCCATTCACCCTCCAACAAACAAACAGTGGTTTAAACAAGAGGCCTAGGAACCAGGGGTAAACAACACAGACTTCTTCAGAGTCTGCACCAAACAATTACAGTGAAGGACAGATTAATCTGGACAAACAAACTTGTTTTTTCAAAAATCCAAGAAAAGCACAAACCAGGTTCTATGCTTATACAAACATCTCAGTAACTACTTGCCATCTCCACCTATTCATATTTTAACAGACCCAAGTTAATGAAGGTGCCAGAAGCCTACGGATGCACCTACCTTCACATGGACCTTTTAAGGCTTTTGAAAGCCTGTTTTGATTTAGTCTTAGTTTTCCATCTGACACATTTGAAGCCTCTATGTGGGCAGAAAAATTCCTTGATTTTTTGGGTCAATATCCTCGTAATGTAAAACGTAAGAGTGACTTTAGTTATGTCCACAAGGCAGGGTATCCCCTTCCTTGGGTGACAGCTCTCCCCAGAGAACCACAAAGTCCTGATTTTTTTTTTGACATTATTCTTCTAGTGACACAGGCATTCTAGGAGGGAATAAGTTTATATTCACAGAGATATGTCACCTTGTGGCCATAGCATTGCCTCTTTAGGAGAGGGAAGGTTTCCAGCACACATCTTGCATTCCCTGAGCAAGTTAGTAATAAAAAGATAGATAAAACCTAAAGCCTATAAAACTTTTAAGCTCTCTTCTTTGGCTTATAAATCAATGAGTTTTGTCCTGCTCTTGAGAGAACAGAAACTAGCAACCACACTTGGAAGAAAATTGCAAGCAAAAAACCCTATGCATTGGCACTAAACAAAGTTAGTGAACTTTCTGGATCTCAGAAGAGGGCAGCCCATCACCTCCTGTAATGGGGATGTTGTAGGTCTTGGTCTGGGGTAATGGTTACAACAGGCACAACAATCAAGGCTTAACATCACACCTCACACACCTTGAAGTCCAGCAGAACCTAGGTTGCAGCACACATCTTTCTCAATCTAGTGTTAAATTATTTCAGTGGTGGGAAAACGCTGAGACAGTTCTTTAGAAAGTACAGATTTTTTTTTTTGTTGTATATTGGTTCCATATTTGCACATTATTGTCCAGATTTTCTTTTTCAGAATGTCAAACCATGAAGAATCACTGACCCAATCCTGATCTAGGAGAAATATTGAACCTTGCTCAGAAGAATGTCATCTTTCAAACAAGTTTTAGCTTTAGATGCAGTCTGTCCAAACATTTTAAAGAGTATTTTCCTCTAGGCAATATGTCAAAAGCTGGGTTGGAATAGTCATATGTCTATACTGTTGCCTAAACTTATTGAATATTTTAGCAGCCTGGTTCGATTTAATTTTTGCAAATTATTTTTAGATGCAAACGTATAGTGTTGTTGCCTGTGAATATGAAATAACACACTTCTCTCCCAAAAATGCAGTAATTAATGGTAGTAGTAATTATTGCCATCACAAACCAAGTATTTTTCCTAACAGTTACACATTGGCTGCCTGAGACAATGTTCCTTTCCTCTGTGCTCAGAATAAGGATTGAATTAAGACAGAAACTGCTGTGGAAGACAGTAAATTTCCAACAGGAATGAGCAGAATATATCATGGCATCCCTTTTGCAAGATGGAGCCCCCAGTCAACCACGCAGTCTTTGCCCAGAGAGCTGTGAAATTCAGTGACTGTCTCACCACTCTGGCTAAATACTGGCCTGAAAAAGAGCTCTGAAGAACAACCCCATCTGTGAAAGGAGGAATGAAGCATTTTCAGGCTCTGTCACTGAGAGATGTCTTTGAACAGCATGATAGAAAGCAGGTTGTTCTGTGAGCAGCTATCTCTGCTGTAATACCTTTGCACCCCCTCCAAATCAGAGTGAATTGCCCATAGAAAAATGAACAGATGGACTGATTCACATGGATGACTGTGATAGTGAAAAGGTTTACTGCTAATACAAATATTCACCTATATTCTAAAATCACAATATGAGACAGTTTTCATTTTAGGAAGGTCAACAGTTCATTCATTCGGCATTTCATGAATTAGGCACTAACAATTAATTTAACCATCATTACAGAATTAATTTAGTAAGCAAAGCTCATGAATCATGATCTCAGGAAGCAGCTAACCTCAGAAATGCTGAGTCATGAGAAGGTTATGGAAAGTATCAAGTAGAAGAAATGAATCTCACTTCCATTTCCCTGTTTTTCTATTTTTACATTCTCCTTTTCCTGGATCATTGCCTTTAATCTGGGGCCTTATTGATTGAATGCTCTGCCTTGTACTCTCACTGTGAGATTAATGGATATAGCACTGCAGTGAACAGCATTGATTGACTGTAATCAATGACTCAGCACTGCCACACAAACAGGGGAGACAGACTCATTTGTTGCTCATAGCACATCAATAACACATTTCACACAACAAACCAAATTTGTTCTCCAAAGAGAACCTTGTCATCTAACCATCCAATCTACTTAGATTCAGTGCTGATGAGAACAGCCTCCTCTCCTCCACTAAAATAATTCCCACATTTATTTACAGTAGTTGAGTTCTTGCTTTCTTTACACCAACAGAAATTGTGCTGTTCCAGTTTTCATGGCTACATCATATGATCTCCACAGTAAGAGAAAAAGGAGTGTATTTTTTAGAGTAAATGGCAGTGGTTTCACACATGTAACTATTCACACTTTATCATTATTTCATTAAGTTTTGTATTCATTCATTTAATCTCTGTTGTTAATAAATGCTAATGTTAAAATGAAAGCCTTGGCAATAACTCTTGATACTAATAATTGAGTAGAAGCTAAAATCATATAGTCATTGAGAGTTCCCAGACTCTAAAGCACCATGGTACTGGAAAGTAAAGAGGGTAAAGATGGCATCAGTGGGTCCCAGTCTGAGGCTGAACCTGCTCTTCTTTACAGGTAAGGGCCAGCTGTGAGACACCAGTCTCACAGCTGATCTACTAGCACCTGATTAGAGTATGGAACTGGAGGCATAAAGTGAACATAAAAGGAAAATGCAAGCCCAGCTTAAGCACTGCTAAGGTGTTGGGACAGAGACATGAGACAGGTTGGAGTCTGAAACTGTAAAATATTTCCAGACTTCATGCTAGGGACACATTCAAAGTCACAGCAAGCAACTACAGTTTTAAGTCAGAAAAGGTCTTTGTGGAGTCATTCCCTGCTCATCATGAGGACCAGCTACACTTAGATCCTCCACAAAAAATATTTTGTTCAGTCTGAAAAACCTCCAAAGACTGACCTAGTAGCTTCTTTGGATAACTCATCATAGTGCCTAAATACCAGCTGCAGAGTTCTTCCCAGAATCTAATGAAACCCACCATTAATGCAAGTTGCCTTTTGTTCCATCCTCAGAGATGAAGAACAATTAATTGCTGTCATACTTATAACCATGTCTGGTTATTTATTCCCTTTTCTAGACAGCAATTCACCAAGCTGAGCTCATGCAAGTAGCACTTGGATAGGAAAGTTGAGTTGCCAGATTCAGGGATGGCTGCTGGAACTGAATGTGTTCACCTTTTGCTCTCCTATGAAGGCAACAGCAGGCAGCAGGGAAAGCTCAGCTCCTCCTTGGACCTCTGGGTGAAGGCAGATGGACAGAATATTATTTAATAAGATACTTGTACAGGACACACAGGGAATCCAGATTTTCAATAAAACACACTCAGTTCCTGCAATCTGTGTCACATTTTCTTAGGCTACTGGAAAGCAAACCCAATATTGTACTTTCTCCAGTTTGCTTGCGTATTTCTTAAAGTATCATATATGAGTTTGGGTGAACAATTCAGGATGGTGTTTATCACAACAGAACAGGGCAAAATGGTTATCTGTCACCCTCTTGCTCATAATACCTTCAGTAATGACTCCCAGAATGGCTTTCACATTGCAGCATTTTGCTTCATCAGCAACTTGCATTCATTTTCTAATTTGTGGTAGCCCACAGATACTCTTGCTGACTCAATTATTCCCCATTTTCTATAAATAAACTTTATTTTCTTCTCTGACTATAGAAACTCATGCTTCTTCTGATTCTATTATATCTTCTTGACTTCAAATCAGCTTGCCAGCTAGTGAAATAACTTTCAATTTTAGTTCTACCTCCTTCAGCCTGGGTGTTGTACTGGAAACTTGGCAGATGATACTGGCTCCACCAATTAAACTTTTTGGTTTTGCAAGCCCTTTCTAGAGAGCTTTCTGTTTTAATTTTTATTATATTATAGCAATTCTGAATACCAACTTTAAAATGTGGGGGGGGGAATAAAGGCCTTCCAGCTGATGGTTCTTCCATTTTCTCCTTGTGTTTTGTTGCTTTAGTTGTCAAGTGGCAGAGAAAATGTCCAAAGTAGACTCCTCGTGGTAAAGAAATATGAATTAAACCTTCAAAGTACATTAGCTTAACCTCCAAAATTAAAATGCAAGCTAACAACTGTAA
>VRYO01002772.1:73039229-73061465 GCA_009812075.1 Sialia sialis
GGCTCCACCGATCCGTGGAAAATGTTTGCAAATTGAGCACCTGACAGTAAACCCTGCGATCACGTGATTCCGTTACTATTCGTTACTTTGTTGCACATGGATCCTCGCTGCAAAAAATAAGTGCGCCTTATAGTCTGGTGTGCCTTATATATGCACAAAGTTCAGAAAATTGCTGACAACATGGAAGTGTGCCTTATAATCCAATGCGCCTTATAGTTGTGCAATCTTGTGCATCCCAGCAATGTGAAATGATATATGCCAGAACCAAGGCAGCAGGTCTCTGAAACATCAATGTCCCTGTGGGGTACTGCTGAAAAATTGCTGAGATCAACAGCTAAACTTATTTCCATATGCAGGTAACATTTTCATCAAAGAGAGCACTGTAGAGCATATGTGGTGATACCAAAAATGCATGTTTTTTCTTAAAAGAGTTCCATTCATGCCATAAATGTTGTGAATGAAGGATACAGAGCTTTCATCATTTTGTTTTCTATCATGTGCATTTCTCTGTTCTCATCACCTTTGTCTGACATATGGATGCATACAATCTTTCCTTTTGCATTGATATTTATGTGACTCCCTCCAAACCATTAAAAACCCACTAAAATATGAAATACTTGCAAGTCTAGACGTGAACTTGTCACTTTTTTCCTCTGTGTGTATCATATATATCATTCTTTAGGACATGCAATTTATTGACTCAACTTAAGGCTTATTTATTAAGCCAATCATACATGCTCATTGAGTCCAGTTATTCACATCATGTAAAAACTGAACATCTTAAGCAACATATGTGCAATAAAAGCAAACAGATGTTTGCAGTCTAAGCTTGCATTAACAGTGGTGGCATGGCAACATATCAAAGGCAAAATGCTACATGGCCAGCATTTCCCACTGGAGTGTTAAGCACAGCTACATAACCTTAAACCACAACCAATAGGATATCCCAAACCACCCCGTACTTAAGGTAAGAATTCATACCTAACTGCTAATGCTCAAACTTCCCAACTAAAACTGGATGGAATTTCCCATGGAGGAGACAACTAAGATATGGACAGTATAGTAAAACAACTTCTCATTTTACTGAATTAACAGGAACATTCATGTTGTTTCCCACACAGTGAAATTAAATTTGTCAAAAAAAAAAAAAAATCCACCTCAGGAGGCCAGATCTGAGGTTTTTATATGGAATTTTCCAGTCTAGGCAGCTACAAAACATAAATGTGAGAAGCAGCAGCAGGAGTACATGCATCACTGGAGGAGCACAGCACACAAGTCATGACACTTTCAAACTGATACTCTGAGCACTCTGCAATCCAGTGCATCACCAAGCAGAGCACTCTCAGCCCATTGCAGTGACTGGAACTGTGCACAAGAGGTCAAAATGGCCTTTCTTTCATAACACTGAATGAAGCATTATGAATCCTAAACGAGGCTGAATTAAATATAATGATATCTAGAGAAAGCAACAGCTTTTTGTTTTAATATGTCATCTCCCTAAATCCAGCTTTCAGAGGACCAGTACAAAAACACCATTGAGTGAAACTACCATATAAAGAGAGTGCAACTTAACTTCTTCCCCCCAATGAACGTGTAAATGGAAGATTCTCAATTTTTCAAGGAAAATCTCTGAGTTTGAACTGATTTACCTAAAAGCAAGTACCAATTATTCCAGTCCCTTGCACACAATCATATGAAAATAGCCACTTTACTAAAAAATTTCAGCAGAGATTTTAGATGCATATGAAATTGAACATGTGTTACAATCAGATATATATAGGTTAAGAAACATGTATTGGCCTTTGTACAGACTTTTAGACTCAAGTCTATTTCTAGATATATTGCTGAACATGAAATACACTTAATGTGAAAAAAATTAAAATATGGAATCACACAAAATTTGCAATTAAATGTTTTTCTTCTCTTGATTACTTGCTATACCATCAAAATGTACATTTAATATTAATATTTTTAACGAAAGAAAAAAATGAAAACAGCAGGGAAATACATCCTAAGCAGTCAGTAAACTCAAACCCTAACACAGGTTGCATATTTTTAGTACCTTCATCTTAAAGCATTGTGTATTCCAAAGCTCTAAACCTGATTAATGGTTCTGAAACATAACTTGGAATTAACACAGAAAAAAATAGATTTAAAGGCTAAGCTTTCATAAATAAGACTATTTGTGAGATAAAACAAGACTAAAGAATTTGTGAAGGATTAATTTTCAGCCTTGTCATTTTCTCAACTTTTTGGAATGAACAAACACACAGGAAGATAGGATAAAAACTTCACATCTTCATCACTGACTTCTCATGCTTTACATTTCCCAACCCTTTTTTAATTAAAATACTTGCATTTTTCCTGTCCTAAACAATTACATTACACAATAGTGAACAAATATACAGATGTCACAGACTTCTAATCCAGAGCACAGTTTAATGTTCTCTCATCTAAGAAAGTGCCTTCTTAAGCCATTCCTCAGCTGTCCAGGTTTTTGCCTCCTTCATTTTTATGACTCTTAAGCACTTACACTCACAGGAGCTGTAATGAATGCAATGCTGGGTTCTCATGGGGAACACATCATGCCATTTTTAGATTGTGGTTGCAGACTGCAACCATCATAACTGTATCCTGAAAGTGGCACACCAGAACCAAGCAAGACTCTGAGTATGAGGACAGCTGCTGGGCAAGAAAGCCCAGCTCAGATTTGGAAAGTATTTTTAACTTTAATTTCCAAATACATTTACCAAAGGCTGAAAGAAGAGAGGCAAGTTTTTGAAAGGTTTAAAAATTTAAAAATTAGGCAACACACGCTTTTTGTGAATCACATGATCTCTGGAGAGCAGTATTAGTCAGATGAGCTGGGCAGACAAAGACACCCTTCCATAATTCCTTATCATTCATTTTCCAAGCAAGTATTTCACTTCATGCAATACAGTGAATTCCTCAGAAAAAGTGATTTTGCCTTGCTCTCTAGACACTCATCTCCATCCTGAGTTATTCTTAGAGCTCTTGCTTAGAGCTGTTCAACTGCAGATGGCAATTTTCAATTAGGTATGTGCTTCAGGGGAAATAAGGAATTTACTAAGGTCACTTAAGGGCAATGAAATCACACATGCCATATAAAATGCTTACACTACAAAATGATAGCATAATGGAATGGTAAAGCCTTTAACAAAATCGTAAAGGGAGCATGCAACTAGTACAACATGTTCTTTTATTATTTCAAGCTCTCCAGTTGCACCTTTGAAAGGTTAGACTTTTTTTGTTTTAATTGAATATGTGTAAAGATACCAAGGAAAAACACGATGTACCAAATTGCCTCCTGACAATGTGTAAGAGCACTCAGATTCAAATCATACACAAATCAGAAGATGAAAGCAAAAGTGAGGTGATGGATGCAAGTCAAGCAAGCCTACAAAAAAAAGTTCCCTAACTTTGTTTTTAGGATGAGCAGATTACTAAATGTGGAAAAACATTGAAGAAATTTACTATGTTCTTTTATTTCTAAATGCAAATTTTATCATACTTTATGGTAAATACATAAAGTACTTTCTGATTTAAAAGTGACAAATTAATAAGAGTTCTCATGAATTAACCTATCAACAACACAGCAGCAAGGCAGAAGATAATTTTGGTTCATTATCAATACTATCAAGTATTTCTGTTTTCCTTCAGTCTTGTCTGAGTTACACCACTAAAGCTGGCACCACAGCTGTATGCACAGACTTCATGTGCTCATTGCCTTCACCTGGGTTCAACACTTTCATCCTCAAAATATACAGTTCAACACAACCCCATGACTGCACTCTGAATGTTAAAATTAAATACATTAAAATTAATACAAAGGAATCCTTGAAGGAACTTTAAAAAATCTTTAAATAAGGTCAGAATGCCTTTAACTCTTTCTCCTTTAATCAGTGAATACACCTCATCACCTATTAACATGGTTAGAGAGCCATGCCTAGGGTAGCAGGCTGATTTGCAGGAGCTCAGGCCAGAGAACAGTAATCCAGACATAGCCACTGCATTTTCTTGTGATTTTAGATAAAGCACAAATTCTATCCCAAATATTAAATGGGATAAAAAATATTTTGAATTTTATTTACTTTGAAATTATTTTCTTACTTTAAACAAGCATAAAATTTTCCTGGGATATATCTCCTACCCATCAGTTCTGGTCTGAAACAAATCTGCTTTTTGTGCATCTAGGTTAATGAAACCAGTGCAACAGCACAGGCACAGCACCAAGCTGAGCTAAAACCCCAGGTAAATCCAGACGCTTGTTTGAGACAGGTCCCCCCGATGCTGCAAGCACTGAAGCCACATCACTACACATCTCCTGTGGGTGACAGAGGCAGGCACTGCGGCTGGAAGGAGCAAGAACCAACTCCTCCCTTGTGTCCCCTGACAGGGTCACAGCCACAAGGCTCACCAAGGGGCAGGCAGCTCTCCCCTGCTCACATCCTGGGGCACAGCAAGCTCGTGTCAGCACAGAACACACTGCAGAGACTTTGAACCACCTTTCTCCCTTGCTTGCCACCGGGAAATCAAAAGACCATTAATGATTGCAACACAGCTAGACAAACTGATGGGGGCAATGCAATTTCCTGAAATGAGACTTGGAAAAGGAGATTTAAGAGCCTGTTTCCCTGGAGTCTTCTCTTGCCCTTAAATTTATGCTTTAGTAACAGCCCTCTTACAAGTCCTTTCTCTGTACTCCTTTTCAATTCAAAATAATAAAGATATTCCACAAAACCACCAGGATGAGAAGTGCAACAAGTGAAATTTATGGTTCTGGTCCACCATCCTTCTTTCTTTGCCGTGGTGGCTTCCACCCCAACCAAAGATGATTCATCACAAAGAAACCATTAGCTTCAGCTCTGAAATAGGTATTTGGAACTTGCAATGTACTTTGTGGTGGTGAAGCTCCTATAAAAGTTACTACTGAAACTACTCCAGCTATCCTGTGCCATTCCCATTAAAACCTCACTCAACATTCAAAGTCAGGAGCTAAAAAACAATCTTACACAGAAATGAATGAGGATATCTATGAACACAAGTGACTTAACTCTTTCTTTATACCAAATTAATTTTTAACCAGGTAATATGATATTACTAATCTCAGGGAGACATGAACTCATGAAAGTTACATCTATTTAGAAGGAAGAGGGTTTTTAAATAATTATTATCTTCATTGTAAGCCTAGGAATTTTACTTTCCCACTTTGATGGCTAGGGAAGATCTAGCTACATCTCCCATAATGAGTGCATTCACATGCCTGTGCACACATATTTATGCACATAAACATGAAAAAACATGAAAATAAGAGGAAATTAATCATATATCTATCAGTCTATAATGCCAGAAAAACAAAAACCATTCTGAAATCATTCTTATGTTTTACACCATAATGGCAGAAAACTTAAACAAAGTTCCACAATGAACATGCTGCAATTTAACACTAACTGTCCTGATGGACTGCACACCAGTATTCTTATAGCTAGAGACCTATTTGAAATTTGTTTTCAACTTTATTTTCCATTATATCCTAAAATCTTCAGGAAAAAAGTCTCCATCTTTGTAGGATTTTACTGAAAGCCTGTTTTAAAATGTTATCATACTATGCAAATACTTCCTAAGAAATATAAATCCCTGTTTTGAACTCGGTAATCCCTATTGTAGTAGAACCTGTTTAGCTTACATTTCCTATACAAGCACCTGAAGTTTCTTTTTTAACTCACTGCAAAATCTTTATTGCTACAGGAACTCCCTGTATTGTAACAGGCACATTCCAGCTACGCTGATTTAGCTGCATTCACACATCCAAATAAAATTCACCAAAACCCTAGACATGCTAAAGGAGTGCACCTATTGTAAAAAGCATATTTTAAGATTTTAAAAGAAACAAACAAACCTAAAACAAATAACAAACACGTCAAGAACTTCTTTTCCCAGATATACTAGGATGATAACACTATGGATTTGCAGCGCTTCAGCCAACTGACCAAAGCATCTCAGCTACATTTGCAGTCCCAGCTCACATCTGTGTCCCATCAGAGCTAAGAAAGTTTGAGAACCCCTGCAGTAAAACGGAGGTGCATGGACTCGGGAGCACACGGAATGTCAGATAAGTTACGGGAGTCGCTCCGCAGCCCCACGGAACTCCAATCCGCTCCAGAGGGAACAACGCTCGGAAGGGCAAACCTCGCTCCGAGCCTCCCCGCACCCCGCAGCTGTGAGGATCCGCCCGGCATACCTGCTGCTCCATTTTGCCGGCAGTTTTGCCGTTTCCCAGCCGCAGGAGAGGCGCGGTCCCGGCCGGGCGGTGCGGTGCGCTCGGCGCGCTCGGTGCGGTCCCGGGCGCGCTCGGTGCGGTCCCGCCCGCCGCGCTGCCCGCGCCCTCTGCAGCGCCCAGCCCCGCCGCGCTCCGCTAGGTACAACAGGTTTCCTTATATAGGTAAACACTGCGCCTTCCTGGGACACGGGCTAGCTGGAAGCGAGCTTCTCTTTGTTAACTCCACACGTACCAAATGGCTCCCGAGCGCCTGAAGTTTGTTAGCGCAGCGTGGTGAGGGGTCTGCAGAAAGGAGAACACTTCACTTGCAGTAGTTTGGCACCCATGTGGTCATTGCGTTACTTAAAGCCATAGCAATACTGAGTACTGCGTTCACATTACATTAAACACTTGGCGATTTTATAGAGCGCTGAGCCTGCGTTTTCATCCTAGAAAAGTGACAAAGGTTTGTGTATGTGCTACCAGGTGACAAAGGTGCGCACACCTTCTAAAAATTCCCACAATACTGAAGTTTCCATATAGAGGCTATTGTATATCAAATACTATGTGAAAAGTTAGAGAATGAGGATTGCATTACTGATATCAATGGAAAGATGCAGTGTAAAAAAAGCTTGCTTTACTCTTTCCCATTTCCTTTTCTATACAATGTAATGGTTAAGCATTTGGTGACAGACCTGTCTTGGCCAGAGATGTGTGATCACAATATATTAACAGACACACCCCTACCTAAACAGGGAAACAGAGACAGAGGAAGTACCAAGAGCAAGCCTATGCTGCACTCTGCAGAGCAATGACATGTGCATTTCACATTTTTTTCATCAGCTTGACTGCTTACTACTTGCTAACCCTTTTCTGCAAATACAGCTTCCTTGTCCAGAAGAACTTCAGCAGACAATTAATTAATTACAGGGAAATTGTGTAATATGAGTCACTTCATTTAGGCAAGATTCACTATTAGTTATGGCTTTTCTACAAGCTAAAACACTGTTGATATGAAGGTGGAATTAGACAGCAAAAAGCATGAAGATTTGGGAAAAAAGCAATAAAACAAGTGATGGAGGAACAGAGTGAAAATGAGAAAATTTTTAAGATTTTATAAAATTATGAGAGGATGACTTAAAAACAATACAATGAGCTGAAAAATATTCAGTTTATTTTTCATTCTGTCCCTCAGATATATTGTCTATAATGCACAAGAGATACAATTTTGGCTTCCTGGTGACCTATGGAGTGTTAGAAACAACATTGTACCACACAAAAGCTGGAAAATATCATTATCCAGTGGACTAGAGCATTTATTTTTGCTGCCCAATATATGACTTGAAGATCATTAAATAAAATACTGCACAGAAAAGTTATTCCTAATGTCCATTCCTAATGGTTTCAATACTTCTTTAGTTATAATTTTCCTCTTTCCCTGAGGCATAAACATTCAGCCTCATGATACTGAACGAGTTTGGCTTAGAAGTTGAGAAAAATGAAAAACAATACCAATAAAAGTTGTAAGGCGCTCAATAAATACATCTAAAATAATCTCTCTATACAGTATGTAGGGAATCATGAATATGTGGCCAGGGGCTTGCTGTAATGATCTTCCTTCAACTCTTTTGGGACAAATAACTCACTTGTGGCTCCACTGCATAAGAAGAGGACCTTGGCCTTGCCAAGTTCACACTCCTGTGACAAAGTATTTGCACTGGACTACACAGCCAAGTATTCCCTTACCACCAGTGATCTCATGACCAGTTCCTGAATGAGTATCAGTTTTTTTGCATGAGTCAAGCCAATTAAAATTCATCAGATTCCCAAAACTGCAACAACAAAGGAATTTTAAGAGGGCTACTAGACTCATAATAGATTAGATAGTAGATATTACTTTAAGTTTGGTTGACAGTCTGTCATTAGGCTAACACTTTTTCTGTTAGTCAACCCAGACCCCACAATAAACATCATTCATCTAAAATACTCCCTCATTTAAGGGTTTTCCCACCACTTCTTCAGTGCCCAGAAACGTGCTTTACTTACCCTAGTCACAAGATGAAAACTCAACTAACTTTGATGCTCTACACCCGACATACCCCTTTAGCTCCTGACATACCTGTTTACCTCCATCTCTTTACCCAAGCATCATATTGAGAATCAGGTTCTTACAGCCAAGCATGAAATCTCATGCTTCACTTGCTGGCCCCCAAGCTGTGATTTCATTAGAATGCTGGCAAAAGCATGAAAAGTTTCCCTGAGTCCTGCATATGCTATCTTTGTAAGAGAGAATCTCTTTGCTTAAACAATACTTGTAGTAAAATAATCATTTATTCCTCAAAAGTAAATCAGAATGAAATTTATTTCTATTTTCACTGCATGTCTCTGCTAAAGCATCAACAGCAGTTAATCACCATAATAGATGCATAGTCAGATTATTTTATTTTTGAGTTCTTTATATTTTTAAGAAAGCTTGATATAATTCTCAGGCAATTCAGCTGCTTCTTGAAGCTGAGAGTAACCTAGACTTATTTACTGTGCTGTCACACATACATATCTGCATGTAATGCTAAGATTAACTAGGCTGAAACCATCCTCTCCTTTTCTTCAGGAAGAGGTCTAGCAGATTTGCGCTTGTATTCTGAATCAGAAGGTATAAGAAAAAACCTGAGCAGACCTCTAGAATATGCTGTGTTTAATGCTTAATGGAATTAAAAGACTCATTGGAAATTAATGCAATTGAGGACAAAGAGTTATTTTCTTCACTACTGTGCTCCAATCTGCCCCCAGCAAAAGCCCAGCATTAAACAGACACTCTCATTCAGTGTGTCATTAGCTTGTTTCCTGTGCACAATCCACACAAACAGTTTATTGGTGTTAGTTTAATCCCTGCTGCTGATAGTAACTATTTGTAAGCCAAATGACCTTTGTCCAGCAGAGCCAAGAATCACAGTCCTGGGCAGAACCTTGGTTATGGATAAACGTGTTACTGCCTTTCTCTTTACTTCCATGCCTTACTGCCCATTCTTGCTTCATCTGAAAAGTGGTTTATAAGAAATACTTTCTCTTATGAAAAGACTGATGGATTTTCCCACTCCCACTCCGGCCCATTTTTAAATACACAGTCATGTCACTCTTGGTGTTTTTGTACCAGAAATGGAAACCTAGAGTAAATTTTTGTGGTGAATTTTGATTGAATGGAATAGGTGAGAGCAGTATACCAAGAAATCTATATGAAACAAATAATGTTAGTTTCCAATCATCTTACCTTGAGTCTCTCAATATCTGCCTTCAACTTTTTCCCTATTAAATGCTCAGGGTGAAACACAGCAGGTTTAGTCTCCTTTCACTGAATTCTTACTCAATAACAAGCTTTGCTTCTGAAGTTCTTTGCAGGCTGAAATTGTCCACACTTGAGTGGCTAAATAAATTGGCTCAATTTAGCCAGGAAAGTATAAAGCAACAGAGATTTCTCAGGTTTCACTGCACAGCACTATGGCTGCACGTTTTCCAGAACCAAGCTGTTAATGCATTCTCAAAATTCTAATTTCTTCCATGCAATGGCAACACTTCCTTCCGCTTTGATACAGGCAAGATTTCATACCTCATCTTGGTATCTGCATCTTTACATCTTCAGTTTCCCTCAGAGATGTGCATCACTGACATCCCACAATGTGTGTTCTGTTTTGTGGGGTGCAACACGATCATTCCTTCAATAGTTTATTGTTTGTTCTCAGATACATTACCCAGCCCTCAAATCAAGTAACGTGCTCAGCTAGAATGGCAGCAGTGAGTACCTGACAAATGAGGTAGATTCAGTTCTAACAGTCTTTGTTTCACATACAAGTCTCTTCAAAGATATGCAATATCATAGTGCATCTCTCTTTCTACATCAAATGGTTTTTAGCTTAAAAACCTAAACCCCTGAATACATTTCCATGTACAAGTCCATAAGCGCTATTTTCTTACTGCCATTAAATAATTTATACATGCAGAATGCTAATATTGCATTTTTAGATACTGTGACAGTATACACAGATACCCAAATACACAGATACCCTCAGACTTTTAGCTTACAACCTGAAAAAAACTATAAACAAAATGCCCAAATGGTCTTGAGTGTGGCTTTCCCCAAGCAAGCTAACTGCTGGAGAAACCCAGCTGGGTGGGTTTGTCTGGGACAGAGTTACAGTAATTTCATTAATATAAGCCACACCTTTTTCACTGAAGAATCCAGCCTACCCCAGTAGTGCGGCTTATATTCAGGTGTGGCTTATCTATGGACAAATCCCAGTGAAATGCCAACCCAGATGTAAGAGCCAGCCGGGGAGGGCACCTGGGGCTGCCTTTAGAGGCTTTGCTGGTCTGTGAAAACTGTTTGCAACTTGAGCACCTGACACCAATTTGTGTCTGTTACTAATTTGTTACTTTGTTACACATGGATCCTCCCAAAAAATAAAAAAAAAAAGAAAAAAAAGGTGTGGCTTATAATCAGGTGTGGCCTATAATTGTGAAATTAACTTCCTTCTGAGCAGCCAGTATGGTTCTGTGTTTTGGCTTTGTGGCTGAAAATGTGTTGATAAAATACTTTTGTCTAGCTGTTACTGAAGGGTGCTTGCACCACCTCAACATCAAAGCTGCCCCTTTTTCCCCATGCTGCCCAACTGCAGTGAGAGGTGAGGAGTGGACAAGGAAAGGGAAGTGGACACTACCAGTAACTACAGCTGACCCACACTGGCCAAGAGCTGTTTCATACCATGTAACAAAAATTTATTTCAACCCAAGATAGACCAAGAAGAAGAGGAGTGGCCTCCTGATGTGCCCATTGTTTGGAGACTGGCTGGACATTGGTTTTCCTCACAGTGTGGTGACTGTGTTACTTTGCTGTGCTTCCCACCACACCCACCTATTTGTCTTGTCTTTGTCTTGACCCATGAATTTTCTGACTTCTTTTTTCGCTATTTTCTTCCCATATCTCACTTGGGTGGGGGTGGGAAAGTGAACTGTCCAGTCTAGAGACTAACAGTAGAGAAGTTTTGGAAATTTTTCTTTACTACTCATCATATCTGATTTTGCCTCGCAGAAGATATATCAGAAGAGCTTTTGTAAATGCTTCCATCTCATTTCATGGAAAAGTAAAATCTGTCATGCTACATTGCCTTCTGCAGTGGCCCACTGAAGTCATTTGACTTCACCTTGAAATGCCCTAGAGGCATCTAAATGACAATCACACATCTGAGAAACAGCTGAAGTTGTCTCTCAGCTACAAGTTCCTTGACTATAACCATGTGCACACAGGAACTTCAGGGAAAAACCGCAAGATTTCCAGGTCAGCAGGTACACTGGCACAGACTTGGGCCTGAGAGCTATGTAGCCACAGACTCTGATTTATGTACTCAGCTAATAGAAGGCACAGAGGTTTGCTTTTCTTCCAGCAAAGGCAAACTAAAAATTATTTTAAGAAGCTTCATTCGTTCAACCTTCAGGCTGAAAATGAAAATAGTGAAAAAAGAAGAAACTAAAAGGTTAAGTTATTCAGAAGCAGTAACTCCCAACTGCACATACTGTGGGCAGCTGAGCACGTACCTTATCTGGGGAGCACTAGCTGTACGAATCAGTTAACTTTATGATACAACCCTTACTTTTTATTATTTCCTGATCTGGTGTTCAATTTTACAGCCTTTATGCAAGTACTTCGTTAATAAAGCATTACTTATAAAATTTGACCACATTACTTAACCTTTACACAGGAACAAAGATGTCAAAACAAGTTAAGGCAAACAACTTAGGGTATTATTTTTACCTTTGGGAAATGAATTCAGCTTTCTTTCTTACCAGTCTTTCAAAATGCATCATTAAATCAATGTAACATAACAAGTTGCTATCTTTACCCTTGTACCACGTGTTCTTCAGGTTTCAGTAACACATTTACAGTAAACAAGAGATTTATGATTTCATTAAATACATTTAGAACTTAAGGTTATAGTACTAGATTAAGCTATTAGCACAAAATCCAGCAAAAAAGCTATTTGCTTCTGCAGAGTTTAAACACTTTATCTGGAAAAGTTAATGAAGTAATTATAATGTTGTTATTAATGAAGATTAGAGATGGATTTAAATGGCATTTAGAAAATAAACCAGACAACTTAAACAGGCTTTCAGACTCTGTAAACTCCTCAGGGTCTGGGTAAAAAACTCTCAGAATACCTATACTAAGAAGGACATTTGGAAAACACTAAGTTCTTAATGCCACAGAACTCCAGACAGCAGAAATTATCTTCATGTCAACATCAACACTGGGGATTGTAAGCTCTGTGATGCTTAATGCTGACCAGCTGTGCTTGAGGCTTTGTTTTAAAGTCCTCTCAAGATGTCTTTAACTGCAGCACCTTCCATATTAAGCATACTTTGCTAATAATGGGGCAGTAGAAATGTCATTAATGTTTGAACTGACATAACTATCAGATAAATTAAATCAGTAACACAATTTTTCATGGAGGACAAGGATGATGCTGCAAATGAAAGAATCGTTGGCAGATGAATTTTTGTAATACTGCAGAAAATGGAAGAAAGCATGTGTAATGGAAAGTGCTAAATGAGCCCAGAGAGGTGTTGCAGAGCAGGAGTGGGCAGGAGAGGCAATGCAGGACTGCATGTTCCCTTGTTTGCCATGAGGGCAGCATCCAACTCACTGTTTGTTGACACACTCCCCTAGCACCTTTGGAGGACTCACAGCTTGGCAACTGCATGGATTCACTTTACCTGACTACAAAGGTGAAGTGCTGAAAACTGGAGCCCAGCCACCATAAGCTCTTCTGTGGTTTCTGGAAGAAAAATATTGCTGTTTCTCAGACCCTGAGTAAGTGGATCACCTGAGAGAGGTGCACCTCTTAACCCTTCAGAGGGGTGACCACACACATGGCTTAGAATCCTTAGACTGGGAGATATGACTGGTGGCCAAAGAGCATCTGAGAATGAGCTACATGCTTAAGAAAATATTGATTAAAATGGTTAGTAAGCAGATTATTGTGACTCAAACAGCACTATTTCTTGGCAGAACACATAGACTAGTTTAATCCTTAATTTTAAACAGTCCATAGCTTTAAGCCTAACTGTGTGCTCAACAACATCAAAACCTAGGGAAGGACAGTAAAGGCCAGACAAAAATCTGCATTCAGGAAGATTTAAAAGGAAGTGTGGATTTTTTAATTTATGGGTTCTTGTTATGTGGAAAACCTGAAATACTGGTCAACAGGAAGTTTTGTCATGGAGCTCCCAGATGATGAAAAGGAAGGAAACCATTTGACAGCACATAAGGAGAAATGTGTGTGTATTTTTTAATAAAATGTGATCTTTCCCAGTCACTGTTTATGTTGAACAGTGAACTTTTTTGTTCCAAAACTTATTGAAAACAACTAGTTAAAATGCATTTTTAGATTTTGTGTCTAAACAAATGAAAATCAGAGAAAATACTAGTATACAAAGAACACATATTCAAAGAACTGTACTTAAGAGTAGGGAGGTAATTAAATCACATATACACATGACAGCTGAGGCCTCACTTAGGATATCCTTTGACCTTCTCACTGTGAAGATGAGAGAGCAGCAAAGATGAAGAACATTAAGAAAGCTGCAAGATATAATGAACAAGATGGAAAGGACATGTAGTTTAAACAAAATATGAAACTTTTAAGACGTTTTTGAGAGAAACATGATAAAAAAGAGACTTGATCATGGTTGTTCAAGGAAAATGTTCACGTAAAACACAACAAATTTAGATTAGATGTGAGGACAAATCTCCAAATAAGAGCTATTCATCAATGGAGAAGCCTGCCAAGAGAAACTTCGGGGATATCAGAAGAGGAAATACTTGAAGGGAGATTAGATAGTATGCTCAAAATAGTACAGCAGATAAACCTGAAAAATATGCAAAAGACTGGAGTGGATAGCTTCTTTTAGGCTATACTAACTGCTTTCAGCCTATTCTTCAGAGTCTCTGTTTAGGACTTTACATATAAAAATTCTTCTACAGTATTTGGCTTGTGAGAGTAGGAAAGAACCAGTTCTGCAAAAACTTAGGCATTTTTAAATTCCCTAGATGTGCAAGTGGCCTCTCTGAATTCAGTTATTTTAACTTAGTTCATATTATTATATACATATAGTATAGAGTGGCCAGAAATGTTCCCTAACTGTCTGAAAATTATTTTGACAGCAAGCAAAGGATTGTAGCTGAAGACCGGCAGGTCGGAAACAAGAGAGGTAAATTTTCTTCTACTCTAAAGGAAAAATGTCTCCTCCATTCTTCCACTACCTCCTGCTACCCAAGGCTTGCTGCTGAATGACACCTGGACCTCCTTAAACTGGAGCCTTCTTCCCAAGGATTTTATTACTTTTTCCCATAAATACTCTCCTGATGTAGATTTAAACGTTGCTAGATAACAGGTTCAGGAGATCCACAGGAAAGAAAAAGAGGAGGCTTTGTCATGCCAGACCACACTCCACCATTATTCTGCTCTTTTGGCCCTGCCACAGCATCTGCACTGCCAGTCACAAACCCAAGGCAAAAGGAAACCACTGCTCTGCCAAGCTGCTTGCTCTCTCAAGCAGCATTTGACACCTGGTGTAGGATGCTGGGATGGGGAGTTTAAGCTGAAACTCACTTGTCAAGGCAGCTCTCAGGTACATGTGTTGCACATGGCACAGCAAACAGCTCTGTGTACATGGAGACCACCTTCCCCTACAGCATCTTGTGTAATCAGATTCCTGTGATAGGAAAAGTCTCCCCAGATCCATAACAGAGCTGCCTCCACTTCTGAGCTACAGGCTCTTGCTATATTTGAAATCAGCACTTCCAGGGCTCGCTTTAGCTCAGCTATTTTAGGCATCTGTGTTAGGAATTATGCCCTCTAAGTGCCTATTTTTCTCTGGGGAGTCTAAAGTGAATATTGATTGTTGGCTCAGACACTTTGTCAGCTGATTCCCACCTCTAGATATTTATTTTTCTGTAAAATTTGGCATCACCTCACCAACTACAGCAAGTAGGCAGACAGTAGAAAAGTAGCAGCTCTGTCACTGGAGGAACAGAAGCAAACCTTCAAATAACCTCTAACCAGCCATCTTCACTGCCAGGATCCTTGGAGACGTTTTGTGCAATAAAGAAAGTTTAGCTATTTGTTCTTTCGACCAAATACAATCATATCTGTAAGTATTGGATGGGTAGGAGCTGGCTGGTTATCTTACTTTTTAGCTTTTTAATAAACTTTTTTGTTTAACTTCACAGGAGTGCTGAGTCTTCTAACTCTTTTTAGGAGAGAAAAACAAAAAGCTAGCATTTCTTTTCTTGTCTTTTTCTTTTTCAAAGCCTTCCTAAAACACACTGCACTCTTTTCTAAGAAGTAGGAAACTAACAGGTCTGTGAAGGTTGTTTCATACCCACAGTTTGACCAATTCTGAAAGGAATTAGAGCTGTATGAATATTTAAAAATAATTTCTCTGTTAAAAAAATCTACAGACTATTGCACAAACATGGTGGCCCAATCCATGCTAATCACAGAGGTGGGAATAAAAGGTCTATTAAGAGCAGCTACAGAAAAATAAGTTTAATTAAAGTTAACTATTAAGAAACTTAGTTGGTGAGCTGATGTATAGCTAGGAAAATGTAGTCACAGTCCTTGGGGTTCCATTATCCTGGCAATGACATCTACTTTTTTTTTTCTTCCCTATTTCCTTCTTTGCTAAACACCTCTTGTTACTCTCTCTTCCAGTAATATTGAAGGTGTAATTGAAGGAAGAAGTAGACAATATTGTACAGATCATTATGGAAAATGCTGCAGTAATTTTTTTTAATTAATTTGGAAATACTACCAGTTGTGTCTAAAAATTAAAGGTAGTTCTATTTTGTTTTCAATAGAGGAGTTTTGAGTTTAAAACAGTGTTAGAATGACAGCCTCCATGGAATCAAAAAACAATTTTGTCTACTTTGGGAGCCTATACGTCAAGGAAAATGGGAGAGTTGAAAGGAGCGTCTGTTTTTTATAGCCTAGAGATGCAAGAACAACTTAAAGTGCTTAGAAATCTTCGTGAGCAAAACCAAAATCTCTGTGAGATGTGAAGGCAACTTTCATTGCCTGAAAATTTCACTCTTCTATGCTGGAATATAAGATTTCTTCATGCTTTGTCTCCAACTTGATTTGAAAAAAGAACTGACAGGACCTGTTATGACTTGAAACATACAGTCCAAAGAGAAGCATCAGAAATTACACAAAACATTTAAATACTGATTTTATTTTGCATAAAAAATGATTTATTCCACTGTTGAATGCTGTTGGCTCAACCCACCTTGTCATATTTGCTCCCAAGCTATGGAAGTAAGAGATTATTAAGCTCAAGGACCATTCAGGCTCACTGTTTATCCCTGGACAATGCCTTCAAGAAAGCTGGGAGAACGCAGAACCTTCTCTGCTTTCAGAGAATGGTGGTGCTAACATGCAGGAAAAAGAAGAGTGTTACAGTGTTTTGTAGTTACTCATGAAGAGGAGACAGCTTTTGAGATGCAATTCCCCTGTTAAAACCCAGGGGAGAGAGCTCAGGTGGTAAACTGATGTCTCTGTAACCATCCACTCTGCACACTTCCTTGAGGTTCACATGTTCCTGCAGTAGGTTGTGCATATATTTACAAATTTTGTGTGTTTGGCTTTCTTTTCCTTTCTTGTGAGTGTGAGATATGTGCTACATGTGACAAGCCAGCTCATTACCATGACAGCCCCAGTGTGTGTGATACTACAGTTTTAAGACATGGGTGACAGTAAGTTGCTAGGGAATAGATAGCAAAGCAAATAATGATCTGCTTCTCTTGATTTTGGACAATGAAGACTTTACAGCTAGTTAGGAATTTTTCTTTTTTTTCCCTCCTTCTGTCTGGTTTCTGTGGTTCTATGGCATGAAGCATGCATCCCTTGGAATTCTTCTTCAGAAACATGTCAGCTTGAGGTTTCTTCTATTTCCAGCAAACAAGAGGATAATTGAAACCCTTCCTGAGTTACAGCTCTGTTTCCTGCTGGAGAGAGTGACAGATCCAGCAAAGCAGAGAGAACACTGAAATGCAAAATAACATTTTCTGCATTATCCCCTTCATACTTTTAACATATACAGCCATTCCTTAGAGCAGACTACAGGTTCTAAGAAGCAAATAGCAAGAGATGCCTGAAAAACAGACACGAACAGAAACTTCCTTATTTCTCTGCAGCCTGTGGGAGTGCCAAACCCACCAGTCTACAACAGAGCCCAGCAGGCTGGCTGCTGAGGGGCAAGGAGGGATGCAGATCCAGTGGCCATTCATCACTTGGTTGCTCTGCTGAAAGCCATCACAGCTACCTGCCGGTTGTAGCAGTGGGATCATTTGTGCCAGGAACACCTGCCTGGCATGAGCAGTGTGGTTATGCCCACAGTGGGGACTGCCTGGCTTTCCAGCTGTCCTCTGAGAATCTGGGATCTTCTTCTCTTTAGTCCCTTGATGGTGGGACCTTAATTTCTCCAAGTGTCTTCACCCATAGACTGGGTGATTACAATGTAAAGCCCACCTGGGAGAAATGGCAGCTACAGGAATCTGATGTGATCATAGGTATAGTAGGTTTTTGTCTGACATGATAGGACACTGAGACTGTGCTGGCAGCAACTAGCTGGGCTGGATTTTGTTTCTTCATCACAAATGGAAATGTTTATATTTCTAAGAAACAAAAAAATTCCACTTAAAAAAAATTATTGGAAAGTGTTTTCCAGACTCCAGATGGACTATTCTATCAAAGGAAAAAGCCAGCTGCTGGGTAGGGAATACAGAGCTGTCAAATCTGTGTCCATGCCATGCCCATCACACACTTCTCTGAAAAGGAATCTGTTGGCAAGCAGCAGCACAAATTTGCTGCCCCTTGGGGTGTCCAGCAGAGAGCAGGGCAGCCAGAACAGCAGTGCTGTGCTGAACAGGAGTGGGACTCCGTGGGAGCTGGCATGGTATGGCAGAGCCCAGTGAGGGGCTTCCACAGCCTGTCCTGGGATGTAGGATGCATCCCTTACATGATTGGACACCTATATTTTCATAAGGGTTGGATATGAAAAATTTAAACCTATACAAATTATGAAAATTCTACCTTTGAGTTCTCTACCAAATTCATGTACAGGCTATCCAAAATATAGGTAAGATTTCTTTATGATTGCAACATACAAAATACTGATCACTGTATTTTACAGGATGATAAAAATTCACATTTTTTTCCCTGTTTTCAAATTAAAAAAAAAAAAGATCATCTGAACATCAGATTGCTTCTGTCTTACACTGGAATTATATTCAAATATGCATGAAAAAATAAAGCATAATGATTCAATTATTTAGGCTGTATTGAGCTTTATGCAAAATGATTCAAGAATTTGTAATGCTTCTTTTAAGTTCACTCTGCAGAAATTCTCATGAAATAAAAACAAGAAAAAAGAATATTGCCAAATTACTAGGATACTTTTACAATAGTAAAGACTGTACTCTGCTATGAGCTAGGAAGAAAAGACATGTAGCTTTCAGTGTCAGACTAAACACTGAGTCCATCTTTTTGGCTTCTGTTTAAAAACTCTAATTGATTGGAAGAGAAAGATGAAAAGATTTCATAATTTAACAGACCAGCATAAAAACAGCTACTGCCTTTTGATTACAAATATAGCATTTGCATTCCCCTAAATGTATGTTCTTTTTAGCATAAGTTGTGTTACTAAATGCATAGCTTAATATATAGGGATGTGAGTGGATAATACACTAGGAGCAAAATTGAAAACATAACATAAAAAGTAAGAGGAAGACAGGCATGCACATAATTTATATCCTCAAAAATGCATTCCAAATTTTTTTCCCCATAAAATAGAAGGGGGAAGAGAATGGAAAATTTTATTTACATTTTCTTCCAAAATAAGAAAATAGTTGGAGCTTTAGTAGAGAAGGGAAGCATCAGCTGTTTTCAAGAAACTTATTGCTCTCAGTTCAGACAGTGTCTGAGCACTGATGAAGCCATTTCCTCATAGGACACATTTAGCCAGGAAAAGCTCTGTGGGGATCATCCAGTCACTAACAGGACAGTTATACCTGTCCACAGCAGAAGCAAGACAGTGCTTTGTGTGATGTGCAAGTACAGAAACATCATTTCTGTATTTTAGAATTCAGGCCAAAAATTACAGACCTCATTAGAGTGAGCTGAGGGATGAAATAGTCCTTGGCAGCAGTAAATGCAATCTCAGAACTAGGATTTAATTCTCATGATTGGTTTTGTAGGTCCTGTAGGATCGCACATTTGGTACATATGAAGCAGAACTGCTCTCTTGGGGATGTCTGCCTTTAACCAAGGCTCAGGTGTGCAAGGTGTGCATCAAGCAATATCAAGCTGAGGTTCTCAGTTACCAGGCTTTTTTGGTGGACTCTGCAATCCAAGAGTTTGATAATGTCAGAATGCCTTCATAGTTGCATACTGGATGGCTAGATATTCCTGCTGAAACAGCCCTAAGTGACAAGCCATCATCCCTGTGACCTCAATGCATATTGTTTCCAGCCTGTTGTTTGAAGTATCCCCTTTTTATTGACCTGGTAGTTCATGGTTCACACTTGCAAACACGCATCAGGTAGATAATACATCAGCCTATATGTACACTTGAAAAAGCTGCAGTGTTCCTATGGAGTGCAACTGCAGAATCCTAGTCTCCCACTAGCACAATAGCCTGGGGTGTAATACTAGAGCTTAATTTGTTTTACATATGGAAGACTTTATAAATGTACCATACATATTTCTATGCTGTGGTTGGATTTTATGGAAAGACTGCTGAAGGAGAGGATAAAAAATATAATGTAATTCCTGAGCAATTCACTATAAACTGAATGTTGGAGAAAAGCCTTAGCATAAACAAGAGCCCAAATAATGCTCACAGAGTGACTGTAGGAGCATGGAAATCATATAGAAGCAAGAGAAAAAGCCACCTACGTTAAGTCCAAGGAGGAGAAAGAGTGCATTTTAAACTAAAAAGAGTCATTTCAGCATGCTGTGCAATAGGCAGCATGGTAATAGACCACTGTCATTTAGATGCCACTGAAAGAATTGCTTCCATCATCAGAGTGCTGCTTCTCCTTCACTGCACCTCTTTCCCCAGTGTTGTGCCACCTTCAAGTCTAGTAATGAGATCTCATAAAATAAAGCAGTCACCAGGTGAGACTACAGTGCAAAAAACAGCCTCCTGCTACCCGTGAACAGAGACTGGCATCTATGGAGCACACGTACTGAAACCTGCTGCTCCCCCAGCCTCCCGTCACGCAGAGCTACTTGCAGGTCTTTAAACGTGTTAATGTAGTACTTCCTAACTGTCCACTTGTTAGCACTTTAATTTCTCCACTAAATTACTTCCCAGACTACACATATGTTATTGGAATTTACACCTCGGTGGAAAGCACGCCTGGGGAGGCCAAGAGAAGCCATTTATTTACACTTGCTTTCTACTTCAATCAGCCTGCTCTTTCCTCATTTTGTCTCGAGCTTCTCCTCTTTACTTACCTTCTTTTTCTGCTTCTCTCACCTGTTTGCACCAGGAAGGAGAAAGGCCACCAAGAGATTATTAGATTTCAGTTGCCCCACCCCATTCAATGTTGCAAGCAGCTGAAGAAAGGACCTTTTTCTGGGACTCAGCTGTATTTGTTTTTCACCACCTGCAGCAGCAGTAACACTGTCTCTCTCAGATTTATTTTCCATGTTCCTGCCCTGGAAAGCTGTGCCTCAGTCAGATCCAGCCAGAATGATGCTTGGCTACTTTGGGATGATGTCATTGTAATTACAGGTGGTGGGGCAGCAGAAGATAACTGAGCCTCCAAAGGTCATGAGTGAAGCCCCGGGTAGCAGCTTGGAGAGGGACTGGATGATATGAATTCCTGCTCCTCTTCCACAGCTACTCCACTTTCCCTTATTGGTTCTCTCAGATGGGGAGCCCAGGACCTCCACACTGCCCCCACACATGGAAAACAAGCTCTGCACCTGATGTTTGCCTCCCTCATGTCTCCATGGGGCAATTCTTCATTCTTTTCTGAAATGTTTTTAGGTGGATGAATATTTTATTCCATTATAGCGAAAAGTAAAACAGGTATACTGCTGTTAAATGTGGTTTTTTGTTTTCCAGGAGGTCTTACTCTATCTACATGGTTCTAATTAATCTTAGAGATGCTAACAGAAACTTCCCTGGCCTTGGAACAACAGATCATCTGCCTCTCTTCACTTGGAGTATGTGGTGCTCACTACCATTTTTAGAGTGTCATTGCTGCCAGACTTTGAGCTTGTAAACATCACTCTGATTTTCCCTGTCTCCATAATTTCTGTGTTACTTATAATCAGTATTATTGCAAGTTGCTCCTCTCACACAGAATACCATAAATTAGTCTTAGTACTGCTGGATTAAACTTTTCAGCAAATGTGAATTATAAACCTCCCTGTACATACCAAGTCAGCTGTAGTTCTAGTCAGGTTTTCCACATGGACCTCTCTCAAAATTTATTTTAAAACTAATGTGGTATTTGTTTCATATGGTTTTGGGATGAGAGATTTCATCTGATACCTTCATGCTCTGTACCATATAGTAATTCATTTGGGCTACATTTGCTTTAGGGAGTCAAACCATGCATTTTTCACTCTTGTCCTTCTGTCTGAGTGATTTGCCACATGCTGAGGGTGAACCCAGAAGTGTATAAGTAGCCTGAAAGAAAAGTAGATGATCCATTTCTGGTGTAATCTCTCTTTCAATTATTCTGGAGCATTTCAAACAGACAAAAACCCACTCCATTTCTATTTGCAAAGCTTTTATGTCATCCCTAACACTGCCCACAACACCTTTGATCACTTGGAAGCTACAGTAATTTCACGAATATAAGCCGCACCTTTTTCATTGAAGAATCC
>VRYO01002772.1:73062465-73080656 GCA_009812075.1 Sialia sialis
AGTGCGGCTTATATTCAGGTGCGGTTTATAATCGTGAAACTACTGTAACTTCCACTCGGGAAATAAAACTATCAACCTCAAGAGGAGCAGGTGTGCAAAATGCAATCAACAGGTAAGTAAACCGTGAGTTTGGAAATCCCATGCATAGGAAGGGGAGCAGCAGCAAAACATGACAATGACAAGGACAGCAGCAAAGCCAAATTTGAGTAGCTACTGAAATTTTTCAAGGCTGTGATTCAACACAAGTCTGCAGCTCTGCCATGAAGAGCCAGCGCTGCCCTTGTGCTTCCCTGCCACCAGAACTAGAGCACAAATGGCCTCGCAATGGGACAAGTCAGGGAAACATCTGAGCTGGAAGACAAAGTGCCAGCAAAAGAGATAGGTGTAAACAAGGATCATGCATCCTCTTTTTAATAGCTGTGTGGATTTATCCTATGGTAAATGGTGGCACAAACCAGTAAATGGCCTGAATTTTTAAAAATTCCTTCTCTTCTTTGTAAAATTTGATACCAGACAGAGAGAAAGCAGGCAGATAAACATATAGTAAGTAATTCTGGATATTCACACGTAACATTATATTAACATTATAGAGGTGGAAAATCCAGATACCTGAATTTTATAATACAGTAATTTCCCAATTATAAGCTGCACCTGATTATAAGCTGCACATCTGGGTAGCCAGGTAGACAACGGGATTTGTCCATATATAAGCCACACCTGAATATAAGCCACACTTTTTTTTTTTTTTGAGCAGGGATCCATGTGCGACAAAGTAACAAATTAGTAACAGAACCGTGCCAGCCTGGGGTTTGGTGTCAGGTGCTCAAGTTGCAAACAGTTTTCATAGACCAGCAAAGCCTTTAAAGGCAGCCCCAGGCCCCCTCCCCAGCCGGCTCTCACTTCCAGGTTGGCATTTCACTGGGATTTGTCCATAAATAAGCTGCACCTGAATATAAGCCACACTACTGGAGTATGCTGGATTCTTCAATGAGAAATGTGCAGCTTATAACTGTGAAATTACTGTACTTCATCTTTAACTCATATGAATCCTGAAAAATAAGTACCAACCTTCAGCTCAAAATTCCTTTTTCACAGACTCAATTTTTGCAACCACTCTTACATCTGTGGACTCAGTTTTTCATAATGAATTTTACATAATATGAAACTTTTTTGTTCTCTTGCTTTTCTTTAGGCTTCAGTGAATAAATTGTTGGTAAATAAATTACAACTAACAGTGAAGACAGAAGTCAAAATATTACTTTCATAATCTGCTCATACCAATGATTCTGAAGTCAATAGCAAACCTGAGTCTTACTTGTGGGACTCACTTCTGCGGGTCTGTAACCACATTTGCAGGGGGACTGAATAACTGCTGAGACAGCTCACTGTGTAGCCAAACAGGCAGCTGGCTCAGGTGCCAGCAGCAGAGTCAGTGTGTCATTCTCTTCAGACAAACCAGCAAGCCAAGCAAGAGGACAGTGAGCAACAGGAGCAGAGCTGAACCCCAGCCTGTGCAGCTTCTCATGCAAGACTCTCTGTGGAGTGGACCTAAGTTTTTGCTTGCATCCTACCAGTGTAAGACATCCAGATTGCTTAATGTGGCCACTCAGTTCTCAACATTTTAGCATGCTTTATATCATCCATAAATTGTATTCACACTGCTTTTATATTTACTTTTTCAGTTATTTATAAAACAGTATTTCATTGTCTTGACCTGTAAATCATCTGTGCAAAATCCTATTTGAAATGCTTCTATTCAATGATAAATCTTCCATGACACCACTTTGATGTATACTAGCTACCAAGTGTCTAAATCCATTAGTGTTTAATTTACACTTAATCGGTATCAGGTAGTGTTGACTTCTAATCACAATAACATGTAGTTCAAGGCTTTATGAAAGGCAGTTTCTATGGTATGTACACAATTGCTTAATGAAGCAAACTTATCAGAGAATGAAACAAAATCTACAAGTCATAAAGGCTGGTTGGCTGATATTCCTATCTTTTGAATTGTAAAGAATTAAATCCCATATCACATTCTGATGTTCACCCTGCTGTCTAGGGCTGATATCAGCCTGGTTGGTCTAATAGCTTCAGTTATTCTGCCTGCCCTTTTCAATGCTTGCATCACTTTAGCACACACCCTCCTGCCTGGGGCCTCTTTGCCATCAGACAGGTAACTCAAGGGTTTTGTTTGAATCATGTGATATTAATAGATTAACCGACTTATAGTGAAAAGCATAGGCTTTTCCATATTCTTCATGAAATCTTTTTCTGAATTGCTGTTTTATTAAGTGAAGTAGCATCATGGAAAGCAGAAATTGCTATGGCTCTAGCACAAGCAAAAATTCTAATGTAGCATGACTATTCAAAATCCTAGCCATAGAAATATTTTATTCAAGGTACAGTAGTATAAGTATCAATACCTGATTTTGCAAACAGCCTCACTCAACTTCAAAATGATTGGAATATAAATACTACAAAGTATATGACTAACAAACAGTGACAACAAAATAAAATCTTTTTTCTAAGTTGGTTTTGCCATAACCACAAAAGTACAATTATGCAAAAATTCTAAATTCCAGCTTAGAGGGCCACAAGCAAAAGAAAAGAAGCTCTTAGAGTGACAGACAGGAAGTTAATGGCTCCCATCTGTAGATATGCAACTCCACAGCAGTATCATAAAAAATTTCATGATGCTAGTACTTCAATTTCAGCTGCCATTTGAAAACACCAAGTGCATTTAGTTTACCTGACTCCCAGTTATGTCAGATAAATCCAGCTTTCTTCGGAAAGACCCTCTGCACAATTTTCTTTAAGGGTACTGGCAGCCTAAGAAGAAAAAGTTCAAAACATCTGACAAATGTTTCTGCCATCTGATTTTCCCTGAAGAGAGATGTAATGGTTAAAATTTAGCCACATCATATTTTGGTATCAGCCATAGAATTTTGAATTAACTGCAACCTATTCAAAATCTGGTATTTTCAATTAACTAGAGCTTATTCACATCTGGCAAGCTAGCAAACAGAGCAGGAGAGTGTTATAGCGGCTTAGCAGAAGCCTGCCATGAATACACATTTGGACAGCCTGGGAGAGCATCAATGTCATTTTGGGAATGTTCCTGGCATGGTGAAAGAAAAACATCAAAGACATTACTGATTTAAAACTGCCTCCAAGAGTGCAAGCTGTAGTGACAGGAAATGGAAAAATTAGCCTCAAAGGGACTGTGAAGAAAGAGCTAGTCCAGCATGATAGTGGGTTCCACACATACAGCTTACACATACAAATAATGTGCTTTTTTTTTGGCTGGAACTCAGAAATGAATCTTCAGGGCAGCTCAGAATCTGCAGGAACCAAACTGAGTTTGGAAGGGACAGCTCAGAAAGGAAGCCTTGTTATTGGCATGGTACATATAATATTTTAAAAGGCTACTGTCACCTAGATACCAGCATTTAAAAAGCAACAAAAGACTAATAAAGTCTGAAGATAGAACCCTGAAGAGCTATGAGAAGGAAAATGGTTGAGCAGAATAACTATCAGTGAGCTCTGCCTGAGACTACTCTAAACATGCCAAAATAGAACTTGTGGTAACCCAGCAGTGCCTTTTCAAAGTTGACATTGCCTTGGTGTGATTGATGGAATCAAAATCTTCCAATAAACACAGGGGAAAAATAAGGACACAACTTTGATCCCGGGGCAGGCTGAGTTCTATTATAGTCCATGGAATTATTATGCATGATTCCCATGCCTAAGGCACAAATGCAAATTCTCAAGAAGTATATGCTGTTAAGGTTTAATTGGAAGAATTAATTGACTGAAGGTTTTCCAGTAGGAAAATCTATTTATAAGATGTGTTTTTGTAAACCATGGAAACAGACCTGTAAGTTCCTTTATCAGTTTTCAAGCTGAACAACATAGCCGCTAAAATGTGTTTTAGGGAAAGGGTTTAAATATTCAGGTACAATATGCAGAGTAAATTTCTTGTTACAGACTGAATCCAATCACTGCACAGCACTCTGTAAGAGCACTCCAGCACAATAGATCATGCTCTTCACTCTTTAGCATTTGCATATTGCTTCACAAAAATTAATTTCCTATAGGGAGGACAGGGCATTCGTTACACTCCAGCTTAACTTGGTTCCTCACTTCTGAGCCATTCCCCTTTGTCCTAGGCCACCCAGAGATTAAGTCCTTGAAGAAGTTGAAGGAGACTCAGACTAAATTTCATGGGCTTCAATGAACTCTTCCAGCCTGCAGGGACTGTGAGAATGGTGCAAAAGACTTGAATAAGGCTGAATTTTTTATCTACCACTCCTTGCTGATTCACATGATCTATTCCTATAGAAACAAAATAATATGTATACACAGCCAATTCTTGTATTCCTTTCCTGTTTTGGAGGTATCAACATGGAAATCAACAAGCAAGAGTTTTGGGAAGAGAGCTGATTTTCATATATATTTCCTTGGGATATAGGTACTTATTTTTATAGCTCACCAAACAAACTGTAAGTCTGGGGCATTTTTGGCTATGTCTTGGATTTGTCTGCCAAATTTATAATCACTCTTAGGTTTCCCATGTGTCCAAAAGATCATTCCAAACAGCTGCAGTACTTGGCCCAGGGGGCCTGTATGACCACATCAAGAAACTCTGAGGAAGAAAAAGAGCATATGCTGCAAGATGGCAGTGGTTGAGGAGTAAGTGTGCATTTGGGATCCAGACAGCCTGGAAAAGCCAAGGGGATCGTTCTTGCTGACAGTCAGTCTGTGCCAATGATCAGGGCAAATGCAGTCACAGTACGAATGGCAGAGGGGAAGATGGGCTGTGTTAAGGGGCACAGGACACTGACCACATCTTGCATGTAATTACACTGGGAAAATCCAAGGCAGCCAAGGAAGGAACGTGAATTAGAAATACTACATGCATGTGAGACTACTGAAATGGCCCATGTAGACAGCTTACATGGTTAAAAAAATAATTCCGGACAAAATAAATCTGTGCACGTGTGTTGACCAACATGGGCAAATTTCTTCATCATTTAGATCACCTGATCAAATGGGTATATAACATTATCTCCAGTCATAAAAGAGTCAGAGGACACAAGAGGTAATATTACAGACAAAATTCCCTGGTTTCCACTAGCAAATCTGCACCTATGATCACAATGTCTTTTTTTAATATCCTGAAGCAAGAAAAGGAAATCAGAAGTTATATAGAGCAAACTGTACAATAGAGATGCTTTTTAACAGTATTGCCCTTGCAGTTGCTAGGGCAGAGATGTTGTACTTTGCATTAAAAAACCCACTTTTTCTCACAGTACAAATAATACAAAATTCTGGGCCATTGTGCAAACAAATCTAAGCATATTTTGGTCTGACTCATGTTAAGTCAGGTTTTTTCTATTCAAACTGATTGGCAGTAAAAGTCCAAGTTTCCTAATTGTTTCAGGCAACCTTCTCAAGATTAGCTGCTGTGTCTTACCTGTTATTCACCTAAGCCAAGTGTAGATTTCAATTCCCTGACCTTTTAAAAAACATTTGTACATGAATCTAATTTGGTTATGCAATGCCATTTTTTCCTCCCCAGTGGGGAGTTTTTATAGCATGTTGGGACATTTAACATTGAAGTACATAGAAAGTGTTGCCTGAACATGATACTGTACTAGATCTTCAGACAATGAAAACATTATGAAACCTTTATAGACATCATTCCCACCAGAAAATATTTTCCACATTAAATGTTGCTGTATTTTTACTCTGAAGTGCAATCAACGTTTTTAACAAAAAGTAAATATAAATGTATTTTCCAAGCAGTTGAAAAAATAGAGAATGGACAGGTGTGTTACACATATATGACTCTAAAACAAAGAGTTACTCAAATCTTTATACTTTGAGTATTTTTCCCAAAACAATTCCACCACCACAAAATTGAGAGGAAATCAATTCAGCTGGGAAGAAATTTTAGGATCACAAAGGCCAAAGATACTAAAGGCAGAGACATAAACAGGTTTAATTGGTAAATAAATATTGGTATATTGCCATTTTTACACCAGCATAATCAATTTTAAAGAGTTTTAATCAGTGTAACTGAAGTGTTGAGAATGTGCAACAAATACAAAGTGAACTGCTGCTCAGGCTATCCAAACACATCTCCCCCTCATTGGTCCCATACACTGAACTTGCTTATGTTGCTGTATGCATCAGCAGGCTGGATTTAGGATTAAGAGATTCAGACCAAATGGAAACATGGCAGGTTCCTTGACTTTAGGCTATGCTCTAACATGTACCTACATGTACCTTACAGGGCTGCATGCTAAGAATGTCTTCATTCACCTTTAAGCCTTTAAACCTGCCCTCAACCACACTGGTTAAGTAAAGCCTTTTTTGCCTCTTCACAGGCAAGCTCCAGGGATGCAGCCAAGGCTCTAGTCCAGCACATTATTTCTGTTTCTGTCTCCAAAGTAATTGTTTGAAGAGAACCAAAATATGCAAGTGGTAAATAGCGCAAATAGTGGTAAAGCAGAACATCTAAAACATGGCTGCTTCTACATTTATTGAGAATCCTTGGTTCCTGATAATTGTCCCAGGTCCTCAAAAGGTATTCTCAGAACATTCTTCAGAACCTGTTCCAGTAAAACACTGAAACAAGTTGCCCATAGAGGTGGTAGATGCCTGATCCTCGAAAACATTCAACATTAGGTTAGACGAGACTCTGAGCAACATTGTCGTTGAAGAAGTCCCTGCTCATTGCTGGGGTGTTGGATTAGATCCCTAAAATCTAATCTAATCTAATCCCCTAGTCCCTTTAAAAGATCCCTTCCAACTCTTCTATGATTCTATGAACATACAAAGATGAATGTAGGAGTTAATTTTTTAGTGGAAGTAGTGTCATTGGTAAACACCTGAGCCAAGATAATGTTTTCTTTAGTTTAAATGGCTTTCCCCCCGCCTCATTACTTTAATATGAGAATGGTGCCTTTCTTTAAAATTTAACTTAAAATATTTTCAGCAAGTGGGATATTTTGCCTACATTTGATATAATTAATTAGTCTATGTTTTTAAGCAGACATTATAGGTACAGTAATTTCACGAATATAAGCCGCACCTTTTTCATTGAAGAATCCAGCCTACCCCAGTGGTGCGGCTTATATTCAGGTGCAGCTTATATATGGACAAATCCCGTGGTCTTCCCAGCTACCCGGAAGTGTGGCTTATATTCAGGTGCAGCTTATAATTGTGAAATTGCTGTATATTTTTTGCTAAGTAAATCTGAAAAAAACAGTAATATGAAATAGCAATAGCAGAAGTGGATCATTTGATAGAAATATGAATTTTTAAGTAATTCTAGCAAATTTCAGTCACTGAGAGGAAAAAATTGTTCATATAGAAGAGCTATTTTCTAGTGTAACATAATCTTGAGAAAATAGGGAAAACTCATTAGTAATTAAAAAATAATACTAAGGAAGGGCTCATTTCAGTTGCCTGAAAAGGCACTCCATCTTCCCTGCTGCATTCAATTTTCACTATTGTACAACAGTAATACACTAAAAAAGTGATGAGGAGTCAACTTTACCCTCATTATTGATTCTTTCTATTGATTTTTGTCCCATTTATGCACTAGTATAAGTTCTTTTTTTAAGATTATATATGTATAGATAGATACAGATAGGTGACATATAGAGAGACTGATAGATAGACAGATAGATAGAATCCATGGTTTCATAATATTTTCCTTTCTTTACCTCATATGGAAGAAAATCTCTGAGGCGCAACTTACTGAACAGGGCAGAGAATCTGATTCAGGCATGGGACATAAAACTTGCCAACAGTTACCAATGTTTCAGCTTTTTGACCTATTTCCATCAGAGGGAATGCAGCAGAAGTTGAGGACAGATGAGGACAATGGGGCTGAACTAATTTGCTACATTAAACAGACATAGTGACTCCAAGCTGAGGGAGACTGAGTGACAGACATTGCATGACAAGACAACACTGATTTTCTCATTTGACTCAAGCACACAAATTTGAAACTGGCAAGAACTTGAGGATATTTGTACAGCTTCAAAAATGAGGAACATAAAGGGAGTAGATATCGTCACTGTTGTAAACTAAAGGTACCAGGAGATACAGGAAAATAGTTAACCCTTTTTCTGACTCCACATCTTATCCTGGATTTCTTTTAGATTTTCTCTGCCCTGATACATGAATATGAATGCAGGCAACATGAAATCACACAAAACCTCTGGCTACATCCCTGGTGGTTGCAGAATGGTAGAGGTGTGCACATTTAAAAAGTTGGTGGCAAGGCACTGTTTCCATTACCATCACCTGGAAGTCAATATTGCCAGCAATATATTGCTGGATTGCAGCACTTCCCATCACATAGGTATGCTAAGATTGAGCAATTTTTTTAAGACTATAACCTGCACAAACAAAAATCTATTTATTAGTCATATTATTAAAAAATTTATGTGCCATCCTAAGCAATTAGAGACAATTCTGAAATATATAAACACTCAAGAATCTGATGAGCAACCAAGTACTAATACAGAAGCATTCTCCCTCCACCCAAAATTTTTAAATACTATGGGTCATGTTGTAATAGTACCATAGTAGAGAATTTTAGAATTATGCTCTTTAAGTTATTATTTTTGTGGCAAGAGGTCTGCTAATTCCTGTCAGCCATCCTGGATCTTATTACTTTTATAGTTTTATAGAAGTCGGTAAGAGTTTACTCAACAAATTAGTAGTTAATTTCAACTCCCTTTTTTGCATGTTTGGGGTCAGCAAACAGATGTAATTTTATTTGCTTCCACAGATTGCCTTCACTTTTGTTATGCTTCAATAAAGGTACAGCTCAGGATGTTTGCTCAGTTGTAACGAATTAAGTGATTGAACACAGGATTTTAGTAAACCTAGAAAAAGAACAACAGAAAACTTCATATTGTGCAGTCAGACTCCACTAACTCCTAATAAAAATGCACCCTTAATAATTTTTGTCCAAGTTGATACCTGTGAACACAATGCATCTGTAAAGAACTAAAAAAATCAATCCCAAATATTTCAAACGGGCTATATCAACAACAATGGCATTTGCCATTTAGCAATTCCCTCTTTTTCTACATCTTCTTGTGCATTTGACAGGCCAAACCAAGAGGGTGACCTCCTTGACATGGTTCCCTGAGCTGACTAAGAACTCGATTACCTGACTGATGGGAGAGTTAAAAACAGTATAATGGAGAAATGGTATGCTAGGATTCATCTTGACTACATTTCTTCCATTGCACTTTTCAGTTTATGCAAGACATTACATTACTTCAAAATTTGTTGAACTGCAAATAAACCTGATTCTGGGAAATTATATAAAATATGATCCATAGCAGAAATATTGCATTATGTTAATAAGGTAACAATATGGTTTTATGACTTGGGAGTTATAATACCACACTATTTCTAACTTCTTTATAATTGCAGATTTTCTATAATTTATATAACATGTTCAGTGCATTGTTTTATAAATCCTCTTGAACTCAATTGCAGTTTTAGGACAGCAAAATAAAATTTCCAAATACTCAACATAAAGTATCCAATTCAGCTGAATTAGCATCTCTCTGCACATTGGAATTTCAACAGAAATTCAGCTGTGTATGCAGTTGCCCCAGGTGTGACTGCTTGGGTCAGGGCTCTTCCAAGGGGCAGGATGTGATGCATCTCAGAAACAAAGTACAATAATTTCACAAGTATAAGGCGCACCAGATTATAAGGCGCAGTTGCAGGTTGTCGGCAATTTTCCAAACTTTGTCCGTATATAAGGCACACCGGATTATAAGACTTTTTTTTGGCAGCAAGGATCTGCACACAACAGAGTAACAAATCAGTAATGGAATCGCACAATTGCAGGGTTAACTGACAGGTGCTCAATTTGCAAACATTTTTCATGGATTGGCGTGGCCTTTAAAGGCAGCCCCAGGCACCCTCCCCGTGGGGCCCCAGCACTCCCACTCTCCCCTGGCGCCAGCAGCCGGTGCTCATGGCACACAGCTTGGCTCACACTACAGGGTTGGCAAATTTCCAAGTTTTGTCCATATATAGGGGCACCGGATTATAAGGCGCACTTCCAGGTTTCGATCAAAATTTTAGTCAAAAGGGTGCGCCTTATACACGTGAAATTACTGTAAATGCCAGAAAATGTAATGATTCAGTCATGTCTCAGACATAGGAGTGCCACTGCTTGAGCTCAGTAAACCAATGGTTTCAAAGTCCCCTTTCATATCTTAGCATTATAAAGCATAAGACACTCAGATGTGAACCTCATTGTTAATATGAATGCTTAAACCACTGAGCTGAAATTCATGGTGAAAGGGGAATTAAAGGACTGCATACCTGTGAGGAGATGATATTTGACCTGTTTCTAGATCTCCTCACAGGTGTCAGTAAAACAAAAGCCCAGTTGCACTACATTTCTTCTCAGCTAGCCATTGTCAGTATTTGACTCTGAAACAAAGATTCTAGAGGATTGAATTGCATGCAGGAATTATACAAAAGTAGGTCACAACATCACTAAGGGTGAAAAGTGTTCTGAATGAATGACACCTATAAGGAAAATAGAAATTTATAGAAATAAGTTGAAATACTCTAGAGATAAAAACATATACAACTTCTTTAAAAGTTCTACTAAATAGAAAACCTATTAAATCACTTCTGTGGCTTTTTTACCATGAATACTTCAATATGGTTATCCACATCATCATTTCATACCAATCTCTAAATTAAATGTATGCTGAGGAACTCCATAGCTGACATTCTCAGTAGAGCCATAGTGTTATTACCAGTTACTTTAAGCACACTATAAAAGTTCAGTAAAAATCAAGCACTGCGTTAACTGCTTTGGTAGAGATTGCCTTTGCTCAGAGCTCAAGTTCAGCAGGAGAGCAGAATAGGATTTTTAAAATATTTTGTAAGTCCATGTCTAAATACAGTATCTGACCACCTGGAAATATAAATGATACAAGATTGCTGAAGTGATACAGTTACAACTTTTTACTCATCCATGTAGTTTGCGCTATAAAACACTAAAAGGATTACAGTAATTTCACAATTATAAGCTGCATCTGATTATAAGCTGCACGTCCGGGTAGCCAGGTAGACCACGGGATTTGTCCATATATAAGCCGCACCTGAATATAAGCCGCACTTTTCTTTTTAAAAGCCAGGATTCATGTGTAACAAAGTAACAAATTAGTAACAGAATTGCGCCAGTGCGGGGTTTGGTGTCAGGTGCTCAAGTTGCAAACAGTTTTCATAGACCTTCAAAGCCTTTAAAGGCAGCCCCAGGCACCCTCCCCAGCCGGCTCTCACTTCCAGGTTGACATTTCGCTGGGATTTGTCCATAGATAAGCCGCACCTGATGATTAGCCGCACTACTGGGGTAGACTGGATTCTTCAATGAAAAAGGTGCGGCTTATAATCACGAAATTACTGTAATTTTTTTTAACATTCTATGCAGTTATGAATATTTTTCATCCTAAAGTGCTTTTATAAGACTTCAGCTTAGGATCTACTCATGTAAATTTCCACTTCATCTTTTACAATTACAGCAGCAAAACTGTACATTTGCCCTCCATCAGCCACAAAATGAAACAAAACAACTCAAGTTCTGCAATTACCCTTTTGCAAACAGCTTGACATCTCTACACACTGGTTGAAAGTTAGTAGAGCACAGTTTATTTTTAGGAAAACTTCTGTCTTCCTTATTGGAATTCCATTTCTCACAGTCTAAAGGATACAATTCTGATCACTGCAACTAATTAGTAACTTAAAGTAAACAGAAAAAGAAAGGCTGAAAGACAGCAGTTATTAACTTTATTTGCATGGCTAGAAGAGGAAAGAATTACCTAAGGCTTCATTCATTTTTCCATTAAGGCCTAATTTAAGACATTGACTCATAAACACATTTTAGGAGAACAGTTTACAAGAAATGAGTCTCCAAATGCTTCAAAAATAAATCAATTGAAACAAATTACTGAATACCCAAAGGATGTCTAATTCCCTTATTTGCCACCACCTACCACTGCAATTCATACTCAGGGGGATGACATAGATACATTACCTACAACACTGCATTTCTGATTTATTTTTCTGTGTTTACAAAGTTATATTCATTCACATGAGTCTAACCTCACACATGGATGAGGTACAAAAGTGTGATATTTCAGCAGAATGTAGACACAATATTCTCTTTAATGACACCACCAAACCCAGGCCTAATTCTGAAGGTACATTAAGGATAGCTCTCACCCACTCTGTTCTCTTCAATACCTCAGTTTTTTCCTAATGTAATATAAACATTGCACTATGTTGTTTGGATTTAAGCTTGAACAAAAGTAGGAAAAAATGCAAAGATGTTTTGCACACTGTAATACCCTGAAGACGCTACTTTTTATAATCTGCCAGACAAATGCAGGCAAAATGTGGATTAAAGACTCTCATCCCAGTTTAGCCTCTGGCCTGAGTATTCAGTCAAAATCTAGCAGGCAACTGAATAAGGACATCAAGGAAAATTAACTTTCAATTTTCTCTAGTGGGCCAAGCATGAGTGCAGACTGTTTAAGTGTTTGCCAAGCAGAGTGTTCTCTTTCATTGTTTCACTTGAGAGAAAATAAAAAGATCTTTAAGATGTCATGCAGCCAGATATTTGACAATTTGAAATTAAGATAGGTGTTTCTGACTCCTGAGAACCCTGGATTCCACTGTATTACCAATTTACATGAAGAGAAATTTGAAAATATCATCTGCAGACCAGAGGGCAGGACAACATTCTTCAATCAAAAGAGAAAATATATCATCTTCTGAAATGTTAATAACAAAACAATCTCGCACATTGATTTTTGCAGCTACAAGGAAAACTCTAAATTTACCATAAGTCAAACAGCAACATTTTAACCCTTGCACAGGCATCTGTGATTTATTATTAGATAGTCAATGGGTTAAGCAACCTCTTCACATAGATCCCCAATTTATTTAAATGTTTCCCAATTAAGATGTCACATTTGAACAAAATATATGATTCTTAGCATCCTTCTTAGGTTATGAGATCAAAACAAAGCATGCAGAAAACTGAAAAATAATCAGACATACTCCTACCTCTGTTAAGTCATAACTTTAAATTACTTTAAAACTTTAGAAATAGGTTCTTTTAAATTCTTGAAAAGTTTAAAAGTATGCATACCTTCTACCTGCCTAACCAAAAAGGAATTATATTAATATATCTTATATTTAATGCTGAATCCTCTACTGGAATACTTCCATCATACTTTACAAACAATGTAAAGTATGAAATGTATCAAGTAACACTCCTGAGACTCAGCAAAAATGGCTTGCACAGTAGAGGTTCTTTTGTCATAGAGCTGGAGAGGATCTCACCCCTGCCATATATCTGGAGACATTTCAGAATATTATCCCCATAAGAGAAGAAAGCCTGAAATGGCTTTATATATTCAATTATAGGTGGATACTTATACATTTATATCTGTTCTGCGTTTATAGTTGTGTCTAGACACAGAGATACACATTTAATCTGCATATGTAATATCTGGTAATATACTTACACCTCATGGATTTGTATACATATATCACACATTCTCACAAATACTTGGCATTTTAATATCTTCCCTCATAACTCAGCATGGTGCATAACTTTCTTAACCATTTGATTTTGTCTTTTAAATACACAAATAAAAGCGTGACGTAACTTAACATCAAAATTATCTCCTGGAAAAATAATATACAGAAAGTGTGCAGGAAATCATAATTTTCCCCATATTCTTGCTCTCCAAGGCTACACACATTCTCTCCACCCCAAGTTTCTTCGTAAGTAGCTCTCTGTTTCAATGTGAGGTTATGCTACAGCAGCATTTCCACTGCTCAGCAAGTACAAGTGACCAGCCTTCTTACCAAACTTCCTTGTCCCAATTTTTCCTGTATTGAGTGGCTTGATTTGGTGTGATCAATGCTGTCAGTATTGCCTTGCTTCATCACTACAGTCATTCTCACCTTACAAGTTGTTTTCCTTTTCTTTCCTCTCTGCCAGCACCTTTTGCCTCCCAATCTCCTGCTAGTACTACTCTTGTTCTTAGCTTTAAAATTATGCCCCCCCCAAAGTGCACATACAATTTTGGCATTCACTCTCAGATCTACCAGCAGAGAGTTGCTCAGTGACCAGCACTCACCCTTCCTCCAAGCCATTCTCTCCACCAGCACTTCTGCTCTGCCTCCCCTGTCCCATGAGGTGATGCAGTGTTGGATGCCACTGATTACAGCTTTCATACCTGGCTCCCCAGTGATTGCCAAGTTTGGCACCTCGTGATAGACAAGACACCTTGAGACAGGCATCTGCCATGAAGGTACAGTAATTTCACAATTATAAGCTGCACCTTTTTCATTGAAAAATTCAGCCTACCCCAGTAGTGTGGCTTATATTCAGGTGCAGCTTATCTATGGACAAATCCCAGTGAAATGCCAACCCAGAAGTGAGAACCAGCCTGGGGCTGCCTTTAAAGGCTTCGCTGGTCTATGAAAACTGTTTGCAACTTGGGCACCTGACACCAAACCCAGCTGGCAGTGATTCTGTTACTAATTTGTTACTTTGTTACACATGGATCCTCGCTTTAAAAAAAAAAATAATAAAGTGCGGCTTATATTCAGGTGCGGCTTATATTCAGGTGCGGCTTATATATGGACAAATCCCATGGTCTACCCAGCTATGGGGAGGTGTGGCTTATAATCAGGTGTGGCTTATAATTGTGAAATTTCTGTACTTAACTCTGAGCTTTTTCCACATAGACCTCATGGCCCTGAATCCTCAACTCTGTAATTGAAAATAATTTCCCCTCCCCCCACAACAATTAAGAGACTACATTGCTAATGTTTATGGAAGAGTGCTGCCTCTCCAGTGGTGAAATCAATCGGGAACAAAGAGCACATTTCATCTCCCAACAGGAGGAACAATGTATTTACTGCTGTACCCCCGTGCACTACTCACCATCTCCACGCGCACCTTAAGGTTTTACCGCATTTTGCTAAAACTGCTGGGTTTACTTTTCTTATTGCTAGGTTTGCTATTCTTACTCCTTCAAAACTAATTTAAATTGTTTTATGAAATATTTTTGAAAAATACACCCATGATACCACTGCACACCCAGGCTTGCAAAGCATAGACAGGAATGGAGACAGACAAGTCTGATGCAAAATTCATTGATGGCTACTCTCATTTGTTCTAATGGACTTATGTTCAAGATTATTTGGCTCATTAGAACAAGTGAGAATATGCCACAGTATCCCTAATCTTTGTTAGCAGATGTCTGTCTTTGGACCATATGTTGGGTGTAATCACTTTCAGTTGCCATTTCTACTGCATGGTGAGCAATTTGGCAACTACTTCCTCTCATATGAGAGGCATCTGGCACGGACAAAAGCAAGCCCTGTGGATTTCTCTAGCAAACAGAAAGATATTGAAAACAAATTATGAATATCAAAGACTGTATCTGGAATGGGCAGATAGTGCTTCCACAGCTATTTCCATATTTGTCTTCAATTATTCAGTTTTCTATATGCATAAAATTCATTATTATAGAAAATTCATAATATACAGAAACATTGTCATGTATGACTGCACAGAAACTGAACAGTAATTTAATCACATCATGATTCTCATTAAAGCACTGGTACTTGTGTTGTTCTGGGTTTCAAGACTTCCCCCCACCTGCCATACAGTGACATTTTAATTCATATCATGAATTTTCAATTCACTATCACCAGAATGTGTTTATCTTTCTGTATCTCTTCTGTATCTTTTGATATTGAGCACAAAATAAGTAAGTCTTGTAGAAAATTAGTAATTAATGCAATGGAATCAAGTCAGCTCTGTGAAGTGTTCAATGTTTGTGATGAAATACATGAGGACAGTGAAACTACTCATAAATATTCCTCCCAGTCTCTTTTGATACATTTCAAACATTTCTGAGAATTTAGAGTTAATTTCTTTCACTTTTGATGAAATAATTTGATAGATGAACATAAACCCAACACAGTTTTATTCACACTACTTCTACTTAGTCCTCATGTACCACATCAGGTGTTACCATTGCTACTGCATTATGAAAGCACTGATATATATGATTAGTAGCAATTTGCCCTTTAAGGTTTCTTTTTGTTTTAAGGTGCTTTGTTGCCAGAGGAATGTTTCTTTCAGACACAATATACAAATGAATTTTGTTGCCCTATAAGGCAAAGGTCCAATTTATAGCTGTTTAAATAAAATCTTCCCTTTCTGTCACTTGATAAAAGCCTGCTGTGTTACTGGCATAGCTGTGAGTACCTTAGGGATTCTGCCAACTAATCTGTGCCAGTGGCACAACTTATTTATGCACCTCTTTGACCAATATGATTGTTATTCTGAAAGAAATGTGCTCTGTGGGAACAACTTCTAGTCAAGAGTTTAATTTCCTGATTGAGGCTCAAATTCCAATTTCCAAGCACAGTGACATAAACCCAATGTAATATCAAACACCAGGATGATTCCAAATCCTAGGTCTATAGAGGAAAGTCACTCAGTAGATTGTACACAAATGAAAATGAGAACAGAATTTGAACTGCTGATGGGAGAGCACCACAAAGATTCACTTGTTCAAAACCTCGCAAATTGCAGGCAGACTTTACTCAGCATGTGTAAAGGTGGCAGACATATGCCAACATTTAGAACAAACACATTCACTGGTGTTTTAATCAAATCTTGGTTCAAATGTAATTGAAATAAGCTTAAGAATCCTCAGCATCATTAATTGTTCAGTTCTGTGTGTACAGCATGGATGGGAAGAGAGAGACACACGCTGATGAGGTTATATTAGGGAAAGCATCCCAGGAGCTTGTTTCCTTAGCAATTTACAAAGCAAATGAAGGTAATGTGAAACTTCAAACTTACAATATCTGCTTTATTAGACTTTAGTTTCTTGTTACTGTTTCCTCATTAGAAAACTCTCTTAAACACTAAAGCCTCTATATAACTCCTTTGCCTCTTTCAAATCCCTTTCTCTAAACTCTAAAGCATGTAGTAGGCTTCAAGATTGGTACATGAATTAGCTCCTTGTGATACTGTCCCACAGAGGGTATTTTACTGATCTAATAAAACCACAATGAAATTACTGTACCCAGCTTAATACTGAAGCCAAATTATTGATTTTTAGGGCTTCATTTTCAACCCTAAAGTGGCAGCATGCTTGAAATCCATGTGACTATACGTGTCTGGCAAAGAACCAGCCAGCCATAGCAACACACTGTTCAAGCATTACATTTTCACCACTGCTCCAGGAGCCAGGAAATGATGTGTGCCTGTGGGTACACAGAGTATAGATGCCACTCAATCATACTCCACCTCTCCAATTATTTTTAGTGAACTGGCTTTTTTTTTAAACATTTAGAAGCCAGGACAGTAAGAAGAATGATGGTTTCTCAGTGGGGACATGACAAAAAGGTAATTTAGTATTATAATTTGATGTCAGTCCCAAAGTGTCATTTATTCAGATTGAGGGGCTTGAGAGGAAGTTTAACTATCTGATTAAAAAAAACAAGACACAGCGCAACTGGTCTTGTCTGCGCTACAGCGTTAATTTCTACACTGCTATATTTCTATATTGCTTCAATATAAGGAAATGTTCAAAATTTTGCCTGTGAATATTTGTTCATGAGGGATTTTATACCATAGTAACTGCATCCATGACTGGTCCAAAAAATTGCCTTCATTTCAATAAACCTGAAATGAAAGTGCAATAGTTCATTCATACAACTAATTAGCGGAAAATTTTGTAATATACTATTAGAGGAAGATTTCAGCGTTCACATATATTATAAAGCATTCAGAGAACATAAAATAGTAAAGCAGAAACAATGCATAGGAAAAAAATGGTCAAGAACTCATATCCCATCCTGAAATGTATTCCTAAATGAATAGCTTAAGTGCTATATGAAACTGAACTTACTTCCCTTTTAACTCTCTGAAAACAATGGAATATGAGAAGAGAAAGAATTGGTGGCAAAGTGAGTAGTACAAAGTTAAATAGAAGAAATAAAGTAAAGACAAGAAAATAGACAACAGTTGAACTTCTGTGGAACTTGGAGCTCCAATGTAATTTTCTTAATTT
>VRYO01002772.1:73081656-73138128 GCA_009812075.1 Sialia sialis
GTCTCAATTCATACAAAAAATAATTGCACATTATCAAACAAGGTCTTCTACTTCTCGCTACCTAGACACAGATTAGCCACTATAGCTTGTCAGCCTCATGAAAGAAGCAGCCACATTGCCTATGGAGTACTCAAGACGTAGAAAAAAAACAATGTATATAAAATTAATACATAGTGTTTCACAGATTCTCATGGAAGTAGAAACTTAAAGCCAGCACAAGGTGACATTTTGCAGAAGTTTTTAAAGCCACTTTTCAGTAGTGAAGCTAACTGAACTGTCATTAGGGTGTACAGCCTAAAAGGCACACCTTCAGGGTATTAATTGAATTATTCTGATTGTTGACATGAAGTTAAAAGTGTCACTGGGTCTCTTCTGCTTATTAAAGAACTTGCCTGCCAAAAAAGTTAAAGCACCAGAATTGAGATTGGATAGGGATAAGGGAGTTGTAATGACACATTGTGGGAAGAAGCAGTAAGGAATGCTAGCTATTATCCCCTATGAAATCTCTCAATGTATGTTTAGTGCATTTGTTTGGTTTTAAGGCACGACTTTTTTTGTCTTCTAAGCACAAGAGCTGTCTGCAAACCTCTAAAAATAATTTTCATAATGGTCCCATCACATGTTTTATGTAAATGTTTTCCCCTTCTCCAAGTCTAGAGCCTGTGCTGTTATTTCAATCAGATATTTACCTTTCCATATATGAGAAAAAATTAAGGGAAAATAAAGCCATATGTCAAATGCTTGGTGTCCCACTATCATTCATAATATTATGTAAAAATCAAAGCAAAGTGAATTTCAAGCCTGGCAAGTCCCATATATAATTTTGTGATTAAGGCTGAAAGTCAGACATTCAGAAATTATCTCCAGTTCAAAGCACCCTTTATTTTATAATGCTTGCAACATTTCTTCATTACTTATAAGGAAATCAACTGGAGAACAGCTATTTAATATTGGAAGACATAATCTCCTTTTGATGGAAAATCAGAGAGTCTGTCTTCCATAGGCAACAGTAATCTCAGTCCATCCATTTGGAAGAGTGGATGAACAGTATTCTAACTCTAGAAATTACCTCTCAATTTCACTTAGAGTCTGAATTCTATATACAGTTCAATGGTGACTAAGCAAAAAATAAGCTAACAAATATGCAGCATGTCAGTTCCAATGAACCTAGACTGCAGAGAGCTGACAGCACATAGTCCCTCATACAGCTATGAAAATTACAGATTGTAGCATGAAAGATTACATATTGTTAAGCAGTGTCAAACCACACTGGCAGTTCTCACATGTCAAATGTGTAATTACATAAGGATTATTGGTAGAAAAGCACAAGATCTGGGTGATTTGAGCTGAGTGCCAACTCAGCCATTCATTTGAAAACACAGGGTATATATGTAGTCTGGATTTTAAAAACCCTGTGTTTCAATGAATTTGATTTTCCTTTGGCTTTTGCTTGCCATGTTACACTGATGCTGTATTGCCATCTCTAAAGGACATTCCTCCAACCTGAAATTACCATCCTGTGAATGTCTGAGGTTAAAGGCATGCACACACAGGAGCTCACTGATTCTGGCATGCCACACCAGCCCTTGTACACCAGCATGAAACAAAGCAGCTCTTACTTCAGATTTTCTTGTCTTTGTCAGTACAGAGCTACAATTCTATTTTAAATAGGATGCTCACATTTATGATATTTCAGTGCTGCTATACTACTACCACCCACATCCAGCTACCACAGATATGGCAAAATAACACAGGGTGAAGAAATGGAAAAGGAGGTTGTAGAGAGATGCAATTGGGCCAGCTGGGGATCAAGAAGAGAAATGAAACCTGTCATAGGCTAAATTTCCTAAAAATGGCCAAGCTGTCAGACAGACCTCATGGCCATCTGCACAGGTATATTTCTGGTCCTGTGACTAAACGTGAGTTTACAGGGGTCTGTGAACTAATAAGTGACCTCTAGCTGAATTTCAATAGTCACTTGCTATAAGCAGAAGTTACTAATTTTTTATTCAGTTTTAAAAATTGTGAATGTTATCCCGAACACTTTGTTGTAAGAACATAAGATGCTGTTGTAAGCACATAGATGTTGCTTTTAGGACAAATAGATGGCTATTTCTTCACAGCACAAACATCATTACATCAACTTAAAACAAATGAAGAAGAACTCGAATCTTCACAGGTGTTATCAAAAGAGAAAAAAAAAAAAGGAAAATCAAAACCCAAAAAACATATAGAATCTTTTCTTGGAAAAATCCTTAATTCTCTCCAACTAGGATTTTCAAGGCTTTTTAGGCAGCTGAATCTAAGTTAACAACCGAATTTTCAGGCTTCTGTCTTGGAGACTGGTATCTTGGAATCACAGACCAGGGACTGCCATCATCTGCCTTCTCCCACTACTGTCTTCACACCAGGATGTCTCACAAAAACAGTGACAGGTGCTGCACAAGCCAGAGGGATCAGTCCCCATCTCCACAGACTCACTGTGTGGGCATGCCAAGAGTGGTTGGTTCTTTATTTTTTGTTTTACAAGATGTGTCTGGCAACAATTCCCACTTCAAAGCCAGTTTCCTGGGAAGACAAGTTATGATTTTCCCTGAACTCCCGTGATGATTTGAATCCATTGTTTTGCATTGTATCAATGAGCCACTTCCAGCAAAGCAGAGTTTCTCACCTGCACTCCCTGGCAATGGTCTGTGACATGGTCTGAATGAAGATTGCCAAGATCTTGGCTCAGTTACTCCTAAAGTGTTGAGTGCCATCTGTGATGGGGATATACACTAGGGTATCTCCTCTTTCAACTGCTGTCCCAAATTGCAAGGGTCTGTCATACTCCCATACATCCTGTATAATATCTGTCAACTACATAAGGCTGTGAATACATTAGGGATCCCCCACAGTGTGTAGGAAAATTAATTATGCCCAAATTGATCGTTTGTATCCAGCACTGTCAAGATACCTCACCAAATCATCCTATTTTCTAAAAATCATGAAACCAGAATTATCCCTTTAACCATTTGCTTTCATTAGAAAAGCTCATTTAAAGTAAATAGAACTTACCCCCCCCAGCTGAATTTTGATATTAAAAAGACATTACCTGTATTGACAGGGCAACCATGAGCAGCCTTGTCTCTGACCATTTGTCCTATGATGAGTATCTCCTAGCAGCTATTATTTAGGGCTTTCAGGCCCATATGTCAGTCTCAGTGTTTGAGCACCCTTGCACAAAGGACACACATCTCTTACCAGCTTGCTCAAGGCTTTTTTCAGTCAGTGAGCATCTTTGGGACTGGAGTTTTCATTGGCTTTCCAGGCAGTTTGTTAAAGTCTTTCCCTGCTGTCAGGATAAAAATTTGTATCCTCATAATCAAGATTTTCCATGTTCCACCTTGTGTTGACTTCCTCTTCTACCAATGAAACCACTAGTAGAAATCCAGTAACAGTAAAATTAAATTATTATCCTAAAGCAATACACATTTAGATATCAGTGTCCTCGGGAAAGCAGTTATTTTAGGAATGTTTTTAAATCATGTATAAAACATAAAGAGTACCACTAGACCCCTATTTCTCCATAATATTGATAAAAGTTTTGGCATTTCATATTGGTTAACTCAAATTCATTTTCAGGTACATGTGAGAGTGTATAGAAGCCTATATATTTATGGTTTTAGGGTAATTTAAATCAATGAGGTACAGTATTTTCCATATCTTACTGGAAGTCTGCTTTGCAGTAAAAAGAACTCTTTTTCAGCATAACATGTTTGATCTAAATTCACAGAAGGATAGCATGAGATGCTTGAGGGAGAATTTAGATGTAAACTAATAGGGAACCAAACAGTAAGACTTCACAGAAATTATCTGGTATTTCTCATCTTGTTTTTTCCAGGACTATGATGTACAGTAGTTCAGTGAGTAGCTATCCATAGTCCACAAAAAAGGAAGAAAAAAAATCATTCTAAGGCTTCTTTGGAACTCATAGCAGATAGCATTGGTCTTAAACTAAAAGTGGAGAAGATGTAAGCAGTGTGTTTGGCAGATGTGCAGAAACTCCGGGAGGAAACAGCGGGTACTGATGGAGCAGACACACAACATCTAGGGCCAGTGCTGTCCTCTCATGCTGCCCCTTGTCCCACCAGACCCTGTGTGCCCCAGGGCAAGGGACATGCACTGGGGCATGGACTCATTCCAATGAGACCACAGCACTCCCACCCCAGCCAGGAGCCTCTCTGCTAGTACATCCTCAGATTTGTAAATCCTTGGCCTAAAGAATTCATGACAAATTACCTGGCACTTTTACACCCTTGGTTTGCCAGAATGATGCTGTGAATGTCAATATTTGATATGATTCTATGTGGAGGCCATTTCCAACTCCCTTGAAAATGGTGAATTGTCTCAGGCTCATTGTTTTGGAATCGCTACCTTAATATCAAAATTCTTAAGTAAACTTAGCTAATAAATAGCATGGTTATGATGTTTGTCAAACTACTGTTCTGTTCAGTCCGCTCATGAGCCACATTCCTCGCTTTTTTTGCACTGCCCTGAGTATGAGCCCCTTTTAGGAGAGGTTTTCTTACTCAGTATTTATAGCTCATATAAACACCCTATTGTTCCATGATAGAATCATTCAAGGATTAGCAATTGCATGCAGTTTAATGGGTGTCCTCAACAATCCTTGTGATTTGATAGAGAAAATAATTGTCCTGTACTTCTAGCCCAAGCTTGTCTGACTTTTGCAAAGATCAGCTCTCATTACCTCATGATTCCACAAGCTTCTGTAAGTCCTTGATGAAACCTTTCAATAAAGACCCTTTCCAAACTCAACACTTCCTTTCAAAAGCTTTAGGGTTGATGGACTTCAAGAAGTCAAGAATGAATATAACAAACATAGCAAAATGCCAGAGGCAGGCTGTAATAAAGAATTAGGGAATTAAACAACTACTGACTCCCACAAAATTATTTCAAATCTTCACATATTCATGTATTTCCAATTTTGCTATAAAAAAACAAATGCCGTTTAATAGTTTCTACATCTATGTTTATTTTATAAATTTTAAACATATCGTTCTGCCGGCAAACTGAACTAAATAAAAACAAACGAAAAAAGAGTAACCTTTTAAAAGTTAATTGCATAGTCTGTGATTTTCAGATTCACCTCAGTTTCTGGGAATAAGTTTTCATCTTGACCCTCACAAAACAGTTTTCGTAAGTTTATAGGCTCAGGAATTTTCTTGAGTGTCCAGATGTCTCAGAGCATCAGATATATAAGGCCTTAAAGGGAAACAATATTCATAAACAGTTGCTTTGTTATGTTGGAAAAATAAAAAAGGCTCTAATGAGTGTCTTATATGCAACAACTAACACAGCTTAATATTTGCAAATTGAGACTGCTGGAAATTCATTTAATATTAATGTCATTTTGATATCTTCGTATTAATTTACTCATTGCTTTCAAATTCTTTGTTACTTGTCCCTCTTGTGCTTTGTGGCATACTGAGTTACTCTCTGCTCATAAATAACAAATGTATGTGTGTGCTGCAGGGATGTGGGACACTCATGGAAGCAACTCTGCTATGCATCAGAGACAGGAGAACTTGCAGAGAGTAGTTAATATCACTTGCATTAAACTTCTGTGTGCAAGATAGGACGTAGGGACCTTTGGGAATCCTTGTTTTTTCCCATTACCTGCAGAGTATATTTAAATGGGTGGTTCAGACTAGTTTTATTGCCCAAAAGTGTAAATGATAGGATTTTCCACATATTCAAAGTTCCTGACCTTTCTTTGCCTTGAATATTTGTTGGTTTTCCCCACAAGTTTGTTAGCAAACCCGCCACAAACAATATGTTTCTCAGCTACAGGCCTTTCCAGCCTTACTAGAGTGCAGACTTCTTCACAAATTATTTTTTCTAAATCTGTTCCAGCACATTAATACCAATTAATTCAGTCTTTACTTTCTTTGGTATTTCCCAGTACAGCACAAGAAACTTTGAATTACATCTCTATGAAACCAATGTTACTTTGATAAACGAAGCATTTTCTCATTAGCAAAAAGTACTCATGCATATGATAAAATCTCCAGCAGGGTTAGCAGCTGTTTATTAATGGCTGTTGGCTTGTTGATACAGACATTTATGTTTAAACATGAGCCAACACATTACTGCAGTGGGTATATCTGCTCCTGTGTTTTCCATTTCACCCAGGCATATCAGATCATATTCTGTTTCTTTTACAATTTGAGTCATTGCAGACTGGGAGCTACTCCTATTAAACTCAAGCAACCACACCAGTGTAACACTAGATAAAAATGAAAAAACAGACAAAGCCTGTATTTTTCATGCGCAAACATTTGCCATACATTATGGGTGCTTTATGCTTTTCCTGTTCATTTTCTAGTTATATTTTCTGAGATCTGATACACTAAAGTATTCAAAATTATATTGATGAATTATTCAACAACTCTCTTAACTATGATTTATCTGAAAGCAGAAAGAATTCATCACTAGCAGGGCTAAAATAAACACACTCTTATGACTCTAAGATTAAATTACTGACATAAACAGAATCTAAAATTCCTTCATGCAGCGCTCTACATGTACATCAGCAGAGAAAGGAATATTTTCTTACAGGGGCTATAAGAGTCCAGAAACCATTTCTTAGCCAAGATTGTACTTCTTCTCCTTTCACAAGAGTAGCAGAAGAACTACGTATCTAAAAATTTCCTCCAGTTGCATTTCTGACAATAAATGGTGACACAAATGGGAATTCACAGGTAGTGCTAAAGGTTTCATATAAAGCAGTTAATTAAAACTGCAGTTTACCAATGTTCTCATGATGCCAGTTTTCAGCAATGAGTAAAATCTGTAGTACACAGGAGTTATATATTTTTTTATTTAACTTTACCTGGTGTGTTTTTAATTGGCCCCTGAGGAACAAGTAACAACCAGTGAATCCAATCATCCCCTGGGTCCTGTAACCAGGGGTACACAGTTCAGCTTTAGTTCTATGCTTCATAATTAGGCATCCATGATGAATACACACACGAGATTGAAACACAGGATTCCATTGTGCTTTCACTTATTTGCAAACCCAAAAAGTTTATTTTTAAGCTCAGCATTGTATAGAGGGTCTTTTCTTTCCCTCCTGTCACATGAAAGGCCAGAGAGGGATGGTTATTCTGGAAGGCCTTTTTAGTTACATGTGAACAGCATAGAAATTAAGTCCCAGGTCAAACATTTTAGGATTTGAAACAGGAAAAAAAGATAGGAAAAAAACCCCTTGTTCTTCACTAAAAGTTCCTAAGAAATTAATTTAATTCTACTGACTTACTTCTTACTTATGATAGTGTGAGCAAGTGTAGGACTGGAGGATATACAGCACACCGCACAGGGTTAGTGCTCTTCTTTGTTTTTGTACATTTTCCTCTCTGTTTCAAGAAGTTCTCACAGCTCCACATGTATCTGTCAGATCTAGGTCTGACATTCAGTCATTGGAACTGTTTAAATCCAAAGCCTGAACTAAGTCAAACATCTAGTGACTGGTGAAAAGTTATTATCATTAAATATAAACTTTTTTTCTTTTTTCAAAAAAGATTTTTTCACAGTTATCTTTCCAAAGTTTTCATAATATTTGTCAAAGTTTGATTTATCAAAACACAGCTGCTGGTGGAAAAGACAAATATATATTTGTAGTGTAATTATTTGAAAATATTAGAACTTTGAAGGCAGCTCTCTAGGACATAAATGTTTGGCTGAAAGTGCATATTCTCACAAAATAATTTTAAAGTACATTTTTAATCTAAAAAGTTTATATCTCAACTACTTCATCTCTGCTACATTCCTCGTTTACTTGCTGGAATAACTGTATCCACATGACTGTTTTCACCTTGGCTCAATTCTTCTCAAACTCCCTCACCCTATAAATTTGCACAGCCTTTAACAATGGTACTTTTATCTGGGATATTATTTTAGATACAAATTAGATACTCATCATAATAGCAGTAAGCATTGTAAGCCTTTTAGAATCTTGCACAAAATCCTGCTCTTTCAATTTAAGACATTACTCCATTACCTCTTTCATAACCGTCCTCTCCAAAGCTTAGCCTTGGGGCACATGAGAAATACTTAGTCACTTGAAGTGTTAGATTGGCACATTTCCTAGAACAGAAAATAAGATACTTCAGCTTCTGAAATAATAATAATTTAAAAAAAAGCAGGTAACAATCTATGTGTTTGAAACATTGTGAAATCCTGGATTTTATGTGACCTTTCTCCTCTTCTGGACAGCACACTGGGGCACACATTCTCCTTCCTGATGAAGCACAGATCACTGTACAGAGAGGGTTTCAGAAGCAATGAAAAGCAATTTGTTATGATATTAGCTCCCACAATAGCATGCCTTTCGAGGAAATATTTTCCTTTAAAGTTATTACTCCAAAATATTAGATGCATGTTTAACTTTATATTAATCGATAGTCCCATTATCTAAAAGGGCAGTTTCTAAAATTAAAGTTCACATTTTTTTCTGTTGTTATGCACAGATGTGGCATAACAAATGGTTATGTTAAAATGTAATGTCTGAATTGACAGGATCTTCTGTGCTTTAGAATAAAGAAAGTGTACAGTAATTTCACGACTATAAGGTGCACCTTAAAGCCTAAAATTTTGATCGAAACCCGGAAGTGTACCTTATAATCCTGTGCACCTTATATATGGACAAAGTCTGGAAATTTGCCAACCCACAAGTGCGAGCAGTGAGCCAAGCCACGAGCCAAACCATGAGCCACAAGAGCCATGCCAGCCACGAGCCGCGAGAGCTGGGCCACCACGGCAGCCGGTGCCGGGGGCAGGTGGGAGTGCCAGGGCCCACGGCATGGGGAGGGCACCTGGGGCTGCATTTAAAGGCTACGCCGATCCGTGAAAAATGTTTGCAAATTGAGCACCTGCCAGTAAACTCGCGATCGCGCGATTCCCTTACTAATTTGTTACTTTGTTGCGCACGGATCCCCGTTGCAAAAAAAAAAGCGCACCTTATAGTCTGGTGCGCCTTATAGTCGTGGAACTACTGTACTTAAGAAAGATAATGAGCAAAATGTATCTCCAAACTTGTAATCCTGCTTAGTACAGATGTGTGGAAACCATTTTTTCCTAGTAAGCTCAGAGTTTATTTCTGGTTTAAGGTTTTTAAATTATTGTTCATGAACTCTCAAATGACAATTTATGTTGAATAATATTCCAACCTTCAATAAATTCCCTCTGGTATTGGAAGAACAAGAACAGGAGAAAGTGAATCCTCAATATGCAAGGAAACATAACAAAATCAGACCTTTATTTTGCACATCAATGTTTTCAAATGCCTTTTTATACACAGAAAATTTTCATCTTCATAATCTGTAAGAAAAAATAATTTCAAAGATGGTGAGAGACACCTTCTGACATTGCGTGTAATACAGGTTTTCCAGATGTTTTGCTGACTTTCAACCATTAGCATTTAAAAAATAAAAATTCATCCAATTTGGGTTTTTCCATTTTTGCAAGACCATGGTAAGAAAGAAAAAAAATTAAAACCCACAATAACCATAAAACAAGTTAATACTTGACCATAAAGTATTTTTGCCTTACTTAATCAAAATTTCTGAAAGCTATAGGAGTCATAACCTGCTGCATTTAATCTTTAGATTTGGACCTAGTTCAGAGCTTTACTAAAGGACTTTATTGTTCTTCTTCTTAAAATAAAATTTAAAAGAAGGAGGGAAAGAATTTAAATAAAGAGATGTCCAAAGGTATTTTTTAATTTATTGCCCTGTGGCAACACAACAATTCAAGGGGAAAACAAACCAGAATCCTTAACAGAAAGAAATTCTTTAATACAAATTTATCTTCAGGTGTTTTGTCATTCATGTTTTTTCGAAAGAAATTTATGTCACAGTTTCCTAAGTCCCTTGCATTTATTTATTTCAGAGTAAATTAGCAAGCCTTGATGCTTGTGGCTTTTGCTTTATTTTTCTCTTCTAACATGGTAACATGATTTTAAAATGCCTTCTTCCCAAAGCCTGTTTGGGTTGACATTTATCATTTGCACATAGAATCAAAATTTAGAACACCAAAGTGTTGTATTTTTGGATGAAAAACTGGAAAGTTTGTATTAGGAGCCTCTGAACAAGGATTCAGTTTGAATATGAAGCTTTCACAGAATTTTAGTTGTCATTAAACCGTCTTCTCTGGAGTCACTGTTCAACAGCTGTGCTGGGATTCACAGTGGCCAAACCGTTATTTAAGGGAAATGTGAGTCTCACTGTATGTCATACATTAGAGTGAAAAGCATGAAGCATCCATTTATAAAAATCTATTTTTACTGTTACAGAAGTAAATCAAAACTCGAGTGTATGTAACAGCTGTGATGCATTTAATGCACTGTTCTATCCTGCTTAAACTTGTTTGGAAATAATGTGTGAGAGATTGTTAGTGTAACTGGTATAAGGGGAGTTTTGACTGAAAAATATTTCCTTTACAGAGTGATGAGGCAAAACACTAGGACTACCTTCCTATGTTAATCAAAGTAAACTATACCACCAGGAAGGCATAATTTACTTTTTACTTATTCCTGAAGGTTATTCCTAATTATATTTAATAAAAGAGAACTATATTTTTGACACAAGGACAGCTGTTGAAGTTTGATGGTCTTAATTAAAAAAAATAACATTAAATTAATATTTAATGGTATTTTTGTTCCATTCAGTTCAAATCACTGCTGATTTAGAAGACAGCTTGCTTCCTTGCTTCCATTCTTTAGCTAGGATTTGTGCAAGCAAATATGTATAATAGAGGAATGCTATTACTGAAGGTTTGGAAGACAGCTGAAAGAAGACAAAAACAAAAGGCAGCAGTGCATATCATATTTCTGAAAGAATTATTTTTCTAACCATGGCTGGGGAGTTAACATTGAAAGCAAATGTTAAAAGCTTTGAACAGATGTATGTCTTTACCTGGATTAGATTATACCATTGTAAGTGGAAAATTAGTCAAACAAATTAATCCTGTGTACCTAACCATCACTGAAAACAGAATTAAAAGAACCAAGATGCATTTCTTTTAAAAATGAAATATTTACATTTAAGATATGATTGACACTACTTTCACAGAATCCTGCTGAAAATTTGTTACGACTAGTTTGGAGACATAATATTTGCCCAGTTTTGCCCAGACAATCATGTTGCACATTTTCATCACTGAAAACTACATTGGTGTACTTGGACCTGCTCATATAGCCTGGTCTTCTGGAAAGAAAATTTTAAAGGAAGTGAGTCCTAACAGGCTGGGTCAGTCATAAACAGTGTCGATCAGGATACTACAGAGTGGCTCCAACAGAAAGCATAACCCAGTAAACTGCTTTTGTGTCTATCAGTTAATTGCTGTGGAGTCCTAACCCTCAGGGAATTCATTTCCAGCAGGTCAGTGAAAGTCCAAAGCTAGGACATGGGCTGCCCCTGGCCTTAAAGGATCCCTGGGACCAAAGGACACCGGAGGCTGAGATCAAAATGAACCATTTTGTGTAGCAAGGCACCCATATACACCCCTCAAACTGATGACCATAAAATGTTTCTGTACCAGCCTTGCTGAGGACATAAGCTTTGTCCTTACAGTCGATGCAATGCCAGGCACAGAGGCCAAGATCTTTCTGAATAATGGAGGCCAGATATCAAAGGCAGGAGAGTTGCACAATTAACCTGTCATAACAGCCTCTTTTCCCTCTTCTGCTTCCAAGAAAATAGTTCTAAGCAAGGACTTATTCTCCTATTCCCTAAAGTCACCTTGTCTCCACAGCAGCAGAGGCAGTGCTGGCTTTCTCTGCCTGCCCTCAACTCCCCACTTGGTCCCAGGTAGTTCTCAAGAGAGCATCTGTAGATTGGGTACTGTCTCAGCAGAGGCTGGGCTCTAGAGCACAGGTCCCTCATTTTCCAGGTGTAAAGTCTAAAAGAAAGAGACATTGCCCACCCTGACAGCCCAATGTTCAAAAGTTGGCTTCAACTGCAATTTTTGTGCAGTGCTCCACCCTCGTGGCAGCAACAAATTCTCCTAAAATACCCAGGAGCCATCAGGTGCCACGTAGCTTAGCATTTTAAGATTCTGTATTTTAAGTAGGATTAGGTATGAAAGACTCAATTGAGTTTCTCAGGGAAAGACAGCAAGAGAAAACGTGCATCACTTTTAGGCTTAAGATAGACTAGCCACGTAGTAGATGAGGATTTTTCAAGATTATGTTTCAATTGTCCACCAAGATTCATCTCAAACTCTGCTTGGCAAGTGAGAACAAGAGGCATCTGATTTATTTGTTTAATTGAAGCACCTGAAATATAAGGTAATCCAACAGGGACTGAGGCTCCCCATGCAAGCCAGCATATGTTGGCTGACAGACAGCTAGCAAGGAGTAAGAAAAGCAGTGGTCTCATAGATTGTAGTAGGTCATAGGGGTACTGCAAAATGAGGATTTCAGGCTACAGATTTATACCTTAGATTAGTCAGTAGGACGCATGGTTGAAAGGGTGGGATGATGACATCATTTTGGGTGTGCAGAATCAGGGAACGGTCTGCTGTCCACTTTAGCTACTTGGGACTTGGCAGAATTATGCCCCCCTGGTGGTCTTCTCATGTTATATACCATATAAATTAAAATAATACTACACACAATTTTCAGTTTTTTATTCCAACTGAATAGTAAATTTGGCAAGATTGTTTCACAAGGAATAAATTCACAGATGTCACAGAGAACTTCCACTAGTTTAAATCACTGAATCATCCAGGGTTTTGCTCACTGAGAAATCCAACAGTAAAAAGCTATGCACATCAGTAAAAACAGAAAAAAACCCTTTCCATTGCAGTATCAAAATAATGGTTTTTTCCTAATATACACTCCTACTGGAAGTTTGTCAGAGTTTATGTATCTCACAGCAGAGGAAAGGCAATTAAATTCTCATTCTAGATTCATGCTAGAGCCTCTTCCAAATAATTCAGTTTAAATGGAAATTTACTGGTTCAAGTGGTCAAGGGCCACATGTGATCTTTGACATGAGATTTCTCTGTAAACCATACTGCCTTGTAAAACCATAATCTATTCTGAACTACAAAAATTGCCATAACTTTCCCACACTGGCCTAAGAGGTTCCACAGGTTCAGGTGACCTTTTGATTCCGAGCAAGAGAAGACAGGCAGTAGAGCTGTAAGCACAGTGAATAGCTATGCTGGTTTTGTAATACCTGCAGTAACATTAAGCATGCTATCTTCTTGGAAAATTTTACAAGAACCTTTAATCTACTATTTCCATTCAGCCTATTTACATCATAATTTTTTTAATAAAATGACCAATGTTTTACAAGGAAGTAGACATGAGTTAGACATGTTACATGATTTAGAAGCTAGAAAAACAGTTTTAGTTTAATTTTATTTCATTTCAGACAAATAACGTGCCATGTAATTAGCTATGATCACTGTAGTCACTTAAATATGAAAAACAGTAGACAATTTATGGTAATTTAAAGGAACTATTATCTCAGGATTTCTAACAATGGACAAAAAAGAAATGTCAGACAGTATAATCCACTACTGCTCATAGATGAGTTGTACTTGTATGTGAGGAATACTTACTCTCATACATGAGGTCTCAGATTATATCTGATCAGGAAACTTGAGGATGTTTCTGTGCTCTACATTTGTCTCCCTGGCCCAGACTAGTTCTTATAAGGACAGAACCTTCCCCAAAGTTCACAAATACACAACATCTTTCCCCATTTTGCAGAGAAAGGAAACCCAAATACAGAGGTCAGGCAAGATGCAAGTGATACGTGGACCAGAACCACTGGGAATGCATGGTATGCCCCAGCAGAAAAGTTATTCACAGCTTTGAAATATTAGTAGGAAACTAATTGAAGAAAACTCATTTAGTTTGTGATATCTAAAATGCCCCAAAATCAGTTTGTCACAAAACCCAGCCTCTCAGAATGGGCTCTCCAGGAAGAAACCTCACTCAAGCAAAGATATGGCTATCAACATCTGAAAAATTCTTCAATATTCACTTTATTGTCAATGAAAAAGTAAGCTAGAAAAACCTGGAGCACTAGCATTATGATAGGTACTCATCAATTCAATGAGCTAAGCTAATTTGATTTTATCCCTTCTTTAACATATCAAGTGAAGGAATCCCTTAATCAGTGAAATATAATATTAAAGCAAAATAGAAGCTTCCATATTAACCTAGCGTTGCATATAAAAAAACTTCACAAAACACAGTTCTGGGTCCCTGGGTTTTCCAAATTTAAAACCACACAAGTTTCAACTTTCAAATCATAATATTATTTCATTATGCTGAAATATTTAAGATGTTGCTACATTTCCTCTTCAGTCTGACAGGAGACAGATGGAAGAAAAAGGAGAAACTACCAAAGAGATGAGTGGAAAGTATTATAGCACTGCACAACAAATACTACCATCTTCATTTAAAACTGGCTCTTTCCTGTGCATATCAAATGAGAGGATACTTGCAAATTTCAAAATTAGAGCTTCTATTGGCAGTTTCGTTTAATTTTTATTCCTTCCTTCTGTGCCCTGTGTCACTGTAACCCTATTACATCTGAAGTTACTAACAGCTTCATTTCTACACATTAAGGAACAAAAGACTCTTTTCTTTTTCTCTGGCCTCTGAAATAGTTTTTATGCCTTCCTTATCTGTGTGCATTGTTTATAAATATGCATTATTCAGTACTTAATTTGGATAGTGATGGAACAAAAGAATTTTCATGGAGCGCATTTATAGCAGCTCAGACAAAATTACTTTTTCAGGGACACCACTAACATTATCATTGAAGAAGTTATTTTTGCTGAGCAATGGGCAAAAAACCTCAGACATCTGCTCAAAATACCTATGCGTGTATAAGAATAAAACTAACAGAAATATAGAAATAGTTTCCTTAGAAATCTGAGGAAATTTAGGGAGCTTTATTCAAATCAACATTGTTGCCAGAACAAATATTCTGAATACACTGGTTTAGTGATTGTTTTTCTGCAAAGCTCCATTGGAAGATTCCTAGCTACAGACTACCCCATTTATTTGCAGGACCATATGCAGGAAAATCACTTTTTCCCATGCTAAATTACAACAGCAGAGAGGAAAGGTCTTTCCATTCAGAAGAATATTCAGCATAAACTAGTGCAAGAACGCTTCCTTTGAAACTTTATTTTCTTTTTGTTTAATTTGGTTTGGTTGATATGAAATTTGAATAAAGACATGAAAGCCTTATGGGAAAATCTGTGGTGCTTCTAGTCTGTAAATGACAGATTTAAGCCTCTTATTTTTCTTTTTTATTCCCTTTGTTACCATACTATTGTCAAAAGCAGTGGGGAATGGATCCATCCCCTAAAACCCTGAAGGAATCTTAGCTATTTGCTGAGCACACACAGCAGTACACAGTCAGCATTTGTCTTGTGCTGTGCAAGATTGCCTCTCCTCACAAATGAAGCAATATACTTTAGGTCTACAAACATCTACACCCTACTATAAAGGTCTTTGATAATTTCAACATAGTGCTTGAGATGTGATGAGACAGATTGCCAATATTTCTCATAACTCAGGGACCGGTTGTGACTTGCAAACCTGGCCCTGTGCTCTTTTCTCTATTAAGGAGCTCACCAACACACCATCAGCTCCATCCTGAGGCTGTACCTCACTTCTGACCTGGGGCTTTCAGTGAATTTGCTCTGGACCCATAGATCTCTGCTATTTCAGTCTAAGTGCAGTGACTAAGCATGTGGTTATCCTGAAAGGATCAGTTCCTAAAGGATGTGCAGGGGGTTATGGTGTATGATCCCCTAGTGCAGCATCGACCAAGCTTGTTCCAAATTGTAAACAAAGCACTCAGTGGTGAATTTGGCTGCTTTGCTCCTGGAATGGAGACTGGCCACCTTCCAAGGCATCCTGCTGTGAGTCATGAGGACTTCTGACTTTCCCTGCAGGCACTGGAACTGTAAGAATTCTTCTCCTACATAATGTCCTCTGGCTCTGTCTCTGTGGGTGTATGAGCCCAGGGAGATGTCAATAGTTCATTTAGTACTAAATAGCTGACCCAGTTTTTAAGTTGACCCTTTGCCATCCCAGGGTGTGGAAGTTCAACATTTCTCCATGGGCTCCATGAAGTCCAGCATCATTTTTTGTCGGATAGCCATACAGATGGGGCAGCCAAACAGTGGTCGTGGTTTGAGAAAGGGGTGAAAAGGGAAAGTTGCCCTCTTTCTGGTACAATTTCACTTTGTGATGATGAGGCATAAAGTTGGCTTGAGACTCTGTGGTGTAATGCAGGAAACAAACTGAACAAAATTATTAAATCTGGGAAGTGCTGAAAGGTGTCGACAATCATCACCCATTCCAAATAAAGGGTCTCAGCCTTAATCTTCACCAAACTGGACCAAGCTAGCGACAGTGACTCGGGACATGGTGAGAAAGCCTGTCAAGGGAGGTACAACTCACACCTCCCATGAGTGGACAAGACACAAGATGCTGGAGGTGACAGCACTGACAACACACTGAGAGAAACAGATCCCTGGGAAAGGCTGACAATGAGCACTGCACACTGACCTCAGGCTCCATCCCTGGGGATGCACAAAACCACCAACTGTGGATGGCTCATCTGCACTCACGTGAGGCAAAATGCTGATTAGCAGCTTCAGCTTTTTCAGTCTGGATCCCAACTGGGATAGTGTTCAAAGGCAGCAATATGACAGACTAAAAATAGATGTCAAAAGCAGAAGCTGGAAGCCAGTATAGTGTCTGGGGTTATTCAGTCTTGTGAATGTGTTAGGAGAGTCTAGGGAATTACAGACCTAATGCTCTTAAGGTATTCATCCTAAGGCAAACAGTAAAACTCCTCTGATAGGAAATTAAAACATCAAATTGGAACCTAATCATCTCAGTAGTTTGAGAAAAGAGCTTAATACCTTGACTTTCATTTTATAATTTGCTCTTGATTAAAAAGAAGATGAATTACACATCTGTGTGACTAGATTTGATTCAGAGTATAGGAAAGGAAGAAAAAGTCAGTTTTGTGTATATTTTTAAATCTAAATTTATTCCTTCCTTATTTATAGCGAGAAATAGATTACATTACAAAAGCAAGGGCTGACATACTTAGTTTCAGTACCATAGTGACATATTTTCCTCAGTTTACATTTTACAGCAACACACGTTATAGAAGAGACTGCAGCACACCAGATAACATTGCTGGCTGAACTGCACCCTGCTAGCAACCACTCTCTACTACACACTAGAAGAACTGAGAAATTAAAGTTCTTTGCCTAGAGATCTTTCCCTCTAGAGAAGATGTCCAAAGTAAACCATGAGTTGCCAGCAGCTTTCCTTTTAGGATTTAGGCCACGCTCATCCAAAGCCCCCAGTGTTTGCCCTCCTTTTGCTTTATTAACCTAACAAAGTCGCACAGAACACATCTGTGCACAAGCTTGAACTGGCCAGGGACGTGCTGACAACTTGTCCTGTGGACAAACACAGCATTAGCTCTTCTTCATTCTGCAGTGCTCCAAGCCTCCCCCACACAGCTATGAATGCAGCTCTCTGCAGGAGCACAAGCCACTGCTGCCCTTCCCATTTCAGATGGTGTTTGGTGTAACTCCATCCTGTCCACCATCCTAAAACAGTTTCTGTGTTCTGACTTTCTGTATTCAAGCATCAGCAAACTTTGCAGTGAAATTCCAGGATTAGATAGCTGCTTCTGCTTAATTTCAGAGAATTTTAGGAGCCACTGTTGAAGCTGTGGAAACAAACAAGGACCTCTTCAAAAGGTCTGACTTATCATATTGCTGTTAAGTGTGGCCTGACCACTATTAATCCACAGAAAATTGGTACAAATCTCTTGCAATAAGAAAATAGGTGTGGAGGAAATAGCAGCTTTGCAAAATTGAAACCTGTGTTTAATTTTCTAACAGGCGAGTTTATGAACCTGATTCCTATAATTCATGCCTATACACACAGTTCCCTGTCCTGAGTTCCATCCAATGCAAACATTGCTTTTCCAGCAAAGGAGAAAGCTGTGATATGTGCTGCAGCAAGAAGGCCAAGCACAAGGGAAGAATGCACACTACCCAGATGGTGCAGATTGTACAAGACAACCTTGCTGTCTCTCCCATAAAAGATGTGTTTACTTTCAGTAGGTAGGTCTTGATCTAGGAAAAGAACAGGGAAACAATGGTATATTGCCCAGATATAGCCTGAAAATTAATTTCATTTAGCCTCTGACATTTTTATTTTCTGACTTATACTATGCTTATGAAAAGAGTATACAGTTCTCAGATATATAGCTTTATATATATATGTATGTATATATATATATGGAGATATATATATGAATAGATGCAATTTTCCAGTTGATTTAGGTTTGTTCCTTTCTACTCAACAGTTGCTGCTGTCATTCCTTTATCTTTCTCATCTGCTCTCATTTTTCCTCACCATTACATTTGTCCTCTTGCCATTTTTCATTCTAAACTGGATGCAAAACCAAAAACATTTATTCTCAATGTAATAAAAACATTTAAAATGTTTATGAAAAGTAAGTTCTCCCGAATACATAGCAGCTTGCTATATATAACTCTAAACACTGCATATAAAGCCTGTATTTAAAAAGTTCCAAAAACAGTGGGGTTTTCTCACAACATTTGTCATTGACATTACCCTAGTAACAAAAAGCAAAGTAACTATAAATAAACTAGTAGATATCTTAAAAGGGAAAACTATTAGAGCTAGCTATGGAGCGCTTGGGTTTTCACTCCTGAGGCCATACAGCAGTAAGCCCTCTATTAAAGTTCTGCTGAGATGTCAGTGAGCTGCATGAAATTCCAAAGATGTAACCCATGGCTTGCTTTTTTAATACTTTATGTACTTGTTTGCATGTAAATAGAAAATGCCCCTTTCAGCCCCAGTTCACCAAAAACTTTCCCATAGAGGCAGATCATTTGTAACATCAGTCAATGGACAACTGGGTCTAGATGCAAGGGACCAGATATTAAATCTAAGTGCCTGAGATTTGCCAGTACCTTTTTACTTTGTGACTTTGGGCTACATGTTTCACTATTTTTTATGTACTGATGTAGAGTCATTTGTGACTGCCTGCTACCAGAATTTAACCAGATTACATATTACATATGAAATATTTAAACTGTGTTTAGGATAACAAAGTTGAGTCTAAGATTTCAAAAGCTGAGATCAAACTGAAAATACATTTGCTTTTCAGCTATGGAGAAAAAAAAAAAAGAAATTGTATCGTATGCCGAATAACACACCATCACTTTGCACTTTGAAAGTGTATTTAGCACTATGATTTATTCAGAGAGGAAACAAATCTTCTGGGTAGGCAACCCACTCTTCATAAATATTAACAGTATTAACTATTAGGCAAGATAAATCCATGGTGCTATAAGTGAACCTTATTTTAAAGCCAAAGCCATCTCTTTGGCTATTGCTTGCAAAATGTGCAAGACAGAGGAATTGTACACATTTGTTTTTTTCACTCCATTTCTCTCTCTGTCTTTTTAACTTATTTGACCACCCTAGGCTCAAAGCCTGCACTTGCACATGAGTGTACTTTCCAGGTGGCTTTCTCCAGCCTTTTTAATGGGAGAAATTTTCTCTTTAAAGTACACACAAACCATCATTTAAATCTAAAGAAAAACATTGGCTGAGTGATGTCAGCTTTATGATGCTGTTTATTACCAGCTATATAATCCCAGTCTGAGGCAAGGATTACTCAGCATTTACAGATAATCCATTCAGATCATTGCTGTACTAAATGAGGACAGCACAAGGTTATACCAATTTAATCACTTTAGTTTCAAAAATCATTTCACAGAAGAAAACTACAAAGTGACAGTAACATAGGACTTCAAGAAATAAAATAGTTTTCTTTTAGCTCTCATGTTGCAAGCCATGATGTGAAAGGTAGAGAACACAAAGCTCATTCAGAAGGACAAGGAAATTTGGAATACAGGGCATCTCCTATGTTTCTCCAGCCTCTGCAGAATCAGGGTAACTTCACACATCAGTCGCACAGCAAATCAGATCAGTGAAACTGAAATTAAGTACTAACCAAAATTCAGAAATAATGTCATATACTGAGATTTGCTCAGCCACGTCACACACATTTTGAGAACCCATGTCTAACTAGACATGATAGAAATAGTGTCTTGATTGCTAAACTTACAACCTGAGTTGTCATATAATTTAGGAAGTAATGGACCTAATATATTAGGACTCAGATATCCTGAATACCTTTCCCTAGTTTTCAGGCACAAATTATTCTAAACAGGTCAGACACCACCCCGTGGCTCCCCAGGTAATATCACTGAACAAATTAGGGGATGTGTGTTGTGAACATTTGCCTAGTTCATGACTTCAGCCATGGAAAAGAGTCAAGCAAACAAGTTTTACAAATATTCCCACAAAAGCTGCAATACATGAATCACCAGAAGTTTGAACTTGCAAGTGACAAAGAGCGATTTGGCGTATGCAAGACACAGTATGCTGACAAAGATAAAGAGAAGCCTCCAAGGGGGACTGGGGAGACAGGCATGACCTGCTACCCATTTTCATAGAAGAGATACAATACAACAAGTCATTCCTACCTCTACAATAGCTCTTTTACCATAAAAGTTCCCTTTCTTTACTGGCTGAGTCACTAGCATGCTCTCCTAGCCCTAGCTCTGCTGTGCAAGCAGACATCTAGCAGTGAATAATTTAGGGAGGTTAATTTGGAGAAGGGGGGGTGGAGGAAGGTAAAGAAAACTAATAACTCCAGCAGTACCCCTCAATCATCTCCTAAAAAGGGTCAAAGTGCATCTGCCCTGAAAAATCCAGGCCATGTCTTGCCTAAATTCCTGACATTTGCAGAATTCCAGACACGATTAGGAGACCATTAATGACAGGGAAAAGCACTGACCATGAGCAGTACAAACAGCAATTATCAAAACCATTGCCAAGTTTATGTCCCATGAATACACACTTTCTGAAGTGAAATGGTTCTGATAAGCAAAGCATGGCAGCTAAGGAAAGCAAAGCACAGCAAAGGAGTTCTTTGGTGAGTTATCTCCCTTGGGCTGCCAGGAGATTCCAAAAGGCTGAAGTCATCTGAGCTAAGAGAAGGTCCTCAACATGGAAATGACACACCTTTATTATCACCAGTCTCCAGGCTGAGAGGAAACCACCCTACCAGCTAGGGAGTTATCTGTACCTTCTCCTAAGCTTTTCTCCTTTTCTCTCACTCCTTAGTTAAAGCATGTTATCAATGAAAACACAAACAAAACCCAATTTAGACCAGAAGAATCTTTCCTTTTTCTTTTCTTTTCTTTATTCTTCAAAAGAGAGCCAGCAGAATTTCAATCATCTTATGACTGGTGATGAGAACATGAAGAGAACATTTCACAGTATGTGGCAAACATAAATTTTTAATTTAAATCATGTAGCAGCTTCATGAAAGAAAATTCCTTCTGGCATAGGCTAAAATGGTTACAGAATCCTGAAAACCAGTACCAGCCATACACATACTGATGTGAGAGGAGGCAGGCTGTCACCAGCTTGAAAGCACTGACTGGATTCATAATCTTAAATTAATATATATGGGGTTAATTCATTGAATGCATTCAACTTTTATATGTTATGTCAAATAACCCATTTTCTTAATTGCCAGAACTGCCAGGAGGCACACAGTAACATATTAAGATGCCAGCTACAGTCCACAGTTTGCACCACTGAAAGATTATTGAAAGCATTGTGAAAGGCACAAGAGAAAGGATCTGAGGCATAGAAAATATCTTCAAGAGGCAGACATAAAGACTGAGCTTAACAAGGAGAAGACTGACAGATGACATGACCGCATGCAGTTGTGTCATGGAGAAAAACAGCAGGCTCATTAATTGAAGAGCATAAACCTCACTGGTCAGAAGCTGATGCCAGATAAAGTTAAATTGAAAGTAATCACTTGTTTGGACTTCGTCAATCATCAAGAAATAGCTATCAAAGCAAACCTTCCTTAATTTCAGATCAAAACCGGATGCCTTTTTGGAAGGCATGTTTAGCTTAAACAGGAAGCAATGTGTTCAGCATGGATAAGGGGATGAAGTGCAGCAGCTTGTGAGATACAGAGAGCAGACCACACTATTGCCTTGAAGCTTTAGGCCTGGTGAATCCCTGAAGTTTTTGATGGGCTTGGTCTGATGCTGCCTTCGACCATTTTTATGCATCTCACAAGGCTGGCTTGACCTCCCTGTACACACTGGTCTGCACTGTGCATTCTTTGCATGAACCTTTGCTCAGCCTGTGTCAGAGGAAACTTGTTAGCTCACTAAAAATTCATTTGAACAAACTTAGCAAAAAACAAGACAAATAAATCAGCTCTGAAACCTGTGGCTGAGAACCTAATTTTCAAAATATGTGTAAGTTGGTGACATGAAAATCAATTTCCTCTGGAATGTGCTTCTCCTCAGCAAGGGCTATTTTAATGCCAATGTGCTCTCTCACATCATTTGGTTTGGCTGTGATACTATTAAATGGAAGTGGCAAGATTTTTTTCTTTCCACAATGGCTAAAAAATGCTAATTTTCTGAAATATCTGAGCAGGGCTTACGGTCTAGGAGGTTTATAGCATTAATATGTACATTTTGGAAGAAACAAGGCCTTGAATTTTCAGTATAAAAACCAGGGAATATTCGATTACAGTGATCGAGAAAAGCAGTTAGGAGAAGCTTCAGAGACTTGAAAACATAACTACACTAAAGATGCAATTCTGAGAAATGATAAACCAACCAAACAAAATAACCAAAACAACCAACTATCAATGGAGCTGAAAGGAATGGGGCAGAGAGAAATCAAGCCTCATCCCTGCCCTGGACTTCCTGAAGGGCAGCACAATGCAAACATCCCTTTCCCTCAGGGCAGGCAGAGAAAATAGGGAAAAGCAGCAGCAAAACTCCAGCAAGTCTGGGAGCCCCCAGAGAGCACGCACTGCTCCATGCTCGAGCCCAAAAAGTTCATGCCAACTGTGTGTTTTCTGAAGGGGATTAAGGTTGCACGTGTTGCCCTGTAAGGATACAGGACATACTTGTATCCAAACATTTGAGATGCCACTATTCAGACCCGAGTACAACAGGAGAGAGTGGGAAAATACACCCCAAAAAAATCAAGAAAGAAAGAAATTAAAAATATATATATAAGAACAAAGAAAGAAAGAAGAGGGAAATGGGAGGGAAAGGAATATATGATGAGAAATCTTTCCTGTTCTCGCTGAGCTCACAAATCCTCAGGACCACCCTGGATATAAGTGAAAACATGCCAAAAAATAAGAGGAAATGCTTTTCACAGAGCAGTTACGTTTCACCTCTCAGCTATAGAAATGCCAGGCTGCCATTTTCAGAATTTATATAAGTGTGTGTTTATACATATATAAGTATATAAGTATTTTCTTTACCTTCAATTTTCTTTTGTTATTAATCATTTGACATTAGGAATCTATTTTTAAAAATTATTACAGGAATCACCTCTCAGAAAGCAGCATCTGTCATATCCATTCCCAAATGCAAACTTGTTTCATCCCATTCTGAATCCTGGTTATAAACAAATCTATAAATCCATTTTGACAATGTCATCAGATCAAGCACTGTCTCTTTGAGGTGGGAGGTGAGGAATGACAGGACAAGAAAACACTTCAGAAGAATAACAGAATATTAAATTTTTTTTTAAATAAGTGAAAGAAGACATGTCCAGTTCAGAGAAAAATAATTATTAAAACCCAAACCAAACTCATTTCTTCATATCCAGCAGCATTGAATTTGGCCTGTTTCCACCAGGAGTGAAGGTTTTCCATATTACATATGGAGGGAAAAATCCATTCCCAATTATACAGCTATGATGTTGGAGTGGTTTTATTTGTTTGTTTGGGTTTTGTTGTTTGTTTGTTTGTTTTTTGGTTATTGTTTTTTGTTTGGGGTTTTTTTTGGGGGGGGGGGTGTTTTTGGTGGGGGGGTGGTTGGTGGGTATTTTTAGGTTTGTTGTTGTTTGTGTCAAATCCTGTACAGAAATGTAGCCACCTTGCTTCATTCATCTGAAGGGAAAAACTTGAAACATAGTTTTTTCCTTGAGAACAAGGAGAGAGCCTGCAATATAAAACAATAAATTCACAGTACCTGTGGTCTGAGTGCATATGCCTCATGAGATATCCATATGGGGTTAAGACATGCACGTCTGACATATTTTTTATTTGGCAAGGAGTTACATGACATTTTCCATTCTAAAAGTCTATGGAAGATTTTATACAAATTAACTTCTTTTAAAATGAAAAAAATAGTAGCAACAAAGCCAGAAGTGTTAGAATTTAAAAAAACTTCCTGGATTAGGAAATGGTCTTTTTTAGGCCATGAAGTTTAGCTAAACTGGAAATTTTCACAAATCTGAATTTATGCTGATAGGTCTTTCCACGGAAACTCCAAGTCAAAACCAATAAATTTTACAGGGATATTTGGAGTATGCCAATACCAGTAAATTTCACAAGGAGATGCTCACGGCACTACAATTTGGCCACATGTACCATTCATTTCTGGCGTAGTTTTGACTTACACCGTGAGGGATGCTCAGTAATTTCACACCTAAAAGGTGCACCGAACTATAAGGCACACTCTTTTTTTGCAGCGAGAATCTGTGCGCAACAAAGTAACGAATTAGTAAAGGATCCCGGGGTTTATTGGGAGGTGCTCAATTTGCAAACATTTTTCACAGATGGTGTAGCCTTAAACACAGCCCCAGGTGCCCTCCCCGTGCCATGGGCCCCGGCACTCCCTCCTGCCCCCAGTGTTGGCTGCTGCAGCTCTCACGGCATGCAGCCTGGCCCCCGGCGCTCGCAGCCCACACTTCTGGGTTGGCAAATTTCCAAACTTTGTCCATATATACGGCGCATCAGAATATAGGGAGCGCTTCCAGGTTTTGATCAAAATTTTAGTCAAAAGGGCACACCTTATACGCGTGAAAGTCAGCTTGGGTCCATTGCTAACAGGTGTTCTGCATGGCTGCTGTGGAGGGCAGGTGTTTTCCAGCATGCAGTAAGTACAGGGCAGGGCAATGGCTGGCCCTGTTGAGCACACCAGTCAGGACCATGTGCCAGACTATTCCTAAGCAAGAACATGCTGTGAGCAGCACGTCTAGAGCTGCTCTTTTTGTCATCAGAGAATGAGAATCTCCATATGAGCTATGCCAAGCTTTTCCCACAGTCTCTCACACAGTCCCAGGGCTTCCCACATCCTCTAGGATGAGGAAAGAGAAGAAAGCTCAGCTCCCTGTTCCCCACCCACAGACCCCACACAGAGCCCAAACCACCCCTTGGCCAACAGTTGGCCAACTTCACTCATCCCCTTATTCCTAGCAGCAGAAAGCACAACAGGAGTGACTTGCTCACTGCTTAAATAAAAAATTACGTGTGCTATGGGAGCGGTTATAGTTTGACAACACACATTTCATTTTACTTTTTATACTAATGTTGGAAATTTTGCACCATTTTTTAATTAAATTTATGATATTTTGGTTGACAAAGCACATGTCCGTGAAAGTTCCGAAATGCCACATTGAGATTTCTGGGCAAACATTATATATCTCTGTCTCCGATGTAAGTTTCCCTCTAAAACAGTTTTTTCCCTCCCTTGCAAATTCCTCACTGCCAAATAAATGTATTTCCAGCTGTATCTGTGGGAAACAAATAGTGTCATGCAATGAATGACCAGCTAGGAAATGCACACCTGTCATAAACTAAAGCGCATCTCGTGGGATATATTATATTCCGTTCCCAACTTACCAAGAGAGGATACAATGAAAAAATGGATTGGTGTCAAATGCCAGATGTTTTCAAGCTTCTCTAATTAGGTAAAAATTAAACAACTGCTATGTTCTATATTATAGATATTTTGCAGATGTGTAATTCACATAAACATAAAGTCTGATTTTCATTTACACAGAGGCCTCTTTGCACTGCTTTGGCATCACAACATTGCTTAATATTGGCCTTAGTTACTCATGTTTGCATTTCAAGTTCCTTTTTTTACTGAGATAGTATAATAATCAATTTCACATAAGCATCCCAGGACAGAGCCCACAGTATGATGGGGATGACTTAAGAAAGAAGTCTGGAGGCACACCAGAAGGAAAAAAAGTCATATTCTCTTTTGATGCTTATATTCCATGTAGAACAAGTCTGCTGAGAATGACTTAGGTTCCATTCATCTGTACTGTACATCTTTGCAAATGTCATCGCATACTTAATTGTAACTGTGCTTAATTTGCTCATGAGGAACACAAAATATTAAGCTGTTTCCATTACCTGCTTACCCCTTCTCAGGTTCTGCACAAAAACTGAAGCTGAAAAACATCTAGGGGGAAAAAAAATCCAGTAAATCCTGCTTGTAACAAAACAACAGCCATTTCCCATCTTCCAGATTAAAATAAGAGGAAAACTATCATTAGTCAAGGTAAAGGGGATAAAGTTTTGTGAAAAAAAAAAAAATCCAATTTTGAACTTAATTAACTACTTAATTCTGTTCCTAACAATCCAGGGGAAAAAAAAAATAAAAAGTTCAGTTCCTGTGTTCTTTCTTAACAAGAGGGATGTTTATCTATCACACACAGTTATCATACATGAAGAGCTATAAAATGAAGGATACCTTGGTGCAACTAGTTCTACTCACAGGAACTCAATATCATTTATTTGTACCTTCATCCCAAGTAGCAACTGCCAGAACTCATTATAGACAGATACAAATTTGTAACCATAGCAATTAAGGCATTTTTAAAAGAAAGAATATCCATTTTACAAAGAACTAAAGACAGGAACGTGATTGACAATGCTTATCAGCATCTGACTCCAAGTATTTCTAATACAGTTTTCTTATTCTCCTCAGACATGGAGGTTTGTATTAGCACTGCAATACAGTCCCTCCACTGGGGAATGCTGCTGGGAGGAAAAGCCTGATAAACCATATGGTTAATAGAAAGAATGCCTGGACTGAGAATTATTATTACTACAGAAGATTAGACAAACACATTCACAGTGTATCATTTTGCCCTTGGAGAAGATTCAAGCATGATTATTATGTATTTGATTTCTTTCTCAGCATTCCTGAATTATTATTTATCTTTTAGCCATCTGGTCCAATTGTTAATTTTCCTTAGAGATGGGCAATCACAGTATGTGCTTATGGTAACCATCATTTTGGTAAGGAGTTTTTTTATTATTATAAGCAATGTCTGTCCAAATGATATTGCACTAGTTGAAAGCATTTGTCCAGAAAACAACAAGACATCATGTGATTATCTTGATTAAAATGTAAGTTTGCTTGCTATGCTACAAATTGCTCAGAGAAAGTGGGTGTTAGTCTAACCCCCATATTCAGCTCTGTAAGAGTTTTGTGAACTGCAGAGAAGTCTGGTCTTGTTTCTTGCCTAATTTCTTGTTCATTTTGTGAATAAATTCAAAATTAAAAGGAGGGAATCGTTTTTCACATGCATGGAGCTTAAGGATGAAGGCTGCCACCTGTTCATGGACAGCATATGCAGAAGTAACCTCAAATAGGGGCTGGCAAGGCAAGGAGAGCCCAGGAGACATCAACAGTTGGGCTACAGACACTATCCCAGTAACCCAAGATACTGTGCAATATGCATGTGGGATTAGTAAGTCCAATACTATGCAACATACCCTGGAAATCACACACAAGTCCTATTCCTCCTAATGCAGTCTAAGCTGCGGGACATCTGTGATGTCAATACTTTCATAACCTTCCTGTAACTGCTCTCTCATTTGCTTACCTATTATGTCTCCATTTCTCTCTTCTTCTCCAAACTTTAATACTTGTTCTGCCACTTGTTAACCTATTTTTCAATTATCTTTCTTCCTTGTGAAAGAATGGGGAAAATGCATTTGTGTGGGTTCAGGACTGGAAGGGAAGTGCATTAGTGTGCAGAATTAAGCCCATTTGCTAGATTCACCTCAGAGAACTGTTAGTACAGCTGCTTGGAGTGGCCATGCCTTGGTGTTTCCTGCTTGGTGTTCCAGTGAAACTTTGCTACACCTGGCTGTGTCAGCAGACACTGAGCACACCTGCCTTGGATGCTCAGACTAAGGATCACCGTGCATTTTATTGAAACAATAGGCACTCTCAGCTCGCTCAGGCACGAAGAAAGCTCCACAAGTATAATGCTGGTTGAGATATAGGTCACAGGATCAAACCAAATTACACAGGCACTTTCCCTTCTGTATCCTCTCTACAACATCAGCATGGAACAATTAAATACCAATAACAAATACACCAGATCCATCACACCAACACTTCACCCAGTATTCACTTCATTCGGTATTGAATATGGCAAATATGTATTGTCATATTTCAGAAGAGCTTAACATTTACATAGGATGTGCTAGAGATAACTTGCCCAAGGAGTTGTGGTCAAGAGGATCACAGAGGTAGGAAGGGGCTGCTCCATCCCATTCACAGCCCAATGAGCACTGCTACTTTCAGGTTCCAAAAAGATGCTCCCAGCCTGGCCGGGTGCCTGCCCAGCTATGCTTCCCAAGGCCTGTGTGATGACAGCAAGCTGTTCCAAGAAGAGTCCCACAGTATGGGGAACAAACTGAAATACACCTACTTCATATGGAGCGGGAGAATTTCTTTCATCTTCCACTTGTACAGCAAAATTACATGCATATGAACATGGAAGACAGATGAATGGCTGAATTGGAACTGTTGGAAACTCCTCCCGAACATCTGCATCACTCAGTGGCTTTGGGAAATACCAGTAAGGCTTTATGGGATAAGAGCCAGGGCAATCTCAGCATGTATTCAGGTAGGGGAAAGGAAGTTTACCAGCAGTGGTGAACAGTGGGATCAGAGACCTCCATCTCTCCCCTCTGAAAACCAACCAAACCATGCATTAAAATATTCCTCTTTACTCCAGCACCGGAACAGCTCTCACCTCCCCTTCAGCCAGAAAGTACTTTGTGCTCTAACCAGACTGCCCTTACCCCCCCACACACACACCAAATATCCTGATTCCCTGCCTCTGCTCCTCCCTGTCCAGCCCATTCTCACCAAGGAAAGCATTTCCTTCGTTCAGTAAGAGTCCCCTTCCTTCCCTTGGTCACCCCTCACACCACTCCTCCCTACACCCCTGTGTTTCCAGCAGCACTGACACCACTGGGAAAGAAGCTGCGGGAAATGTTCTCCTTGCACCATGGGGAGAAGGAAGCCAGAGTCAGGAGGGTCCCATAGGTTGGACCTGTGGATCCTGCTACCCCACCAAAGCTAGGCATCAGTCACCACACCTCCCGCAATGCCCACTTCCCCTGGGGCTTCCTCCTGGAGCTGCACCAGCATCACAAGGCATTTGGTGAGCAGATACTTCTCCAAAAGCTGTTCTTCAGCAGGAGCACAGGAACAGGAAGTCAGCAGTCACCATCTCCTCCTTCCTCTTCATCTCTGCGGACAGATTGCCTTTGGCAATCATCATTCAAAGAGCCCTATGGTTTTACTTCCACCTACTCCTTTTTCCAGCAGTTCACTGAGCCCCTGGCAACCCAGACACATCTCCCCTGAGCTTTCCCATCCAGGAAAAACTGCTGCTTGGGGGCCCCAGAACAAAAGCAGCTTTTAAGATACAGCAGCAGCAATAACAATATCACTTGGAAAGAGTTTTAAATACATCTGGTCCTAGATGAGTTTGTATCATGGCCACTTCAATGCAATTGAGGGGACAGAAGTGAGCAGGAATCAAAGGATCCCTTTGTCCCTTGGGAGCACCGAGTACAATATATCACCAAACCTCATCTGTCTTAATAGCTTCCCTTCCCAAACACACCCTGGGCCTTGTCATTAGACCATCTGCCTCACCTTGAGGAAGTTTACAGTTGATCTGTAATCTCTGGGGTTTTATCTCTGAGAAAAGAGCAGTGGCACATCTGGAGGAACCTCTGTCTACGTGAGCCCCTGTGGCCCTGTTTGCTCAACTCCACTGTGAGCCTCCTCAAGAGCTAAACTGCAAACAAACTGGCTCCTACTTCCAATAAAATTCAAAAAATATTTTCATTGAGAATCTTCAGTGTCAAAACAAAACCCCTGTATTCCAGTCCTTAGCATGGGGATTTAAATGGGATGCCTATTTCTTTAACTTTCTATTTTTAAAGAGCATTCCAGTTCTTACTACATCAGTATTTTTTTTTATTCTGAACATGATCATTCCTGTCACAAAGGAGAAACAGATGGACTTTCTGCTCATTATTGTAAAGCAATTAACTCACTCATATTGACTGGGTCAATATTGAACTCCTGACCTTGAATCTTATCAGGGAGCGAGGCCCTCTCAGAAATCCTCTCCTCAAAGCCACAGTATTTCATGATGTGTGTAACTATGAATGTCTTAAATGAAGCATTCAAGTGTAAAGAAGAGAGGGATTTTGGAATTTGGTCTGTGATTATGAACACCTTTCTATTGGATTGGGCAATTACCACACATCATCTCCCAAGTAAAATAGATCACTTATCTTTGTGCATGAACATCTGATTCTAGAAAAAAAATTAATCAGAAAAAAACCCTTCTGAAACCTGTGTTACTAAATCATATAAAGGAAACAAAATAGAAAGTTTAATAAAGATGGTTTTACCTAAGCTTGAAATAGAAAAAACAAAACAGGCAGAGATATGTGACAGTCATAATTGATATAAACAGTGTTTGTAATTTCAACTTAACATATAAGTATCTTCTTTATAAGTCTCATGAAAACTTTAAAAAAAATCTGTATATGAAGGTTCATAATGCACAGAACCAGAAATAAATGGTTTTAAATTGAAGCAAATTAGATTTATGTTAGATGGTAGGTCCTGTAAAGCACTTGAGAAAGATTGCCTAAGGAAACTCAGAGATTCCTATCACTGTAATTTCTGAGAACGAGTTAGACAAATTGTCTGATATATGTCTTTGACAAGACATATATAATACATTCACCCAGGCCTTCTTGGCTCAGGAAGGAACAAAAAATTATTCAGAGCAGATCACTTTCTGTGTTATCACCACAGTGACAGTAATTTTAAATTACACAGTATTCACTACCTAGCATTTAAGAAACATGTAGCTTGTGCTTGTATTTTTGCGGCTTCCTTTCTTATTTAACAAATAAGAAAACATCAGAAAAATTATTTCACTACAGTCTTTAACAAATCTATAGCAAAGTCAACCATTCAGGAGTTTCAGCACCCATTTTCATGTTCATTATTGGAATTTAATGGCTCTTCATAAAGGGCTAGCAGACATAGATTGGTTTCTAGACACATTACCCAGAAATTCTTTGCTGTTGGTGGATTATTTCAAATGAAATATGATTTAAAGCAAGTTTTATTTGTTTTACTTGTGGCAGCTGAATTTGCAAAAATATTCCCTCTACCATCATCTTGAGATGACAAAAAAAGTCTCAAGAGACTTCTACCAATAACTGCATGAGCTGACTGCAGATACATGTACATACTGGTACATGTCACATGTGATGGAATAGGGAAATGCAGAACTACGGTTTTGCAAGCAAACTTGAAGAGAAAAAAGAATTTAAAATCTCTTTTAGGGCTTTGTGAAACATTAGTGTCTTAACTGATTCAAAATATATTTTTCACATTTTATCAAAGTACCCAGCATCAAGTCATTAAAAAGATGATTTTTTTCTTTTTAAATCCTATGCCTCCCTTTAATTTTTCTTCAAAAGCAACATGGTCAATAGATGTTTAGGCTTTGATTTTCCCAGAGACCTATATTAGAGCTCAACTCAATTGCATTTGTTTTTTTTTTTAGGAAATAAACATACTTTCAAATCTTTAAAAAGGGTTTATTGTTTAAAGAACCATATTTGATCAGTGAATTGTGATAAAGTGTATTAAAAACAAACACAGAATAATTGTGCATAGGTAATAAAGCACCTGCAGCTTCAAAAGCAAAAAATCAAATAACAAGAATCGAAGAGCTATTTAATAGCACATATGGAAAGTTCTGAGATAAGATAAATTCAAAATACTTCAAAGTGTTTTGAAGTCAATGAAACAACTTTCACTTTACACTGCTTCAGCAGCAACATCAGTTTAGAATCCTTTCTAGCTATGTGCACCCTTGGAATATATTCTCCTGAAAAGTAATTTGCTAAATTGAGCACTGGGAGGGTGGAAAAACTCATTATTTTATTCGAAACCCGAACTTCTTGGATCTGTCTCTTTGGCTACATTTGCCATGGAGCAAAATGCACTGGAAGAGTAATTTAAAAATCAAGGGACATTTATTCAGCAATGACATAATTTTCCATTTTGGTTATAAATGTTTTAAGGTTTTCTAGGTTAGCTGTTATAGCTCTTTGTTTTAGTACCATCATTGTATCCTATCACATAATAAATATTAGCATGCACAGTGTATCAGTTTGTATAAACTGCTGTGCATATTTCCACACCTACCTTCAGTAGCCTTTTCCAGATAATGAGTTAACCATAACTGTAGCAAAGACTGTACATTTGAGATTTCGGGGTTTTTTTTGTCTGTAAATTGTACTTAATCTAGCTCCTCCATAGACAGCCCTCTTTAAGAGGGCCATTAAAGAATGTTCCTGGGATACAGTCTGGGTGGAAACTGTGCAAGGACAAACCATATCAGTACTTCGGGTTCCTGGGCTGCACCTGACAAACTTGATTTGGGTACTTAGGGACCAAAGGAAGGAGGAAGAAATGGATTCTTAGCAGCAATATTTACAAACCAACACATTGTGGAGATTGAAATTTGCTTTTCTCATGCATTCTCATCCTTTTCCTTTTCTCTTATGTGAATAAGACCACAGCCTGAAGTCCCAGCAAGAGCTGAGCTCATGTCTATGGGCAGAAGAACATTGACTTACCCCTTAATAGTATATACATTATTGCCATAAAATCAGCAGTAGTTGTGTCTACCTCACTGCAGATACGGTTAGAGCATCTCTCCTTTTGAGATTCTTTAAGCCACAACTCAAATTTTGCCAGAGACCGTCATAACCAGGCATTCCTCAGCTGGGGAAAGAGAAAGACACAGGCTGACCACTTTCCATCCTTCACATGGATCAGAACAAGCAGCATGTATTTGAACAGGCACTGATGTGCTGCTTTAAGAAAGGAAAGCAGAATTAAGACCAAGACGTGCTAGCACACACTGTGTGAAACACTTGCTGAAGACCATGGTCCAACACAGAGTATATGAGTCTGGTATCACAGTGGATGATTTGATAGCTATAACTGTGTCAACATCTCACTTTTCCAACCTACTAAGCTGAGATAGTTCAATCAAGCTAATTTTTAAAGTATTTTCATGTCTAGGGAAGTGTATGCTGTGGAGAAGCTCACATTCTCTTGTACCTGCTTTGAATGGGAACTGAATTTAGCTCATGTTGCAATGGCTGGCTAGTTTGGAGGTGCCTAATATCAGAAGTCATGGCAGGCCTGGGCTGTTTGGAACCCAGCCTGGTAGGAACAAACTTACCTGCTTAAGAGAGACTTTAAGTGATGAGATCTGGTGTGGTGCACGAGCATCAGCCTTCCTGATCTGGAGGGATGAGCAGCACAGGTCACTCAGCACCACAGAAGTGCAAGCAGGGGTCAGAGGTGGCTTCACAGCTCCTAAGACCAACATTGCTAAGTTCTGTTTCCCACAAATATCCCAGAAGAAGCATTTTGCTCTTTGCCTCCAGGCAGTCTCTGACTGTGGTCCAGTCCTGCCAAGGGAAGGGATAATAAGGAAGAGAGGGAATGTATGCAGTTACATAAATGCTTCCATAGGCCTGACTACTGTTTCCTGAGAAAGGAAACTCCATTCATCAAGTCAGTAATAAACTGACATCTCATCAGCAGGGGAAACAAGAGGAAGGTACTTGTGAAGGGAGAAATCTGTCCCTCTACATACATGAGCTGTTTTCCTTTGCATGCCTAATCTGTGAGGTGACTAAAGTTTCACCCACTAGTGCTATAATACTCACATGGGAAACATTAAGTTAAATATTACAAAATTAAAGTGTAAGAGTTATTGGAAACTAGAGCCGAACAAAATATTAGAATTTTCATCCTGGGGGAAATTCTAATATTTCAACATTTGTTTTCATCCAAAATTAGAATGGAAATGTTGAAATACCTCTGAATTCAGGGAATGAACTTGTTCTCAGCCACTTTAACATTAAAATGAATTTGACAAAGGTGTTACAACATCTCCTGGGAATTATTGTTAAGGTATTTTGTACTTAGAACCATGTTAACAAGGGATATTTCATTTGGGTTAATGAACCAGAACTGTAAAAAATGCTTGGGGTCAGGCAGAACTTTCATTTAACTTTTGTTTTCTTTAAGGTTATTTAATCCTTGTATTCCCTTTAGCAAATGAGAAAAAAACCCCACCAAACAAACAAACAGAGAAAAAAAAGATATTGTTCTGTTCTGAAAGGGGAACAAGTTTTACAGCCATTCAGAGTGAAGATATTCAACAGTGTTCTGGATTTTATATCTGATCCTCATAAATGGTTCTTTACGGTTAAATTTCAAAATTGAAAAACTAATTACTCAATTACTACTTAATACAGACTCAATAAATTACATCAGTTCATCAACAACTGAACTCGTCAAGAAAATAAATCACTGAAAAAAATCTCTCAGCTTTTAAAATATGTTCATAGGCTTCCTCCTTTGATTGCATGCCCCCCATAGTTGATATTCAGAGTAGGAAGTTGAAATCCTCTCATTATATACTTCAGCACTGACACCTTAGCAAGTAGCATCCTGCAAGCTTACTATTTTTTTTTTTTTCCTCTTAAGGGGGAATAATTCTTTTGTCTTGCTATTGTGTTGCTTGATGCTGCTTGCTGGGTAGGTCACTTCTTTTATTTGAGTATTGCTGGCATGCTGGCTGAAGTCTGTGGACTAAGTAAGTGATGGAAGTATGAGCAGAATGGAAAAACCTCAGGAAAAAAAAAAACCACCCTTATTGAGGTGAAAAGGTATCTTGCCATAATTAAATGCACACTAAAAAACACTTGAAAAGCAAAAAGTGGGGACCCCACTGTTCAGATTCATTTTGCAGATTTAATCAGACTAGAAATTTTCCACTTACTCACAGATCATTCATAGATCTTCTGATGTTAGTTTAGTTGGCTGGTATTTTCTAATGTCTCAGGCCATTTTTTCTTTTAAATAAATAGGACCTAAGACCTCAGATATCTATATACACACTTTTTAAAAAATTCCTGTCCATATTTTTTTTTTGCTGCTCTCATACAAAGGCTAAAGGTTAGGGTTTTAGTTTAAACATAATATTTTCATGGTTCATAAGAAAATCTGTATTGGTTTACATTTTTGGCAACTTTCATTATACCCGAGTGATTCCTAGAAGTCCTTGTACTTTCCTGCTGGTGAGAGATACTTTCCATAAAATAACACAGTATAAAAATAGTAATTATTAACTCACTGTGATGTATTTTCTTAAGATGCAGTGAGTGTATCCAAAGGAATAAATATATTCAGTGTCCAGTTTTGTGGCCGTGTTTTCCAGTTAAAAATTATTATGTTGTAAAATTGTACATTAAAATCAGCATAAGAAGTTTCCCTGATGAGAAAGACAGGAAATAATCCTAGTTCCTTGCAATGCCCCCATACCCCCTATGTAAGAAAACTACAGTACAGCTTTTAAAGAGGATTTAAAGATTTTAAAGGGTCTCCGCACTTTGAAAGCAAAAATAAAAAATAAATATAAAATAAAAATATTTTCAGAAATTCTAGCTCTGCTCTGACACATTTTCTAGGTTGAGACCTGTATAAAGTATATTTAAAGGCTGCAGATATTTTATATTCAGTATATCGATGTATTTTTCATATTTTTTTTCCCCCTAAAGGATGCTTGAGTTGTCACAAAAGTGTGGGTTCAGTAAATTCTAAATAATGCACATAGAAAGCCAGGCCCATACACCACACCTACGCTCAGTGCTGCTCAAGTGAGCTATGATCTGGAGATCCCTTACATACAGGTAAAATGCTCTGTGGCTGGAAAAGGTCAGTGACTGATGTCAAATGGGTTGGCCTTCACACAGACTGCCTGAGTTGAAGGCGGACATGGCGATGAAAGGTGATCCTGCCCAAATTACAGGAATTCCTCTGAGTTAACTTCATATCCTTCATCCCTCTGCTGACTATAAGTGCAAATACAGAAGAGTGGTACTTGTTCCCAATAAGATTTTAACTTCACAGGCCTGAAACAAACTTGCTGCCATGAGCCTTCCTAGGCTACAGAAACTGAGCCTATGGGTTAGACTGAGGGAGACTCACATCTTCGCAAATCCTTGTCTTGCTGCATTTAAGACAGTGTTTCTGCAGGACCATGCAAGCCCTGGTTGTGTGTGCATCTCTGAAAAAGGTAAATGAATAGTAGAGTTGCAGAGGGTTCTCTTGTGGCTTTTCAATACTGATAAATGTATTTATAGTAATAAGCCACACCTGATTATAAGCCACACCTCCCAGTAGCTGGGTAGACCACAGGATTTGTCCATATATAAGCCACACCCTTTTTTTTTTTAGAGCGAGGATCCATGTGTAACAAAGTAATAAATTAGTAACATAATTGCTGCCAGCTGGGTTTGGTGTCAGGTGCTCAAGTTGCAAACAGTTTTCATAGACCAGCGAAGCCTTTAAAGGCAGCCCCAGGAGCCCTCCCCGGCCGGCTCTCACTTCTGGGTTGGCATTTCACTGGGATTTGTCCATAGATAAGCCGCACCTGAATATAAGCCACACTACTGGAGTAGGCTGGATTCTTCAATGAAAAAGGTACTGCTTATAATTGTGAAATTACTGTATGTCTTTTTGTGCAATTCACCTGAAGAAAGAAATTGAATTTTACTCCATTAAAGCTGTTTAACCTCTCAGAATTATTTTTCTCCAACAAATCCCTTTGAATGTTCATATCAAATTGATACACTCTAAGAGTGGAATACATTAACGGACTGAAAATATTTGAAATTTTATGACTGTCTTTACCCAACACTGACAAGAAGTCTAGATTTACAGAACAAAATCACATAATGAAATAAATAGTTCTAAGTGTGAGACATGCAGAAATATGCCCTATAACATATGCCAAAGTTTATCAATTTTCTGTATGTTTATTAAGTGAAGACAAAATTCGAATTATTTAAGTCTCTTGAAAAGATATCTACCAAAAATTACATCCAGAGGCATCTCATAGTACTTAGAAGTAGAAAGCAGAACTGCAAGAAAAGATATGGAGAAAAGGCAATATTGGTCATCTTTCACATTAAAAAATTCACCCACAGATCCAAAGAAAGTAGTAGTATATTCATTTTAAAGATGGAGAAATGCACAAGCAAGAAAAAGGAGCATTAACCTAATTGATTAGGTTTTTTAATTTTTTTCCACTGGATTTCCACTTGCACGTGTATTTCAATATGTAGCTGTAAGATCCACAGAACAGCATACAGTAAAGTCATATTAAAGCAGAATAAATAGAGTAAAACAATGAAGTTTATGAATGGAAACTCTAATTAAAGTGAGCAAGGGAACAGTGTGGGTAACAACTTTTAAAGGAAATTATTAGCAGGACAACATTATGTGAATCTGAGACAAATGCTGTGATTTCCTTCAGTGTATTTAACTACTTAATGTTTTTATCAGTAAGTGACATGAAAAAAATCAAAATCATGCTTAGCAGAAAATTAACTCCTACCTCCTAACAACAGAACTTTACATGCTTCTCTAGGAATAGCAATTACATATTCAGAGACTGCAATTGTCACAAGTAAAAGCCCAAAGTCCATAGCTTTGTCACACTGAAAAAAAAGTTCCTAGGCTGGACATGTATACTAGAAGTTGCACAGTTACCGCCTATTAACAAAAACAGAGATCTTGCCACAGATTTTGAGTGGAGCAGGAGCAGATCCCAACTGTTTCAGCTAAAAAGAATGAATACCAAACTATCCCCTATATTCATATATTCTGTTTTACTTCTTGTATTCCAAATTCCTTTCCCTTTATTAAAAAAATCCACTTCTGTAATTTTTCTAATTTTTTTATTATAAAACTACTTTGTCTGGACATGCTGAACAAGTTATTCCTATTTATTAACTTCAGTCTATGAGGCAAATTCTGAACATGCCAAAACGACTCATATAGATTGAGCCAGATAATATGTCTGGTATCATATTTTGCAGAATACTTAAGTTACACAAGTAAACACACATACATCCTGTGAGCTAATTTTTTGAGATATGTTCACTTAATATGGTTTCCAAATTCAAATATTTTCCTAAAAAAATATGTTCTTTAATCTACTGATCTTTGTGTCAAGCAACTGCGAGTACAAAATGAGTATTGTATATAGTCTGTATTATATCAGAACCAGCTGGCTTGAAAATTTCTCTAGGGAGGAATGAGGGAAAAAATCCTTTGAAACAAAATAATCCTAAGAATCCAGTATGACCCTTAACAAAGAATCTTCCATAATGATTTCACAACCTAGGTTATATTATATCTGAAATGATAAGCCATGTTATATTTGAAGTGATATCAGGAAAGCTGTAAAAATAGAAGCCAAGTGTAGTAAATCATCAGTTCTAAAAGATTAAATACTTCAGGAACCATTGACATAAAAGGACACTTGCAGCAATGAGGGAAGAGCATTGGATATGTTTCATCTTCTAATAATCCGTGTATGAAAGAAAAATTATTCTTTTCCTAATGTAACTTCAATTCCAACCATTTAAAAAAGTTCCAGAGCAAATAGCATCCAGTCAAGAGTCCCAACAGGTAATCACTGCTATGCACTTAGCACACAAGCTGAAGTAATTGAATATTCTGCTTTTAGGGGAAGAAAAAATACTGCTGCTTTTTTCAGGCAGAAATTCCAAGCATTGAAGATGTTGCAGTAAGCCACATCATAAAGACTTTTTTAAATCCCTTTATGTAAAATGTAAAATTTGTGTAAAATGCTGCACATTTCTATCTTGTATAATTTGGAGACACAAATCCACCAATACAATGTGTTGCCTGAATTGTTCAGAACAGTTATTCCTTTCTGTCCCAGCCAAGGTTAAGTTGCCTTGGGAAGCAACAGCAGCTTTGGTACCACCAGAAAAAATATGTCCACAGACTGAGAAAGCAGATTAGGCCCCACCAAAGCCAAGTTTAGCTCACAGAAAGCAAAAATCCAAAGCACCAGTGAAAGGAAGGTAAATATCTTGTCTGTGCAAGCAAGTTTGCAAATTCTAGATCTTCCAAGTATTGTGAGAGGAGATTCTGTCTAATCCCCAAACTATCAATTCTTTCTCACTACTGAACTGAAAAGTATTTTAGTCCTTGCAAAATCCAGTTCCTATACTTTTCACTCCAAATATTTCTTTCATTTTGCAATTTGGATTCTTCCTACCATTTGCAGCCTTTTGAACTTCTTCGTGAATATTGCTTAGGCTTCCTCTTATTTTTAAGATTTCTTCCATGCTCTCTCCTGTTATTATTCACAAAGGCAAGACCACAAAGGCACAAAGGCTGAGATTTTAAATCTGAAGCACTTCTGCAGAATACACCTTTCAGCAAGGCATTGGGGCAGCTTATTAGTGTGCCCTTTACAATAACAGTTATTAGGAGCTACATTGCCAGAGCTCCTTTTCAGTTAACTAAATGAACTAAGTCTGTCTAAGCTCCTGCAAAACTGCTAAGTTATAAATCACTTCACTCTGCTATTATATAAAAGAGGTAGCAGACAATTAGCAATATAATTATAGAATTATTATGCTCCACAAATTATACACCCAGGCCCCCAACACATGTAGCTGCAGGGCCCCAGTGCAGCCAGGGAATTTTTTTTCTCCTAAAGCAACAGATGTGTCAAGACAGATTAGAAAGTTTTTCCTGATGCATATGATTTTAGTGGGGTTGTTTTTTCTTTTGCTGCCAAATCTGTTTTGTCTTTTGAGATGTCTTATCTAAGAAGATGTACAAATCAAGATACGGTAAGGATGTAAATAAAGGCTGTGAAGTTCAGCTTAATACTCCAAAATTTAGTAAGCCTGGCTCACATCACAGATTAAGGATGCTTGTTAACACTAAGATGAGCCCAGCATTACACAGGGAGCTGAAGGCCAGCTGGCCTCTTTTCTCAGAGGAAAAGCCTCAGAATGCTGAATATGTCCAGCCTGCTCTGAAGGAGACTGGAGTCACCTGCTGATGCCAGTGCAGCCAGTGAGGACCCTCTTCTGCTGAGCAGGACACCAAGCCTGCATGCTACACACTGGCTGCCCCAGGACAATAAAATACAGCACTTTTCCCAAAAGCCAAGTTAAGCCTCGTTAATCAGAAAGGGTTCTGTAACAAAACTGTTGGTTATTTTACATACATGCCTAGTTAAAATGAGCAGTAGTACCTAACTTCTGTTTACAAGAACTTTAACATAAATACAGGTAGGCAGACAAATTAACCCACTGACACGCAAGAAAACTCAGAAGTTGGTCACCTTTTACAAAACCTGACATTTCCAGGAAGGTATTAAGAATCACCTGAGTTACCTATTCACCTAAATCAGTTTGACACACTATCCTCATCCTGATCACAAACTTAGCACAGAAGCAGGTAAGTGGAATTTGATCCAGTCTTTCCTTTTATGAGTGGGGATGTGAGAGAAAATTACAATTCTTTTTTTGCCCTCATGGTTAGGCAGCTGCTGAAGTCTGTTCTAATAATAAAAAAACAAGAATCACCAGGATGGGTTTGCATTCTCAATGAGCAAAAACAAAGGCAGCAACTGCTGCATCCCAAACACCTTTGGTGAGTCCCCTTCTGAGCCCCAAAGGTATCTTTGAGCAACCTGAGGCACAGAGGAACATGTACAAAGTAAGCAGCATTTTAAAGGTGTCCAGGGAGGCAGTAGTTTAAAATGCAGCAGAATTTCCAGGCTGCAGTGGGCTGTAGAGTACTTCTGTCAGAAGATCTCCTGTCTCACTGTCTGGGTTGAGTTTTCTACATAGCTCCATGCTATAATTATCTGCACTTCTTTTAATGAGTAGCAAAGCAGCTGCTGGAGTAGCCTATAGCTGAATTGGTATGTCAGATTATAAATTACAGTTCTATTGCCTACACATTGGAGATTTAAGTCCTAAAGACATTTCTCTGCAATTTGCTAATTATTGTAATTTTGATAATTTTACATGACCACCTCTTTGCCAAACAAAAAAATATATCGAAGAGTTTTACTAGTTTAAACTGTCTCAGAAGTTAAAAAGAAAAGCATTTAGCTTTTCCACCATGGTTTTCAGTGTGCGAGTGGCGAGGGAACCAGTGGATACTCAACTGTTCATCTAGCTGTCTGCTCTGTGAAAAAATGGCAGTCCAGCAGAAATGCCTACACAGATGAAGAGATAATTTTATTACAAGGAAGTGAATTCTCAGTCTGCTCCTCTTCCAGATATTTGCTATTTTTTTCTCATTACTTTTGTTAATGCCCAAAGAAAAGTGGCTACTTCAAGCATCTCCTAGTGGCAGCCACTGCAGCAGAGGCACTGCCCTGATTCAGCAGCAAGCCCCTGAATGAGGAGCTCAGGAATCTGCTCTTATCCATCAAACCCTCAATGACCTGCACCTGCCCTCACTTTCTGCAGTTCAAGCCCTCATCACTCTGGCACCCCCTCTACATATTCAGTAGAATTTGTGTCAGGGGTATGATTGCACCCCAAAGAGGTATTTCAGAGAGGTTAGCGCTGTGTTTCAGCTGTGGACATCTATTTTAAAAAGCCAACACCAGCATGCCCCAGACACTTGCCGTGTGACTTCCTATTTAAACCTTATCAGCTTTACCATGATCCAAAATAGCAGAGAGCAGCCTCAGGAGCACAGGACCTTGGCACTTGGTGGTGTTGAGCTGTTATTCTGTCACTGCCCAGGGGTCAGGCCACCAGAACGAGTTTTCCAGTGGGCAAATCTAGACAGACTGGCTGCCCCACTACCTCTGACACCCAGTCATCTGCTTCACTCCCCTGGCCCTCTCAGGCTCTGAAATCTTTGTCAATAAAGGTCAGTAGGATTCTAGCATGGTGTTCTTTGCCTAGGAAAAAGAGAGGAAAGTACATCTCTGAACACATATATCCAGAGTAAACCAGAGCTAACTCCTTCTCAATTAACACTTCACCACTCTCCCCTCGTAAAAAACAACCCATCAAGGAACTAATAGTCTGCTCTTGCCAATTCTTAATAAATTATCTGGAAGCTCATACCAGATTATCACAGTGGCTCCATCTGGTTATGTAAACCACTCTCTCCAGGTTCTTGCCCTCTGGAAGTCATCTGTTCCTACTGCAAGGAGTGCAGCCCACCATCCATGCACACTAATCAACACCCATAGTCCCAACTCCCTGGCATCACCCTGGGTGCCAGGGTGAGCTGTCAAACCCTGCCTAGCTTTGCAAGGCACAAGCAGAGCTCCGTGAGACTTAAAGTTCTTCGAGTCCTTTGCAGTGCATACGTAAGAATCATCAGTCTCTTTGAGAAAAGAGAAAATCTTTCTGAATTGACATTATTTTCCTTTTGCAAGATTATAGTATGTAAGTATGGGTGCACAGTAGTTATAAAGCCAGCAAAAAGTCAAGGGGGGTTTCTCTATATCAGAAGAGGGAATACTGCTTCTCTTCTTAGTCATGAAGACCACCCATAAAATGATGGGAAAAAAGGATGATCTAAGACCAGGCATCTTTTTGGAGCTTGGACTGCAACTGGTACCTAATCCATGATGTCATCCAGCTGAGGAGGAGCAGCAGTGGCAGAAGGAAGCATAGTGACAGGAAAGGATTACTCTACACTTTTCTGGTTCCCACTAGACTGGGTTTTCTAGGCTTTTCTTGCAAAGCAGACTAAAAGATGTATACCAAACCACTTAATGGGTATATGAAAAAAATCTCAAATATTCCCAGTGCCCTCTGTAAGTACTTAAACTGTTCTAGCAGTAATGGTAAAAAGAGGAAAACAAAACCAAAGAATTGCAGATTGTTGTTTGCTTTTCACACTAGACATCAGTAAAGATTATTCATTGTCAAGACAATTATTAATTGTCAAGACTATTAAGTTGTAAATTAGAAAAAGGGTAATGATCTGCAAAGGGCTTTGTAACAACTTCTTGTGTGTCCTTTCTCACACACAGATTGAGCTGCTACGTGCCTGTCTCTGTAAGCCTGGGGATAGCCAGCAAAATTCCCAAGGCTGGCTGCTCCACAGGCATGGGAATGAAGAACCTTGTACATTCTGATGGGGTAGTTAAAAAAAAAAACTCTAGGCAAACTGATTTTGGGTTTTGACATGCATTGTATCATTCCTGGCTAAAACCCATTTTTTCCACAGTAATTACCCCAAAAATTACTGCTTTGAGATTTTATTTTGAAATCATGAATCTAAGAAACATTTTGCTATTAGTTTTCTAAATAATTAATTTTGGTAGAAATCCTACTTATATTGGAAAATTTGGACAATAAGTTCAATAGAAGAAGCTGCCAAAATTATACTTACCTTTAATAATAATTGATTAGTCATGCACACAGGAAAAAATGCCGGGAGCTTTCATTTTTTCTTCACAGCTTGTATCTTAAGTCTGCAATACCAGACAGAGAAAAATAAACCAAACCCCCTGTATTCTGTCCCCTCCCAGCTTTCATGGCTATTTATTAAAACAATCAAAACCACAATGAATGCTCTTGCACTGAGATTTTATTGAAAGATTTTTGAAGAAAAAAATGATTCAAAACACTAAAGACAAATCTACACAGAAATCTCACCAGATCAAACCCAGAAACATGCATGAATTCCTTTTGTAATTAGTTTTGGATAATCAAATTTAAATTGTATTTCATGGTTTCTCATTCCCATCTTTGCTGGATATGGACCAAAGTAATCCCCCACTTGCAGTGAGAGTCCAAATTTCCCCACTGGGTCTTGCTCTCGGCTCCTCAGAAAACTTCCAAAGGTTGGGTCACTGGGGTTATGAGTTTTCATCTAAACTGTACTTTGAACTTGCATTTTGCATCAGTAATCTACAGGTTTAGCATCAGACCATGGAGGATGATAGATAGAATGAGTTTGCAAGCAAGCTGGGTAGCTTACACAGCTGGACATCAATGCTTAAGAAAATGACATTAACACATGCTGCCATTGATGACTGGCATCAAATCATCAACCTCATTAAATCTCTTCTCTACAGAAGTTAAGGAAGCCTCAAAAGTATAAATGCAAGCTGATTTTGAGTAAGGGGGGCTGGGAATCACATAAATGTGTGTAATCATATGAAATCATTTCAACATTATTGGTTATTTTCAAGGACTTTTCAATTCCTTTTTTTATCACCCTCTTCCTCTCCTATTTTAAGTGTAATCTAGAAATCTCAGAGAACTCTTAGAAATCTGTAGAAATCTCACTTTTCAACTTGATTTTGGAAGGAGAGGGGTTTTCATACAGTATTATCATTATTTCTTTCTTTCTATAAGAAGTTACTGGCAATCAAAGTTCATCTGTGAATTGGCATCTAGCAATGCATGACGAGGGAAATTTGCCCAAAAGAAGTTCACTGAAGTGTACAAACAATTCAAACCTCTGAAATTAATATATCAGAAGGTACATGTTTTGTTATGAAAATGAGATGTAAATTGCAGAAAATAGAATAAGTTTGTTTGTTCTGTAATAGCCCTTCCAAATTTTTCAACGCTCTGCGGCCAAATCTTATCCCAATTACATCAGAAGACCATAACAGTGAGGCCTGTGCTTGCAAAATACATTCCTCTAAAATGGCAAGTAAAACTGCCTGCCTGAAATTCTCAGATTGAAGGGGTAAACAAGAAAAAAGAAGTTGTAAGGAGGGAATGATATCTGCAGCAGCACTTAGCAAGGATGAACAAATTGCAGTGGGAAAATAAGGACCTCTTCCTTTTCTAAAGAGAAATTAAATCAGAGTAATTTGCTTTGATGTTGATGGGAAATCACTGTATGCTTTGAAACATTGGTACCTAATAGACTGCCATTCAACTGGAATCGATGTCTTAATGTGAGCAGAGAGGTGTGTGGGCAAAAGGCCTCTGCGCATATGGACAGAATCCCAGACAGGATTGCCCTAGTGATGTAAAAAAGGAACAAGACAGCTGCAGTTCAAACCAGTTACCCACTGGATTTCATGACTATTGTTAATAACACTTTGTAAAGAATATTTATTTAGTGTTAATTTAAAATTCAGCTCTAAGGGGATAAAAAGCAGATGTAAAATTAATGTCTCTATAGAGATTGAAGTGGTCCACTTGGAATTTCCAAGGCAGGAAATTCATGAAAACGATCATACAGTGGAGCTGTCAACCATCAGTTACTTAAGGAAAAGGCTCAGCATCTCAAAGGCAGAATCTGTCACTGATTGCTATGCCTATTTAATGGTAACTTATTCAAAAATGTGTGTCCACACACTCAATAAGGACTACAGTAATTTCATTATTATAAGCCGCACCTTTTTCATTGAAGAATCCAGCCTACCCCAGTGGTGCAGCTTATATTCAGGTGCGGCTTATCTATGGACAAATCCCAGTGAAACGCCAACCTGGAAGTGAGAGCCGGCCGGGGAGGGCGCCTGGGGCTGCCTTTAAAGGCTTCACTGGTCTATGGAAACTGTTTGCAACTTGAGCACCTGACACCAAACCCAGCTGGCAGCAATTCTGTTACTAATTTGTTACACATGGATCCTTGTTTAAAAAAAAAAAGTGCAGCTTATAATCAGGTGTGGCTTATAATTGTGAAATTACTGTACCCTATATGTGAGCTGCTATTATTGAAAATGTTCCCTTTATTAGCACAAAATATTGGTAAGAGCTATAGCTAAGCACACACTGTAGTATGGAGTGTACACTACACACCCTAAAGAAAAACTCTTGTCAAGCTTAATATCTATGTGGGGTTCTTAATTTATGAAAGAACTGCAAACAGGCACTGATGAATAGACTAGAACATCAATTACTTATTTTTATTAATAAATCAGTTTTATTCATTCTGACAACCATGAATTGCTGCTTTTTGGTCCATGAGTTCTACAGCTCCTCAGATGACAGATGGAAGGCAGGTCTGAATTTTGCCACAAAGCCAAATAGCAGGGTGAAACCTGGTGTAAGTTTTGCTCTATAATAAGCTAAAATAACTATACTGCTTTTTCCTGTCTTCTCTGACCAGCTCACCTTATTGTATATTTATCTTTCTAGCTTGCCTGTGTAAAAGGATATCATTCTGCACCTATTACACATAGGGATGGGCCAATAAAAAAAAAAATAATTTGCCACATATGGTCCTTGTGATGTATCTCAAACTGTAGCATAATCCAGAATATATAAACAGCCCTGTCAGATGCCACAAGCTAACAGCAATTCTTGTCTCACTTCGGAGGAGTTTTGGTGTCACCTCACTACCTCCCTTCTTAAAGGAAGGAGGAGCATCTCACTGAACAAAGCTCATATTTTTGTGATTTAGTGGAAGCAGAATATGATTCCTAAATTTCTTTAAGCAAACCCTCTACATTACCTGTACACTTCTTTACTCTGCTCTACCACCACAAGAACAATACACCCTAGGTTTACCAGCATCACTTCTACTTCAACCTAAGTTTAATGACAAATGTATAGACATTTTTAGCAGGACTGTCTACTTCTCAAGAATTAAAGAAGGGGTTTTAGACACAAGCACAGAAAGAAAAGAAATTACTAAATCACAACTCAAATAAAATCCTCAGTCCTACTGAAGTTCCTGCATAGCTTTCAGGTTCACTCTGCCAGAATTTCTATCTTGCCTCTCCTTGCTGTAGGTCCTGGGACCCTGAACTCAGATACATTCCTACCTCCCCATCTGCTCCCTTTCTTCTGGAGTCAAGTTTTCCTGATAATTCAAGTGCCCCATAACAATCCACATAGCTGTTTTTCAGATTATTCAGCAGGATTTCTCAGTCCCACTTTGCTTGTGGTCATCCAGGAGCACATGATCCACAAACAAAAACTGATGGGACTGGTAAACTTGCATGTTGAAGACTACTGTCCTTAGTCAGCCCTGGTGTCTGCCCCCACTCAATGCTGATCACTCCTTAGGTCCACCAGAAATTACTAAAACATTCATATTAAGTGTCATACAATGCATACATTTTGTCCTGCTTGTGATCTGGGTCCCTTGACAGCCTTCTCTGGAGACCACACAGTGCTTTCAAATAGCTGAGAAACTCCCTAAGAAGTTAGGGAGAGAAATCCATCTCTACAGGACCACACTGAAGATCTTTTTAATTCAGAAGATGATGTGAGAGTAGTAACTATTTTGGAACAGAGTAAGAGACAAGGAAAAGCAAACGGAGCTATTTCCTGTGTATATTCCACTAGTTCCTGGCCCTGCACAATTTAAAGCTTTCTGAGCCAATAGTCACATCAGCATTTAATGTTTAATAGGCCTGGGTGGAGAGTTCTTCCACAAACTTCTCTTATTGTTGTGCCTGGAAATGCTAGAAAGGCAAGCTCTCCTCCAGTCATTTGCTTTTCCTGGGGTTCCCATGACACAGTGGTAGTGAAATGCATGAGATGTTTCAGCACTTCAGAAGATGAGGACCTGGAAAACAGACAGCTGACTCAGCTTTGGTCTGGATGAGAGCTCAGTGCTGCTGTTAGATGGAAGAAAGCCTCTCAAGGGTAAACCAAAGCCTGGAATTAAATTTTAACTGAATATGTCTGCCAGGCTTTGATTACCAACCACTGCACATTTAAGGCAGCTTCCTCAGCTGCCAGATGTCCAAGCAACAAAACCCCAAAAACCTAGATAACGAGCAGATGCATAATTTCAGAGTGTGAATAATAGTAGCCAACCTCACCCACCCTTTCATCACACCAGAGCAGAACTCAGCTCGAGGACCAGCCAGTTTCAGCCAACCTAACCTGTGAGGTTAAGGGTTAAACAGCCTTAAAGCAGTGTAACATACAAGATTAACTACCAGAGTTGGGGGCAGCATGACCTTGTGGTTCAAGATCCAGCCTATCCTACTACAGAAGACAGTGCTGACTGTCCCAAGCCTGGCACTCTGCAGAGCCCAAGGCAGAACACGATGGCAGTGATTTCCTCTATCCACAGCAAGGACTCAGTCCTTATATCTACACAGCAAGGTTCAGGTTTGCAAACACACAGCACTGACAATGCAAGACAGCCCTGAAGGGAAGAGAGCACACAAATGCCCACAGACAAGTAGAGCCTGTCTGAGGCTCCAGTCCAGGAAAAAGGAGGCATATTTCCTTCTGTATAGCTGCAAAAACATTTATGGCCATGTAACAAGCCTGTAGATGGACTTAGCTGCCACAATTATGTTGAGATAGACTAGCATTACCACCAATCCTTTACTAGAAAGCTTCTTATGCCTTCTTTCTAGCAAGTCTGATTCCTTCCCTTATAGGCAGCTTCACACAGCTCTAACACCTCTCCTCTCTGCGTGACTGGCTAACCCCAATCCGTCCCTTTCCCAGCCACCTAACCCTGTCTGTGCCTCACACAGCATCTTCTTACCTTGTCTGTCCCTTGCACAGCCACATGTCCCTTCCTCCCCACAGCCAGCAGACTCCATCCCAAACTGGAGCTCTAACTACAACTAGCAGCTAACCCACTCCTTACAACACCCGAACTCATTGGGCAGGAACAGATGGTTCCACTCCTCAGTAATCAGTACAGTTGTAATTCATCAGGAGAGATTGTCTTCTGGACTATCCTGCACTATCCTTTCAACCTATCTTCCCACACTTAGCAGGTCATGAGAAAGTACTGAAAATATATTTTATTTCCGATGGGTTTTTCTTCCTAAAGCAAACACTTTTTGGGAGCATTAGTGGTATCTAGACATCCACAGATTTCTCAAGTCACCATGCGGGTACAGAGTCCCTGAAGAGCTTGGTTTCAGATTCTAACCACACAGAAGTGCAGGAGGAGTCACAGGCACAGAGGATGCACCTAGAGTAAAAAAGGCCCAATATCATAGAGAAGAAAAAAACCCTGTTTCTCCTGAATTCCAGGCTAAGTCCCAGGGTCTGCACAAAATTCAAGCCATATGAAGGACAAAGAATTATAAAACCTGAGAGTAATGAAGATAAACCATGAACAATACTGTAAAGTGGATGTATGTGGCATAAACTCAACAGAGCCAAGAAAATCAGAGAGAATCCTTTCTATTAGCACAAATAGATTAAATTGATGTATATTTGTACAAGTCTTCTCCAAGAGCAATTACATTAGCCCATGCTGTAATGCAAACCAAATGCAAAGGGAAATTGTGTGACAAAGGCTTATAGAAAACAATAAATAACCATGCACACATTTACACACACATATCTATAATTGTGTATGTATGTATTTAAATAGATACTCTAGAGTTATCTCCTGGAAATCACTCTTGAACTCTTCTTTACAGGATAAGGAAGTTTTGTAATTAAGACTTTTTAAAAACTATGCAGTTAAAAACCCCCAAAGAACTCACCCACAACACTTGACATTATGTGTAGTTTTAATTTTATTTTCAGTCCTTTGACACTCCTACTAGATGGTGCATTGTCCTCCTCACATTTATTCAACATCAAAATACCTTAAAATATCATTTAGCGGCATATCAGCAATTGGGTTGAGTGTTCACCACATCTCTCTTCTTAGCTTTCAAATATTTGCAGCAGGAACCACTTGGTTGTACAGAAAATAAAATCCTATTGCATAGTAGGAGACTGTACAATATGCTCAGCTGCTCAGCCATAGCAAAGCAGTCCTTGTAGCAATTCAAAGTTTGTCATTGCTGCTGTAATGGCAAAACAAAGCACTCAGGATTATATTGGGAACACCAAATTTCTGTCCTAAAGAATAAAATTGCTGATGAAGATGGTCGCAAAAGGGCTGACCCAGCATTCCTCCAAGCCCTTCCTTAGAGGGTGGCAACATGAGAAGGGATCCCAAGTATAACTAGTATTTCTATTAATATGTAATTATTTTCCAGTGATGGAAATGTTAAACCTAATCCAAAAAAAGCACAGATCTGGCTTGGAACAAATTCCTGTACTGCATCATGCCCAACATATGAATTATTGAAATGCCCTCATGGAACTTTCTACTTCTCTTGTTATATAAAACATAAACCATAAACATTCAGTAAAAATGGGAGGAAGATTCTCATTTTATAGAAAGCCTGCTGATTCCCAAAAGACTGAAAATGCATTTCAAGAGTAATTTGTCTTAAAGCAAATTTAAGCCATGGCTATTTTTGACGCAGTGAATGAACTCATAATGTATAAAATGAAATAAAAACATTTGTCAGGAGTTGCAAACCAATTGTTGAAAGGCATGTATTTATCATGGGATGTTAAATATAAATTTACACAAGTCCAGAAGGCTTTCCTGTGATGAGCCTTTTACAGAAATAGTTAATTAATGTTCAATTCAATTCATTCATGGCAATTAGCAAAGCTGATCGTAGTAAAGTGTCTTTAGCAGCCAATATTTGTCATCTGGAGACCGGAACAAATCTCAAAAACCCAGTTATGAATATGGAGGTGATTTAAATTTTATTAATAATACAACAAACAAACCTGATTTTCATCTCTTCAAGGAATCATTGTAATTTGCAGATTGCAGGGCAAAATGGGATGGAACACAATGATTAATCTGTGAGCTACAGAATAACTACCATACATACAACAGATGTCTGCTGTGACTAGGGGCACATTACCTTCATGTTTATATTAAGAAAGAAGAGGGATTCGACTGTTTTATATGGGAGAGTTGTGGGAAAGATCTCAGAAAGCCTCCTATGAGAAGGTGGGGAATTATAAATATTTGCAAGTGTTTATTCAGGTGCCACTACAGTACACTGGTGAAACACAGATTGAATGCAAAGGGGACTGAGGGGGAAAACATCTGATCTAAATGTTACTGGATTAATTTCACTGGTACAGATATTCACGTAATTCATCTCACTTGGTCAACACCAGCCCTGAGCCAAAACTCACATGTTCATTAACATCAGCTGTACAAAAGACAGGACACTTTTCAAAGGAAAATCTTTCTGGAGAAACAATTCTACTGAAAGTAATTACTTCTGAATAGTTAGCAACACAGAAAGCAGCTTGTCTTCATAAAGGTGGGTGGATCCCAAGATATTTGGAGACATGGCTTCGATACCCTTCTGCTTTCCTTGTGCTAGACTTTAGTGTTGAAAACTGCTCTTTTTCCAACACTCCCACCCCCACCAGTTTGTACCACAAAGCCAGATCCTTCAAGGCTCTTTGCATGAGCTGGTAAAAGGATTTAGTGATTTTAGTTGGAGTCCTCTTCAACTTCTGATGGGAGAATGTGAGGTCCTGACAGCAATTACACTGTAGGGCATCCATAATCATTCTCCTCTCTGAAAACTGATCCCATCATATAAAATATGGAGGAGACACAACTGCTGTTTCTCTCCCCTGTTTAACAGCCTTGAGCAGTACAAATAACACACATTTCATTTCAAAATCTTGCTGTTTAGGTTTGCCCCCTGAGGGAAAATAGTTCCAGTGCCCACCAAATTCCTTTCCTCCCAACCACTGCCTGTAGGGAGTAGATTTGGGAAGGGAATTGTTTCAGAGCACACCCACCCCCGTGTACATTGGCGGGAAATTTTCCCAATTAATTCAGCTTTAAGAACACTGCCATCTGTACTGACAAAGGAAAATCATGAGTCCATCATCAGATGATGCTTCCTTTGCCCAGTGCTCTAGGTGGCTGATAAGAATTACTGTGCTAAATGATGATAAACTAGTGGGGGGGGGGAAAGAAGTTAATCTCCAGTCCAATACATACCAAGGCTTCCACAAATGTGGCAAGGATATAAACTCAGTAGCTGGGTGTGCACTGTGTTTATTACCGCTGCTTTTCTTATCATCAATTTCTGATTTCATTTTAAAGATCTCTCAGAGGAACTCAAGTGAAAAGAAGTCAATCAAAGCCAGACAAAATTGGAATAGATAATGTCCAACCAAGGGAAAAAATTAAATCCAATCTGCACTAACTTATTGACTGGCTAGGAAAGCATGGTGTAGGTTTGGGGCACAAAAGATGTGAAATTCCCACTGACTTCAAAAGCAACAGAATCAGGTCTTTCAGAAAACAACATATAAAATACATATTCACTAAAACCCACAGGCATAAGCCTAACTGGATTTATTTCAGAGAGGTTATTGGTATAAAACTGCAGTATCACCAGGCAGCAAAGGAACATTTGGCTCAGTCTCCAATGAAAAAACTGAGAAATGCTGTACATGTAAGATTTGTGGTACCTCCTGCCTGCCAGTTCTCTCCATGCTTCTAAAATACCAATTCCAATTGAGGCCTGGCAAACTTATGTATATGTAAACAGACCCAAATTGTATGCAGTGCAAAATGTGCCAGGATCAGAAAGCAAAATATTACTAAAAATGGGTTTTTCCTACAGACCAGAAACTGGAAGTGCAACTACAAACTCTGAATCCAATCTCATCTCTAATAAGGAATCATTGGCCCTGTATTGTCTCCGTGGCACCAATTAAAATTGTCTTTGTTAGAGATTATAATCACAGGAGGCAGGAAAGGGGACACACAGCACTTCTGTTTGACCTTAGAACATCCCATGTGCACCAGAAGTCAGAGCATGAAGCAAAGTGGGAAAATAAAATCTTGTACAGTAGATAAAGAATAATATAAAGGCAAATGCTTTGGGGAGGAAAGAAGCATCTCATGAGCAAACAGCCAAAAAAAAGGGAGCCATGGCACTGCAGAACATGCTGGGGCCCTGACAGATGATCAGCCTGGGTATTGTATGGGATTTCAGGACTGCCCAGGGTTTCTCTTCTACACTGAATTTCATATGAAATGTCTAACAGAATGACTTGCAGCAAAAACAAGAACCACTCCTGATATTAAAATATCAGGACAATCAGAGTAACTCCCCTTATTCTCTGATCTACCTCTGCCTGAGACTGAGGCTGCAAACACAAAGGTCTACACCCACTTTTCAAAATCCAAACCAAACACAACACATGAATAAAAGAAAAACTAAAAGTAGACTTAAGAGCAATAATTTGCAAAAAAGAAACATCATGGGGAAAAACCAAATCCTTCTACAGGAATATCATCCTGACAAAACATCAGCTCAAACTCCTTCAATTTTTTTATAGGAAGAACATAGCAGCAGACTGGAAAATGGTGGAAGAAGGAAAAAAATCTAGGTGCCATTTTGCAGCCACAGGTGTCTGGACCCTGCATTTATACTGAAGATAAAGGGTATAAAGAGCTTTCAGATCAGAAAAATAGCCTCCTCTGCCCAGGGGGATGAAGCTAAAAATGCCACAAACCTGAAAGGACAAATCTGACTTAGGACGTTCACATGTCATTGGAGAAAGGCCTCTAGCAGTGGAGCAGCCTTTAAAAACAAGTAGTGGGACTAGAACTTAAGTCTGTAAAGATGAATTTCTCAGGTGCTGCTATCATATGGCTGTCTAAGGTAGAGTGGGCTGGACAAGGTGGTTGAGGTCCTTTGCTATCCTTATCTGTGTGTCTGCACAATGAAAGATGGCAACTGTGACACAAAGACCACATATCACCATCTCAGAGATTTTTTTCTGCTGAGGTAACCTGCTCACTTTGATCTAGGTAAGTAAAGTAGATCCAAGATAAAATAAGATAGCTCCTAAAAACCAACAAGAGAATGATAGAGAGTTGAAAGTACAAAATTTTGATCAAAAATAGTTACGTAATTAGCAAAGTTTAATTTTCATCTCTGACCCTCGTTTCCAGAACCCATTAAGTCCCAAAGCCAAAATTTGTCTTCAAAAGGGCTTACAAAGCAAAAAATAGAGCCCCATGAGCAGCAACTTCTGGGTATCCAGCATGGCAACTTTAAGCCAGAAGCTGGAGTGTGAATTTTGGTGTTCAGCTTGGATCCCAAGCACTGTCACTGTGTGAGAAAGGCACTCCATGTCCGCTGCCTTTACCAGCACAGCCTGTCCTTCCCACATTCCTCCCTCTGACAAATGGGAGAGAGAGGAGGGGCACTGGCAATATTTGGATTAAACGGATTAATCTGGAAGTGATCCAGTTCTAATCAACACTTTTTTTTAATCAGCGCTGCCAAAATTAGGCTTTAGTCTCCCCGATCATCCAGCACTAATGAACACTGATGCATTTTATGTAACTAATTCACGTATGGTCAGACAAAATGAGGGAAACAATTGCTGTCTTCCAACATATTAAAAAAATCCCAAACAGCTGAATTCAAATCATCACATTTGAAAATACATTCACCACACTTGCAAAAATTTGAAACCACCTTTTGTTTAATTATTCCCAGGAAATAATGGAAGATTTCTATTAAAAGTTGAATCCCAGGATCACTGTTAACAGAGTGTACAATGTAGGAGACCCTGGTTTAATGCAGCTTTCAGAAGTTAGATTTTACACCATGCTACAAGATGTAATTTGAGACAAATATTTAGTTATTAGTTGAACCCATTATTATAAAAGTGAGGAATTCTGTAGCAACAGAATATGTGAACAGCTGAAAGAAATACACAATCATGAATCCTAAGCAAATGAAAACCTTTCATAAAGGAAACATTCCAAAATATATTTCCAAACAATGGTTGACTGCAACCAAGTAATTCACACCCCGTTGTGAAACAAACAGTAATAATTTCTAGAAGACACTGGGGCTCAGAAACAAACAATGATCCCCTTTATTTCCCCCTCCTCTTCCAAGCGGGTTTACCAAAAAAGTGTGATTAAACGTAGCATATATTAAATAAAATAACTGAACTCACTTCCAGCTCTAAGGAGAGAGTAGCTTAGTAAATGCATTTTTTCCTCAAGTGCTATTTCTTGTAGAGCAGTCTTTTAAAAAATCAATCTACAAGCTTCAAAGTCAGCTCAACACTTTAAAAAATCACTTTCTATCAAAAATATTTCTGGCATGAGGTTTGGCTATTGTTTTCAGCACTCCTTCCAAAGGCTGGTATGCTGTAACAGAGTGGCTATAAGCTCGGACCCCACATAGCTGTACACACTAATTTTGCAGTTCCTTGAACTTGCATGAATGGGGACAATGTTCACCTATGCTCTGTGCTGAAATCACACACCATTCTGGTTTAAAATTACATTGCACTTCAATACAATTAATATTTTGTATTGAAACTATAGAGCACATTTCAGCCTTAGTCAGACAATGTCTGAGTTATTTGAAGCTCTCCAATAATAAAACTCGCAATGTTGAAAGTGCAGGGTTTTTGCTAAAGTTGTGTGAGTGACAGTTCCTGGCACTCTTTTAGGCAGGTGAGGATCAGCAATTAAATGACAAGCACAGAAGAGCCAAGGCCCCACAGGCTTTCCCCTGGCCCTTCAGGTTTGGGCAGGTGGGGCATCCTTCTCCCCAGGACCTCTCCATTGTAGGACAGATGTCCTTGTGTCTGTTTTCTCTTTGACCCAGCCAGTGGCACAGGGAGGCAGCTGGCTCATGGGCAAACTTCAAGCATGCCAGAAGTTTATGAGGTCTGTTTAATCCCTAAAAGGTTGGGTCAATTTGAGAAATCTGTATCACCATCTGAAAGAAAGACCAGTTTGCTACAGGGCCTAAAGCTTTAAGAAAAGCAGAATCTCCAGAGATTTTTGGTGGTCTTAATGTCAGAGAAGAAGTAAAGTGCAATGTTGAGGGGGAGTGGGGGTTTCTTTTTAAATCATTAACCTTTTGTAGTTGATTTTTTACTTTGTTGCAAACCCTGAGGCTGTTTTCTTTTTACCAAACCCATTCACCTGTGGCAGAGGTATGAACTTTGGCATGGCAGAGGTTTGGCTACCATGCAAAGATTGCAGGTACTTTTTGTACTACTTATGCTGCTATCATCATTGTGCAGATCCTACCGAAAGAAAAACCACCCTGAAGAGATTAGCTAATGCTGAATTTCTCTCTTCAAAGAACAAAAGAGTTTGCTGAAGCCTGGGGAGACTGACCCAATTTTACAGAAATCTCAAGAATCTGCTACTGCACAGTAATAAAATCATAACAGAAATCCAGTAATAAAAGCACTTCAACAAAAAAAAAAAAAGCTGTGTGTAAATGATTTTGCTTTGCCAGCTGTTCTAAAATACCATTCTAAAATTTTTCCTTATAAAACTTTCTTTGAAAGTTTCTTCCCAAGTGAAAAGTTACAGACATGAGAGTTTTTAAAGGCAAAAAACATGAAAATTTTTATTGGTGCAAATGGTCTGTCCAGATAGATTACAGTAATTTCACACTCATAAGCTGCACCTGGTTATAAGCTGCACTTCTGG
>VRYO01002772.1:73139128-73156514 GCA_009812075.1 Sialia sialis
TCAGTGTGAAATTACTGTATTTAAAGTTTCTGTTTGTGGTCTTTTTCCCTTCCTCCCTCTTGCCTTCTATAAATAAAAATAATTCAGTTGTAATGCGGACACTGCAATTACATAAGCTGTATGAAGCAAAGAGAGACTTTCTGTCTATCTATCTATCCTCTCTCCATTTATCCACCTATCATTTCCATGTTAATTAGAGCAAAGCCTCCATTGGACATTGCAGCACACAAAGCAAGGATGCTACAGAAAGTGAGAGATGACAGTGTGCTCCTGCTGTTGCATCAAGTGCATTAAGCACTTCTTAAATTCAGAGGCTGAAGTTGTTTACAAAATTGGTGACTCTGACAGAATCAGCCCCTTCTCTTAGAAAGGTGGAAATACAACTGCCGGGATGCTAGAAGAAAAATGTCTCGTTTTCTTGTCTTGTTTGTGAAAAGGAAACTTTTTTCTGTTAGTGGTTTTGATTAGCATAACATGACTTCTTTGCCGTGAGGGGCAATAATGCACCTCAAGACAGAGGAAATAGTGAGTCAAAGCCTGCATTACTATTTCCCCTGTAAATCTGTAGGCTTTGTAGCACTAGGGAACAGATTTTTGGCTCTTCTACAAGTTCCCTGAAAGTCACTACCATAGGCCTTCTCTCTCTTCACCTCTTCGAGCAGCAAACTAGAAACAATTAAAAGATTTAGGGAAAAGCCATTCTGTCTCTTACCTCTGTACATAATTCCCAAATGTTTCAACTCAAGTTCAGCTTCCCTGCAGGAAGGAAGAAGCAGCAGCTTATGTCTGTGACAGCTCCAAACTGGACCTTGTTCTCCATGCTCTGAATGCCTCAGATATCCAAGGTGGAAAACTGAATGAGTAGCAAAGAAAATCCAATGAGGAAAATTATTATGGACCTGAAGAGGTGTGCCAGAACAATTAGGCACCTGTAGTCTGAATGAACCCTACTTTATGAAGTAAAAATAAAAGTTTTAGAAATTCCAAGACAGTCAGGGACAAATGGCATTGCACACAAAATTTGTACACCATATGAAAAAAATCTATTCAAGCCTTATTTAGGTCTTTTTCATATCACCCTTCTCCTTCTAAACCCCCAGCATGGAGATTAGGCTCACACAGACCACTTACGTCCTCATTTCATGCCATCCAAAAGTTCAGCATTATTGGGTGTTCAAGAGTATGATTTGGGCAGGAAGAATTTACCACAATGACTGTTTGCAAATGGTCTACAGGAAAGAGAAAAATTCGGTGAACTCACATTTAGTGAATAAAATGCCGAAGCTCCCTCACATATAGATGCCAAAGGTTTGGCTTCTTCAGCTCTGTGTGCGTATATAGAAATATGAGACTACACAGGGTTACAATGCAGAAGCTATGCTATGTTTGCTTAACAAAGGAAATATAGATACTTAAATGAAAATTAAACAGCCAAGACTTTGTTATTGTAGTAGAGCCAAACGAGTGTAAAAATCCATAGAATAAATAATCTATATAATCCTCTGGTTCAAGTAATTCAACACAGTAACTCATATCAATTGCAAGAATTTGCTTATGCCTGTCTGCTTGACTAGGTCTCTGTCTTTAATTTAAACTGCAAATAGGATATGCAGTTATCTTCTGAAGGGCTTTGCAATTGCTTTTCTCTAAATTGGTTGTAGGATTCAGCTGGTTCTTAATCTGGATGGGACAAGATATGTCATACAGAGAGCCTTGTTTGCAATTGCATTTCAGATTTTTGTAATCAATTTCGTAATAGGATTATATTCAGGGTTCATTCAATTATCTCAGCACTGACCCTTAAGTCTTCCTTAGCCCTATGCTTTACAGTGACACTCCTAGAGTGACATAAAGTTGCTTACTCTTTATGTATCTGTTATTATCAGCACTGAGCATAAATGACATAATGCTGAGCATGTATTTAAAATAACAAAAGATGGAAGAAAAGGCAGATATCATCTCCAAGCCAAGTGCACAGCATGATGGAGAGATACACTGACTGCTTAGAAAATATTTAATCCAAAACGCTCAGAAGCCTTAAGTGTTAGCAGTCAAATAAAGGGGGAAAATGGGAATAAGTGGGATCACATTTCTCTGAAATTATTTTGTTGCTGATTTCCATAAGAACCAGAGATGTGTCTTTGAAAATCCTGATGAATACTGACTGTAACTGCTCCCTCAGCCTGCATCAATCTCCTGAGGGCTGCTACAAGAAGTCCTCAGGCAGCAACCATGTTGTTTGTTTCCTCTTTTTACAACTTCTGTCCAATTATTCTTACCCCAAAATTTTAAGGTTTAGAAGACAATCCTACTGAGTGTCAGTCACTCTCTTTAGCAGTCTCTTTCACCAGGTGAAAGGATACTAACTGCAAAGTCTGTGAGCACATCTAAGCCAGCATGGGGCTTTACCATAGACCAGAAGGGTAGAATCATGGAATAGTTTTGTTTGGAAGGGACCTTTAAAGGTCATCTAGCCCACCCCCCGCCTGCTATGAGCAGGAACATGTTTGACATGAGCAGGTTGCTCAAAGTCTCATTCAGCCTGGCCTTGAACACTCACAGGGATGGAGCATCAACAAACTTTTCTGGGCAGGCTGTTCCAGCATCTCACCACCTTCATTGTAAACAAATTCTTCCTCATATCTGGTCTAAATCTACTGTCTTTCACTTTAAGCCATTCTGCCCTTGTCTGACCTCTACATGCCCTTGTCAAGCTTCTCATATGTCCCCTGCAGTTACTGGAAGGTGATCTAGGGTCATCCCAGAGACTCTTCCAGGCAGAACAGTCCCAACTCTCAGCCTGTCTTCACAGGAGAGGAGCCCCAGCTCTCTTACCATCTTCATGGCCCACATCTGGGCTTGGTCCAGTTGGTCCACATCCTTCTTGCGTCAGGATCCAAGGTCTGAACACAATACTCCAGGTATTTTCACCAGAGTGTCCTGCTCATTCATCTAGGTAAAGAACCACAAGGTTTGTAGGGAGGGATGGGGACGAGCATTTTTGTTTTATGGATGTACATGAATGTGGTCCAGAGACATCTCAACAGAAGGTGCCTATGGAGCACCGTGGGGTGCAGTGGCTCCTGCAGATGCCTGGGAGGACCAAGGGACAGCAGAGGAAGAGCCTCCCAGAGCAGGCTGCAAACTGGCCCCTGTTTTTATGGAAACCTGCAGAAAATGTCAGGTCAGCCTAGCTCCACCAACTGCCAGATCTCCCGTGCTGCCTCTGCTGGAGCAAACTTATTCACATCTTACTCCAAATCCCACCATACCTCCCCATGCCCCAGACCACCTCCACTCTGAGCTGGACCCAGGAAAAGGAAAGGATCCTTATAAAAACACTTATGGGGAAGAAAAACACACACACAAAAAAGCCTAAACATGAAGAATTCCTCTATCACTAAGCAGTCCAGCAGTCAGGAAATAAGAAAGGTCTGGGAGTACCAACTCCCAGTACCAATATTTGAGCCATAACAAACAGGTATTTACACCAGTGTTCCCACTGCTAAACATGATTTTGCATTATTTTCCTTGAAATCAGTTATTGGAGCACAGATTGTTTCATAGGGGTAAATAAACTCGAAATGGCATTTCAAAAACTTTGTTTTCAATTAATTTTTTTAACTATTGTTATTATTATTATGCAAAACAACAAAAACTCATTTTCTTGTTACCTTTAAAATCCATATTTGATGGGATTTTTGTCAGTTTAAAAGCTGCATAAACCTCATTCTTGCACAAAGCAAGAAAACAGACCTCATAAAATGGGTTTAGAGGTATATGGTGAGCTTGTCTTCCATTGTGGACACCTTCCACTGCATCCAAACACACAGGTAGCAGCCATTCTTGGTCTTCTGCTTTTCATTTCTTACTTTTATAAGCCTCTGTAGTTTCAGTCTTCATAAAAGGAAAATTTATGCAGTGGTCAAGCACACCTTCAGGGTGTCTTTGCTCTGAGAACTTCAGCTGTGTCCAAGGACCTAATGTTTCTTATTTGCCTATGAAAACTCTGATAAGGGATGCAAGATAAAAAGGCAGCAAGGCAGGGTTACCAGAGGACAGCCAGTGTCCCAGCTCCACAATACTGAGCAGTACATAGGAATAGCTCTGCATTTCCCCAGATTATCCCTGGACATCCACCCTCCTATACGCCCTCTTCAGACAACACTTGTAAAGCATCAATTCCTAACGAGCTAAAGCAGTGCCCGGGCTTCAGGTGTGCCAGTCCCATGGGGTCACAAAGCTGCTGCCAACAGCTGTGGGATTGGCAAGGCCTGGAGGCATCTGGTTTGCTTTCCAAGCAGGAAGGGATTCAGGCTGGAGACGAGTCACACAGCAAAAGGGAGGGGGTAGAGGAGAAGGGAACATTTGTGCACATGCAGTTAAGGCAGCAGAAACCCAGTGAGTGCAGGTATTGCAGAGGTCAGCTCTGGGGAGATTGGCTAGGAACTTCCTGTAAAAAATCTGCCCATTCTCCCAAAGTCCTGATGACAGGAGAGAATGAAGTAAATTAATCAATCCTTCACTAAATGCATGTATTCCTGAAGTTCAAAGTGTTTTCTCAGTTCATTGAACAAATCCTCATTTGCTAGAACATCTCCAGTCACTTAAGTTTAGAAATCCAGTCAATTACTAAAGAGAAGAAAGTTGGATTATTCCTGTGCTTTTCTTCCAGAAGAGGAAACTCTTGTAGACTATACTTAACACCTAAGAGGGGGAAAATAAACAGAACATTAGAAAGGTTTGAAGTCTTTGTAGAAGAAAGGACCTAATCCTGACTGTGAGAGTGCTCTGACAGTATAATAAGAGAAAATAATGCATCCCTTCAAAGTCACTGTAAACATTTTGTATTGTACCTATATATTCACTGAAAGCATAACTGAATCATTAAAATAATTTTTTATATATATATATATATATATATATATATGTTATGTGAAATGCAGTGTAAAATATAAATGAGCTGGTTAAGGATCATGTGTGTCATAAGCCAAAACAGTGAGTGTTCAGTCTAGATAGTTGTACCTTCAGCATGAACTAATGAAAAATGGGAAATGTGCATGTGTGCAGGCAGGTTTCATATGAGCACACCTGAAACTTTGCTCTTGTGGCAAGAAGAGGGACGAGTGGTGCATTTGCTACACTGCATGGAGGAAGGAAAGAGCAGACAGGCTGACAAGCAAGGCAAAGCTCCCAGCTTTAAAAGAGATATTTTGAGATTTTTAACATCCATTTGCTGCAGATGGGGTCTGAGGTTGTAATTTAAACAGAGCTTTCATCTTTGAAAATACAAGAGTTGTTAAGTAGGGCTTTCAGAAATGTGCACCCAGCTGTCTCCAAGGGCTTTAAAACTGGCACAGCAATATTTCAATCAGTTGAAAAAGCTAGAGGATAAGATAAAATCTTCTTAGGTTAAAGAACTGAAACTTTGGTTATTCCCTCATTCCTACTCCAACCTTTACTTACCTACAGACATACACTACAGACTGAAATTGTATTAGTCATATTTGGAAATTTTACTCTTGCAAATACCAGTTGTTTCCTCCTCTTGATAACAAGATTCATCTTCTGCTAAAGTTTCATTGTGTAAAACATCTATTTTCAAAGACCACTAACAATTTTATTATGACTTCCTGCAGGTGCTCTCCTCTGCATTCACACTAATGCTCACAGCCAACTCTGAAGGTAGACAAGTTCACTGCAAGGACTGAACATACTCAGTGTCTTCAATGCTTTTAGTAAATACAGATTTCTTATCCATCACTCTGCTGCTTGTGAGGGCCAGATTTTAATGTTATAATAGAAAAACAGGTTAATGACACACCTGGAAGAAAGTCTCAGTTTTCAGCACAAATTTACATGGCCAGCTTTGCAAATAGTAGCCTAGTGTTTCACATGGTCTTGTTCCAAAAATCCCAGAGGGAGTTCAGTTGTTTCCACTTCAAAGAAGCAAAACATTTCATTGCCCTCTGAGATTTCTTACATGTTATGTATAAACCTTCAGACACCAAAAGGAGTGCAGTGCACACAAAGTAAATTATGTATATTTTGAATTCTTGTGTGCAGTAAGTGACCATGAGAACTAACAAGAGGAATACAAGCTCTTATTCCACCTAGGGTCATACTTTTCTGCTTTCTTCAGTTCTTTTAGATTATTTAGCTAGGAACCAATTCAGAATTCACTGAATGGCTATGCCTCTAGGACCAAAATCTCAGCATGGTCCAAAATATCTGAGATAAGGAAAAGAGAGAGAGAGGAGATATTTTTTCTTTACTTGCAAGAGCTTATTTCTCATACAAGCCAAAAACAGCATTTCTCTCCTGAAGGTACCTGGCCAGCCCTGGCACAGCAGCCTCAAGGACCACACTATTGCTTTTATCCACCTTGCACCTGAATGAGCACTTTGCTGCTAGGCACCATTGTGTGCCCTGGAATGGATATTTCCAGTTCAAGAGCTGATCTTCAGGCCAAAATAAAGAGCATTTCACTGAAAATTTTGGTTTCATTTTCTTGGACAAAATCCCACATTTAATTCCAAATCAAGCAAACATTGTCAGAGCCTAAACCAAAAATTTCAGTCAGCTCTGGTGCACCCCCTCCAATACACACTGTCAGTCAAATGGTCAGGACTTTTACCTGGGGCATGTAAAATTTAGTTTAAATCTCATTCTCTGTGTAAGGTTATTTAATTTTTATCATCTGCCCTCTACCTGCTTTTTTTCTTCAAGTGATAAGGGTTGTCTGTTCCTCACTCTCTTGTTCACAGCACAGAGTTTTGTGGAAAACACTGGGCTACTGCCTGGAGGAGGAGCTGCTTTGTGTTTCACACTCCCAGCCTGTCTCACCTCTCAGCACTGTTACCTACTTTTTTCTAATATCTGCACATTAATAATGGATGGCATAGCACTACCAGGTCACCCTGAGCCTGCAAATACCCTTTAGCCTTGCATTTCATAACCTGTCCTCAAAAAAACTGAGATGGGAGGAGGAGGGGAAGGAGTTTAAACTCCTGCTCAGGAGGAGAAAGTTGTCAAAACTTGGTCTTTCACATTCCTGGCCTGGCTATTGAGCAAATTACAGAGATGCCTGACTCCCTTCTATTCATGTAGCATAAAACAACAGAATGCACACTGCCCTGCAAGTTCAGACACATAGCTTTAGGGTGCCAAATCTGCATTTTTCCTTGAAGGAAATAATCCCTCTCCCCAGCCCTGTTTCCAAGGGGATTAAAGAGAATCTGTCAGCCCATCCCTCTGGGCTTGCCTATACAAAAGCAGTACTCCATAAGAGAATTTATCTCTTGAGGCAGAATAGTTTTTCCATCTACTAAATAAAATATTTTTGGTCCTAATAAAGAACCATTCATTGTTAACATCTTTAAAAATAAATTTTTATATAGCTACAGAAAATAAACCTGCAACTAATATCCTGAGTTTGAGAGTGTTACTGGTCTTGCCAAGTCAATCTAGTACATTGCTTTAGAGAGTAGAAAGATAATATAGACCCTCTGGGTGGGATTTCTTAGAATGGGCTCAGAGGACAGCATTTCTTGAGGCAGTTGTATAGCAGGGAAACCACCCCTCCTCTTTATTGGTCCCTGAGTAGAAAAATTTTTTATATTCCACTCCTGTCCCTTACAGCAGTGGCACATGTATGTACCACAGATCCTTAACTTCCAACTCACCTTCCTTATTTCACTGTGCTGGGCACAGGATGCCCCTAAAGACAGCTCCACACTGAGCAGTGTTAAAGCTTCTGAGAAATGTAGAGGCATGGAAACACGGCATACAACAGGACAGAACAGAGCAATAAAGATATACAAGAAAACAAGGATTTTTCATAAACAATTTTGTGGAGAGGAACAGATGGATGTAAACACTGAACAAAGGGTGCAGTGACTGCCCTTGGTACAATGGGATGATTTGTAGGGAGGAAGGCAATTTCCTATAATACTAGTCCTGAGGAGTGGGTTTACACAAAATTAGTAGAGCAAAGGACTTAACCACTTGCCCAGCAGCTTTCTCTACAACTCAGTACTAAAATGAGGGATATTCTGGAGGGACTGAACTTCATAAACAAAGCACTTGTTACCATTCCTGTGTCTGGCTACATCAGTGAGGGGTGCTGGGACTCCCAGTCACGAACACATGTGCCACTGTCTGTCAGGGCAGCAAAATGTCACTGGATTATCCTTTAGCTGAGATGGATTAAGCCAGAAAACACAGTATTGAAGGCCTTCAGTTGCTGCAGGATCTTAAGCACTGATACCCAGTTTCTGGGGGGATACCAAGAGATTTTGTGGAACGAAAATGTTCGCGGGATGAAAGAGGCAAACAAGGATTCCTTGATAGGGATAGGCTCTGAAAAAATTAAAATGGTAATTTGTCCGAGTAGGTGAAGCACAGGTATACAAAAATCTCCTGCTGTAGCTGGCTGTTGAACCAGTAGGGATGTAGTTATCCCATCACAGTACTGTGTGAACACAGCAGATTTCAACAGCCTGCCTGAAAGCCATAGCTCATCATCCTCTTCAAAATCCTAGAGCTTCCTGACATAGATGAGCTGCTTTGGAATACTCATCCTGATGTTTTACGTTGCAAAACACACAGGGTAACTCCCTATTTGGCTGAGACAGAAGGTGCTGGGATCAGCAGGGTTGAAGCTGAACCTCCTGTTCCACCACATGTGCTTCCATAGGTGCCTTTGTCTTCCATGGTAGTGGAGGCCTCAGGAATCACTAACAAAGAATTGCAACCCAAGCTGCTTTTCCAGATAGAACTTCCAAAAGGAGAGCTTTGGGAAACTGTGTGGATGCTTCCGTCGTCCCAGTGGTCAGGATGCAGTGGCCTTCCCAGACCATGAGAGAACAAGTTGCCAGTGTGCAATTCATCAATCCCAGGTGATGCCTGAGACACCACAGCACAATTAAGGATAGCAGCACAGCTGAAAAGCTACTAAAGATGGGACCTTTGCTTATAAAAATTTGTGTTAGAGAAAAATAAGGCATTTTGGGTACTAGGGAAGCAATGTCAGTTAAAAATTCTGAAAGGGAATTTTGTGAATTTTTATTTCATGCTGCATGAAAGTTTATGGTATAAGAAGTCCTTTCTAAACTACTACATCACATGATGCTCATTTCAGCCCACCTCATTCACTTTGCTGAGCATCTATCATGCAATATGGAGGTAAAAAATAAGAAACATTTTAGGATTGCTCCTACCCATTATAATAGGCATCAGGATGTGGCCCACTTCATGCTTGGGATGACAGAAGAGCTGAAGGGAGGGCTATAGTGTTGCTTTTCCCCAGGGCCTCTTCCAGAAATTGGGAAAGCACCCCAGCCATACCTGGGGACCTGCAAAGATTTGTCTTGTGATAATACATGCAAAGTCCTTATATGCCCCCTATAATATCAAGGAATGGATGTCTAAAATAAAGGAAAGTCATTCTAATGGACACAGGTTACCTCTGATGTCGGCCATGAGGACATTTCTTGGGACCCTGCGCTTACAATTCCACCAAGCACTTCAGGCGCTGCCTGAAGGACACACAGAGGTCTGGCTATTGCTTCTGTCACAGAACACACACTTGCTTTACAGTTGTCCCTCTGGCAGCTGAAATCTCAGTTCTCCAAATGCCAGTTCCTTGCACTCAGTCAGATGAAATGGTCAGTATTACACGAGTCTGCTCTGGCTTGCAGTGCCATCCTGTTAACATGAATCCCCAAACAGATTTTCTTTGGCAGCCCAGCCATTCAGTATTCACTCCAGAGTGGCTTTGCTGTTAAACATGTGACTACAACAAGTGGAAACACTGAAACAGAACTTAATGCCCTTAGAAAAGATCCTACAACCAAAGCTAATTTTATGTCTGTTCCTCTGTATCTACAAGAGTATGATGTTCATGAAACGTGAAAGCTAGTTTAGCCCCAGACTGACAGAGAGAGCTGGGCAATGAGACTCTTTCTCTGGTTAATCCCTTTGTGGGAACATGGTCCAAAACTCTCATACTTTAAAGGAAAAGTCCACAGGCTCTGACATGCAACAGATATTTGAGTTTTCTGCTGATCTTGCCATGTGACTTCTATCCTAGTTTACTGAATAAAATTACAAAGCTGAAAGGATGTATGGATGTAGTTTAAGAAAAGTCTTTTTTTCCTGTCTCCCTCCTCACTGAACATTTAGTTCACAAGGAAGAAGGTTGGCAGGGTTTTGGCTCAGCCATGAGGAACTTAGCCCAGCAACCTGTTGGCTGGGTGGAAGAATTAAGGTATTCAGCACTGCTCTTGTTGATGCCAATATAATGGGTTTACATTAACACAATTGTGCAGTGAGCATGAACTTTCTAAGCAGAAAGGTCTGCTCCAGTTGCCCTGCTAGTGTGTTTGCACAGGCCTGCCAAATAAACAACATTCCCTGCTGGGTGATTGGAAACAAGTGTAAGAAATCCTGAGTGTGAGATGCTAATCCTTAGGGTTTAATCTCATCCCTGCTCTACAAAGGCTTCTCCAATCACTGGATCTGAGAGGGCCACAGCAAAGCCTGTGGGCTGGCAGTGAGAGTTGGATGCGTGGCCACTCTGAGATCCTGCCTGCAGCTGAGCTGAGGATGCAAAAATCCTAGGGCTCATTGCCTGCCCACCTACCTCCTGGCACAATCTTGTCCTGCACAAAACTCTCAGGCAAGGAGGGATGTGCTATGGGGGGAATCAGAGCCATGAAAAGATGGAGACCCAGAGTGTGAAGATAGCAATGAGTCCCAAGGCTCTGTGAAACAGTAAGCATCACTCCTGCTACAGCCACACTGATGGTGGAGGCGTGGAGTGCTCCTCACAGGGGTAGTGAGGGTGGGTGGGTGCTTGCTGAAAGTGAGGGCTGTCTCCACAGCACTGGCAAATCCACCAAACTGCCTGCAAAGATGTGGACATGCACCAAGTGGCAAAAGCATCATGATTGTGGTTCATGTTTTGTTTTTCTCTCTCCCTCCCACCTAAGAAACCTTCTAAGATTTTTTCCAGAGGTAAATGCAAACCTGTGGGTCTGCACAAGGCAGCTTTTGGCTTTTGACATTGAGTCCAATAATAGCCCTACAATGGACATGCAGAAGTGTTTTCTGCCCTTTTTTAATATGCAGCACTGCAGAGAAATACCCTCCTTGCTGTGCCTAGACAAGTTAATAGAAACTCTAGGTATTTTTTCAAAAAGGGGAAAAAAAAGAGGGAGGATAGTACAGTAACTTCACGATTATAAGCTGCACCTTTTTCATTGAAGAATCCAGCCTACCCCAGTAGTGCGGCTAATCATCAGGTGCGGCTTATCTATGGACAAATCCCAGCGAAATGCCAACCCAGAAGTGAGAGCCGGCCGGGGAGGGCACCTGGGGCTGCCTTTAAAGGCTTTGCTGGTCTATGAAAACTGTTTGCAACTTGAGCACCTGACACCAAACCCAGCTGGCAGCAATTCCGTTACTACCTCATTACTTTGTTGCACATGGATCCTCGCTAAAAAAAAAATAAAAAAAAAATAAAAGCATTTTATATTCGGGTGTGGCTTATATATGGACAAATCCCATGGTCTACCCGGCTATCCGGAGGTGCGGCTTATAATCAGGTGCGGCTTATGATTGTGCAATTACTGTACATGTCACGTTTCACGTTACAAATACAAATCATGACCTGGAAACTCTGATCTTATCCTATTCCTTTTAGTTTTCAGTGGTTCACTGTGGTTCACTGTGCATGTTGTGGCAAATGTCCAGAATTAGGCAGAAATTATCCACATTTTTCCATTATGATTGATATGAGCTTTGGTATAGCAGACCATGGCCTACAACCCGTAATAGCATGGTTTTATTGTATTTGGTGCACAAATTTATTTCTTTGCCTTATACTGCACTCTGTTGAGTCTCCATCCACTGGGTGGGGGCTGATCAGAATAGACTTAAAGAACTTAAAGACAACATCACTGAATAAGTCTTCAACTTCGTTAAAATTAAGACTAATATGTTTAATCAAATTCTTTTGATGGGGTATTTCTTGCTTGCTTGAAGGAAAAACGGTCATGGAATATTTTTTAAAAAAATCTTTTCTATGTAAAGGAATGGTGGGGCTTGCTGTCTTCCCAGTCTCCTATGGTTACTTTTATTCTTCCACTGCCATCTGCATCCCTGATGCTCCTTATCCAGGGCCTTAAGCTAATCCCTTGATACCAGAGGAAACAACAATTACATGTGCTCTCTTTCCACTCCCTTAAAACACAGAGTAAGAAAATTGCCTGAGAGTAGTATGAATACTAAACCAAAAACCTTCTGAACAGTTCTCCTCACAGGGCAGTACAGGTTTCTGCTCCCTCTTTTATACACAAGGCAGATCCTACATTCCCTGTGCATATGAAGATCAGTGAGACAAAAGAACAGAGCAGAGAAATAGGAAATAAAATCAAGACCCCGACAAACAGGACAGACACAGGCATAGCTCTTGTAGCAGGAGCTGAACACTGCCCTGCCCCATCCCAGGGGGATGTGAGTGCCTCCATTACCTGCAGTGACAATTGGATGTCTCCTTGTGGGCAGGGGCAGGATGAGGCAGGTTTCTCTGGAATAATATTTTTCAGCCCCTTCCCTTGGCACTTCGCCAGTATTCTGCAAGAGGAGTGAAACAGAAGTTTCTGGTACCAGCTAGTGAGGGCTCATTTTGCAGTGGTAACACTGCTGCTTTCCCAAAGCTCCTGGATCAGCCTGTCTGGCTCCCAGGGAAGACTCTCATTTGGTGTCTGAAGGTGTCCAAAGGGCTGCCTCAGAGTCTGAGGCTTTCTATTTACTCCCAGCACAAAATGTGGTGCTGGCAGAGGGCACATGAAGCTCTCCCAAGCTCCCTTTAAACACCATGGGCCATATCCACCCGCTCCAGCCATTGTGGCACTGGAGACTCAGCACAACACAAGCCAAAACAGCTCAGGCAATTAAATCTTCAGAGCAGCTGTCCAATGGTCTCAGGGCACAGAAACTTCCACATAGATCCCAAGAACTGGGCAGCACATCTTCAGGTGTGCTTCCCTGTCCTTGGGGAACAGCATCAGCTTCCCAGCTAAGCTCTGCCACCATGGTAGATACTCAGAGTTTAAATATCCCTGATATATCCCAGGAGTATTGTTCAGGAGGAACTTATTGAAGATTACAACTTCAGTCTTGGCTAGTGCACAGGGCAGAGTAAAGGAGCCCTAAAACCTGAAGAAAAGCAGGACAAAAGGCAGTGTGACTCTGTCGCTGCATTTGTGCAGCAATGCCATTGCAGAAAGGCTCAAAATTCACACATACTCTCACACTCATCTCACTAGCACCAGGATCAGACAATTAATTATAGTGCCATGGAGGACAAGACATGAAAGATAGCAGGGCCTCATCACACCAGGGTTCTCTGAACTTTGCTCTACTCCTCCACACCAATTCTCAATGTTTCCAACTACAAATCTTGACTCTTCAAGGATGGGAAAACATGAAGATTTGGAAACTTGTTAGTGACAGACATGGGAAAACAGCATTCACTTTGCATTACAAACTTTCTCTCTCTCCCACTTTCTTTCCTGATTTTTTAAATTATCTTTGTTGTTCCCTTGACAGGGGAGCCTCCCAGCTCCCTGGGTCCTACCACTTGTTTGCCACTGTCAGAGTTATAAGCAATAGGTTCCTCCAAAATAACAATCACCCACTGAAAGTCCCAGTGGGATGAGGCTGCTACTTCAGAGCTCTTTTTTCTTTCAATTTTAGTCCTTTTTTTCACAGGCTGAAAATTGGCTCATAATACTGGAGCCAGAGCTTTTTGTGGGTTTTTTAGGAATATTTCAGAAGAGCCTTCTTGCAGCTCAGAGCTCTTTCAGGGCTCCAGCCCTCCCTTCAATCAGAAATAAGTCCACAGCTATACAATGTCGATAGCACCCTGGGCAAAAGCACAGCTGGTAGCCTTTAGCTGCTGTTTGGAGCTACAGAAATAGCTTTTGGGTGAAAGGAAGAGTTTGTTCAGCATTTCACCTTTTCTAAACTTTTTTTAGGAGAAAAGCCAGATGCTGCTTCCATATTCAACACTCCATCTCCCCAAAGTGATCATTTGATTCTTGTCCTCAAGTGAACGGTGTGTTTCCACTTCAGTAGCCCTGCTTGGCAGGTTACCACATGCATTTGTTATTTTCTGCATGATAAAGTGCTTTTCAGTCTGAACTAACTTTTTTACTTTTTCTTACACTTCCTTTCTTTCTTCCTTCCTTCCCTTCCTGTCTCTAATTCACCTCTGTGAACTTCAGGACAGTAATCAGGGTCAGGTAGTTATTTCTCATAATGGTCGAAGAATTTCTGTACTCTAAAGGATGCCTTGATTGGTCAATAGTCCTTTTTAAAAGCAGACAAAATTTGAATTTTTATTAAGATGATGCAGAAAGAAATATTTTTTCCAAGGCCCATTTTAGTTTTTTTTTAATTAAAGCCCATAGCTATGGTTGGAAGTAGACAAAGGGAAATGGAATAGAGCAAACCCAGCAAAAGGAAATGGTGATTGAAGTCTCTATTCATGTCCCCTTTGTTTAAAAGAGACAATGTTAAAAGTCATTCTCTTTTATTTAGAAGTTTGAATAACCATTAGAAGAGTGCACAGAGTCTGGGGCTCAAGTCCTCACCCAGAGAGTGACAACCACCCAGCTGGAGATCCTGCACATGCTTTCACCTCTCCCAACTGCAAGCTGAGTGAGAAGTGAATCCTCTTTCCTCCCCACTCCTTCCAGTTCTCCTCTCTTTGACCCTAAAACTACAGTGACAAAGACAAAATCTTCTTACATTCTCAGAAGCAGAAGAAAGAGAATTAACACCCATCTTTCAAAAGGAAGATTTTATCAGCCTGTCCCCATTTGCCAGTGCCACTTGGGAATCAATACAAGCCGTGTCCCTGATATATATATATATATATATATGTGTATATTTAAAGCCCAAATTAGGTTGCTCCCAGAAATCATATATTCATTTTTAAGTCATTGAACAAATTCATTAAAGCACAGTCTGTTGATGAACTCTTTCACTTCACCTGGAAACAGTTTTCAGTGAATAAAGAAATACAACTTTAAAACCAACCAACCAGTCACATAACAAAAAAATGAGAAATTTCAGCTCAGGCAGCATCTCTCCCTCACTTTGCAAAAAGCCTGTATTTCTCACAGAGCTGACTGTGCCTCTCCCCAGGCCCCAGGAGCAACACTGACTCTGCCAGCCCACTAGCCCCAGGTTCACCTAGGAACCACAATGCTGAGGCCTCTGGGTAAATTCCACTTTTCCTAGGAGCTGGAAACCTGTGTAGAACATTCACCATCCATTTTCTGTTTTAGTAGACCCTCAGGGTAGAATTCACTCCAGCAAATTTGGAGGGCTACCATATTTGGGTGACTAATTTAGGCTCCCTTTATAGCAGGGGAAGATAAAAATAGGCCCTTCTAGTTACCTTCAAAAGTGACTATCCTTCAAAGAAAGACACATATAGATAGGCTGTATCAAGGTGGTAAAAGAAATACCCACCTCTTTCCACAGAGTCAAAAGGGAGCCTGTGAATAACCTTTCCAGATGCAGATACCACTTTTTGAGATGGTTTGAACTTCATTTTAAAAAAATTAAATTAAAGCTATTCTCAGAGACAGTGCATTTTATGACCCAGCAGCCTGAGTGTCTACGTGCCTGGAACAGCCCTGTGGTCTCTGCAGCACTGGATGGCTGCAGGTACTTTCCCCTATAGCAACTGCAGCACAGCAGTGTTTGGCAGTTCCCAGTGATGCAAAAGACATACTGACATCAAAATACTCTTTAATGCAACTGAGAATCATTTCCACTGTTTTGCAGCTCTGTGAGGTTAAGTGTTACACAATGGAGCTACTATTTTTTAAAACTTTTAATTTTTTTTAATTAAGAGAGAGAAAGAGAAAGACAGAGAGAAGGAGCAAGATGAAGCTCAGACATCCTGTGTTTCCCAGAGGAGAAAGAAGTCCCTGATTCTCTGCCAGACCAGCAACACAGGCAAAGCTGGTGCTCCAGAAAGGTTGAAATTGAGATTTCTGACCTCAACCAATGCCTGTGAAATAAAACCAGTGAAAAGACAGGTAATGCCTCCCTCCCCACACCATACAACCACAAATTCCAGTCCACTGAGCTGATCATTTATCATTTAAACAGCAGAAAAGTTCTGAGTGGCATTAATCTATGCCATGGCGGCAGCCTGGGTTCCCAATGGAGACAGCAGAGTGCTTGAGACTTCTGTACCTGGGGCAGCAGCTGGACTGGCTCAGGTTTGTATCTCAGAGCCACTCTCTAGTGCTTGGCTGGGCTCCTGCCTGCAGGTTGAAGCAGCAAGCCTCGAGGCTCCTTGAGCACCTGGCAGAGGAGCCAGTCCCACCCTTCTCTCCCCATCTCTACCCTGTCCCTCCTCCTCCCCTGTGCCCACCACTTGTGAGAGACACCAAGTCACCCAAATTTCATGCGTTCCTTGCTCAGGACAAGTTTCAGCCAGATCTACAAGCCCTGGAAGTCCTCCCTCCATGAGCTGGTCTAAGGGATGGACTAGATAAGCTGGGGAAGAGGGAGAACTGACCCTTCAGCTGAGGAGCATGAAAATGCACAATGCAACTGCAACCACAGCTTGTCTTAAAAGATGGCAGCAACAGCAATCTTTAAAGTAGTATTTTAAAGCCTGTCTTTTCTTTCTCCCCTGGCTGACAACTTCCTTACCACATTGGCTTGTACCTGCAGTTGTACTGGATCCTTTCATTTTTTTTTTCTGCAGCAGAAGTGCAACCCCTACCCCATGGGCAACTCACAGGCACCCTGTCCTTGGAGCACCCACAGCCTATTGTTCCTGGGCTCACCTGTGAGTGCAGCACAGCCCTCCTCCCAGCTGGGAAACACCTTCTGAGAGAGGTAATTCAGCCCAGAGGGGAAAGTGGTTTATTTACAATTATAGCTGTGAACCAGTGCAATGTGATAAGAAGTGATGGGAGGGAAATTGAGTTTACCTAGAGGCCTCAAGACCTCCAGAGGGGACCTCCTCTATCACACTCTTCATTAAAGCAGAGGCTAGTGACCCCTTTCCTAAGACAGGAATCCTCCCAAGAGAAAGTGTTAGAGAAAAGCTCTGATACCCTCATACTAGAGACTTTCCCTGTAAAATGAATTTTATGGCTACTCAGGAGAATACATCATAGGATCATTTAGAGATCTACAATGGGATATCTCACACAGATCTATCAACCATACATAAAACTAGAAACCAGCTTTCATGGCTATATATTAAAAAAAATAATGTCACTGATTTCAGCCTGGAAAGAATTACAGTAATTTCACAATTATAAGCCACACCTGATTATAA
>VRYO01002772.1:73157514-73173908 GCA_009812075.1 Sialia sialis
TTCTTAACCCCCTCATGATAATTCTGCTCTGTCCTGTTCAAATGAAAATGACAGAAATTATGTAGTCTTGCCAAGTGTTACTTTAATTTATTGGAATTTATTTTGTACCTCTTCTCTTCCATATGACAATCTATTGAAATGTGTACACACAAGGCTGTCCTCCAGCAGTAGTCTTGTCTTTTGTCTTGCCTCTTTCTTTCATCTTCTATTGCATAAACTCTATGTAGATGGTAATACACAGAGATATATATACATAAATACATACAAGGATAGGGAGTGGCAAAAGGCAATCTCTTTGTGAGGCTGAGTAATCCTCAGATATCTTTCACTAAAAAGGATGCAGGTGCTCCTATTTTTAGAAAAGTTTAAAATAAAGAGATGGATATCTAGTGAATACAGTATCTTCTGCAGCAAGATTTAAACAGTGACTGGTTTTGAGGAGTACTTGGGAGCTAATTCCCTGTAGCAAATCTGTATCAAGCCTGGAAAAATATTAAGACAAGATCAAATAGTGAAGATTGTAAGAGCTCATTTTTGTCTTTCCTTATATTCCACAATCATTTTAATTTGGGGTGGACTGCCTTTTTTTTCTTTTTTTAAATAAATTGACACAGAGCTGCTGCAACAAGGGACACACAAGAACCTTTTCCTATCAAGTCTTATACCACAATAATACTTGGAAAAGGCTTGCAACTACCAGATGAGAATGATATTTATTCTGCTTAAAAAGAGCTACAACAGAGTCAAAGTCCAAAGCCTGCTCCTTTCTACTTGGCCTGGTGCTTTTATCTTCTAACTTTACTTGGAAAACGGAGATACAATGAGAAACTGAGAAATGTGGGGAAGGACCCTTTATATGATGGATTTTAAGCCTCAAACTGAAGTGAAACCTTGAATCGTGTATATTTCAGTTGCATTTGAAGGTGGCCCTTAATCTCCTATGCCTTTTAGATGTTTTTGATAGAGACACTCAGGAACATATCAAAACACAACAATATCCCATAAAGTTACTTCAAAAAAAAAAAAAAAGAGCAAAAAATATGCTCATTGTTTTACTTAGCTTTTTATTCCATTGTTATGGCACAAGATAGAACTTAAAGACAACATCACTGAATAAGTCTTCAACTCCATTAAAATTAAGACTAACATGTTTTATAAAATTCTTTTGCTATGATACACTTTCCCTTGTGGAGTGCTAAGCAGGAATTTCTCTGGAACGCTGCAGTACATTGCCACCCGCTGCCTACCAATGGCTCTGCAGCTGAAAAAAAAAGCAACATTTAACACAATGCAACATACAGCTACCCAGGAGGTGTGATTGACCCAGACTTTGGCACAATATTTATAGAAACACAGTTGTGAGCTTCTCCAAATGTCATGTTCATTTCTGAGACTCTACTTGATTCCCTTTCATTTGTCTGTCTGCATTTTTCCTTTCTCTAACTTTCTTAATGCTGGAGTTTTCTTATTCCAAAGGAAAAGCCATATTCTTCCTCAGTGTTACGCATCTCAATTTATTAAGTTTGGTTTTCTAAAATTTGGATTCCAGTTTATTGTTTTAAAACAATACATAAAATCATACATTTATAAATATATATATTATATCCTGCATATATAACATTGGTTTTCCTTTAGAATGGGAGGGCAGACTTTGCACTACATACTTCGTTGGTTTAGGCACAATGTCGTTCTTAGATTCTCTGAGCTGCTTCCTACCAGAATCTAAAAAAATAATTTTACAATCTTGTACCAAATTTTAAAGTTTTTGCAAACATATGTATAAGAAAAAAATATTTTGTATTTCCCCCTCTAAGCTCACTACTACCCTTATAAAATATATGGCTTTTCATGTTCCACTTTATTTTAGTGTTTTCAAAAGGCAGTGAAAAGAAGTACAACTTTCCCCTTTAACAGCTTTTTTTTAATATATATATAAGCACAGAAACCAGCTTGTGCACTTTCTATAGAATTCCAATGCATATCATGGCAATGTAAGTTCAGTGATTTTTTTTAAAAAAGCAGTCATGATTGATTGACATCTGTATATGAAAACATAACATGATTATCATACAATACCCATTACAGAATATACAATCATCAAAACTGCAGATATATAAATACATTTTTAGCAACATCAAAGCAACAGTTTTATCTTATACACAGCATATGCATACAGAGTTATTACACTGAAGTTTTCATCTTGTTTTTTCTCAAATGCTTGCTGAAAAACAGGAACATACTGTATTTGTAAATTAACTGCTTGACAGTGCTGTTAAGAAATTAAAGTGAACAAAGTTTAAAAAAGTATATGCAATTCAGTTGGTATAAAACAAACAAGCCCTCCCTGTTCTCCAATGTCACCGTTGTTTTCCCACGAGACGGAGGCATGGCTGTGAGCGGCAGCTCCAGAGTCAGATCATACAAGGGTTTCTGGGAGGGCATCAGGGTTATCAGCCGATAGCAGCTCCCAAATCTGCCACCGCTCCCTTTGCCACTCATTCCAGTCCGCCTCTGAAACACTTTTACTGTTCTGGCTGTGAGGTGCTGTGGAATAGTTGTGACCCTCTTGTGCGTGCGGGGCTGGCTGCTCCTGCCTGGAGGTGGCTGGCTCAGGGGCTCTGCCTGGTGGCCCTCCAGCTGCTCTGGGCCCAGAGCTTTTTTCTGGGCGTTGAAGTCTCCAGAAAGAGTGCAGCGTTGAGGAAACACTGGAGCGCTGTGGCAAGGCAGAGCTTGTTTTTGCCGGGCCTGGGTAAGGGGGTGGCGGCCGCTCTTTCCTGTAGGAAGGCTTGGCTGTGCTCTGCAAACAACCCGCGTTCGAGTTGTGCTCACTGAGGTCCTCCACACTGCTCAAAGTCAAGTGCTGCTCCGACTTGGAGTGGGACAACTCTGAACTCCTGCAGCCAGCTTCGCTGTGCGGGTGACCGCAGAGCCGAGAGAGCGGCGGCTGGAGCTGGCACTCGGGAATGGCAGCTGTCGTCTGGCTCCTCCGCATGGCCTGCCTGCCGCCGTCCAGCTCCGAGGAGCTGCCCTGCCACCGAGGCGGACACACGGCCAGGTTCCCCTGGGAAAGGGAGCACTGTCCGGGCCGCAGCGAGCTGCTCTCATAAATGTTCCCGTAAGAGCCTGGGGGCAGAGCCAGAAACACAACATGAGTCTGCTGAACCATCCATGAGCCATTTAACAAGATACTGCTTTTCCCTGGTATCACACTGCAGAACAGGGATGGGGGCTGAGACAGGCTGAGAAAATTGGGGCTGTTTAGCATGGAGAAGATTGCATGGAAACCTCATAGCACCTTTCAGTATCTGGGAAACCAGAGAGGGATTCCTCATCAGAAACTGTTGTGACAGCACAAGGAGTAATGGGTACAAATTGAAAGAGGGGCAATTCAGGTTAGATATGAGGAAGAAATTTTTACTGTGAAGGTGGTTAAACACTAGAACAGGTTGCCCAGAGAGGCTGGGGATGCCCCAAACGTGGCAGTGTTCAAGGCCTTGACCCACCCAGTTTAGTTGGAAGTGTCCCTGTCCAAGGGAGGGGGGTTAGGATAAGATAATTTTTAAGGGCCCTTCCAACCCTTATCACTCTATGGTTCTATGATTCTTTGAATTCTAGAAGAGTTTAAAACTATTTCTCAAAACAATTTAAAAACTACTTTAAAATTATATTTGATAGTTTGAAATGTTGCTGTTTTCTGTATTCCACTGAACACGGAGAAGTATAACCACTGCGCTCCTCTGTACTCTACTTAAGAGTCACATTTTAAAAGTCCAGCTCTGGACAATGTGAACTCTCCTAATGGTTTCACAGTGATTTCTTGAAAAAAAGGAGTTGATTTTTTTCTTTGCTACATTTGGACTTTAAAATGGAGAAATAACTGACCTGTGATTACTGGATCTTTGAAGCCACTTTTCAGCGTTGAATGCCAAGTGCCCCAGATATCAAAATGATCTTCAGAAACATCTAAAGAGCAGTAAGAGCAGGGAAAAGATGATGAATCAATCCTCTTAAAGACATTATTTAGAAAGACATAAATAGAAAGGTAAAACCTTATGTAAGGTATCAGAGTCATTAACGTCCAGTGGCACCTTCACTCTCTAACACAAGTTTCTCATATGTGAGACCCTACCTGGAGTACTGTGTACAGTTATGGTCACCCCAACATAAGGACATGGAAATGAGAGAAAAAAATCCAGAGGAGAGCTACAAGGCTGGTAAGAGGACTGGAACACCTTGTCTAAAAACACAGGCTGAGAAATTTGGGGCTGATCAGTCTGGAGAAGAGAAAGCTGTAGGGAGACCTCATTACAGCCTTCCAGTATCTGAAAGGGGTTGACAGAGAAGCCAGAGAGGGATTCTCCATCAGGAACACTAGTGATAAGACAAGGGGTAATGGGTACAAATTGAAAGTGGGGAAATTCAAGTTAGATACTAGGAAGAAACATTTTTACTGTGAGCATGGCGAGGCACTGGAACAGGTTGAGCAGGAAGGCTGTGGATGCCCCAAGCCTGGCAGTGTTCAAGGCCAGGGTGAATAAAGCCTTGAGCAACCTGATCTAATGGGAGGTGTCCCTGCCCACGGTACAAGGAGGTTGGGACTGTGATCTTTAGGGTCCATTCCAACCCCTTGGCATTCTATGATTATGTGTATTTGCTCACAGCTACTTGTTTCAAGATCAGATGCTGCAATGGATTCAGTAAGCTCTGTGTGGGCATGGTGCCTGAGTTTGCTGAATCCTTAACTCCTCTGCCTCACTGAAGTCAGAGAATTTGCACAAGAACAGGGGGATTTGGTCCACAAAAGGTAGTTTCTGGCAAAGCTCCAGGGGTTACTATAAGGCATGCTCTATCAACCCAAGGATGCTGCCAGTCTTACCCAGAAGTGCAGCCACAGAACAAAGATTTAATGAAATGCTGCATTATAAATAGTTTAATGCCTTTTCTTGATTCCTCTAGTCAGTAGAAGGATTTCCTAATTTGTCATGGTCCAGTACCTTTGCGGTGCATCTTAATGTCCAAAAGATGGTTAATACGATAAAATTTCATGTAATTTCCTGTTCATAACTTAATAGAAATCTGACCAAATTCTTAAACCTGTTCAGAGATTTAGATGTTGTATACAGAAGATAAATTCCAATTGGCTTTTATAAAGCATGTAATTGAGATATTAGTCTAAATCCCATTAATTCCAAAGGGAATTAAGTGCTTAGGCAGTACATCTAAAATTAAGTGGTTTTAATAATGCCACCAGTTATGTTCATCTAAGCACTGAAAGTTCTTAAAGTTTGGCTCACTAAGTACGAGTTCCATGGATGACATTTTTTTAATATATGTATTTTATAGGAAAAGCATCTTGAAGTGCTGGTGAGCTATTAGTTTAAACCACAGCTCTTTACTAAATAAATCATTCAGGTATGCACTCCCCAGGTAGCTATGGGAATAACGGATCCCTGCACTAGTATTGCTCAGTGTGTAATTGTTTGCAGATGTAAAGCTGTACAACTCAGCTACATTTTCCAGTGAGAGGGTGTTGAGGTCATTCTCTACAACCAGAGAAAGTTTTTGCCTGAAATCTTAAAATCTCAGCTTTTCCCAAAGCCTGGACCATAACCTTGTAGGTATTATGGTCAGTTCCATGCATCAGGGCTAGACTTTGCCATGCTGTCACAGACAGGCTGAAAAACTGGACATACATAGTTTTACACTCCTAAATAACAGCTCCAAGTTTTGAGAAGTGCCATACCAAGAGCATCCCTTACAGTTGGGAAGGACGCAGCACAGATCCTTTAGGCTCAGCAGAGAATATAAAAGGATATTGGTCTGTAATTTTTTTATATAAGGTTGTATACACTATTGCTCCTTAAATCCTGGTAGCTGATAATACACTTTCCAGTTTCAGGAATCTCCATCAGTCACTGAGGAGGAGGAGCACAAGCAGGATGCACTGTACCTTTTGCAGCCTGTGATGCAGAAGAGTTCTCCTTTGGCTTAGTTTGCAAGTGTCCAACCAGTGTGTACTGCTCAGGTACCTTGTACAGCTTATCTGGGCTGCGGGCAACTTCTTCTTGCATTGCCAGCAGCGAGCGCTCCGACAGCACCGGGGAGTTGTTGTCGTAAGGGGAGACATCACCACTGGAAGCCTTGTTGGAGTCTGTGGAAGAATGTCTTTCTCCTGTGGAGTAGGAACCTTCTGACCGCAGCATCTCAGGGCTCCTGAGAAATTGTGATGAAAAAACTACTTTTAATAAAAAAAAATGCATCATGCTCACAGTTACAGGTGTGGTTTTGACATCAAGGCCAGGTTGGATGGGGCTCTGAACAACCTGGTCTAGTGAAAGGTGTCCCTGCCCTTGGCAGGGGGCCTGGAACTAGATGACTTTTAAGGTCCCTTCTAACCCAACCATTCCACGATTATACAATCATACAGATAAAATCAAATACACAAGAATGGTCACAGCTGCTGAAATGAAAACACTTCAGAAACAGTCAGAGGTGGATTTTCCATGAGTAAAACTTTTGCCATGAAGTGGCCAGCAGAGGCCACTCAAAATCAAAAGATGTTGCTGTCAAGAAAGAAAACAAAAAAACCCACACAGCTGTACAGTAAACCAGAGCAAACTAAGCAGTGAATCAATTCCTTATGTTACCTTGACAATGTAGCTTGTGGCAACAATAAAGCTGAACATATGATAGGGAAGATTAGTTTGATTCTAAATGGTATGCTAAAATAATTATTAATTTATTTTTATTTTTGTATTCTGAAGTCTTACATATAGAAATCAAGCACTCAGCTTACCTTTCACACTATGAGAATGATTCCCTTCTAGAGACATAAGAAGATAAATATTCTACAGGGGACAAACTGATGTATTTACTGTACTTATGACTGGGGCAGCAAACAACTGGTTCCACTGATACCTTCTAGAACTTCTTTTACCTTTTCACCTTCATACCACCACCAACATGAACTGTCTTTAATTTTGCCAAGAAAAGGCAAACACAATTCCCACCTAAGTACAGTCAAAGGTCAGAGAAACAACTCATTTTTGAAATGTGCTGGGAACATTGATGTAGATTTCTTGAACTGTCACAGTTTGCCGTGCAGGTAGGAGGCAGGCTGTGAGTCACTGAATATCACAAAGAATACGTAGAACTACTCTGTAAATAAAAAACATTTCTTCCCCTATTGTTCCTTGCTACCTTATATTTCTATTACTCATTTTTCATTTCTCTGCACCTTTGTTTTGTAGATGTCTATCTTTTGCTTCTCTTGAGTCAAACACCTCTTTCAGTGACCTCTTGCTAATATCTGTTCTAATTAAATGTGATACAACAGAGGCTCATTCCTGTAAATGTCTGAAAATGGTCAGTCCTTTTCATAGTCAAATCCAAAGACAGCTTGAATGTAGTGAGAGCCAAAACTCTTTTCTTGCTATGGAACAGTAACCCTCTTTCCAGACAAATAAAATAAAACGGAAGAAAGAAAATAAAGAAAACACACAGATAGCAACAGGACAGTAAATATTAATACAGAAATAAGGAGCTTTCAAGCTGTTGTTTTCTCCCTGGCTGATTTACATATTGTATGTCCCAAAAAATGAAATATATACAATTGACAGCATGATTATTATGTAATTCAATATTCTTATTTTTTTTTAGTATGAAAGCAACCCTCAAGTGTTGGGAATTAATTAAATAATGTTACTCCTCAGTAACTCTCAGTGACAAAACCATCACTGGAATTAAACTGAAGCAAACTCAAAAACCAGAGCTGCCATTTGGCAAAGTTGATCTGTCACAAGCTTCCCAGAGCAAGAGCAGCATGGTAATGCCAGACAGTCATTTAAAAAAAAAAAAAAAGAAAAAAAAAAAGCCTCAATTATGTAACTTCTCTTCTAAACTTCTTATCTGAACATGAGTCTAATGTAAATTAATCTATAAACAGACTCACACTGAAGAGCTATAGTTTTTAAAGTATATATAATTCTATCACAAGACTTTTTTTTGCCTCTTTTTTTTTTCCCCATTTGCTTGTTTATTCCGTCCTAAGTCCTAAAAACCCTTGTGCAGTGACATGAGATTTAAGCAATGTCTTGGGATTTTCAGAAGAGCTAGAAGGACCTCTTGGAACAGGGGAGAAATTTTCAGATCTGCAGGCCAAGTGTCCTTCTTTCCAGCCTTCTAGACTGAATGCCATCTAAGAGTAAGGTTTATTCATGTAAATCTTTGCAGCATCAAAACCCCACTGTTGTGCACAGGGCAAAGACAGAGGTAAACCAGCCCTTACCCATGGCAAGGTAACACAAGGAATAAGGGAAATGAAAATGGAAATGAATGTGGAAACATAAACTTGAGCTTTGTGAAACACTGATTTCATGTCTTACCTTGAATGATCTGTTATAGTCTACCTCTTCTCAAGACAGAGCTCCTGCTAAAAATTTACCTGAATGGAAACTTTCAAGTCTTTGGAAAGATTCAAACATTCAAGTTTTTAAACTGATTTACAGTTTTGGCTGCTAAGTCCATACTATTTTTTATATACATATACAATATCACTTTCAAATTTGTTTCGGCAAAATAGCTTTAAAAAATCAAAGGAACTGCTGTGGTCTCTGTCAATCTTACTACAATCAATAATCAAAATGGATTAAATACTTAAATGCAGGAAATTGAATTCATACATTTGCAGCTTTACTTTACTAACAAAACAACTTGCAAGAAGATTTTGGTTTGCTTCTTTGCAAATAAATTCTCACAAATCCCTAGAAATTAAAATTTTGCATCTGTTTGCTTTACTGTTTGAGTTCATTAGCAAACAGATGTTTACTACAATTCAAAAACCTTCTTCCCTTGGATAGTGAGATCCTCTCCCCACTCACCAGGGAGAAACTAAATTGGAAGGCCAACAAATACTGTGCAAGATATCCACTCCTTTATATGCAAAATAGGAGGAAGGGCAGATTATGGTCTCCACAAAGAATAATAGATGGTTACCTGCAATCAAATGTGATGTGGGAAGGCAAGTAAAGTTTTTTCCAGGGGTTATGAACTATGGTAAGGAAAAAATTTTAGAAGTGGCTAAATACCAATGGAAAGATTTGAAAGCAACAGAAGGAATCTATGCCATATGAATTTTAAAAGACAAATTCAGATTCCAAAGCAGGCATCTTTCTGTGAATTGACATTGTCCACCAGAGTCCAGATGCATGAGTGAATTGGAAATGTGTTAATCACAATAATTGCTTCTACTGAGGATATTCCTACTTTTCTACTAGCATCAAAGTTATCAAAACAGGAAATCCCTTTCTGTTTCTGGTAGAAACCCTTTTCTGTTATAACTTAAAGCTTCTGAGTGGGAAAACAATTTTGCCTTTAAGAGGCAAATCATATGGAGTGTGATGGCTTGGCAGCACACAGTACTGATTTCCACACATATCTGAGTAACAGGTGCTACCAGCAAGGCAGAGAACTGTGGGATTATGATGTGGTTGCCACTGTAACAGGGTACAGGAGTCAATGTTTCAAGGAGCCTGTGCAGCTTAAACAACTGCATTTACACATAATGTATGATCTGTTGTACGGCTCCATCTTTATGTTAGTTCAGGATGGATTAAAACTCATTATCATCATCCAAAAATGCTGTAACTTTGAAAGTTATTTACTCTGAAAGGACTACTAACCATGATAAGCAATTAATAGCCATAAGAAATAGATTTTATTTTTTTTTTTTAGTTTAAAGATGCTTCATCTTACAGCTGTAAACCCAAATTCCATTGTCATCAAGCCAACATACAAAAAAAACTGGGAAGTCACCCACAAAAGCACACTTCACAATTGCTGCCACTTGTAATTAGCGCTTTACCATGAACAACTTCCATAAATTCCCTGACACACTGTTCACAATGTTCAGCTCTTAAGGGAACTGAAAGATGAGGAACATCTGATTTGTCCTCCTCTGGGGAAGAAAAGAAATTGTGTTTTCTCTGTTAGATTAGAGCCAAGAAAGCATTTATAATGACAGCAATAGCAGAAATGTGAGGGCAATTGCAGAACAGGACCTTCAAAGCAATTAATGTGACATTAGTCTATACTCTATGCAGTCAACTAGCTCTTCTGATGAAGACTGCAAGAATATATAAAGTTTTTTATTCCACAGATCCACATTTGTATTTTGAGTATGTGACCAGGCAATTTCCAAGAGCAATAAGGATATATTTTGGAGGCTCATTTCTGTGAAATCAAGACAAACATCTCCTTGTTGCCTGCTGTCTCACATTTCTTATAGGAAAAATAAGCAACACATTTGTAGCCTCAAAATTGAGATTATGTTGTGAAATACATTAATCTCTTAAGAGCATCACACTCCTAGCAATAACACTAAGCAACATTCTCTCTAATTGCCTGGAATATCTTAACCAAGAAGTTGCAACCACAGTGAAAACATATCAACATTAAATCACTTACATGACAGCGGAGTAGAAAGCAAATGACAGTAATTTTTCCCTGTCTCAGTGATATTTCATCTGCCCATTACTAACAACACAACAAGTTAGTACAGCTGCAGCTATATGCTCCTGTTTGGCTTCAGAACATTTCCTTACAAAATGCCTTTTGTCAGTTGTGGCCAGCTTTCCACAAAAGATGAACTTTCTCCTGCAGGTGTGCATGCTGGCTAAAAGTAAGGAAGTTCGAGGAAAAGTCAATTAAGGAAACAGGATCTAACAATTACCTATTACAGCCACAATGTTTGTGACTAACTTAAGCACAATTGGTATGTGTAGTCACATGTGAGATACAATTTGATGTCCTTTTTTTATATAGATAGTGAAATCCAGCATTATTTTTTTATTAACTTGCGTCAGAAATAATATGATCATTCCAAACTAAGGGCTGAAAGGAAGAAGTCTCTAATCTCTACCTTTTGTCACATGATTTGTAGTGTCTCTCCCAGTTGTAGTCTTGGCTTCTGGCAAATGTGAAACAAGTTTAAAAGACAGCTCATGTACCTCTAACTATCCTGCACTTACTGTGATCTAAATATACACATGGCTACTTGTTAGTCAAACTAGCTGAAATTATTACATATAGAGAAAATTACCCCAAATCAGATGATCTGTGATAATTTGCTACTTCATGTGGTCAAGTAAGCAAACTCGTAAAATTCTTTACAACTCAATATATTCTGCACATATTTTTGATCCCAAATTTTGTAGTTACAGACTTTTCTCTTGAAGGTGTTAGTTTCACTATTTCTTGTAAACCTTTTCCTCTGAGGCTAGGCATACTATTACATTACCTCCAACTATACAATATTAAGAGGGAGAGAAAAAAAACCATAGCTAACTGACTGTACAAATTCAATTTTAATTATATACTGAATGCACTAGGCACTTTCCACAACATAGGAAGACAAAGTACAATACGTCCCAAAGATTTTAGAGTCCAGAAACCCTCTTAAGTATTACTTAAAGCAAGTCTGTCAAATTTTGTCATTTTGGGTCTGCCATATTGACATTCACTAGAATAAAGACAATGACTCTGTGGTCGAATCTTGTTAATCTGAATGTACAAACTCACAGCATTAAGGCACAAGGGTGCAGGCATATATACACCATACAGAAGGTCAGAATATGTTATTTATCATAACTGCTATAGTGTGATTTTTTTTCTCTTGAGATCCTTCACAAAGCATACAATTAAATAATATCCAAAGCCTCCACAGGGCTGCTGTTGTGGTAGTTGGCTTGTTCCCAGTGTTCCATGTTTAAAGGATAGGAAAAGAATGACAGAGTGATCAAGCAGCTCCCTGTGATGGTGTTAAGGCACTCTAGGGTGTGTTTCAAGGACAGTGGAATACATGCTTCCTGTTACTGAAGACTACAATAAACCCAAGACATGAACCAGCAGATGACTAAAATACATCCTGTCAGATAATAGTGCACTGAATATTTTTATGTACATGTCATTCTGTCCTCTGCAGCAGAACACAATCTTTCCTCTGAATCAAGGAAACAGTTTTGTCTTTAGAAAATGCTGTACAAGAGTCATAATTTCTTTGGCAGAGTCTGTGTAATAGGGAGGATATTTCTACTCTACTGTAGACAGTACAGAAGAGCTGTGGAAAACTAGAACCTTTTGGACACTTCCACTGGGAGATAGAAATTCCCAGCAGAAAAGGGATGATGAAAAAACAGATTACTCACGATGACTGGGAAGCTTTCCTCCTCAGCAAATAGTCCACAACATCTGGGTCAGTCTCTAACAAGCTAATAAGCACTTCATTCTGTAAATCAGGGGAAACCTACGAAGACATAAAAAAAAATACTTAGTTGGAGGTTAGCATCCTTTCACATACATTAATTTTAGTGCTATGCTTAATCTAAATGATCAAGTACATTTACAGAGAGCATATAAAATATTCAGAAGCTTTCACTTAAAAGAGAAATGTCATGCAACAACAGATGAAGTAGAACTGAAGATCACTTTGTACAATGTTCAGTGCTGATTACTGTTGAATAACCAGCTGGTATTCAGTTTGTTATTGTATCTGGAAATAACAGTGGGATTATTTATGTATCGTGATCTCAAAAGCTCCAATTGAAGGTCCTCACTTTACACCTCCCTTCAATGATCTGAGGGCATTTACAAATCTCCATCTCTGCCTCTCCAGCCACTCTGACCAACAGGCTCAGTCAGAACTTGTGTCACCTTCTTTGGAGTTTGGCCTTCTGAATTGCTAACTTTCTCTTTGCACTTCATATGGGTATGAACCTTCAAAACCCTTGATAGCTTCAGCAACATTTCCTGGGCAGGCAGCAGAAATGGCTGCACAAGTAAACTCTGTGCTTCCAACTGCACTTCACCCAAGTCTTATCAATCCTCAAGTGAGTTTGACTGCTTTGTCCACATTAGAGCGGAACATTCAACTCAAAACTTCAAACCACTGAAACAGATGAAACCATCCAAGAAACCTGAGCAGCCCAGGTTCACTCATGACAGATGGAACTCAATGCAAGACAATCTCAGCAAGGAGTCATCAGCTGGGCAATGCATGCATGTTTCTGGATGCAATCTGCCAGAGTCTGAAACTCTTGACCTTCAAATCACTCTTCATGGACTATTTGTTCCCCCTGACATTTCCTGAGAAATAGGAATAGAATTACTAACACATTCTCCAGAGGAATATCTCATTTTGGGAGGTATTTAGGGAGTCTAGTTACATAAAAGGCATAGTTCTTAAAATAAGGAAATAATTAGAAAATAAATGAAAATATGCATAATTCAATTCAAACTGATCCAAAATCTCTACAAAAAACTTGTGTAACCACATATTTATTTTTTTTAAATTATATTCAGTCTCTGAACTGGAAAAATATCTTACTGATGGTCACTGATATACTAGTCTTTAAGCAAAAATTTTATAAGAATATAACTTTTGGAAACCTGGTGTACTGTAACTTCTCCATTTAGATAGCCTTTCTATACACTAGAAGAAACTCCAGATAAAAGTTTCATGGTAAAACAGAATCCACACATTTTTGTCTGTAACTTACTACCCAGATTTATATCAGTAAGAAACTACTGAGAGAACCTTGTCAGAAAAATAAAAATACTCCTTGCCTTATTGAAAAAAAAGATAAATCAGTCTTTTCAAAAAGTCTGAAAAAAGTTCAGTTCAAATACAAAGCTTCTAATGAAACCCAAACTCAATAGTTCTACTGATTCCCAGGACTTTTTCCAGAAAGAATCTGCACATAGATGTGTGCTGATGGTCTCCTTGCTAGCTACCTACTGGGTTTGGGGCTTCCTCCTGTGCAGCACTTTTCTTCAATTTAGTTCGGTAACTTGGCAAGTGCAGAAATGATATGCATGCAATAGTAAACTTACAGAGAACTACATTATCAGTGTCTCAGGAAGATGTCACCATAACTATTACTGAATTAATTGTTTCACTGGTAATTGCACCTAAGCAGATGGATGGGACAGAAAAGAAGCCAAGGCACTTCTGAAATAACAGCTCTGGAGGACGTACAGAGACATATCAGAGAGCTCTAGGGCTGTCAGGATTCCAGCAGAGTACCAGATATTCTGAGATTTTGGGGTTGGGTGCTACATGAGAGCCACAGCTGTTGAGACACAGAAGGATGGAGGGACCCTTAAGTGTCTCCTTTGTGCTGTCCCTTGCCACTGATGAGGCACAGAAGGGCAGTGTGTGGCTGCCTCTGCAGTGGGAAGGCCACAGTAGCCTCTAACTGTAAAAATATGAAATTTCATTCACTCTGTAGCCCTTCTTTGCAGCAGGGCTGGATTTGGACACTAGGAGATGAAATACATGAACAAGTTGCTGTTCTCCATCCTTCATGCCACATCAAAGACAAGTCAAAAACAAAGGGTGGTGAGTTGTGCCTCCTTTAATTCAGCTGCTGGACATAGCTCAGAGACTAGCAAAGAACAGTCCTTTATACATCCCCATGAAATATTTCAATACATCCCCAAGAAACAGACAAGATTTGGACATGAAAGTGATTATCACTGACATCAATGAAGCATGGACAGATTCCATCTTCTATAAGAAATCCACTATTGCATGTTACTGATGTAAAAACGGTGCTCAATATCCTGGGTTGCCCCAACAAACACAATCCCTCTGACCCATCAGCATGTCAGAATCATTCTGATATTGTGGTCTGGGTACCTCACTATTTTCTGGTTTCTTAGGGTTTCACAAATGTTCCTGTTTAATTGCTAAAATCAATCACAGTTTTATAACCTTCCCATACATAACAGTAACAGAAAGAAGAAGAAGAAAAAAGGCAAACACAAAAGCATCTGAGCATACACCATGTTATAGCTGTAGCTGGATGCTAAACTCCAGATGTTATTTTCTTTATGTAGCATAAATGTCTAGTATAAACAGTAAAAGAAACTTTGGAAAACCAAAGAAATTATTTTCCCCACACTTCATTTAACCTCCAGATGAAAGTTGAAGCACTGAAGAGATGAAGGAATAAATCTATCCATCAGAATTAAAAGCACCCAGATGCAGGTTAGTCTAACCTTAGCCCCATCCTTTCCACACTGAAAGTCAGAATGAGTGACTCAAGTATTATATACTGAGATGTGTCTGTGTTGTAAAAAGTTCTTAAAGAGAAACAACAAGAACATTTCAAGTTTTGTAAGTATTCTTATTTAAGTGTTATCTTAAGCTTCATAGTGTCATTCACATTCTGGGCCAACAGACCTTCACCCAAGACTGCAGTTCTGTCACTTTCTTTTCCTGATGTGGAAGGAAAAATATCACCTAGCATTTTCCCCAACTATGAAAAGCATCTTCAAAAGGGAAGAAAAAAAACAAAAAAAAGAAAGAAAGAAAGTAAAAAGAAAACTATTGCAAGTGTCTCACTAGTACGAGAGTAAAAATAAAAGGCAGGAAAACCACAAAGAAGTTCATCTGAGGCTAAGACATCTGAGGCAGGGCTCATGATTGCTTTCTCATGCTCTACTCCCTGTTGAAAACTGATAGACATCTTCCATTTACAGTACTATGTGGCCATCAGCCCACAGCTCAGGGCTGTTCATCTTCTTCCAACAAGGATGCCAGCACTCAGCTTTGCTGAAGCACTGAAGATTTCCAGAGTGTTCTTTCTGCTTTGGGAATTTGTCTCCTGAGTGAAACATACTGTGCTGCTTAGTCCCAGAACACAACAACCAAAGTTTTTTTCACTTCTTCTGATTACTGGTTTTGTTATAATGTGTGTTTTTACTAAAATAAATACAGAATAATGAATATCACCACTAGGTCTGACTGGCCTCTGCTACCCCAGAGCAGGGCTCCCTCAGACACAAGTCATGCTGAGCAGACCTACAATTTTGTACATAAAAAAAAAAGAAGATAAAGCCACAGAATTAATTGCTCAGGTAACTGCTGGGCATGAAGAACATGATCTAAGCTTTGTCTTAAGTAAACAACATGTCAAAGTGGCAAGGCCATCAGCCCTCTTATGAAGAATTTGCTTCCTTCAGGAAGTGAACTGAAGGGGACTAAGGAACTACACAGATTTATGTTTTAATCATTCTACCCAACTAACAAACAAGAAAGTTTTGTCATTCCTCTCCATCCAACCAATAAAAAAAGTTTTGGGTAGGGAAGGCAACTCCTTAAATTTATCAGGGATCTTTTAATCCCAAAATTGTATTCCTGACTGCCAAAACTGAGATGTGAAAGATCATTTTCAGTCTAGTCCATGCATTGCTCAGTATACAACTGAATGGCCAACCCTATCATTTTCACAGACAATCTTATAAACAATATACCTTTATCTACACAGAAACCATTCTAAGCAACATAGGAGTACACATTTTTAATACTTTTACTTACTGTAAATCATTCTCCT
>VRYO01002772.1:73179103-73190488 GCA_009812075.1 Sialia sialis
AATTAAGCAAAGTCAAAGGACACAAGTGACCAGGACTTACCTCTTGGCCATCCTTGTCTCTGGTGTCTTCTGCATGGCCAGCTACTGTGGAGAGGAACTGCAGCAGGCGGTGAAGGGTATCGCAGTTACAAGGAGGTAGAAGATAAATGAGAAGCTGTAAGGTGCTGAGCTGTTCATCTGGCTCTAATACTAAGAGGGGAAAAAATATGTTCTAAGAAAATCACTCCAACTAACCTAGAAGCAGAACAAATATACTGTTCCAAACACATAGAATAGCTTTGTTTAAAAAACATTCTCCTTAAAACATCAGAAGAAAAAGAGAAAACTCTAAGGAAACATCAAAACTGTAAGAACTACTGCTACAGGACTTTTGCCTTAGTTGGTCAATATTTTGCAAACAAGTTCTTAGGATTTTTCTTAACCTGTAAGAGAGCAAAATCCATGTTTTACACCTTATCACTGTTACTGGACTCAGATATTCTGCTTACTTTTCTACTTACTCCATTCATTTAGGTATAGCTACAGGTATATACAGTAGCTGTCAAGCATTCCACTCAGATTTATGCTTCAGCCATTTTTTATCAGTTTTCTTACAGTCTTTCATCTTGCAGAAGTACCAGGAGATTGGAAAAGCAACCAAAGAAATAAAGGACATTCTGCTACCCCCACCACCACTTGAACCATCTACATGGTAGCCAGTGACAAAGGTGGGACAGAGGCAGGATCTCAGACATGAGGGCTAGAAATCATCTGAAGAACATACACCAGGCAGGTGCCTAAGCTTTACAACTCCAACTTTACTTTTTCCTGAATCCCTGAGAGTTTGCACTTGGGTCTTAGGCAACAAAATCTGGAGTACTTAATATGATGGCTTTGAGGACCATTAACTATGAAGAAACTTGAATTTTTGAAGCCAAACTGGAACTTTGGTTAGTGGACAGATCTAAAAATTTTAAGATATCAGGATTCAAATGGAAGTCTGTGACCTGGCATTGCTGGATCAATGACAGGGTCAGGTTTAAATAGACAACATGAATTCCATTCTTACAAATGCAAAAATATGCATAGTTAGTGAAATCCTTCTTGTTCTAGTTTTCTGGATTATTCTTATACACTATAAAAACCAAGAAGAGATCCCAGTATATTGACACCAAAGGATATATTATATTATATTATATTATATTATATTATATTATATTATATTATATTATATTATATTATATCTTTACTATTGCATATTACAATATACTATATACTTTAAATTATATTATACAAATATTTTGAGCAAATCAAGGCCAGAGCATTCATAATAAGAGAATAAAAGCAGGCTATTAGCAAAGATCAAAGAATTCAAACAAATTAGCTTTTGAAAATTGATAAATCAAAATGCTAGAGAGCTCACAGAGAGTGTTGATGAAAGGTGTATAAAGCTCTCTGGTGAGAAGTGGGTCAGGCATGTCACGCAGAAATTCCTTTAACAAGGCAGCAACATCGTGAATGCTGTGCTCTTCATCTAATACAACATCTACACCTCGGTCAAACTCTTCACGTAACTGAAAAAAAATCATGAGAGAAAACCATAGTCACTTCTTGTCCCAATTAATACATCCCACGACAAAAAGTCTTTTAAGAAGCAGATTTACTCATTTTCACTTTCAAGATTGAGCATGACTAGTCTTTGGTAAGGTCAAAGATGTAATTCATATCTAATTGCTGCTTATTTCATAATACATAACTTCAGGTTTGTACCAGATTGTAATAAAATACAGGGGTTTTTTTCCAGCTAATATATGACACTCTTGTATGAAAACATGCATCCAAGTATAATTTTTGCAGAAACGCAAGATTCACAGCAAAGGCAGAAGCCAGAGGGAATAAGGAAAATGGCAAGACAGGCTCTTATGTTACCTTACTACATTATCCCTGGAACCAAAAAGACTAAAACTGCATTTTGTAATATTTATGATTTTGTGGAAAAAATTATTAGTAAGATCATGTTAATATCCACCAAATTCACATTCCTCTTGTCATTTAAGGTTGTATGTTAAGACAGGTAGCAAACAGACAAGTTCACTACGACCTCACAGCATTCCTTCACACACACCTCATTTTGCCTTCCAAATTTAGTTATACTCATTAAGTAATCATCATTACAGAGTTCACAAATAGCAAGCTAACATAATTACAATGTATTGCTATATTTTTCCCCTGCTTTGGTCCTCACAGAAATTCTATAAAATTCAAAGGCATCACACTTCCCAAAGGCAGAAGAAAACCCTCTCCCAAATCTGAGATACCTTAGGAAAAGGTAAAAGCCTGCCCTTCTGGATGCATTTTCCAGCAGCAAGAGCAGAATACTTTCCTCAGGCTGAGAGCTTCACCTTTTACTCTTTTTGCATTTTGAAAACAGTCAAGAGGTTTTAAAACTATTTCCTAGAAAAAACATGTACCTTTGCTATCATTATGAGATATCACAATGTCACCCTATCTACAGCTAAATCTTATCAACAAAGAAATCTGAGGTATCAGATTTCTTCATCAGGAATGTTACAAACATACCAAAGAGAGGAAAGAAGCTAAGTCACAAGCAAACAATATGTCTGTGATAATTTGTGGCAAATCTTGTGCAAATCTATCTTGAGTGTGTTCAGTGTGAAAATCCTTTGTTTTCAGCTGAGATTGTGCTTTCATGATGGGTGTGACAGGTATTAATTTAAAAAATCCATTCTAATTTATTAGGACTGCTTTTACCATAATTAATATCAGTCATTATGAATAATGAATAATTATGCTATGAAGACCAGAATATGTTCTTTATCTCATATTATTCTTTGATTTATGGTCAAAGATTTTCCAATGCCAGCTTGGGGACTTCATTCCCAGCTTAATTCTACTCTCCAGACTGGCGAAAAATGCAGAATATTCCTGCAGAGCACCATAAATTACCTCAATCCAGAAGATTATTTCTGCATTTAAGAGCCCGAAAGCAGCTGAGGAAACCCATTAGCACTGCATCAGGAATTCAGACTTTGCAAATTGCTGGCTGAATCGTAAACTGCTGTTACAGTCTTGAATATGGCATTTGTGGTCTAATAGCCCACAAGACCATGGGCCCATGATGAGATATGGCCACATTCTAGGCACAGGTATCATGGCCGTTAAAACTGTATATTGTATACCTCAACTTTAAATCTTTCAGTCTCCATTCACATGGAATGCTTTCACACATTTGGAAGGTACAGGTAGTGAACTACAGCATCCACTGAATATTTTGATACGAGAGATGAGGACATCTGTGTTGGAAGAGGGGATAGGAGAGCAGAGATTCAGCTGTTTCACTCTTCATCCTCAGCTTTGAAGCTGCCACTATGTCACCAGGCTCAGCATCAAGGATTGCCCACCCCAACCTTGGCAACAATGCTCTGCTCGAGCATCTGTTCCGGGCACAAGATGATACCTGGCATCCTGATGCTCCAGATCTACCACTCTGAGTCAAGATGTGCATAGAATCTCTGTCCTACCCACCACTGAATATGAAGAAGGAGGTTTGCAAGAGATGCACGTGTTTTAGATTTTCTTTTCCTGCTCAAAAATCCCACTAGCACATGCATCTATTTACTTATGTATTTACTGCAACAAACTGCAGTGGAAACAGGACATTTTCTAACTGGGGAAGGAAGGAAAACAAAATATGCTTACTTTCTACACAAGAAAAACTAATGAACAGCTGCAAAAGCACACCAAAATCTGAGTGCTGGCTTTGGCTTTCTATGGCTCAGAAAATGAGCGGAATTTTAATTGAACCCAGACTTTCCCACGTGTTCATGTTGACAACATTTATGACTGTAGTCACAAGGGCCAAGCTGATGCTTCCTTGTTGTTTAATGAAATATATCATTTTACCTAGTTCAATAAATCAGTCCAAGTAATAAAAAACATAGATACCCAAATCTCTTGATTTCTTCACCTTTTGAAAACAGAGTAAAAGAAAAAGTGGTGAAAGTCACTGATGTCCAAGGTAAGGCATAGTTTACAAGTGAATGATAGAAGCTCTCTGCTTTTTCCTCAATGCAATTGTACTCATCTCCAAATAATTAATGTATGTTTTAACACTGAATCTTGCAATACAAATGTGAGGCAATTTCAATACTTTATCTAGTTCAGTGTTGATCTGAAAACTGCCTCTGCAGATAATTTTTAGCTTAGTGTTACACCAGCTACTCAGGAATAGAAACTGCTGGAGAATGAGCTACAGTTCAGTAGGCTATACTGTCCTACCAGCCAAAATCAAGTCAATTTGGCTATTCAAGGCAACTTTCTAGAAAGATAAAACATTACACTATGAAGTTTTTACAGCTCTCTGCAAAGAACTATAACTTCCGGGATCAGATGGAGTCAGGCTTTCTTTTGCTTTCTTTTCTGTTTGATGTTTTTGGTTTTAACTTCATGGGAAACATATTTTCCTGTAATTTTTCATCCTCACCTTATGCATCATGCAAACATTAACCACTGTTCTCCACTGCTCTAATTCAACATATAATCCCAGCTTCTGGGAATAACAGTGCAATATCTAGGTAGGTATACCTAGGAGCCAATATCCACATTTGACTTTTTCTCTGTAACCTAATTGTACACGATCTTTGCTTTTTCATAATTTGGCTGAGACTAAGACTTGGAAGGGTCTGCTCTGACCTTGAAGTCTAGCAGGGTTAAAAGAAATGTGATATTTAGCAGCAGTGATCTTAGGGTCAAAGAGATTGTTCTGTACTTGCATGTTTTCTCATACCGTGAGTTTTCCAAAAAAGATTTACAGTTTGAGTTTACTTTGGGAGCTTCAGCTGTTTCTGAGATGAAACGAACAGCCAAGATTTTTTTTTCCCTGCAGTGTGACCTTTGGAAAATTTCTTCACTGTAGTTTATTTGGATGTCCAACCCTGTGCTACTTTTGCAGAGCAAAACATACTGAGACTGTTAGCCTGCTGAGAACCTGACAAGGATTTCACCAGATGTAAAAGATATTGGAAATGGCCTTTTATGAGCCATTAAAAAAATCAGTGAAGTTACTGGCCCAGAAAAACTAAATCTCACCATGCTACAGACAGGTAAGAAAACACAACAGAAGGAATCAGATTTGTTTGTATCATAACTGATGAAAGAAAACCATATCCATATCCACTCACCTGTCTTACTCTCTTTTTTGAGCTTCCAACTCTGAATATTCCTACTGTCTGGAGACCTGCAAGTGTAACACATCATAGCACTATTTTATTCTTTATTTTTTCTCCTGAATTCATTGCATTGAACCAAAGCATTCTGATCTATGTGTGTACTTGTAAGAATAAATGAATTTTAAAAAAGCAACATATTTTTCCACAAACATGTACTTACCATGTTGATGCAAGATTCAGTTATGATTAGGAAGCTATCCCGCTGTGTTTTTTAAGGATTACATTTAATCTGCAAAATGGCATCTCTGTGACATTTCTTGTGATGCCACTTCGGTAGTGCCACTGCTAGGAGAGACTGAGGCACTGCTCAGGGTTTGGAGGTGTAATTTCCAGGACTGGCATCAAAGGAAACAGGCAAGTAAATGCATGGGCACTGAGCTGTGTATTTGGATACAGGATAAAGTTGGTATTTGGCTCACTGGCTCTAAAGTTCCTGTCAAGACAAAGCTGAGAGTCTCCTGCAGGGGTACATAAATAGGGCCCTCGGGGAGACTATGAGAGGGAAGAACTTCCACTGGGAATTATGTGCAGTTTATAAGGTAGGAACAGGTATTATACAGAGGGAAGGCTATAAAGAAGCATTGCTGTACTTCAGGCAAAGTGTGTCATTTAGATTTACAGTAATTTCACGAATATAAGCCACACCTTTTTCATTGAAGAATCCAGCCTACCCCAGTAGTGCGGCTTATATTCAGGTGCTGCTTATTTATGGACAAATCCCAGTGAAATGCCAACCCGGAAGTGAGAGCTGGCCAGGAGGGTGCCTGGGGCTGCCTTTAAAGGCTTCACTGGTCTATGAAAACTGTTGCAACTTGAGCACCTGACACCAAACCCCGCTGGCAGCGATTCTGTTACTAATTTGTTACTTTGTTACACATGAATCCTTGCTTAAAAAAAAAAAAAGAAAAAAAGTGTGGCTTATATTCAGGTGCGGCTTATATATGGACAAATCCCGTGGTCTACCTGGCTGCCGGGAGGCGTGGCTTATAATCAGGTGCAGCTTATAATTGTGAAATTACTGTAATGTGATTAGGAAATTGGTGTTGCCCACTGTTTCATAAGACCACCATTCAAATCTTCTTCTAGCTCTGCAGAAAGCCACAACAAATACAACAAACAATAATACGGCTCTTAATGGACATATCTTGCAGACTAACAGGGCCTGAAAAATTTGAGAGGTGACATGCTCTTTAGCAATAACAATGTAAGTGGAAATTTTCGAGCCTTAAGGACCTGTGTACATAATATAATTTTATGTGGTTATACACTTTTGCAAAAGGGATGAAATTACCTATAAACTTGGAAGTGTATGGTCTAACAAGGGCTACTCTGCAGCTCTAATCTCTACTGATATAGAGGAGATGTAAAATTACTTTGTGAGACAAATGCCTTTTGACACCCATTAGGCTACACTTGCTTGCTGGAGATGTCACCTTGAGCAGTATACTGGGAGTTGCAGATCTTCAGAGAAATTCAGATAGGATTCTGCTTTTTAGTTTCTACTCTCAACATAACATAAAAATCTCTTTTTAAATCTTCTCTCTTTGGTTAACAGAAAATTACATTGATGTACTATCATTTAGCAAACCCAGGAACACTGGCAGGCAATCATCTGAGATGGAGATTACACACATTGGGCAAAACCTGCAGGCTGGTTACCTGTTCCTACACAGACATACAGTGCTCATTCTACACTGCAGGTCTACAGAGAGCCACATCTTTATATCTCTGGGACATGATCCCAGGGAAAATAGGGTAGGTGAACAAGGACAGGGGCATTAATGTCTAAAAATATAATCACTTTTTGTCATATAATGCTCAGAATTATCCTTTAAAGCATTCATCAGAAATTGCTGGTGATTTATTGCTGAAAAAGGACTTAGGCATATAGGTAAGGATTTTCAGAATCAGCAGCTTGGTGCATCATATAGCCTGGAATGATGTTGCTACCATGTCCATCTTCTACCATTTTTAAATTTCTCTCAGTTTCTTCTGGACAGCAGATTAAATTGAAAATTGAAGAATTTGTCTCAGATTATATCAGATTATTGCACTATGGTATATTATAGTTTACTCTTAAACAATGCAAAATAACCCATCACAAATTTCCTTTAAAAGGAAACTTTAATGTAAAGCGAATAGTTCCATAAAGAGCACCATGTGGAAATGAACTTAGTTATGACAGTGCCTTAAAAGGATGAAAAAATTTATCACAGATGTTCAGGTGACATAAAATCACATTATCCAAATGATACTCAACTGGATGGCTTTTTGGCTGACTCAGATACTTTTACGTTCTCCAAAATCAGCTACCTTTGCTAAAAGGGATGGAAGCCATTCATCTCAAACTTAACTCTCCCATACTTACTTGTCAGCCATGGTATCTAATCTCTGTAAGAGACTAACAGGGACTGTCTTTTGCAGTGTTCCTTGATATATTTGTAAGAAAGACAATTTTCAGTTATGAAAATTGTGAAAGCTCAGCATTGTCGCTTAAACTGCAGTCTCTCATCTGCAAAAGCCTTTCATTCATAGACAATAAATGATTTCTTGCTGGTGAAATTAACATCAAATACATAATCTGCTGTTACAATCACCATTATTTTATGGTTTGTTGATTATCTGGCCATGTGATAACTCCACCTTGCTGCGGCCAAGTTATTTCAATTATCATTAAAAAGCATAACAAGACTAAGATACACTGGCAGAGACGGTGAGCAGATACCTAGATTGACTATTGTTTCTGCATTATGTAAAGCTGTGGGAGGCTAGTATCTGGACAATCACGAACACACAAGAAGAATACTGGCAGGAGTCTGTAATTTCCTTTGGAGAGAGCAGGCCTGAGCCTGAGGCTGGTCAGGAGGAATCAAGCCAGAGACAAACTGAGTATTCAGCCTTCAAGACTTGCAGTGAACGGGAAAAGGCTTCTTGGAGCTTAATATATATTTAGCATGGAATTCTTGCATTAATAGTATAAATAATTCATCTAGATCTCACACCTTAAGATCCACTGGTGGTGAAGAATGGCTCCAGACTGACTGGCACTTTTCAGACTTTATTCTGAGGGTACAGGTACACCTGTGGGGTGTGAAGAGCCATTTCTGCACAGCTGAACACCCCAGTACAAGATGAGTGACCTCCAAGAAAAGCCTCTATCCCTGTGCTCTATGGGCCAGTTTTATAAGATTGTAGCATAGCTCCTCCGTTTGGGAAGTTATCATGTACAAAATTACTTGTGAGACAGTATTTTTAGCAAGAGGCAAAACAGGAGGGAAAACGTCTAGCTTTCAAAGATGTCCTTGCAAATGGAAGCATATACTTACTTCTCAAAATAGGCATTTATTTATATTATAGTAAAAATACATCTGCCACTCCTGGGAAAACAAAATATTCTTACCGTGCTTTTCCAAGTGCTGGCAGCAACTATCTACAAGCCGGGGGACCTGCCTGTAAATAGGGTTCAGGCTTAGTTTCTTATCTCTTGCCTTTTCTTTCTTGCTCTGGGCTTCTGCTGGCAAAGAGAGCTGGAGAGCCTCCAACAGCCTTGAGTGATTGTCATCAAGATCTGTAATAGAGTCCACAGACATCGCGCCCTGTAAAAGACACACACACGAATCATCAGCAGGGCTGGGTGAATCTCAGCATCACAGGGTGTCCAGCAAAGACACTTGCCTATCTGTATTTTAAACAAACTAATAGAAAAATACAATTATTAATACAATTTTTACAAATTAATGAATTTATAATACCAGTGTAATGGATAGGAAAAATCACTACAGTACCAATGTTTTCATATTCTCATATTACAAGGAACACAAATTAAAATGCTGAAAAAACAAAATGCTTTCCACTCATTTGCTCCATCTTTTTACTGCTGTAAGCCTGCACCTACTGCAGGGCAAGGATGAATCATGGTCTGTGGGTGCACCTCAGCAGTACCATATTCATGGAGACATATAGATATTTTTAAATCTTATTGCCTACTTCTTCTGTAGCTTGGACCATTGTATCAATGAAACTTATGCAAAATGATTTACAACCACACCACAACCATATACAGTTAACAGTTAATATCACAAATACATACAGCTGTGGAGTTTGAAATAATCTCACTCTATCACAGAATAAAAATACACCAGAGAAGTTGATATTTTTAAATAATTCTGCTTCACACATATTAATATTTTAAAATCATTAAAATTCCAATGAAAGCTTTGAAATCCAGGTTTGGATTACAGCAAGGTGCGGAGGTTCAAGCAGTCTGTAAAGGATAAAGCAGCACAAGCAGCAGGAGGTTTATGGCATGTTTCAATTTTTACACTTGAAAAAAAATACTTTTTTTTTTTCAAAGCACAAGATTACTGTCACTTCAAACTTACCATTTCTCTCAATTCTTAATAAAATGCTGAGGAAAAAAAATTCTAGGGTACTTGTAATCTTACAATAATAATAAAACACAAAGAAAAAAATGGAGGTTTTATTCCTACTAAAAATACATGTTGTAAACTATTTTCTTTCTTTCCAAAACAAAGCTTAAATTTTACCGTAACAGAAAATGTATGCAGCATGTCATCCTAAGAAATAATAAAGAAAATGTAAATTCCTATTCAAAACTTTTCTGACAACTACAGTTTCTTAAAAGCACACTGTTCTGCTGACAGGTAATTTATAAACTGCTAGTCAGAACTCTACGTCTATTAAATGAGAACTGTACAATTGCTTACAAGGGAATTTCAAGTTCTATTTTGTTCCATCAGCCTAGCCAACTGAACTTTATGAATATTTAACTCATAGGCAAAACTCACAAAAAGTCCACCGAGATCTTAAACTCATTCTAGTTCATAATACCTTAAAAAAAGCCCCCATTTAACTTATCAGGATTAGTTCTGTTTCTTGTAACTCATGTTAGATGTATAAATGAAGTACAGTGAAGTTTCTAGATTCTTTTTTACCCACATTACTATAAACAATTACTAGATCTTTTAGAATGCAACTTTTGACCTTTATTTCTGGTGTCTCTCAAAAGTACATCTGCTTGATTCCTTTTACCATTTCCTGCCAACAGGAAACAAAAACACAAACAAAAAACCCCTCCAAAACAAACAAGAACCTCTGGCTATGATCCATGTGTGTAAAATTCCAACTGAATGACATTTTTATTTTAATTAAGAGTTTGGCATTCCATACATCAAATGAATCAATTGACAGTGAAAATCCTAACCCCACCCTCACCACTGCAGCCCCTGTGTGACAGGTGCCTGCCTTTATACCCTGCCTTTACTGGTCCTTCCCTGTCTGAAAAGCATCCTCTCACTTAAATCGGATTCAGATCCCTAAAATAGAAGCAAATACAGGGTTCGAAGTAGTCCTTGGGCATTTTATCAAAATTGTGGATTAACCAGCACACTGAGCTGGCTTTAGGAAGAGTGACCTTGAGTTCAGTGACTGAAGTCACTGCTTGGTAATACCAATCAGGCCAGCCCTGATTTTACAAAGTGCACAGGAAAATGCTACCAACATACTGCACGGGTCCAGCTCAAACTCAGCTAGACCTACTTGTGTGGGTTCAGCCAGACCTACCTGACTGCTGAGGAGCGATGGAGGTGGAGATTGTGCACAGCACTGCCCACTGCTCCAGGTCTAGGAACACACACACTGAGATACTTGAACTGCAGTGCCCAGCAGCTAAAGAAAATCAAGTTCCATCTACCAGGGATTACCTTTGCACACCATGGATACCAGTCCCTGCTCCCCCATGACGAGTTCAAAACCTAAATGGGGAAGTCTTAGCTAAGCACACAGAAACACGAAGGAAAGTGTAATTTAAAGTCTCAGCTTCCAACTGCTGGGCAAAAATCCTACACAGAAAATGCAGCAACAGTGATTTTTGTCAAGCTGCTGGAGGAGAGAGAATCACAGCACTCACACTATGAGCTCTGCAGCCAGTGCTACCTTCTACCTCTTACTGAAAATCTCAGCTGAGTCTTTGAAGACTCACTGAAATACACAGAAGTGACTTGACACAAAGAAACGGTGCAATGATAAACAATCCTTCCAGTTTAGGTTTAAGAGGACTGTACTCCAGGTGTCTGTGCAGCATTTTTGTGATAAATTAGTTATATCAGTTGCATGTACTAACAAATACAGTAATTTC
>VRYO01002772.1:73191488-73225298 GCA_009812075.1 Sialia sialis
CCCCTAAATAAGCTCAGGGCAGAGGAGTAAGTGCACTGATAAATAGAAGTATTATTAAAAACAGACAAGATATGGGACATGAGTTTATATTAATGTTAAATAATTGAAAATTCATGATATGAATTAGCTAAGTTCATTCCCTGGAGAAAATGCCAGCTCCCTCATGTCATACTGACCCCCTCAGTCTATTCTTACTTCTCTCTAGGTGAACCATGTCCTGCTGTATCCTCACAGCTATGGACTAAGGGCTCTAATTCTACACTTTGAAAGTTGCAATGCCAGTATTGACAAGAAAAAAACAAAACCTAAAACCAACCAACTATCCAAACAAACAAAACATGCAAAACCCTCCCTCAGCTTCTAGGAAGTTGCTCCTGATGGATCTCAATGGATGTACTAAATGATCCACATTCTTCTGCTTGCTCACTGGTCAAATGCATGTCAGAAATTTTCTCACACTTTGTGAAGAGAGCAGCAGATGACTCACCTCTGGGCACATGAGTTATCTTTCTCTCCTATGAAAAAAAGGTTCTGAAGCCAATGAGTATACACAGTGAAGTCATATTTTTTGTCTCTAACTGTCAAATTCTGAAAGAAGTTAATGGGCTTCCCTTTACACTTAGTCAAGTTTCTTTGCGCTTCTGTATGAACACAAATGTCTGTTCATATGGTTTGCACAAACCAACAGATATGCATTAATGTGTATATAGGACTACAAGCATCATGCTTTCAGTTTTGTAGACACTTCAAGCTTCAGCTGGCAGCTAGACAAAGAGCTCCATGACCTGCCTTCTGCCTTCTCTCCATTTGCAGTTTACTCCAGTTCCCTCCAAAACCCTGTTTTGAAGAGCCCAATAGAGAATTTCTATGAAGAAGGTTTTATCCTAAGGATAAAAAAAAGGTGAGGTTCTTATGAAAATACCTTATTTTCCTTCTTCTTTAAGAAAGTATTTTTCATTTTCCAGAATACATCCTCAATTCTTGCTCAGATTTGTTAAAAGGGGTTTTATTAAAAGTACTTTATTATGTAATTTTTTTCCCCTCCATTGCAAATGAAATCAAAAACTAGTAAAGTCCAGAACCTCTATTCCACAGTAACAAAAGAAAAAAAAAATGGAATGGGAAAGTTCAGAGCATAAAATGTACTTAAAAGGACGAGATTTATGCTAAAAATACAATCAATTTCACATGTAGATTAATACTCAACCCACCACTCTGTTTTGCTGTCAAAGGCATCTTCACAGCCTGCATGCAGAAACATCCTTTGAAGACCCTGGTACAAATGTAGTCTGATAACTTCGTACTTACCACAGATGACATGATATGGGTTAGACCATGAGGATTTTTATTATTTATTTATATAAGAATAGGGATTAATAGTCAGACTTACTATCAGGTTAGAGCTAGATTAATATAAGTATACCTATAAATATCAAACACATAAGTTTAGACTTTCCCTGCTGAAAAATTAGCTTGAAGACAGATGGAATTTGTTCAATCTAGAAGACTTAGTTAGAAGGAGGTAGATAAAGAGAGCAAACAGGAAGACTTCTAGCTAATCTCTCTGCCTCTTTGCAATCTGTTACAAACTCGCAGAGTCTGTATCACCTCTTCCCACCAGCATCAACAAAAGAAGATTCCCGCCCACTACAGTTAAGAGTTTTCTGATGCTGATGAGGCTGACTTCCATGTGAAAAAAACCCAAAAAGTATTCCACAGTCCACACACAAAACAGGTTTTTCCTCCTGGTCCAGCTAGACCCTTTGGACCCACAATCACACACCCCATGTGATGTGCCTACTTACACGCCTCCTTGCCCGTGGCGCTGGCTCAGGTGTGTTCGGAGAAGTGGATTCATTCGGTGTTTCTGAGGTTGAGCTGAGAGATGAGTTACTGCTTGAAAGTTCTTTGTTCTGCCTTTTAGTTCCGAATGGCAAGAGAAAGGCCACAAAATCTGAAACATCTTTCTGCTCTTCTCTCTGGGAGTCTTGCTTGAGCTTGTAGGCCCGGTCATTAGCAATCACTTGAGACAAAGGCATTCCAAAAGCCTGGGGAATAAATTCTGCAAGAACAACAAACACTTAATAGTTAGCAAACATCTGATATTTATTTTGTGCAAAAACAATTAACTCTTACATTGTTAAGAAAAACAATCTGAAGTCCTTTTAAATATATAGTAATTTCAATGAAGTATTGGACTCAATAATAGTAACAACAACAGTGCCAGGTAATTGTAGCCCATGGTATCTGAATCATATTTCTAGTCACATAATTCAAGATACACTGCACAGAATCTTGGAAAATCACTTGAGATCAGATTTAATTAAGATGTTAACCTCCATCAAAAGTAACTGAAGTCAGGTACTTCTGGTTACATGTAGATTCAAAGTGGCATCAGAAGCTCTGGTAGTCATCCTGAGACTGGGGAGCCTTGTTGGACCGTGCCAAAGCTCTCTCTCATGTTCCAGATCCCTTCACCAGGCTCCTTTCTCATAAATGCTTGCAGTGCCAAGGTGTCCCAGCAAATGCATGGGTTTCAGAACACTTCAGAAGATACAAATCTACCTGCACAGAGAGCTTCAAAGTACCTTCACCACTCAGACTAAGCCTTCAAGGATATAGGTATAAATTTAAACAGCAACTATTCTGTTTTAAATACTGGTAAGATTAAACCTGTTTAATAGTGGTATATTAGTATAAATTCCTTTGTAACAGTAAAAAAAACAGGGACACATGGAAATACAGGAGAACACATTTGTCTCAATTAAGAAAAAGAACGTAATCCTATCTCACATGAATATAACTGTAGTGTACAAAACCAGCATATATCTCAGGTCTCAAAGTAAAATGCTTAAATATTCTACAAAATAAAAAAACATTTTACAGTGAATCAATCAGCAACAATGAAATTCTCATCAATAATTTTCAAATCAGATCTGAGATTAGCTGAAGCAAAACTACTGAGGCAGATTTCCAGCTAGAACTGGTTTGTGCTCAAAAGAAATGAAAAAAATAGCTATTGATACTGTTCACTGTAGTGAAAATGGGTGTCACTTCTACTAGGTTCCAGCTTCAGACATGTTCAGATCAGAATAAATAAATCACCAGAGATGAAAACCAAAGCTCTTTAAGCATCAAAATAGGAATTATAACAAAAAGAAGCATACAGGAAAATTCTTACATACTATACTTCTCTTTTGCCACGATCGTGTAAATAATTAAAGGCTAAAATTCCTCCTGGGATTTTAAGTCTGACTAGGTCTTTGGTGACACTTCCATCTGGATTTGCATTAAAGTAAGGCATTGAAAAGAAGAGGATATTTTAAGAATCTTGAATGAGGACACCACTAGTCTATCACACCAAAGAAACAACAGCCAGTTGTTCTGTTTTGGTAGAAACATTCCTGATCTTTAGAAGCATGAAATGTTAAGACATGAATTAATTTTGGCGGCCAGACAAAACTAAGTCAGGAAGCAGAGCCTCATATATCAAGAAGCACTGGAGGTGATCTATGAGTAGAATGACACTAAACCCATGTGCATTTAATTTAGGACAAGAAAGAACATCATCACACAGATATCAAGCAATGTAAGGATTGCCAGTTCCAGGAGTTCAGATAGACTTTTCCCTCCTGTACTCAGCAGAGTGTGTCTAATTAAATTATGACAGTATTAAATTATTTTTTTTTACTGTTATGAATTATCTTCCTAATGAACATTTTAGATAAAAAATCTGAAATACATATATGCAGCATGTGTGCCCTTCTGGCTGTCTAACTGGGTGCTTTGTCATACTCCCTGCACCTCTTTTTATTTGTCCTTCTACAACATTTCCTGAGAAAAGCCAACAGTATATTTCTCTGGTGTGGTTCAGAGCTGCTTGTGCTTCAGATTGGGAGAGGACAGCAGCATTTAGGTCATGTGATGACCAACAATATACTGGTGCCATTGATCCTACATCAACTGGGGCGAGATCAGCAGGAGATGAGATCTCATCACTGCTTCATTAAACGTGTTTAATTAAAACGACTGTCTCTCTGACTTCAGTGTGTGAAGGCTGGCATGTTGAGGTAGGCATTGCCTCTCCTTGGAAACTCTCTGGTGTGGGATTCCAGGTTTTTAATTGCTCTTGCTCAAAGTGGGCCAGAAAAAGGACAATGAGCCTCTACTCCAGGCTGCTCTGATGTAGCCCTTCCCAGAGGACATGAACCGCTTCCTCGATTTCTGTGTCTGGCAGAGATGTAGAACTGGATGAAAACCAACTGGCTGAATTTCAGACTAAATACAGATGGTAGTGGTGCTGGCTGGCAGTGGTAATTACATTAAAGAGTTGGCAAACCTAGTAACATTTTGCTCATTTGTTGAAATTAAGAGAATCAGCTACCCCTTCGGCAGACTGGCTACAGCCTCAAGTTCCCACCAAAATGTGTGTGCTTGCACCATGGGCTGTGGTGACAGGGAGCATGTGCTACCCACTACACTTCAATCCCAACAACTTCCTTGTTGGACAGGTAATTAGAGAGAATGTTAGCCCTTCCGACATTTCAGATTCATTAAAAAAGCTGTACTCATGTGAAGTAATTAGCATCTCATGGATGGGAGGGAAAAGGCACGAACTCAAGTCACAAGATGTGTAGGTTTGAGGGTCTGATCTCAGAAGAAAGCAAAAAGGACCTTTCTAAAGCTGTAGGCTGGGGATACCCTGTGTCAGACAGGTTTGATTTACATGAAGAAATGTACCTTAAATAAGTGGCTCAAACCTTCATTCTATTGTATACATACTGAGTGCCAAAGCTACTAAGTTTGTTATTCTCTGTAAACTCAACAAAAAATTGATCACTTACTCAGTGAGGAGACTGGGCATCTCAAAAATACATTTTGCAAAAATCATCACGTAAAAATGTGAAACAACCTGGCAGATTGGGCAATCAACTTGGAAACAGACTTGTACCCTTAGCCAGCACCACTTTTAATACATTCCAGTTTTCAGTGTTTACTGGCAAAGAAGACAATTTACTATTTTGGAGAAGTGCATAATTTCTCTTACCAGAAAGTCAACCTTGCAGCTGAGGCAAATTTCTTAACAAAATTATGATTGAAACTGATAATGTTCCTAAGAAATCTTTCTTTGGTGGTAAATCATCATTTTCTAATAAAAAGCAGCATGTCACAGAAAAATTCCTAGCCAGATCAAATAAGAGTTTCAGTGATCCCATATGCTCCTTTTTGCTAATCAAATGATAATATTCAGGATGTTGACCCATGTGGTTAAAGCTTACCTGATCTCATGTCAACCCTGTCCCAAATATGGTTTAAAAGACTTCTCTGAAGTTTCAGCTGGTGAAAGCTGCTTTCCATGTCACAAAACATAACAGTCCATTAAGAAACAGTGAGGTCTGTATTCTAGATTCTAATGAGTGTTTCAATACTAATAAAGTGAAAAGTAACCATGGTTAGGGTCCTTAGCATTCAGAATTTTTTCTTAAGTACATCATAAGTGCTGGTTTTGCATTGCTAAAATCCTGTGACCAAGATTTACTAAGGTGCTTGTACCACATCTATTTAAATGACAGGAATAGAGATCAGAGAATAACACGCTTTCAAAGGGATATTTAAATGGGGTCTTTAAGTCAATCTCTCCAGGGTAATTCTGTTTTGCTAGCTGAAATCAATTATTTCAGATCTGTAGAGACCATAATGGAAGCAGAAAACAAGGAAAACAAATCTCAGACCATTATGGGAACTACAAAACTCCTTCCATCTCAAGGTTCTTCAAAACCTGCATTGACTCCAGGAGATTCCAGATCAGACAATGTTCTCAGCATCAGTTCTGTGGCTGAAAATCTCTTCTCCAGTTACTCAGAGCTCACTGACCTTCAAGGAGTGATATAAGGCCCTCCCAAATATTTATGCTTTTTTCTGGGAGTAGGCCAGGAGTTTTTTACAAAAAATTAAAGAGATTACTTGGTACTTTATTTGACTTTATACTGAAGAATGACACAATGTGCATTAAAAAACCCTCTTTTTATGCCTGAGTGAGAGAGTATGAGAAACATATTCAAAGTTTTTACAGAGGCATTGTAAGGTGGTGGAAAGGCTTAAAAAAATATTCTGATAGATACAATAAAAAAGAAACTTCATTTATTTAGCTCTCTTCTTAAGCTGTACCAAGGCGCATGAACACCATGATAGGCTGAATTACAGAGAACAAATGCAAATATTAATTTATACATCTTAATTTACGGAGTATGAATAGGAAGTAAACACAAAAGACATTTTCAAGAATTCTGAACTAAAGAAAAATCGAACCTCTGCTGGACTTCCATATACCACAGAGTTATGAGGAAGGCCATTTCTCAGGAAGTTTTGCGTTTAGCAGCTCTGCAAAGGCCTCACAGTTGAGCCTGACAAGTACAGTAATTTCACGATTATAAGCTGCACCTTTTACATTGAAGAATCCAGCCTACCCCAGTAGTGCGGCTTATATTCAGGTGCGGCTTATATATGGACAAATCCCAGTGAAATGCCAACCCGGAAGTGAGAGCCAGCCAGGGAGGGCACCTGGGGCTGCCTTTAAAGGCTTCGCTGGTCTATGAAAACTGTTTGCAACTTGAGCACCGGACACCAAACCCAGTTGGCAGCGATTCTGTTACTAATTTGTTACTTTGTTACACATGGATCCTCGCTTTAAAAAAAAAAAAAAAAAAGTGTGGCTTATATTCAGGTGCAGCTTATATATGGACAAATCCTGTGGTCTACCTGGCTACCGGGAGGTGCAGCTTATAATTGTGAAATTTCTGTAATTACATTCCATGCAGAAACATCAGCAAAAGGGAGGATTCTCAGTTACTCAAGCAATCAAATAACAAGTGGTTGTTCTTTCTGAGCAGGTCTCTTCATTAACCTGTAGGGTTTTCTGGAACCAAGGCAAAACAAACTTTGTTTACTGATAACATCTTCTAGGACTAGTAATTTCTGGGAGGCATCTCTCTCAGGAATGCCTGTGTGTACTTTAAAAGTAGGCCTGCTTACGCTGGCACCCATATCACTGGCAAGGACCGGCCAAAGACTCTGCTCCTGCTGCTGTAAAAATTAGCACTGAATTCATACGGGAATTGCCGCCAGCCGCCAGCATGCACAGCATCCCGAGAATGCCTTATTCCAAGCAGCCTGGACATGTTACTGCTCCTTCAGCCTGAGTACTGTTTGTCAGCAGCCAAACCCAATGTTTGGAGACATTTGTAGACAGTAGGATTGAGGGTCATGATGGCCGTTAATAACAAGGAGGCCGGCTAAAGCAAAAACACTTAAATGATGGCAGCTGAAAATTTTGCTTAAATGTCTGGGTGGAGTGCTGTTCTCCTGTTTAGACTGTTTACATCCAGCAAGTTTTGCTATATCCTGCTTTGGTGAATTACTCAGAGATGTAATAACAATTGAAAAACACTTATTTTACAATTTCTCCCCTTTTAATGAGATGTTGACAGATATAAAAATTACAAAGATATATAAAACTCATTTAAAGTGCATTACATTCTACTGTCTTTATTTGCCTTCAGAAGTCTGACAAGTTGCTGAAACTCTCCCTTAACAGACAGGTTGACTGATCTATCTAAATAAAATGTGGATGTTAGGCAGCAAAAACTCTACAGATTGGACTGAGTCCTAAAATACAAGTTATTAAATCTCCAAACAGTCCTAGAAAAAAATGTGTACCATTCCTTTTGGTTATGCCTTTTAAGCACAGATACCTGGTGGGGTGGGTGGGGAAGAATAGTCTTGGGAACAAATTGGAAAGGGGTGGCACCTCTCCAGAGAGAGACATCCCAGAAAATTGCACTGTGGTGCAGTTCAGTGCACACTGGTGCTAAAGGAGAGGGTTTGTCAGGTAAGAGCTGCACTGAGGCTTCCATTGTGCATCCCTGGTGATCAGCATGGTGGGCCTTTCTTTCCACCTCTGGGACCTCCTGTGCCAGGCACATCCCTGCTGTCTTTGATTGCAGCCCGCACACATGATCACATGGTGCTGCACGATTGCCAGGATTGACCTTCAGGAGCCTGATTTACAAAAGGAGATTTTCAGGTGGCACATTCCCTGGGCAGGACCAACAACATGGTCCTCTCAGCCACTGCTTGTCTGGGTATGTGGGGGCTCCCAGGCTGGGACAGAGAAAACACAGAACGTTTGGAATTAATTACTCTCCCAACTGCAACTGTGTTTACAGAAGTGATGCTGAAGGGATGGAAATGAAGTCTGCATTAAGGCAGCTGCATCTCCTCCGTATGAAGTGTCTGGTAATCAGCTTCCCTTCCAATGTCCTGTGGCCTGGTCTTGTTCTCTTCTCACAACAGCTCAGCTGGAGTAGTTACTAAAAAAACGCACCACTAATGCCCCAAAATAAACAGAAAGAAGGCATTCCTCCCAGGCATGAGGACCAGGGACCTGTCTGAGTGGGTGTGTGTGTGCTCCCAGCCTTTTGCAAAGCACACCCATGGTCAGTGTCTGTCTTGGACCAGCTGCCCAGAGATGGAAGATACTCTCTTTACAAAACAAGCTGTGAAAGGCATGTTGAGGGAGGTTAACTCTGACTTCAGGTGACATGGAGGCCACTGTTCAAGGAAGGTGGTGGGGCTCAGTTCTAATGTGAGCATAGCAGGCTCATCCTTATGGAGACCAGCAGCACAAGGCCTTACATTTTTCTTTCCAGAGCTAACTCATCAGCTGAAAGCTGGGCAATCCTGCTCCCCGTAACTCTTGAGGCTGGAGATGCTGCTGCTGCTTCCTTACAGGAAAACAGCCACCTCTCCAGCACTGTGCCAGACTGATGGCCCCACAGCACAAACCAGCAATCCTGGATGTTCATGCTCTCTGCTGTCATGCATTGAGTCTGCTCAGCAAGTACCTGAGTGGCAGATGATTTAATAACTTAGAAGGGCAGAGAAAAGTACACCATGAACCAACCACAGCCAGAAAACCTGACAAGTAAGATGCCATATGATGCCATTTGGGCTATTTTTGCCTAACATTTGCTGATGGCAATTAGTAAGAGCAGATTTGCCTTTCTTTTTACTCTCCTAACGCAACCTGTTCGGAATGTGACTCCTTCCAATTTCCTGGACCCTTACTAACCAACCCAAGTTTATCCTAAAGGAAGGACAGAAATACAGATTCTGCTGTTTGAGAAGTGCTGGGGTATTTTCCCCTCAGAGAGTGCTCCTATAATATTTTCTAAGTGGAGAGTGCATGTAAAACATCTCTATAGCTCAGAATTAGACAGTAAGATATGGGAGAAAAAGGATAAAAGCTGATGGGTGTATGTTTGAAACATCTGAATTTTAAATAATAAGAAAAAGGGAATTAAAATCAGCATAGTGATTTCTAAAAATGATTTGTCTAGTTAACCAGATAGTTAAAAACCAGGAAGCAGAAAACCAGGAAGTAGATAAATTTAAATGATGAATAAACACAAAATGCTGATGTTTACTGTGGCAACTAGTGAGCTCTAAAAGGCAAAGTGCACTCAGAAAACCCTTCAGAATAGACATAAAGTATATCCCCAAACCTACTAACTGAATGGAGTATAAAGGCTATCATGCAAGGTAGACACACAAGAAAATCCTTGAACAGAATTGTAATAGCAGAATATAACATCATCTTGAAGTGCTCAACTGGTGCAGTTGTGTAATTAACCGAAACAAAGGTCAGCTGAAACACGACTGGAAGAAAATACAATAAAATGCAAGGCAATATAAGAAAAAATATTGTTTGAAAGATCTTTGGCAACATAGAATTTAGTGGAATAAAGACCAGCTCTGGGTTAAGGGTTTGTATCCATCACCAAAATGACACTCTCACTTCTCAAAGCACTGCACCAAAGAGCATTGGTGAAGCTCTGAAAGTGTAACTGCAATAATCTACCAAGTTTGGGTGACACAGCAAAATTCTGGCCTTGGTGAATTACCAGAGCAATTTATCATTGTAAAAAATCTGCTACAGTAATGAAAAAATGTGAGGGGAAAAAAGCCAAAATGCATTTTTGCTTGCAAAAGAACTTCTAAAAGAGAAACTTTCAACTGAGACTACAAAGTCATGGTACCCCTAAGAGAGGAAAGATGAAAGCTCTCAGTACACCAAAAATTTGTGAGAGACAAAAAACAAAAAAGCAGGATGTGGTTAGCCTTCTCTGATGCAGAAGAGCACCCCACAGGCCCTATGAAGATCAATATCTGGCAAACACACTGAAAAGCAGGGCAGTTTTTTCACAGAGCTATGCTGCTTTGCGCTCTTATCTGCATGAATAACTACAGAAAAAAACATAGTGATGTAGTGACTGACTAATCGCAATGCAACCAAATATAATGCATTAATAGGACAGTGCAAAACAGATTTTCCCTCAAACGTGGCTATAAAATCATTAAATCTCTTCCTTAGTGACTCCTCCTGCATGTGGCCTCAGACATACATCAATTAATTCTTGTTACAAATGAAAAGTTTGGTCATTGCAGTGTAATAATACAGAAAGCCGCTGGATATATCAAACCAGAGTCAGGGCACATTTAGTTTTAGAAAGATTAATACAAATATTTCCCACAACTAACTTTAAATCAAGAAAATAATAATAATAATATATTATTTTCTTCTTGACAGCTATCAAAACTAACTTGGAAATGGGGGTGTTAATTTTTTCAGTGGAATTTCAAAGTTCAAGTCTTCTTCTAGACAAAGTGGGGAGGACAGCAGAGCAACCAGGTCATCTCCTCTGTCACAAATTCCTGCATTTGTGTGCATTGTTTGTGAAACTGAGATATCAATACTGAGTTTTACAACCATTTTTCCAGAACTTGTCTAGAAGTGAACACAAAATTAGGTGCACAATTACCTACAAGCGATTTCACAGACACATTTCAGTGTCTCAGTATTTGGATTTAGTACAAATGACTCCAAATTACGGGTCAAGTTCAGGTCTTGGATTAGGGCCCAGCCCGTAAAGCTGATTAGTATCCAAACAAAAGAGTACAACTGTATCTGTAAATCCTTGTCACGTGGAGTTCATTAAAACCCAACTGATCAGTAGCACTGAAGCATTTATACATTTTAAACAATGGCTCTTTTCCTAAGAAAGAAATGCACACCAACCAACTTGCTCGGGCAGTGCTGGGTCTTTGTGCTTTGTAAATTCAGAGTAATGCAGGTAAAGAACTGGATCCTGTTATACAGACCACATTCTGCACAGGATAGTAAAACGGGGAGAAAAATCATTGGTTAAAAGAGTCAGTCCTTTAAGTGTTCCTTTTTTTTTCCCTCAGGAAAAATAAAACAAAACCTTTCAGTTGAAGAGATTTGAGTTATATTAAAGTCAAACAGAAAAGATAAAACATATTTTTTAGCTTGAAGATAAATACCTAAACAGTGCATCAGCTCAACAACATTCTACTTCAAAAAGCATATACCAGACTAAAGAAATCTCATATGCAAAACTAAGACCTGATCACTAAATATATACTCATTTTACCTTTGTCTCTGTTCTTCTCCTTTCCTAAAGAGTCCAGTTTCTTTCTTAATGACTTCTTTCTCTTTTGTCCATCTGTAAGAGGCAAAAAAAAAAAAAAAAAAGAAAACAAAAAAGGGAAATAAGTGAAGAGAATTAACCCTGAACAAACTGCTGCACAAGCTGTAGGAACATGGAGTGTGATGGTCACAGCACTGGGATCGGGAAAGGTGTGAGGCACATTTCACAAAGGCTGGGGACTGTCACAGCCCTCCAGTGCAAAGGAGCACGGCTTTGCTCACCCAAATGCTGAGGTTGGACCGAGGAACACTAATGTATCCCCTGCATGCTGCTGGGCACAGTTACAGTGGTCACGGAAGAGTTAACAATGGAGGATTTGTGCTGGAAGTTCTTGATAGCAACGCACCATAAACCTAAGAGGTACTGGACAGCCTTCCTCCATGGTCACAAGACTGTGATTCAGGTGTGGAGCTAAAGGCAGCATTTGGCAAGCGAGGATTGCTAGCATCCAGGATAAAGTTCTGCATACCAGCCATACCAGCTGGGTGACAGCTGACCACCTTCACATGACCGATCTGATGTGAACTCTGAATTGGGAGCTGGCAGGTGGGTACAGCGTGTCCAGATTGGTTCAGATGGATTAGAGTCCCAGAGAAATTTTTGTTCTGACAGCCAATATAGCATCCAAGTTTTCACTAAGGTATTAAGGACCAAAGGTTTTAAGCAATACCAGAGGCAGGTTGGTTCTTGAAACCATTATATCAAAAGGCTGGTATCATTATTTCCTTCAGCAGCATCTTTTGTAATGAAAAGTCAACAAAACAGAATTTTATTTATTAGGTCTCAACAAATACCATGGATTAACTCAGGGGCCTGCTTTAACCTGTAGCTTTGGAATTTTTTTAATTCCAAAGCAATATAAAGGGACTTCCACGGGCTGATATGCTAACACAGACACTGCTCTAGATCAAGTTTAATGAACATGCACCTTTTTCTGTAGTGGTTTTGTAATATGGCAAAAACTCAAAAAAAGCACACCATATCCATTTCACTTTCAGGGAAAGAGAATCACCAAGTAATCTGTCTTAACACATTCTTCTAGTTTTGTAAGCCAGTGTCTTAAACGGTCTTTTGTAGCAAGGAACATACCACAAAGAGCAAAGTGGATCTTTGTTAATGAACTTTCATCTTTGCAACTAAGGGTCATGAGAGAATACAAGTTATTTCTCCATACTTTTCCCTCAAATCCCACTGAAAACCAAGTCCAGAACATTACCCAATAGACTGCTCAAGAAATTCTGATTTTTTTATAGTCAATAAATACCCTTTTAATTTAAACATGATATTTCTTTTTGCTTTTTATGACGGTTGGATGGACTCCACTTGCACACTTGCCCTCTGCAGTTATCTCCAGGATACCACACAATCACAGAATGGTTATGGTTGGATGGTTGGAAGGGACATCTAGTCCCTTCCTAGGAGATCATCTGGTCCTACCACCCCCCAAAGCAGGGTCACCTGCAGCAGGTGACACAGGAATTTGTCCATGTGGGTTTGGAATGTCTCCAGAGAGGGAGACTCCACAACCTCCCTGGGCAACATGTTCCAGTACTCTGACCTCTTCATTGTAAAGAATTTCATCATGCTGAGGTGAAAATTCTTATGTTTTATTTTATGGCCATTGCTTCTTGTCCTGTTGCTGGGCACCACTGAAAAAAGTCTGGTGCCATTGTCTTGGCACCCATCTTTGGGATATTTATATGGGCTGATGAGATCTCCTCTTGTCTTCTCAAGTCTAAACAGGCCCAGGTCCCTTAGTCTCCTCATAAGAGAGATGCTCCAGACCCCTCACCATCTTTGTAGGCATTTGCTAGACCCCCATCAGTTGCTGATTCTTTTTTGTGCTGAGGAGCCCACAGCTGGACACAGCACTCTGGATGTGGCCTCATTGGGGATGAGAAAATGGGCAGGATTGCCTCCCTTGATCTGCTGGCAAAGCTCCTCCTGATGCACCCCCAGGATACCAGCAGCCCCCCTGGATGGCAGGGCTCCCAGCACTCACAACCCAGATATTCCATTCCTGTCTTGAGGTACAATTGCCATGGGTTGGTTATGTTAACTCCCCATTTCCCACACCTGCTCCAGTGAGAATTCATCTCTCTGAAATAAGGCTGACTACATGGGTAAGGTATTCTGGATGAGAGTTCAGCAATTTAATGATGGTAATTCATTGCCTGATATGGTCTGTGATTAGATTTTCCTTTTTTCTCAGCCACATGACAAGGCTATAACTCAAAGTCATACTCTGATTGATGAAAAGCCCAGACTTTTCACACCTTCTGACATGTCCTGCTGCTAAGATTGAGTTTTTACGAGAAATTCTTTCACCTCTTGGCAATATGAATAGTTGGTAGCCTGCTTACATACACTTGACAGTATAGCTTGTTTTTATAAGGTTCCCTGATACCATTGTGTTTTGGCTTTATAAAATAATTTTCAAATTATTTTCCATGTTATAAATTTAAATCACTTCACAGACTCTTTCTGATAGATGACTAATATTTCTTTGGAGTCAGCCTTATTTTCCAAAAACCTATTCATTGATATTCTGACATCCCACTGAAGTCTACTAAGACATTAAAAAAATGAGAGGAAGAATCAAAATTTGATGTAAAATGCAGCATTTTGCTATGATCATTTACATTTACAGTTTACCCCAGGGTGAGAGAAAGAGTTGCGTATGAAAATAAAGCTGAGAAGTATCTCAGTAAAAAGCTAAAGCTTAGAAAATCTGCCAAGAGATCTGAGGTCAGTTCAAGTTCTCCTCCTCCTCAGCAAAAGACATGATATATTGCAGTCTATACACTGTACATATAAATATGTTTTCAAATTACTATTAATACAGGGCTCATAAGGGATGAACATTGCTGAAATATTCATAATGTGTTTAAAGACTTATGCAACTCCAGCAGTTTTACATATTAAACAAACCTAATTCACAATAGTAATGCTTAGTACTTATTAGCTGAAGTGTGGCTTTGAGAATATAATTAATATCCCAAACATTCCTTAGAAACAGGCAAAGCATTATTATCCACACTTAATACCTACTGTATGTTTTTTAATTAATTAGCAAATACTTATGCAAAATAGTGTTTTATTAGTCTGAAGTGCTATTAGGTATGGATGGATTGCTATTTTTAATTTCCACTTTGAAAAAGTTTCAACCGCATAGCAATAAAAACTTTTGGCTGTTATCCTGTTTTTTGTGTCTATAATTATCAATTTATGTCTTCTTTCTGTAGATCAACAGTACACTGCTCCTTCAACATAAGCAAGAACATAAGCAAGACTAGAGAAACACTCAAAGGACAACTGTCACAGTGAAGGAATCTGCATTTTTTTCCCTTTGCTAACCCATTCAGTTCTTCCTGAAGGACACCTGTGCAGGCAGCTGTGCAGATCAAGTTTGTTTTTCAGAAATGGGCTTGATCTGTTCAGTACTTACTAATTTATATGTTTGCTGCATTTTTCACTGCAATGCATCTATGTATTAAGACTAGCACAATGAATATTTAAAAGACCAAGAGTCTAGAATCAAACCCCTGAGTGCACATTAAATTGCTATGTGACCTGTTTTTCCAAAGTGGTGAGCACTTCCAGCTTCAGTTAATGCCAAAAAGACTTTTCTATTTGAAAAATTGGGTCATCTCTTTAGGACTCTGTCAGTGAACCACACAGCTTACTGAATACAAGACTGGTTATACTAATCTACTGACTTTTGGCAAGAATTGAACAGCTTGACTTCTGAGATTATCAAAACTTACATATTTAGGGTTAAAGTTGAAATTCACCTGCAGTGTCACCACCAACACCATTTTTTCACCATTTATACTATCAAATCCCAGATTTCCTACAGACCATTTGAGGGCGTAGATTTCTCTCTAATTGAGACCATGGTTCTACAAACTAGCTAATAAGAAATCATTTTCACACTGGGAATAGATAAACTTCAGCTTCAACATGAAAATAAAGAGAACTCTGTAAGCTTTTAAATTGACGTTCTGTTGCTTTGCACAAGACCACCTACCAACACCTTCTATGACTGAAAGAGAGGGAATGCAGGCTGAACCCTGTTACAGTTTACTTCCAGTACTTCTTTATTTAATTTATATTTATGGAAATGAACAAGTCTATTTGGAAGTAGAAGTGTTGCTCAGCATAAGCTAAGGCATCATAAATTAGGTAGTGTGAATTAACTCAGAATTATACAGTTAGTGGCACAGAAAGTTAATACCGAAGAAGTCTTGGCCAACAGTTTCAGACTGTATCACTTAATAGTCATTATCTTGTGAAACCCTAATACAATATACTTTTAATAATTAAAACATTATACATGGAGTGGTGGATTATCTATAAGAATGATATTTCTTTATGTTACTTAGGTGCAAGGACACTTCTTATTACTCAAAAACATAATTCATAACCTCATACAAATCCTTTAAACTAATTGAATTTAGAGGGCTTTTGACATAAGAGATGATGTGCTTCTGACAGGGCTGTAGAAAAAAGAAAATTTTCCTCCCAATTTATTGGCAATTTCCTTTGCTGAAGAGAAATTAGTTTCTTGTCCATTTAGGGAAGAATGTTTGTGAAATTCCACAATTAAGGGTTATTTTCACATAGTATAAAAAGAAGACCCATCTCAGTGATTATTATCAGACTCATAGCTCAATTATCAAAACAGAAACAGATTAAAATGTTGATATTGTGAGATTTTGAAACTACTTCATAGTAATTCTAATTCTATTCATAGGCATTTTTCTTAATAATGACTAGTAATTAGATCTAACAGCACTTAAAACAATTAGAATGTATCTTCTAAGATTGCACCCAATTCTGTCTTGAAAATTACTGCCGATGGCGCCACAAAGCACAAAGTTAGACCTCTCTTGAGTACTCGCACTCATTGGTTCACTTCACTCATCCAGAGAAATTCATTTTCCAAGTGCCAGCCTCCCACAGGCAGCCTGTGTGCTAAATGTCAAGCTGCAGTCCCTCTGGCCTGTGCAATACTGCAAGTAATTGAGAGTGTCAATCAAAAAACACTGCTAAATTCTGTTGACAGAGCACAATAAAGGCAAGACTGCCCTTCATTGACAGCTGTACAGTGTTTATGGTTGCAGCCACTTCTTTGGGTCACTATATAAAGCTAATTTACTTCTGAATATGCACTTGGGGCTGCTGTGTTGAAGAAGAGAATGCTGGTTTTAGTTAGGCATTTCTGTGACTATGAATGTCCACCTTGAAATACTTATTTTAAAAACTTGTTGAAATGCCCTGTCCCCATGCAGTAGCTTCCAAAGCACTGCCAGCTGCAACACAGATGGAAGATACAAAAATTTAACCAGAGAAACAGGATTTTGGCACATAAAGCAATATGAAAAAGGGAAGGCTGAGCCTTCAGGTATTTCTTACCACTCTGACTCTCTGCCTCAGCCATACACACATAATACCTCCATTAGTGTGTATTTATTCAGAAGCCTTGGACTATTATCCCATTTTTCCTTATGGCCTATGTTCCACTCTTTATTTTACTTTGACTTAAATTTCTGTGTGCTTGGCAGCTGGCAGCTGATGGAAGAAAAGCCATGATCATTCAAGAATATTCCACAGCTTCCAGGTGACATCTGGCTCATAGATGCTCACCTCAGCCCACAGCACCGGATTCAGGCTGCTCGCCAAAGGCACCACACACACAATGGAGGCAGCTTTCCTCTTACATACTGCTTCCTCTGATGCAGCAAACAAGCTTCAGCATTCCCCTCTCTGAGAAGGTCCTGAAGAATGTGCTTATGACAGAAAAAACAGCATGAAAAGGGCAGAGCTGAAGTCAAAGCCAGTTTTTCAGGAGCAGTGCCATTCCTCCTGTTGGGCTGTGCACAGGGGGACAGGGCTGGAGCATTGCAGTCCTGTGGGCAGGGGCAAAACCAGACCCAAACCCTTCTCAGGGCAATGGTGAGAAGCCAGGAGAGCTGTGGGAAAAGCCAACTGCAAAAGAATGAGCATTCTCAGCAGCACAGTGCATACAATGCAACCATCTCAGAAAACCCACAACCATCAGGCTGTTAAACAATTCAAAGAATGCTTTTAATTCACCTCTTCCACATCCCAGAAGACTCTGGTAATCTGTGGTTAGTGCAGCTTCTTCAGACCTCAGCTTCAGTCCCTCTGGGCTAAGGGACTACTAATTGTTAAAATGAAACACAAATGAATTAGAAAGTCCAGCTGTGCAGGTTTAAGTGATTCAGCTGCTGGGAGTTTAAAAGCTGCACATTTCTTTACTGTTGAACAGTAAGAATTTGGTCATACTGCTAGATGAATTAAATTATTTATCTAGGAAATATTCATAAGTTTCCACGGAACTCATCTAAAGGCAAAACTGATGGAAATCTCACATACTCCAAAAGAAAGCTGCATCCCTACAGGAACTACAATTTTATTAATCAAAGAACAGTTCACAATAACCTCCTGTGGTTCTGATACAAATTTTTAAAAAGCCCCAAACAACCAAGCCTACATAATTTGCTTGCCAGGTACTAACAGATTTTTAAAATATGTATCTGTTGATACTGCACAGCTATTCTGAAGGCAAAGGTGATCAATTCATACTAGTTGAAGGTATTACCAGTAGACTGCCTTGTATTTTAGGAAAACAAATCTGAAAAGTGTAGCTCCAGACTCAAATCTAGGAAAATGCACTATTTCTACTGAAACCTATTTGCAAGGTCTATTTCTATCAGAGAAAGCCATGACCCAACTTGGTGAATAAAAAATGCTGTTGGAAAATAGACTACAACTGCAGTGAGATAGGTATTAACTCTCCTTCACAAAAACCCCCAGAAACAAACAAACGAACAAAAACCAAAAAATCAACTGAACAACAAAAAAAATCTAATAGAAAGACCTCCACAACCAACAAAAAAACAACTTACTTTGGTCACTGCTCTAATTCAGACAGCAAATGCTACTTAAGTCCTGTGGCTAGAGGAACCATAACAAAACATGACATTTCCACTCCATTTGCCTACATGTTCCATGGTGCATTTAAGGACTTAATTAGTCTCCAAGTGAAGAAATAAATACAATAATTTCATAACTATAAGGCACAGCGGACTATAAGGCGCACTTTTTTTTTTCCAGAGAGGATCCATGCGCAACAAAGTAACAAATCAGTGACAGAATCACACGATCGCGGGGTTTACTAGCAGGTGCTCAATTTGCAAACGTTTTTCACGGATCGGCGCAGCCTTTAAACGCAGCCCCAGGCGCCCTCCCCGTGCTGTGGGCCCCGACACTCCCTCCTGCCCCTGGCGCTGACAGCCGGCGCTCGCGGCTCACACTTCCCGGTTGGCAAATTTCCGAACTTTGTCCATATATAAGGTGTACCGGATTATAAGACGCACTTCTGGGTTTCAATCAAAATTTTAGTCAAAAGGGTGCGCCTTAGAGTCGTGAAATTACTGTACTTTGTATTTTCAAGTATGTTCTTCCATGATTCTTTGTCATGAACAGGCTTGCATTAACTAGTGGGCAATGCACGTGCAAAGTATTCTAAGGGTGAGAACCAAGCCCAAGTTGATAGGGAATGTGGGATTTGAGCTCTGGAGGGAGGTCAGGGCCCCTGAAGGAACAGCCAGAGGGAGGGGGATGTCAGAGTCCACCCATGCAAGTAGAAGAGCTGGGAAGGAGCAGCTTCCCAGGCCACTGCACTCCTGCTGTGCAGGAAGCTGCAGGTCTTACAGATGAACACAGCACAGCTGCACCAAAAGAAACACTTCAACAAGCACAAAGTGGATGCCTGCCTTGTTTGTCCAAGCTGTGTATACATTTTCTTAAAATAACAGAATTTTTAGTTGCAGAATTTTTCAAGCCACCACAACAAAACCAAGAATAAAGTTTCCTATCTTTCCTTTTAATTTGATTTTTTTTTTCTGGCTTAAGGTATTCTTTAATCTTTTTGCATTTTGACTATTAACTAGAAATAACTGTGTTGGAGAAGTGAGGAAAAAAAACCCCTCTTCAGTTATTTTGCTATTATTGCAATGAAAATACACATAGGATTTTTTTTTCCATTTAAATATTTTTAAACTAATCTTACATTTAAGGTAGCTGCATTACACGAGCTCTGAGGAACAAGACATTCAATGACTTCTAAAATCCAAACACTAAAGTATAATTGTTTGGGAGCTGATTTTTTAAATCTTTAGCTGGACCTAAGGAAAAAAAATCATTTTGACATGAAAAATACACAGTTGCTCAAGAAATTTTCTATGCCAGAAAGAGGAAAATGGCTGTTGCTGCCATACATAGAAGGGATGATGGAAGTAACTCAACCCAAGCAAAGCTACCTGGCAGCCTTTAGAAGATTATGAAGGAAAGGTCAAATGCCCTTGGATGTGGCTATTGAGGAGAGAGGAAAAAAGCAGGCAAATTGCTGGAAAGGGAAAACAGATACACAATGCCAGGTCTGACTTCCCTGATGATAAACACACTCAGATTTTCAACTCATACACAGCTCTGCTTGCTTCAGTGCCTACATTAGCGTAAGATTTCCTGTGTCATAAGAAATCCCGTCATAGGAATCTAACAAAATAACATTAAAACCCCACCTCCCACCCCCCCAATAAAACCCTTTTAAAAAAGCCAGAGAAAGTGGTCCAGGTCTTTTGATGGAGCACACGTCTTGTGTTAATAACGGAAGTAGAAAATGTGTCAAGGCATAGGGAAATTGGAGGGAACCACTCCTTCCAGGCCTCAGGGCATATCTGTTGCCTTGACAATGATGACAGGATTCATGAAACAGTAATAGCAAGTAGCAGGTGTGAGACAAAATATAGACACTACTTTTTCACATTACAGCAGTACCAACAGTGTGACAGGCGTTTCCCTAATCCCTAAAGATAGGAAAGCTCCTGACTTAAATAGCCTGTGATGCATCAGGGACCTTGCTGCTGCTCTTCTCTCTAAGTGGAGGACACTCAGAAACTGACATGATGGGCAGAGGTTTAAAAGCTTTGAGAAAGACTGAACAACACCCCCTTCTTGGACTTCATGACTCAGAAAAATTGTCAACATTAAATCGGGTAAAAAAACCAAAACAACAGGTCAAGAATTATCTACACTAATAAATTAAAACAATTACAGTCAATGAAAGCATTTTAGCTGTACTGAAAAACATTCAAAACACCAAATGAAAACAGGAGCTTTGATGCTATATTTTGAGATAGAAAAACAGAAATAAGAGCTCTAAAACTGCTTTCAGTTCACTGGGGAAGCAGGGTGGCGAGGGGAGAAACTGACTGTCTCCTGGCTTCAACTACTTAAATAAAAAGTAATTTTATAATGTGGAGGAGAGAGAGTACTTTGATGCCATTGCTAGTCAAAATGACTCTTGATTTCATAAAGAGAGTTACTTTCAATCTCCACACTACTGGGTGGGCCAAGGGCAGAACAGATACAGTCACCAGCACATAGCAGGCCTTGGATTTATTGTTATCCATAAAGGCAGAGGGAATTCCTCTAACCCTCTGGAATCTAGGAGACCAGCCAGCGGTCACAGAGATGGGCACCCAGGTCTCCACTATCTTCTGAGCATCACCTTGTTGTTGCGACTCCTTTGTGCAAGTCTGTCCTCGGACCCTCATCTTAAAGAAGAAGCAATGCAAGGAAATAAATCAGCTTTCATAACTTACTCCCTCTGTGACCACTTAAACTAGTCCACAGTAATCCTGCTCAGAGCCATGATAAAGAAATGAAATGACAAAGGACCTCTCAGTGCATGGAAGTGAAATCATGGTGCAGCAGGTCTCTCCTTGGACAATTTGGTGGCTCAAATAACTGAGCTGTTATTCCTCTGAAAAATGACCAACGGATCTTACTTCTAATAATGACTCTTTGTAGTAATTACCTGTCCTTTGTAACATCAATCAAAACAGAAACAGGTGTTAAAAATGTAAACCATACAGAAAAAACACACAAGGAGCTCTGCAGAGAACACTTGGGTTGACTTCCTGCACAGAAATAGAGTCACATGGACATCTGTCTAATCTATTCTTAAAAACCTTCAGCAGGAGATTACGTCTCCATTAAATCTCAGGGCAGCCTTTTCAGTGTGAAAGCCTAATACAAAGATATATATAGTACCACAGCTCCGATAAAATAAATCTATCTGGAGTCACTTTATCTTTCCTAATCAGTACCTAGAGACATTACGCTTCTGGCACCTACCACAGCTCCTCTTAAATCATGCATGTGGAAAAACTAGAGAAAATTTTTCTACCTAAGGCAAGAAAGCAATCAACAGGAATATTTCCCTAATGGGACTTCTGAAAAGAGCAACACACATAAAATAACAGAAATAAGTCTGATTTTCAGCTGCAGTTTTTGAAGATGTATACTGGAAGAATTGGTGTTCCATGTTGGCAAAGCTCTGCCAAAGGCAAGCAGAACATGGAAACTAGTAAGCTGCAATGCCAGTATTCTTAATAAAGGTTTAAAAGCTCTTTCCTTGGTATATATTCTATATTCATTTATTCTATGGCTTTGAGCCAAAATAAAGCACAAATTCCTAAGTCACTATAGAATCACCAGCATATATGTTGATTATTGGCAAGTACAGGACAGCCTAGATGGGCATTCAGAATCAAAGGGTAAGTACTACATGAAGTGTTAAAAGCAGATTTGGCAGAACATAACCAAGAATGTCTCTGTTACACTAGTGTTCTCCCCAAGATTTAGGAAAAAAAATAAATCTAATACACCAAATTTTGCAAAGCTCTTTTAGAGCTTCTCTATGTGTATTTTGCTTCCCAACACTGATTATCTCTACCACGTGTCCCAACTTACAAATATATCCCATGATCACGATCAAAGCCAAGATTTTCATGTCTGACACTAACACAAACAAAATATCAAATATATTTATATGTACTTCCAGTCAATAGCTATTTCAAGCATACTCCTAAAGAAACTACATTAGATAGAATTTGTCTCAGAAGTAACTTTTAAATTCTATGAGACATAACAGCAAATACACGTTGTATATGTAATATCAAATATATGTCACAGCAGTCTCTGGATCTGACTTTTCAGAAATAGTACCCTGAATCTATGGACAGACAGTATCTAAATAAGCAACTACTCTAGTAATGAAAAACCTTGGTCATTATTCCATCTTCTCTAACTTTTCATGATATTTGTATATGGAAACACAGATTGTAATATTTCCTTATTCATCTTAGGAATTTAGGCACTTAAGAATTTATTCTCTGTGAAGGGAACTGAAAGACTCTTGCCTGTCAGCACTCCTGCCCAACGAGCTCCACAGCTAAGTATTCCTTCAATGTCCATCCCTGTCCTCCCTCTCCATAAATACACCTACACAACAGCTAGGTTCTCAGAAGTTACACAAATCTTTATTTTAAATGTGCTAAGGTATAAACTCATTTTGTCATATTTATATTCTCAGTGCCATTGATTTCCTCATGAAGCCTACAGCATTTTCTATCTCTGTTCTGCGTTCATGCAGCACAATGAAAATGCATATTGCTTCTCAACCAAAGCTCCTAGCTATTTAAAAATAATATTTAAGAAAAATGCAAGCTTTTTTTGTTTGTAGCGAGTTTTGTAATGAGTAAAACCTTTTGCTTTTAAACCTACTAGCTTGCCTTTGACTGACAGAAGAGCTAAGTTGAATAAAGCTGTTCTGATGTAAACAGACATGTAAAACCTGCTATGTGATGCAAGAAAATCTCGGAAATCAATTTGCTGAGCTCAGCATAGTCTTTTATTAAAAAACTGCCTCACAGCAAAAATTTTAAAAAGGAACATCCCTCTGAAAACTTTCTTAAGTTTGGAAGATAATAAATTATTTTCCCAAGAATGTAATGAAATTATATTCTTGCAAGCTTGATGTACTTCCATTTTGTTCTTTTCTCAACAGTGCAAAAAAAAAGTGAATTTGAAAGAGAAAATCCCAACAGAAAATTTCTGCAAATTTCCTTACTGAAAAAAAAAACCTGAAAAGTTTTTTTTCTTGTTTTCTTATCTCTCTGCCTGGAAAAACTCCTGTCACCTTCACTTTGATAAATGCCTCTGTAGCATAGCTCAAGGCTGTGTCTCACAGCCTCTACCCTGCAGCAGCTGGGACGTCTCCTAGCTTAAAACATTAATGCTATTTTATTTCTTTTTTTTTTCCAGATTGAGAGATAATTGATTCTGTTTTCTTAGGATAAAAAAGGGAATCCTTGGAAAAATACATTTTTCCTTTAAATATTTGAATTGGAGGGCACAGGCGGGAAGTTTCAGTCTGAAAATCAGCAAGTTAAACAGTTTCTGTCTCTGACCAGTCTGTCTGACACAGTAAATTCAAGATTTAATAATGCAGCATAAAGAAGGAGAATTTATTTCAGCCTTACTTGTCTTAAATATAATATTCATGAACTCTACTACATTGAAAAAAAATCCATGGACTCGTAAGTGAGAGACAGTATTTATATGAAAAGAATCAGCAGAGGTTGGCATTAAGAGGCGTGTAATAATTCTCTTCACTTAGAAGATACACTGACACCAGGTCAAAAGCACCCAGTACTTCAGCCTGTAATTCCACAATGTAGATGCTACAGTTTACTTAGATGTTTTCCAATGCCACAATAGCTATAAACGATATAACATGGTTAGTGATTAAAAACAATGAGCAGTTTGGAGCCCTCACAAAAATGCAAGCCCAGATAAAAATCATAGCTACTCTCAGTGTTAAGGAAAATTAATAATGAAATACAATGGCAAGTAATGTAAGCAGAAAGCAGATTGAAAGAACACCCTGCCAAAATAAACAAGAAATAGGGAATTGTGTAAATCTTAATTCCCATTTCTTTTCAGAGCTTAACTGGAATGGACTGGGGGCAAAATACACAACTGAACGGTAAAAATTCAGAAAGCCCAGCCATGTTTCCTTTCATTTCAGAGACAGAGTTGTCTCAGCTCTCAGTCTGCAATCACACACAATTATCAAGCCCTGCTTCTTCAAGCTCACAGTACTAAAACAAGTTGTAGAGGAGACCAATGCTCACTTCATGTAAGCAGATGCACGGCGTCCTGTGTCACAAAGCTTGCATGCAAAAACACACACCACACATCAGCTTCCCTTAAAATCACTTTCCTTAAATGACTGGGCTTCTAAACCCACCTTGATATCAAATTTATTACAACTAAATGAATGACCTGAGAACCAGATTAGGCAGTAAAGTTATGAATTATTGTCTCTCTCCCAAAATATCACAGAATCAAAGAACTATCAAGGTTTGAAGAGACACCCAAGATCATCTAGTCCAACTGTCAACCTAGCACCAGCATAATCACCACTAAACCACATACAACCCCAAATGCTCTCCTCATTTATTGTCTCTCTGCCCAAATCCTCAGCCCCCCAGTGCAAAACTGAGAAGACAACATCCTGTCGGGACCTGGTAAGAACACAAGAAGTCATTCTCTCTTCTTGAATAAAGAGAAGATTCATATGTCACCCCTGAGTCCCAAATCCTATTCAAGCCCCCTCACCAACAGCTTCCCATCACACCTCTAAAACCCAGGCAGATGCTCTAGGAGTTGAATTAGATTGAAGCTCTAATTCCCCATTTGCTCAATTCGTAATGTCCTAGTAGTTCCTACCCCTGCTTCCAAACACAGGGTTAGTGAAGTGGGACAGGACTGTGAAGAGAATCATCAAAAATATGAGGTATTTAGGAAACTGATCCAATCCAACCTCATTCAACAACCTCTCAGCTCAAGAGATACCTGGAGCCAGTGAACAGAAGAAAATGAGCTCCTCTGCTGCTCTGATCCCAGTTTTACTCTGCAGAAGCCATCTAACTTGAGTTAGCATTTGCTTGTGAAGACCTTCTGTAAAAGGTTTGTTTTTCTCACTACTTGTGTGCAAGGACATAAACAGAACCATAACGTCTCCAAAAAGTAAGCACACCTGAAGTGAGTTTCATTACCATTTTTTTCTCCTATTTTTAAGAGAAGATTAACTTCCCTGAAATGAGAAAAAACACACTATGTTGTAAACATGAGCTGCAAAAAAGCATTACAAGAATGGTACTATTGTGACATTCAGAATGGCAGCAAATTAAAAATCTTCCAGAGAGTAATTGCATTGGTAAGGAAACTGCATAATGCTTTGACTGGAAATTACATCCTCTTGCAACATAACCAACACAAGATAAATGATTCTTTGTCTCATTTCTGGTGGCAAATGGGAGAGTGACATGGGAGCAAAAAGGAGTTGATTACAGAATTTGAAAGATAAAAGGCAGAAAAGCAAGACAAGAAACAAACGTGAAGCCTCTCATAGGTGAAACTAGTACCTCTTGATCAACTTGAATTCATTCTAATTACTTACTTCAGTGCAACTGTAGCATATTTTAAATGACATGCTGGTTAAAGAAATTCCTGTGAGAGGTGATCCCTTCTCTGTGACCACAGGATATTTTACTAGGAGATGTTACTAATGTTCTTCATTAACGGTAATGGCTACAATGCAATGAAGGAGAAGGATTACACATGAGGTGTCACATTCTATGCATTCCTGCACAAGGGTGGGAATAGCCAGATGAGCCTTGGCAGAGGAAAACTGCATTAGCTGTGACAAAGGGACCTTCTGAGCATGGGAAGACTGAAGCATTATGAAGAAGCAAGCAGTAACAGCATGTCTGTTGTTGTAAAGATAAGGCAGGGGCATCTGTACTGTGGTTTAACCTCCATGCAAGCACGTTTGGCACAAACACTTGCTAGCCAAAACCAATGAATTTTTACTTTTTACCATACCTATGCCAGTAAATGTAATTATTCAAATGCCTGAAGGAAGCAAATGCCCAGCAGGCACATGCGTGTTCTAATGTAATTCTCTAGCAAGTTTTGAAATGCAGCCAAAGAACCACAAAGAAGTTCGACTCTATACACAGCTTTCTAAATTTTCTAATACGTAAATAGTTCCACTTGCTTCTACTCATGAATATTTTCATATAGCATTCTCTGAAGTAGAAGAGAGTTGCAGAGTACATCTTTCCCTTTTCTTCTCCAGATCTACAGAGCTCCTCTAGCTCTCTCAGACAGCATTAGTTCTACATCTCACCATTGTGGATTTGCATTTTTTAAACAGAAAATGTTTAACACTCTGTTTTTAACTTGAGTCTGGTTTTAACTTGATGGCTGTGATGGAATTTCATTTTATTTGCATTCTTGCATGCCCAAAGTGCCCAAGCCAGTTTCACATGGATAAAACTTGAAATTCTCAGTTTACACATGATGTTCAACTGTGATGATTAACTGGATGGCTGCCTGTAAACACTTGTCATAAATTTTCATTCCACACATTTAAAAATGATAGGAACATGAGGTGGACTTCAGAATGTCTCTGCAAGGGCCTAAACCAATCTGCAATAATTTCAGAATATGGCAGATTCTTATTCTCCTACTGAAGTACCAGCACAGATGTAGCACGATGGATTGATAGAGTGATTATTATATATACCCACTTCAAAATATTATTTATTTCTGTTGTCAAAACTGGTGACAAGCTTTGAAACAGGATTTAATACTAAATATACCTTCATTCTAGCTATTACCTTCACTTCCTTCAAGAGATGGTACTAAAATATTTTAAAACTCAATTAACTGTACTGACTATTCCTTCATGATTGCATATTGTAAAAAAACAGAAAATACCATGATCTGGTCATTCAAAGCAAGAATGCAGGTGTGAAATTATTTGCCTCTTATCAATAATCTTACTGGTGCATCCAAACTGGAGAGCAGAACTGAACAGCCAATTTACTTCTCATTCAAACTGAGCCAAGAATTACATGAAATCAAGGGGCCAGCAGTAGAGATGAAACAGCAGCCTGAAGTTCCTGATGTTTTGAAATGCCTTTTCTTTTCAAACGTTAAACAAAAATGTATATTCTTATTTAGTTTCTACACTTACAATTACACTTTTCAGACTCAATACATCTAAAACTAATTTCATGTTTTATATTTACACATGTATATACATGCTGTGAAAATAAAAATAGTTCTTGTGAGTGATTCAAACATGAAAGATTCCCCAAAGAGTTGGCCTTTCATGGCAGTCCCAGCAGAAAGAACACAAAAGCAATACCCCCTCTTCAGAGCTCAAAGTTTCTTGAACAAGGCTCAAAGTCCAGATGAAGACTGGTGACAAGTGGTGCTCCTCAGGGGTCAATATTGGCACCACCACTGTGTGATATGTCCATCAGTGCGATGATCAGTGGTACTGACTATACCCTCAGCAAAATTACTGACCACAGCAAACTGAGTGGTGCAGCTGGCACACCTGAGGGATGGGTCACATTCAGAGGGACCTGGAAAAGCTTGAGAACTGGGCCCATGGAAACCTCATGAGGTCCCATACCTGGCCCTGGACAGCTCCCAGCATCTATATAGACTGGAGATGAATGAATTGAGAGCAGCCCTGCCGAGAAGGGATTGGGGGTGCTGGTGGGTGAGAGACTGGACATGAGCCAGCAGTGTGAACCTGCAGCCCAGAAAACCAAACACATCCAAAGCAGCGTGGCCAGCAGGGGCAGGGAGGGGATTCTGCCCCTCTGCTCCACTCTGGTGTGATCCCACCTGGAGTGCCGCATACAGTTTTGGGGTCCTCAGTGCAAGAAGGACATGGACCTGTCAAAGCACGCTTAGAGGAGGGCTGCAAAAGTCATCAGAGGAGCATCTCTCCTACAAAGACAAGCTGACAGAGTTGGGATTGTTCAGCTCAGAGAAAGAAGATTCTGGAGAGATCTCAGCATAGCCTTTTAGTAATGAAAGGGGGACAGACTTTTTAGTAGGATCTGTTGCAACAGGAAAAGGGGTAATGAAGCGGTAGTGAAGGTGATGAAGAGGTAATGAAGAGGTAATGAAGATCATGAGACACTGGAACAGGCTGCCCAAACAGCTGGTAGATGCCTGATCCCTAACAACATTCAAGGCCAGGTTGGATGGGACTCTGAACAACCTCATCTAGTTGAAGATATCCCTGCTTCTTGCAGGGGGTTGGACTAGATGACCTTTAAGATCCCTTCCAAACAAAGCTATTCTATGAATGTGTATACTGGATTATCTTGGATGGTATTACCATACACCCTTATGGCAGGACCTCTATATGTGTATTTCATCGCTCTCAGGAACAGCCATTGGCAGTTCAGCCTGTCAGAAATCACTGCAATGCCCTCAGTGTTCCACTTCCTCCTATGAATACCCTATAGAATTGTTTTCCTGTTGGTCGGACTTTTTTTGAGGGACCAGGGAGTTGGTGAGTCTTGAAGAAGTTGATTAAATCCATCTCACTACAAACTGATGCCTTGCTATACATGTGAAGTTGGACCTTGTTGGTTTTGGCAGGAGCTTTCTGCAGATCCTAAAAAGCTGATGAATACAAAAGTCTGTCTCTTTCACATTTGTTCTTTTCTACGTCATTATTTTCATAGAATGGACAACTGTTTTTCTGCTTAACTTAGACTCAATAAAAATTGCTCTTGTGGCATCAGTGTGTATATGCTGCCACACTGCACCTCTGGTCAGAGTCAAAGGTGAGAATTCAGCGATCCCTTGCTATTCCTTATGTAAGTAACAACTACAAAGAAACAACAGGAAAGCCAGATTTGCAGATGATTGCACAACAGCTATCTCTGCTATGCTTGATCTGCAGACAACAGGAAACAGCAGAAAGTTTCTCATTAGTGAAGTTTAGATCTCTTCCACAGTAACCTAAGAACACGTCTACCACGCACACATATCCTGCATCAGGATTCCAATAGCTGAGCTTCTCCTTTTCATTTAATCTCCTGGAGTTCAATGTTTCATGCTGAAAATTAACTTGTTTTCTAGGAAATAAGCGACACTGTCTTTAGGAAAACTTGTGTAGGACTCATATTATTTGACACAGATGTCTTCACTGTCTATCTGAACTAGTGACAGTTGGCTTCCTTTACAATGTTATACAGAGTGATAAAAAACACTTCTATGGCAAGATCTACCTGACCTACGTAGACATTTAATTCTGCATATCAGGAAATATAAGAAAAGCGTTTTTCTCTGAACTCAGTACCAAGACATCCTGGCATGAATGGGTGTGATTTAGGTTATCTACCCTATAGAAATCTGCCCTTGATCAGATGATCCCACTCCCAGGTGGCCCAAATTGGACACAGCAGACAAACAACTTTACTCATCATTTTTACATAATGACTGTGGTTGAGCAAAACTGAAATAGAAGATAGTATCTGTAGAATAAAAAAATTCCAATGTTTACTGCTGTGATATGAAATCAGTGGCTTAGCAATCTAAACAGAGACAGCTTATCAAGGCCTTACCTTTGGGGATAGTAATCTGACAGCCCAGGTCACAGTCCTGCTGCAACTGATAAAAAGCCACTTCCTGCAGCCGAGCACGCTCCAGCTCCGAGAGGCTTTGAACGGGAACTGACTTCAGCCGAACACTGCGCCCTGACATGCTGTTCCAAGTGAAATCACCCTACAGGAAACCAAATGGAAAAATATGAAGCATCATATGGTATTCACAGTTTAATAAACAGAACCATCTCTTTTACTGCTAGAAAAAACAACACAGGTTCTTCTCACCAAAAGGCCATTTTCTTGGACATCTCTAATCTTTCAAATACCTTTCTTTTCCCTAGAGCAGCATTCCTTAAAAGGGATACAGACATACAAAACAAGAAGTCAATTCTGTCTGAGGCCATTTAATCAAATGCTATTGCAAAAACATTAGGATTCCAGTAACAAAAAGCACAAAGCAGAGAAGAAGAGGGAAAAAAGCACCCATCTGCTTTTCCCAGTTTGTCTTCTCTGTACAGTACTTGATTGTCACTTAATTCTTTTCCTGCACTATCGGTCAGAACAGCAGACCTCTAAAGGTCCATGGACAACATGAATCTTATCTCCCACATCTTGCCAATCTGCCTCCAGCAGACTCAGAGAGTGCACTGGTAGGGCCCCTCTTCCAACACATCTCATCTCCTCCTAATGACAAGGCTGTGTTTAGAATATGATGGACTAAAGGACAAAATATTCCACGTTTTTGAGGAGCTGCAATAACAGCCCAGTTGTTAACATTTATAGAGGAAAACAGCATGAGATATGCTACATCTCTGTAAGGTACCAATTATACTCAGAAAGGAAACTGAAAGCTTTAGTGGTTGTACATCCCACCTGTGAGAACCTATACAAAACACTACTCTCCTAGTATTCAGCTTGGCCAGAGAAGTAAACACTCAAAGAAAAGAGCAAGCACAAAGACAAGCTTAAAGCCTGACAATCAACTTAAAGCAAGACTTTCAGAATTCATCAAAGCATCACCAAAGAACACAGATTATTACATGGAGAGAAAGAAGAATGTGGTTTCATTCTAACCATGTTAAAAAATAGACATTAATCTTTTCAGTAAGTATAATCTGATGCAGCTGCTGATAATGAAAAACTCTGATGCACATCAGCTGGGCTGCAAGAAACTCACCAACCTGCCTTTATCACAGCATGGCAGACTTACAATTAATAAACTTCACTCTCATTTTCAGTTTAAATTTCAGCATCTGTACCTTCATTGCATACTAATTTTTTTCACTGTAAACTTGTGATTCATCTGTTCTGCACATCCATCTGCAAAGGATGTCTACTGACTTTAACAACTATTAGCTAAAGCTCCTTAATATAAAAAATCAGTAAATTTTTACTTTACTTAGCAGTTATGCATCCTGGTGCATGTAAACATCTTTGTGCACATTTCCACATATTTTGCCCATGTATGTGCACACATGTTTATATTCACACATACAATCTGTGCATACATTTATATTTAAAGATACATATGCACACATATGAATGTGAGTGTATTCACAGAGGTGAGACAAAAACCATTAACAAATGTGCAGCACCATTTAGCAATACAGATTAAAGGAATTACACAATTAACACCTTTTCTTGTGATTCAAGAAATATGTCTGAGTTCAGCATAGTATTTTTTTTATTTTTTTTTTTTTTTGGCCAGAGTAGTTTTTCTAAGTCATCAGGTAATCATAACAGATAAAGGCATTACCTCGTTGTCAACAACTGGACCTCTATATACTTAAAGCACATACTATGATCAATGTCTTAATGGTATTTACATGCACATGGGCCACATATGCAAAACTTCTCTTACCCCAGTATTTGACTACTGCAATTTTTTACTTCATTATTTGCCTCTTCACTCTTCTTGCTCTTCTGGTGCCTTACTGTAGACTAACCAGATTTAATAATCTCAAACTAAAGGTTTGCACAGTGACACAAGTTGTGTAGCTTAACCCAGCAAAATCAAACCAGCCAGAGTCACATAAAATTTATTTGCAAAACTGCAAGTAAACATTTACATTTTTTTAAAAGCTGTTACCATTTGTAGATAAAAGTGATCAAAAACAGCATCCACAACCAGATAATGTATAGAACAAAACTAATTCCTCTCCAACCCTGATAATGCAAAAGAAACTTTACAAGCACAGAAGTATGCCGTTCAATCCTCGTGAACACATATAAAGTATTTTACAGTCAAAATGGTACAGACAGAGAAACATAGGTTTTTATCGTGGAGTTTAGGGGAAATTTTATCTTAATTATTTCTCCATCATGAGCATTTTCTTAAACAAAACTATCACTGATGTCTACCATAAAAAAAAATTGAAATCCAAGTGCAGCATAGGACTTCTAGAAATTACCACAAATTAGGCAAAAGTTCCTTAACTGAATTCTGCACGAACACATGAATTATTCCTCTTTTTCAGGGAGATTTGCCCTTGGCAATTTTTAACTCTGGAGGTAACTCCTCATCCTCAGCCTTATCTCTGAGGCTGCACTCTACGTGCAAGCAGTGAGCTGTGGTACAGCCCCGCACTACGGTCCTGCTTTGGGGACTCCAGCCAACCTCTGCACACAGCTGGGCTGCTTTATATGAGCAGAGCACCCAACTCAGCGCTGCCCAGGCATGGAATATCCCACCCTTCCACCCATGCAAAGTGCTAGGATCACAATCCCTGGAAGCATTTAAAAGATATGCAGAGGTGGCTCTTAGGGATATGGTTTAGTGGTGGACTTGGCAGTGATGGGTGCTGAACTTGATGACCTTAGTCTTTTCCAACCTAAATTATTCTATCTTGTTGTTGCTGTTGTTGTAATTCAAGGATTTGAAACCAACACAAAGGTAAAAGCACCAAACAAGATCATAAGGCCTGATCCTTTCAACCAGGTTTTTATTCTGCCAGTTTACCAGGCCCCCATATGTTCCTGGTGCTCACTGCCTAGCTAAAAACAGTCATTTGCAACATCTCCACCTTGCAATTCCAGAACAGGTTGCTGAGATTAAAGAATGTGCAATCAGTCTGCCCAATTGCTGAACAAAAAGAAGACATTCCTTTCCAACACTTGATGGGTTTGATAAAATCTCTGCTAGGTCACATTAACATAGGTTTTTATTGTGCTAATGGAACACATGACTAATAAATGAAAATATTTTTGGAAAATCATGTGGTTTGTAGGGCCAATGAAATCTCCTAATCTTTAAAGGCTCAAGAAACACTTTTTTGAAAAAATCTGTTTCAGTTTGGAAATACATATCACTTATATATCACTGTCTTCTATGAGTCAAAACATAGTATTTGAGAATTTAATCTATTCAAATACTCCTATGCTTCACAAAACACAAGATAAATTAAAGACCTCATCTTCCTCCCAAAGCACAGTTATACAAACAGGTTGTAAATTATTGCAAAATCATCCAGGCTTGGGAAAGGTCCAGAAAAGTCAAGCTCCCTTGAAGAATGGATGCTGGTGTAATTACATCTGCCTAAAGCTATTCTGCATCTTGTGGGGCAACCAAAGGAGGAAAAGGGCTGCACAGACATGAAGATTATTTTCAGTTTCTCTCTCCATATGAGAGGCAACACTTCACCAGCCTAATTCAACATCAGCCTGACCTAGCTGGAAGCTTCAAGAAGATCTTTAAGCAACAAGTCAGAATGATGTGTTTGTTTTTTGAAGCTCACTCCTGTATGTGTTCAGATATAGTACACAGGTTGCTCTCTATCATTTAGATTATAGAACTATAGGTCTAAATATGCTCTGCAAATGACTCCCTCACCAAGAAGAAAAAGGCAACACACAGACAGAAGAGTGTA
>VRYO01002772.1:73226298-73284117 GCA_009812075.1 Sialia sialis
TTTCTTCACAGAATTTTATGAAACCATAATCTAGACTAAAAGTCTTCTCTGGTTTCTTCCACCAACCAGATATGTATTTTTCCACTCAAGTCTGCAACTCCAGCTGTGTTTTCTCTCTGGTACTCTTATTAATATGTAACATCTTTCCTCCACTCAAATGAGCAGTTCACCTACCAGGTAGCTACCTAAAATACCAGAGCAGATGACTCAGCAAAGAAGATCACAGGAAAACTGGAGCTTTTGCCTCTGAAGAATCTGCATCTGACTATTCTCCCTGTACTTCTTGTCCACAGTAATAAGCACAATCACAAGCACATATTTAATAAGATGCAGACTGCAGCTTTTCTGATATTCTTTAAAGCATTTTTCTAATAGGTTGGATGTTTGGTAGCTCCAAAATAAACATTAAGTGGTACATCCTGACTGCAGTAATACTGTGCACTTAAATTATTCTTAAGCATGTCTAAGCTATCCTTGTGTGCCTGACCTCTTTCTCCCAAGCCTCCAGCAGAAAATCTTGCAGATGTCTTATAGAAAAGCCTCATTCTTCTGGCTTTCATACAGTACAGAAACTGTTGAAAACGCCATGGAATGCTGAATGTAGATGCAAATCAATTTCTTGGAGTTTCAAGCCTTAGTGAGTTATGTGGATGGTGCATAGGCTGGGAAATAAAAACCCTCACACGTCACAGCTTTATAAAATAGAATTTAATGCAAGATGGAGAGTGCAATTTTTATCTTACGCCTTATTGCTATTGTTAATGACTTTGGTCTGTACTCATTCAGGTGAACACCATTATTAGATTAACTGTCTACTTTTCATTAGTTTTTTGCTCAAATCTATTTGAAACCACTAAGATTAAAACCAATTGTCTACTTTTTCTATGCTAGTAACTTTCAGCTGTGTGCTTGTATTTAGATGGGTCCACTGTAAAAGAACTCAGTGGTTTTGCACAAAGTGATTATATTGCAAATAACATGGCAAATGTAGTACTAGAGTGTCTTAGTTCTGTTTGTTTAATTACTTCTTAAAGCTTCATGAAACCCTGTATCATTGCCATTTTACGACCTTTTGCTTCCCCTGGTTATTTATTGCAACTCTCTCTACAATTATTTCTAGACTCTTCAGGCATAAACTCTCACAATTTGGCTGTTGGTAGAGGCAATCCCTCTCTTCTTCATTGCCCTGGTATTGCTATTAGTAAGAACCAACATGAGTTCTGAAGTAAAAGTCAGTCACTTCAGCACAGCTACATACTCTGTCCTCCTGAATCAACATACAGAATACTGTTCCTGGACAGGATGAGAATAAATGAGAAGGGGGAAAACTAATTTAAGCAGCCATTTAAGCATTACATGGAGTTAAGGACTGCACGGAAACTCCTTTACCAGTGCCATCCTATAAAACCTGCAAATTAAAGAAGAGTTAAAATGCAGTAGATGGTACAAGTGTGCTATAGCCTGACTCTCTGCCACCCTCATTTCAGATGCTCTTCCACAGCTAGCTCAGTGCATTACAGGCAGCAGACTGGTTTCCAGCAGGCATTACAAACTACTGCAATCCAGGATGCTCTGGGATCACACAGCTGCTCCCAGTCTGCTACTACTGCAAAAGAATTCTTTCAGATGAATGAAATGACACCTCAACACTAAGCATGGATGTACACAGCATGGGGCCCCAACAATTAATCTTCATTAAGAAAGACTGACTTCACTAAGGTTGTTATCTAGGGTGACATCCTGTTCCCCTTGACGTCAGTGGCAGAATTATTGATATAATGTCTCCGCTAGTAAGAGAGTAAGTACAGTACAGATGATTCTTCTGTACAAGTTTGAAGCCTTGCAGTAAAGTTGCCTTATCTCATGCTTTATTGTATTTAAGTGTAGTTTTATCAGAAAGATCACATTTTACAAAACACTGCTTGAGATATCAAAACTACTTAATAGCAATTAATATAACCACTGCATTGACAAAGACAGACACTTTCTCATATCCTGTCTCATTCCTAAGGCTGGAAATCCATTTATTCAGGATCAGTACTGCAAGACAACCCCTATGGGAACACTGGAAAGCTGGTATTCCACTCAGGGGAGACAGAATTCACACTCACACCAGAAATACTTCATCTAGCAAGAAGGCATGAACCCGTGCCCAGGTAAAGATAGACATTTCAGACTATTACAGTGCTGATTTCTATTTATCAGAGTAAAAACTAACTTCAGTCTAAGGATAAACAGAGAGCAGAACAATGAGCATGCTTTCACAGCAGTATTAAAATTGTTAAAATAAAAGGGAAAATATTTCCGGATCAACCCTTCCAAGTTTTCTAAATGCCTCAGGATACTATTTCATCTTTAGAGTATTTAGAAAGCATTCTCTTACAAAAACCTGATGCGTAATGGAGATGTATTTAATTTCTTTTCTGACATTAATAAACCTGAATGATGTACAAAGGTATTGCCCAGCAAAATATTCATCCTAACATACAGACTCTACACTGAACTTTTTCAACAAATTCAGAAAACAACCGCCAGAAGTTAGAAAGCTTCCCTATAGTACATGAAAATCTATGGTCAGATTTTTTGGATTTCTTGCTTCAGCAGATACCAGTATTTCTTAAGAGATTTATCAGGAAGAACCACAATTAAACTAGAAAGGTCCAAATACCTTTTTTGAGGTGTCAAAACAAAGACAGAACACCTTAAAAAGCCCAGAATTGCAGTGGAAATTTTGTCAGCCTCCACATAAACAGATTTTTATGTGTTTCCATGTGTAAGAGAGAATTAAGCCATATTGGAATACTCTGAATTTTGCTGCAGGTTAAGGGTCCAAGCAGTGCTGTCACAACTGTGACTACATGAAGTAACAAGCTGTAGTATTGAACTCTCTGAGAGCACAGTAACAAGCTACAAAAGTTTAACCAATCTCAACAGAAAAGATCTGAGATATCCAAGCTTCATTAAAAAGAGAATTATTTTCCCTTCTATCGGTTCATTTACTGTACATTTTGAGAGGCTGGTGCTATGTTTCTCAAACTCTTAAAACTTGCTCCTGCTTCACTGGGAATAACATAAACTCAGCAGGCTAATAGTAAGGCTGAAACTATATGTGAACTAAATTTAAACAATCTGAATGAAAAAGAAAAATTATTATATATCCTATCTGGATATATGATCCTGAAGCAGTATGAAATATCCTAGTGAAACCATTTCTGCATACAATTAGAAGTATCAATGTGACCACAGCCAATGCTTTGAACTGTTAGGAGTGGCATATTTTGTATTATGTTCCACATAAAAGAAAAATTTGCAGCATTTTAGAAGGAAGGAAATTACCTACTATTTAAAAGAGAGAATGAATGTGAAAGAGTACACATTGTAATTTCCATGCCTGCAAAAATTGTATCTGCTTAAGTATTGTACACAAAGCTAAAAATACATATTTGAGTACTTTAGTTTACTTCCTGGATTTTGAGCTTTTAAGACTCATGGAGATTACATGATCTGACAAGGATATTATGAGAATTTCATAGTGAAATTAAAAATCAAATAATTCTGTAACTCCAAGAACTAAGATCTGACTAACAGCAGAGTCTTTAATTCAATATAAAAACCTATTCTTACTGTTTCAAGTGGTTCATACCAGTCTTTCCTACAAATTTGTACAACTGACAGAAAGAAAAATGAGGTCTGTTGCACAACTACCTACCAGATCTGGCTGGAAAACAATTCTAGGGCATTATTTTCTTTTGGGGGAAGAGTGAGGCTTGATGGGTTCAAAATGCAGGACATCTCTAAATACTTACATTTAGAGAGTAAAGTGACAGCTCTGTTACTCAGCTGAAACACAGAGGATTTGGGAAGAAATCTGTACTAACTGACCTGGAGCAAGAGTTTGAACCAGGCTTTCACACAATCACAGAATGATTTAGGTTGGAAAATACCCCTGAAATCATCATGTCCAACCTTTGGCTGGACACCACCATGTAAACTAAACCACAAGGACTGTGTGCCACGTCGTTCCTTGTTGAAAACTCCAGGGACAGTGACTCCACCACCTCCCTGGGCAGCACATTTCAGTGCTGAACAACCCTTTCATGAAGAAATTACTCAGAATGTCCAACCCGAACCTGCCAAGGTGCAACCTGAGGGAATGTCCTCTTCTATTGCTGGTTGCAGAGAGCAGTAGGATCCCTCTTAACCTTCCTCTTTCTCCAGGCTAGACAATGCCACCTCCCTCAGCCACTCCCCATAGGACCTGTGCTCCAGGCCCTTCCTCAGCTCCACTGTCCTCCTCTTCCACCCCCACACACTCCAGCATCTCCATCTTCTTTCTTGTGGTGAGAGGTCCAGAACTGGACACAGGACTTGGGGTGGGACCTCACCCGTGCCCACCACCTCCCTTGACCTACTGGCCACTCTATTTTTGGAACAGGCCAGGAAGCCATAGGTCTTCTCGGCACCCTGGGCACTGCTGGCTCATGTTCAGCCGCTGACAACCCTCGGGTCCTTTTCCATGGGGCCACTTTCCAGCCAGTCTTCCCCCAGACTGGAGAGATGCACGGGGTTGTAGCCAAAGTGCAGGATCCAGCACTTGGTGTTACTGAACCTCATGCTGCTGGGCTCAGCAGAGATTGCTAGAGCAATCTCCAGTCCCCTCCAGAGCCACATACAAACTCATGACATGAACAGCTACGATAAAAGCTGACTTGGACATCTTTAATAGTGACCAACTCTGTACTGTGACCATGTGTGCTTCGCCATACACATTCTCTTTTTCATAAACTGGCTTAGATAAATGCTGAAAAATGGTTGTAGGAGCCATTTTCTTATTTAAGGAAGTTTTCTTTGAGTCATGAGTTCGTATCACCAGACAGCAGTGCTGCAGTGTAAGCACACAAGAGTTCTAGAAGGCAGGGACAAGCACATTTCAAACATGCAACAAGAAAGCAATTAGCTTTTAGAGAACAGGAGCTTTTACTTCTTTTGCCACATAATCACTGTACACTTCAGTTTTATCACTCACACTATGCTCACGTGTGCAAACACTAGCCTGTGCTACACACTGATATGATGCAGCCCAGGACAATCTGTACCACTGAGTGAGTTACAGTGCTCTGCCAATCTACTTCACTTTATTGGGACTGTGTTTCTTGCTTTGTTTGTTGGGGTTTTTATAAGATCTGGGATATCAAATTCCACCCACTCCAGCAGCTGTTTCGCTGATTCTGTTTCTTTCCAAAGATCCCACAAAGACAATTCTCTATGGAAAAGTTCAGGAAATACACAAAATCTAATCACAAGGGAAAATATTCTGAGTACAAAGAGGTGGCTTTGCACTCCTTAGTATTATGAATACTTTTCATCCATGCAACTACTTTTCCTCTTCTTTATATGCAATGAAGCACAATGTGATATCTTTCTGCAAAGCGTAACACAGGACATTACATTAGCTTAATGCAAAGTACTATTTTGACATTTCTTATTTAAAAAATTTACTGTTTGCACACATGACTCTGCTGACCTGCCATTAAGTTCAATACCGAACAGAGTTTAAATATTTTTTAAGAAACCACTTCAACTATACTGGAACTATACAAACAATTCTGAATGTATATATAGCTATAGATCAGACTGAATAATCTTTGTACATACCTGGATAGATCACTAAAGAATATCTTGAAGCTCACCACTATCCATTAACATGGAGGCTTGTTTAAAATATGACTTCTAAAGTAGGAAATGTAAAATGGATCCACACAAATAAAAACACTGTGCTGCAGCATCAATTTTCAGGAAAAAGTTACATTTTCTAAACTGCCCCTCCAACCTGAAGGACCCCAAATTCAAACTGCATCCACCTAACATTCCGTCACTTCTTTCTTTGTTTTGAAACAGCACATTTGCTTTGGGCAGAAATGGGGAAAAATAGCCATAAAGTTCCCACTGTTATGAAAAACAGAAACAATTGCTAGAGTTACAAGCTTCTCACAGACTGAGCCAGATAATGAACAGCTCTACTTTCTTGAATGCAATTAACTCAAATTTTAAAATGCAACAATAACACAGCCGTGGCCATAAAACCTGATGCTTACAGAAACTGCTATTTGCCAAAATGAACCTAAGCAGCAGCAGTTGTCATACCATCAGCTTTCAAAACCCCTTTATCCTCAGCATATTCTGCACACAACTGCCTGGGTTACGTGCCCTCCATGCACAGAGCATATGAAAAAGGATGGACATGTCACCACAGACTCCAAAGCAAACCACCTGACAAAGCCAATCGAATACAAATCAGCCTCATTACACAGTTTGGTTTCCAATGTTAATGTCACTTCTCATTCCATAGTTTCATTACTCTCAGTCTTTATGAAAACAGGCACGGTCATGAAACTGGTCGGAAAACAAACAGTATTTGAGGGCTCTCAGTTTGTTGATGGATTTCCAGAGCCTAGTAATCCCTGGCAATGTTTGGTACTGCCAGCTTTTTTCCTCACTGAATCAAAGACATTCACTTCTCTTCAAATGCATCTAAAGCCCAAAAAACATTAAACTTGATGTCACCATGAACACCACATTCAGACAATGTTCTCCATCACACTTACCTCTATCCTATGACATACAAGATTATTCGGTTTCCTTACCCATTAACTGAGCTCTCTTTTGTCTTCAGTGTTCTTTAGTATTTGATCAACCCAGGCTTGAATTAAGGACGCAGATCCAGATATGCTGTATCATAAAATAAATTAAGAATAATGTTGTTGACCTGCAGCTGTGTACTGAGCAGCTGAGAGCGAGCCCAGCTGGAGCAGCTGCGACTCCCAGGACACCTTTTGCTGCCAGACGTCATGAATCTTAAAGAGGAAAAATTATCTTTTCCTTTCTCCACTTTGAAGCAAGCTGAGAGTCTGGTCCAAGGAAAAGCTCAGTCACACAGACAAATTGTGACTGGGTTCCCAGAGATGTGCTGAGATAGTGTAAGGAGCTGTGAGGAAGGTGCAGATCTCCTCCCAAAAAATCCTTCAATTTGGCGATGTGCAGGGTCAGAACTAACTGCAACTGCCCAACTCTGCCTCTGTCAGGAGCAGCCCAGAGTGCTGGACACAGCTGCTGTGGCACCTCAGAACACAGCACAGAGCTCTCAGCAGCTTCTGTCCGACCTTCTCACACAGAGTTTTTTAAAACACCTTTGAAAATTTACTCAGGCAGGCCAGCTATATTTACAACACAATTTTGACAACAGCAACACAGAGACTAAGCACTTGACACAGACTGCTGGAGGAAAAAAAATCCTTGATAAAGGTTCTGCTTCATAAATAATGTCTGTCATGTTCACAGTCCCCATACAGAATGCTGTCATCTATACTGCGTGGGCAGAGAGCGTAGGAAATTTGTGAGAAACAAACAGTGAATCACCAATTATTCTGATGGCAGCTCTGCCCTGTGTGGCTTTTCACCAAGTCATTCTTCAGAGTGACAAGTTTGTTTGTCAGCTGGCACGACCTAGAGCTTCATCAGATTGCACAGAACTACAAGCTAGAGTTCATGGCAATGGCAAAGGACATTATGTAGTGTAACTTCCTTCTTTTTTCTTTTTTTTTTTTTTTCTCCAAATATCTAGCCAGCTGCTTTGGACACCTCTAAATCATCAGGCTGAAGAGCTGCCCACCAGCCAGGGTATGAGGACCTCAGCTCAAGAACTCACAGTCCCTGCTGGGCTGCCATTCTGGTTCCATTAGCCTGGCTCCTGGTAGCACCAAACTCAGACATCAGATGCCCCTTATTTTGGAGCCCTATGAAAGCCCAGGGAAATCACTGCAGAGGCCTCAGCATTTTCAGTGCCACTTAGATCTGACATCAAATCCTTAAATTATGCAGCTCCTCACCTCCGTTTCCAGCCTCTTTCCACACTGCTGCCCAGGGCTGCGAGGTGCCCAGACCAGCTGGTGTGCTGCACATTAGGCATCAAAACATACAGGATTTCCAAGGCAAAAAAAAGCTGCTTTATCTGCAGAGAGAGCTGAATAAGCTCAGCAAAGTATTGTCACTGACTGTGGAGATGCTGCAGCCAAAGAGCAGTGTCCTGCTAGTCCTCTGGTAAATATGCTGTCTTCAAAAATAAGTTTCTGTAGCTCACATCCCCCTTGTGCCAATATTCTTTTGAGTTTCCTTAATGTGCAAAACTCGGGGTTGTGCTCCCTCTTGAGCCTGGCTCACTCAAACCATGTGATGAAGAAATTGCCATTTCCAGCTCTGCACAGCAGCTGCCCTGCAAATGAAGTGTCTAAAAATCACCAACCTTTCTTGGTGGCCTGCACAAAGATAAAATTTAATGTCTGTGAAGTACTGAGATAGTCTGTCCCCCTTTTACTTCTGAGCTCCAGAGATGGGATTTTCCTTTATCTTAGATTTTAAAAAAGTGAAACAATATTGGAACAGTAAGTACAAATTCATATTTATTGGAAATACAGGTTGACAGAGCTTCTTTCCTAGAAACTGAATTCTGCTTTGAACCCGGATTCTTCAGGTTATTCACTATACACTAAAAGTGTTCTCTGCAAAAAATCCCAAGGTTCTTTGGGGCACACTGTATATGCTGTCTAGTTGAACTTACTTGTATATAATTTCTATTAGCTACCAGCACATCTAGGGATTTATTTTTCCCATTTCAAACTACTTTTTTCAGTAATGCACAGCTTTATATTTAAAAACATGCTATTAATGTTTTAACATTTAATATAATTAAATGTTATAACACATAATGTTCACAGTTTGTGGAGAGGTTATATAAAGTATATCCTATCAGCAACAAAAAGGAAGAAAATGAATATTTGTTTTGTTCATTGGCTTAATTTTCCAAAATATTAATTTTAAAATTTTGAATTGAGTTTTGCCTAAACTCTCACAGAAAAATTACAGTCTTCTGAGATTGTAACTTTGTCATTCACAGACAAGGGGTATGGGACTTTCAGTTTCTTTCTTAATTGTGCAAAATTCCAAGGACTCTCTCACACTCTGGAGAGGTGCAGGATTAAGAGAACAAACTAGCAGGCATTGAGAATTCCTCTGGCTGATCTCTTCTTACACCAGTGACCAATTCTAGACATAAATGCCTCATGGAACTGTCAAAAATAGCTTCAGAAATAAAATTGACCTAAAATATCAGTTTCTCAGTGGAAAAAACAATAGGATTTTGCCTTAAAAAAACACTTATGAAAGATAAGTTTCCTGTGGACAGTAATGATGGCTTGGTGAAAATCTAAAAAATGTTTTCAGTTAAGAATGATGTTTTTGGTCCAAAATGTGCTGGTGTGCCTCATGGTGGCTGCCATTCAAGAACTTTGTATGTATAACTCTGTATTTTTCCCCTTGCAAGCAGCAGTTCCTGTTGAGGATTCCTTCCTCCACTTCCAGGGATGGCATCACACTAAAATTTCTCCATCAGAAAGAACGTGGGGTATAAAACCCCCTGCAGAATAGCTTCTAAGAGACACAGCAGAGCTATTGTGAGCCAAAACATACAGGATCTTTGCATTTCCATGAAAAATAACTGAAAAAAACTGACTTAGTTTAGACTTTCCTGTATTCTTTTTTGCATTCTAATGTGGAGCCTGAGAGACAGACTGAGCATCCAGAGCCATACAAGGTTATATGCACTAGGTTCAGCTGAAACAGCTCAGTCAGAAAGGGAAATAAATAAGAGAAGTACAACAACCTCTATTAAATTTACACTTCATATGATACTAAGACCTGTGAAAATAGAGAAGTGGTTGCAAATTGCGCATGCAAAAAAGGCACTTTAATTATATCTCCCCTGTCTGGTCCAGTAAACCACAAAACACCCATCTGCTCTAGACACTCTCTGCCTGTGCTCACAATCTCTAAAAAGCAGAAAGCAAATAAAAACCAATGAAATATATTTAACTTGGGGGTTTTTATCTCCTGATTCTAAGTGCTGTCCATCACCAGAAACTGAGGACTCCAAAAGAGATGACGTAAATACTCTGACAAGTTATATTAGACTCTAATAGAAGCCCATGCATTGAGGCAGATGAAGAGAGAACATGCAGCATGGAGCTGCAGAGATTGAAAGGCTGATGAAGAATAGAAAGGCCATTCTGGAGGAACCAAAGCTAGGTTTGCTCTGACGTGCTGGTGCTGTTGCTGTAATCTCCAAGAAGAGTATGCTCTGTATTTTCTCAAAGGCTTTTAAAAACAGTCAAACATATTCCAAGTCATTGCAATATCCTGAAAACACCACTTTACAGCTTTGTTTTTATAAAGTCATGGAGCAGATTTTATTTTTAGTGTAGCTCCAAAATCCAGGTGTGACAAGCAGCATCAAGTACAGCCCACACCTCGCTGGTCCTTGAACTGCAAGGACAAGCTCCCAACTTCAGAGGTGTCAGGTATGTGACCTGCAGAAAGCAAAGCATAGGGAGAAATATGGACTTCATTGATATTTTGGAAAATGCTGCACCAGATTTTAAAAAGGAAGGTGCAGGAAGAGTCTTGTCCAGGCCTCAGAGGGAGTTGCATGGCCAGAGGGAAGCTTGCAGCAGCTCCCCAAATGTGCAACCACAGCTCCAAGTTCTATTTTAGAAAGCAAGCTCAAAGAGCACAGGCCCTACTCCTAAAGCATTTGAAAAGACACGTCTCCATCCACAGTCTCGAAAGGAAAGACAAACATAAACCTATTTTTAGACAAAAGAAGAGCATGAAAGCTTTCCAATGTCCTCTCCTTACCCCTCTTCTATTTCTTGTCTTCCCCTGCCCGTATTCCCTGTATGCCTTGGATGTTGACTTCCAATGCTCTCTGCTTATATTTAAAATTTTTAATGGCAATCTAGCAAGCATCTTCAATACAATTATTTTAATATGTCTGTGTTAAGTAGTCACAACAGCTCCTCTTATCAACATTATTACTACTGCAATTAAAATATACATTAGTCAGCTCAAGATCCACACAAACCTCTTTGAATTTTACCTTTTGTTATTGATTGAGCAAAGTGTTTAGTGAAAAGAGGAGGAACCAGGAGTGTGGATTTAGGAGCTGGTATGAAGCTCCTGCAGAAAAAAGGCACACAGACACAGGAAGTCAAAGAGCTTTCACTGCAGTATCCTTGTAAAACCAACAATTGCCTGCCAGGTTGAGCTTCCTGCTGGATCTCATACTGTTGCTGTACAAAGAATATCCCCATCCCACAGACGGATAACAGCACTGCAGACTGCTTTTGAATTTTTATCAAACTCTACTCACATCAAAATATCAATATCACGGCATTTCTGCATACTATCAAAGATTTCCAGTCACATATGGGTCTAGAGAGAAGATTAATTTTGAGGTTTACGGGGTCTAAAGAGCTGTTATCTGCATTACGCTCTTTAATAAGCTAAATAATAATCACAAAGCTCATTAATAATCACAAAGAATACTCAAGGGCAACTCAATCCAAAAGCCTGTATTTTGAAAGAAGAGGGATTATACACTTAAGTATCATTGCAATACGCTTCTAAGAGGCTGTGGATGAGTTTTAGTTAATCATCTTAGACATACTCTTTGTTCTCCAGATCCCCAGGGATCTCCTACAGGAACTTCTGCACTACAGGGGGGAGTCTGCCTCATGCCAGCCTCCTTCAGAAGTCACACTCACTTTAATATAATTATACATATGTACTCACGGAAGGGTCCAGCTCTTCAGAGAAGTCCCCCTGCCTTAGCTGCAGTATGGCAATTTTCAATAGCTGAAGTTGTTGCTATTTGTTCAGAAACAAACGGATATAAATAAAACTCTTTAAGAGCCTTTACTCAGGTCTGAAGAATTCAACAGCTGCATCCCATTCAAAAAACGGAACAGAATAAATATCCACAGCTACCAGAATGACTTTCCAGGGGCCAAGCTGAAAATCTGATGCATTTCTAAAAGCAGACATTGATTTTAAAGGCATTTGCAGCACTTGCACATTTTGTGGCATTTTTACGAGTTGAATTATCTTTGTGGTATCTGGTATTTGCTTTAAAGCTTTATCTCCAGGAGATATGTGAAAGTCTAGCACATCTCATTGTATGTACTTACGTAAGGAATACATAAAACTCCAGTTGTTGCAGAGAGAAGCCTGCAGGTGTGCTCTCTGTGCTTTCAGAAAGTGACAACCTGAGAACACTGTTTACAAGAGAAGTTTTGGTAAAGATGGATACAGTTAGTCAATAATGCTTCCAGCCGGAAACTGAGGGAATAATAAAAATGAAGCATTTGCTCAATGTATAACTTTGTGTTTATTATTCCACAGAAGGCTATTTCCCTTACACTTCTCCACTCAAATCCTCCACTGAATAAACATTAAACGTGCTTTTCCTCTCTGACTTTTCACGCAGCACGGAATTAATGAAAGCGTATGTTACTGGTGTTATTACTCTTATTATCATTATCCATAAATAATTCACTAAAGAGTGAACTGGATTATCCCTCAGGAATTCCTTAGACTTTATGAAATTTCACCCTTTCCATTTGACAGAGAAACAAAAGCCAATAATAACAAAAGTGCAGGCTAATTATGGATGTTTCAAATGCTGACACATGAGCTGTGGAGCAGACCAGACCTGCAGTGGGATTGCATTCAAAATACCACCATCTCTAATGAGACATTCTCAGCACCACTTCCAACCAGCAGTGAGAAACAGGAACTTTTGGGGAAGCAATTAATTGCATTTGGCTCACAGAGATAAGGGCAAAACTCCAGAAATGCCTTTTTCCCCATTTCCTCCCACTGCAAGGTGGCCAGCACAGAGGTGCATGTCTACAGTGTGGCTAAACAGCAAACATGTGAATGAACTGAATTCCTCCATTAAATACCCTTTTCCCTGGCTGCTGAGCACCACTGAGTTTCCTCTGAGCTCTGACCAGCTAGTAAGGCTGCAGACACATGAAGTCACTTCTCAGTGGCCAACTCCACAGCTGCTTGACAAAACGTGGGGTTTTGTGGCAAACTTGCCAACAAGTTTGGCAAGCCTTTTGCTCAGGCTGAGCATCCGTTCAGCCCCAGCCCCTCCCACAGTCCTGTGGCAGAAGTGGCTCAGGCAGATCAGACTGCCACCACCCCCAGTGCACTGACCCATCCTAACAGAGCCCAAGCCATGATTCACACAAAGATGCTGTTCACTCAACAGCTCATCAATTTCATCCCCAAGCCTGAAAATGTCAGCTGCAGATGAACCTGCCCTTGCTTAGCTCGTTGTCTGCTGTAATTCCCTGAAGTCCAATTGCCATTTATAGTGATGGAACTGGGTGGAGCATCCCTGGGAAGAAGGAGATCACAGGCTGCATTCTTCAGCTGCTGCAAGAGTCTTTTCCCCTAGGAGCTGGGCATATGCTGCGCTATTACAAACAAACAACAGTCAGTTTCAGTTTTCAATTAGAACTACTACTGCCTTTCAACTACTTTGGTGCCAACCTCTAAAAGAATGGTTTCCAGCAGCACCAAAGTTCACCCTGAAAATTGCCCCAATGAGTTCTAAGGATGTGAACTCCCACAAAAATGAATAGCAATACAGAGAATAAAACACCAGATGAAGCAATAATATACTCATCACGAGTTCTGATGCATTGTGGCTATGTAACTAACAGCAAGTACTGAAAATCAATATAAGTCAGTGATGCTTTAAGCTGCCTGCCTTTTAATGTCTTCACTCAAAAAACCACCCATGGCCTTCAACAGGAAAAGAGTCAAAGCTCTTTCAAGTCCATTAGGAACTTGGCTATTGCTAGTCTGTCCTGTACAGGAGGCATTCAGGCTACAATGGGCTGCAGAGAGTAGCCGAGAAAAGTGCAGAGAATCCACATATTGCAGTGACACAGTTAATGCTGTCCTCCTCCCTCATCTTTTCCAAAGGGCTAAAACTGCCTTCTATCTGAAAGCAAATCAGAAAACAATAGTACAAATACCATCCATAGTTAACACTTCCAAGAAGACTGTTTAAAAGCAAATAATCTCCTAAATGGCTTTCCTAAAAAAGCTTCATTCTTTCTGCTAGTTAATAATTACAAAAGAATTTTCTCAGATTTACTGATGATGGGAAAGAGAACTGCAGTTAGAGCGTTGTTGTCTTGTAGAGAACTGAAATAACATTTTTTTCCAGATTTCCACAGAGATGTTCAGTGGAAAAATGCCCAGTATCCTAAAACATTTCTCTCTGGAAATTAATTTCACTCTTTCCTTCCCATACAGTCCTTTAAGATGTACAGAAAAGCACACAATAAAACAATATACAGACTTTGAAAGCACATTGAAATGAATAGCACATTAATTTCTGATATCTGAAATGTCTGGCTGTGAATTTATTACATAGTATTACAAATCAATAAATATTTTCTACCAGCCTAAAAAGTCTCATATTGTTTTTTTAAAAATAGTTTCCTACCATTGCACCTTAACAGAATCAACAAGATCCATCTGGGTTAGTTTTTTTAATACAAACAGGTGCATAAACAAGAGGAGTGAACTCCTTCATCTAAACCTTAAGCTCTAAGGTAAAAGACTAAGATGCCAACTATTTAAGCATGACTGCACATCTCAGGTTCTCATTTCTTTTCAATTCTTCTGGTAATTACAGAAGTAATTCTAAGAATCATCCATCATCCTGATGAAGATACGGTTACAAAATGTGCCTACTTCTTTTTTCACGGTACCACGGGTGAGAGGGTAAGAATCATTTGAGACATGCAAGATGAACAGTTTTTTTAGACTACCCAGGCAAAAACTCTCAGAAAATTATGAGAGAAAGAGAGCAGGAGATGGTAGAATGAAGAGGGAAGCAGCACTGACCCAGCTTGTTTATCTCACTGGAGAAGAGAGCAGGGATGCATTGCAGAACAGGTGATCATTTCCACCACAGCACCTCACACAAAGATTTGCAATAGGAACTGAAGAGTGACAAGTGTCACTGAGCTCAGCCATGAGCCAGGCAGCCATCCCACCACCCTGTAGCTGTCCCTGCAGGAGACAAGAGGCTCCTGTCCAGGGGCAGAGCTGACAGAGCTGGGGCTGCAGCCACAGCTGTCCTCCCCCCAAAAGCTCAGTGTCCTACCCCCTAAAAGAGCTCACCTCCACCACTGGGACTCAGCCATCAGCTGAGGGAAAACTCCTGAAGGCACACAGGCAACCTCAGCTGGCACCACTTTAGGTTTCTAACCCTGTTAGCCCATTTTTCTTCCGTGTTTTTCTCCAGTCCTACTGCTCTGTGGTAACTACTCCCCCTCCTGCCCTTCAGCCCTGCAGGACTACCACAAAAGGAAAACAACTGCTGTACAATACAAAGGCAAATGACAAAATAAGCAGCTCTTAACATCACAAAAGAATACAGCAATAAATCAGAGGGATGAGGAGGGAAAAGGACTGTCATTTATCTTCTGCTTAATACCTCTCCTGTATTACAGCACATACAGTATTTCAGAACCAGCATGATTTTAAAGATAATTACCCCTTGTAAACTGTATTGCCTTTCTATCCACCTGTGATTAATTATTTGAGTCAACTCTAGAGAATGGCAGCCCAAGTTGCATCCCATTGACCAGGGTGCAACCCCGCTCACTAACACTTCTGTCATCAAATAGCATAGCCTCTCAGCAGACAGCTATTTTACTGTATAATGGAGCCCTGGGCTGGCCATACAGACTTGTTCTAGACAGCATATGGGATTGCCTTTGTAATGCCTAAAATTAAAAAAAAAAAAAAAAAAAAAAAAAAAAAAGCATATTTAAAAAAATGTAATTGCCCTTATTAAAACACGATGCACAAAAAGCATTTGATAGTCCACTGATCTGTGTACCTACAGCTGCTTAGATTTATATTATGCTGGCATAAAATCAGCAAATGCTTGAAATAAATACAGGAGCTTTTTTCCTTAACAAAATACTTGAAAGGTCACTTTGTAGTACACTGCTGTTGAAGAAAACATTATTAATCAGGATGTTACCTCATGTTTTCATTTGAGTATCTTGTTTCATAATTTAGGATCCACATTTTGAATGTAAAAGTTATACTGAGTGTTTGTTTCCCACTGACCTTACCACTAGATTTGCTCATTGCAGTTTGAATTAAAAAGGCTACTAAATCACATTTGTCCTCATGTAAACACAGTCACAATCTGCTGCTTCACTCTTGGTCACTTCACACACTTCCTCACAAACTTTTTTTTATATAAAAGGCATCTTCTGTATAAAGAGATATCTTCTGGATAGAGGATAAACGCCAAACTGCAGACATTTACCTTGCCAATAGCACTGCGTTGCTCTCTATTGCCAAGGATGGAGAATTTATTGGCTCTGCTGACAGCTTCTATGGATTTTTAAAACTCCACAAGCCAAGAAACATTCATCTAAGCCATCGTGTGGGTTTTATGCTGTGCTGGACCTAGACCTGTTTTCTAAATCTTGGACTCTGCCTCACCAGCAAAATAACCCCAGGGAAACCAGTGCAAAACACAGATCTGGAGCCCTGCAGAAAGCTGTAAGGATTCAGCATAAAATGTGGAAGCAGATATGTGTGTGCCTGCATTACAGATATGGGTGTGCACACACCACCAGTTGAAGAGAGAAATACCTTACATTTAGAACCAATCATTGACAAAATAGTAATAACAGAATGAGAACACTCAGTTGTTCTGGGTTAAGAAGCAGAAAAAAAAGACTGTTCCAAGCAGGAAGACCTTATAGCCTGAGTAGGAAATTAGGGACACTGGAGAAAACTGAGTTATTTTATTTCTCTAGGTGTACTTGGGCTGCCTACAAAATTCTCACTGTGCCTTGCTAATGCACTAGCAAACACATCTGAAACAACAACGAAAACCCCACCTACTGAAACTTGTAACATGCTGTAACGAGTTGTAATTTGCTGTATATTTAACGAGTGTCCATACAAAGGTACCCAGCAAGGCCTGAGCTTAAAAAGAGCAATGAAGAATAAAGGTTACATAGTCCTTTATAAGGTGGAGTGTTTTCCACCTCACCTTGTTTATTCTACTATCATGGAGAAAATTCCAGCCTGTTCTGTTTGTATGGCATCGTGCTCTGAAGATTTTGGAGGTTTCTAAGTGCTGGTAGACACAGACCCCACTGTCCCCAAAGGGGGCTGCAGAGGCCCAGAGAAGCTGGCTTTAGTCCTGACTGGAGAGCAAACACAGCTTCATGTACATCACTGACAGAAGCTCATATTTTACAAATACAGTAATTTCACGATTATAAGCCGCACCTGAATATAAGCCGCACTTTTCTTTTTTTAAACCAGGATCCATGTGTAACAAAGTAACAAATTAGCAACAGAATTGCTGCCAGCTGGGTTTGGCGTCAGGTGCTCAAGTTGCAACAGTTTTCATAGACCAGGGAAGCCTTTAAAGGCAGCCCCAGGCACCCTCCTCTGCCGGCTCTCACTTCCAGGTTGGTGTTTCACGGGGATTTGTCCATAGATAAGCCGCACTACTGGGGTAGGCTGGATTCTTCAATGAAAAAGGTGCGGCTTATAATTGTGAAATTACTGTATTCATCAGAAAGTGTATGACCCTCAGGGTTGTTGCTACACTTAGGGGAACACAGCACAGTGCAATTATTAACCTGTGTTAGCACTGATACCTTGCAGCTATGGAAAGACACCATCTGCTAGCTCCTGATCAAAATGAATTTTTAAGTGCAAATTTGCCAAAGAGCACACGTGTGGTTGGCTGCCTTAGCTCTACCATCTGCTAAGCTTCAGCAGCCCTGTGATGTTCCCAATATCATGGCTTATCTCTGCTGATATGGACAGTCAACCAAAAGGTTCTTTCACTCAGGGCTGAAGTGCTGTGTTGCCGTGCTAGAGAAAACCACAAACCCGTAACTGAAGATTGCAATACATATTCACAGACTACATGTGTCTGGGCTCATGCACTGACCCAGCTGGCACGGAACAGCCTTAATCCACCTATAAAACTCCTTCCCCTGCAGAGTGGCCATGTCCCAGTGGTCTGTGAAAAATACCTCCTGGCCCATGCTCACTCCATACACCGATGGTGCAGATGATGGAGCTCCAGAACCAGAGGAAGTTCTCTGACATGGTTCAATCTCTGTGAAGCCACAGCCCAAGAGAGCAGAACAGGAGGCAGAAAGGCAGGCAAAGCGCTGAGGTATCTCTAAGAAACTTATGCACTGCAATCAAGTGAGAAGACATGAAGCAGTACTGTCAAGAGTAAAGCAAGGTAGCACAGAAAGAAGTCTTGGCTTAATTCTGCTTTCAGGGCTGTACAAGAGCCATGCTGCCTATTACCTCACCCTCAGCATGCATATGAAAAACAGAACGAGTTTCTAGCCTGTGACTGAGCAAGTCAATTCTTCAAACCTGCACAAAAAAAGGTAATACTACATTTTACGGTTTATTTCTGCTGCCCAATCTTTGTGAAATACTCGTGTAGGAGTGAACTTGTGTGTATACTCTACAGTTTTCACTCAGGACAAAAAATAACCTACATTTCTCATTAATATCAGTGCTATACAATAATTAACATTTTACCCATACTGGGACAGTCTTTCCAACATACTCTCAGTCCTGTTCATAGGGTCACACTACTCTTAAACTGGCTCCAAGCTTCACCTTACCTTCAGCTAGGTTAAGGTCATATGCCAGAAGACTCAAGGTATCCCAAATCGAGGAGATTTATACAATTGTTACAATTCAACGCCGTTTTCTTACAAAGCATACACTGGGATTACTTCTCTGAAATCCCATAGGAAGTTGTTCACTCCAGCCAACAAAGCTGAAGCTACCAGTGCTATTTACAGACAGTAACAAGTACTTCTTTTACCTGCTCGCCAGCACACACCAGTCAGTGGAATCGCACGCCCAAGCACTTACGCACAAGATGACTTGTTCTTTTCTATGACAGCCAAATCAATAAATCTCTGAAAATACAAATGATATTTCTCCTTTGGCCACTCTTTTGTCTTTGACTTGCTGCTGGCAGTCCTTAGCTCTGTAAGAGCATGGTAACAGTGCTGTCTTCATTGCACATTTTAAACCAGATTTGTCAGCTCAGTGTATTTTTCTATTTCCACTCCTGCACAATTCTCCTGATTCCAGGACAAAAACAAAAACCCCATGAAGGACTTTTTTTGACACAATGGGTTACCTGATGGCTGCAGTATCCCAGTTACCAAGAGATTCCTCTGTTTCCAACCCCTCGCTCCTAGTTCTTCTGGGACAAGAGAACAGTTTAACATTTTCCTCAACTTTGGAAAGGCAAATGAAAAAAATAAGACTTATAATCTACCAGATTTATTTTCCTACCTTGAGAAGGCTAAGAAGGAGCTGTTGCAACCTATTTAATCTTTTTCCTTTAGCCCAGAGAAATGATCTTTCCAAAGGAAAGGAGCTATTCCCCTCACTCTTTGGCAGAGGATCATCCCATTACTCCTTGAAAAGCAATAGCAGAAGGGATATTCTCATCTCCACAATAAAACATTAACTCTCTGACTCCGTGCAAGTTGTGCAGAGCAGGAAGCTCAGGCTGCAAAAGGATTTTTGATAGAGGTTGGTTATGCCAGCAGAAAAGTACTTGTCATTTTTTTTCAGTTAATGCTGAGCATTTTACCTCAGCTAATGACTATGCAATCAAACCACTGTTCAACTCCTCCTACTTAATGCAAAACATTAACATTAGCTACTAATTAAAGGATAGGATCATCATCATAGGATAAAAAAATTTATTTAATACAAAATATTTGGGTTGTTTTACACTATCATTGCATTTTATTTTTCATTGTGTGAAAAAACATCTGTAATCTACTGTGCCTTACTCAGCATTTCTGTAATGTTCTTCCTTACTGAGACTTTAATAATGTTAATAGTATAATAACATTGAAAACTTGAATAATATAATACTTTTTAGTTACTTTAAAAATAAGGTGTATTAGCCTAACTTTCATCACTATGATTACCCTGAATACTTTTGTCCTGAAACTCCACACCAAGCAGAAACACTATGTCTGGCTAGCAAAATACATACCTAAATACCTGAGAAGCCAGGAGCTTTATATATCAAAATTGAAGTTTTGTTTCCTGAAATTATTTCTGGAAATTATCTGAAATTATCAAACCACAGAGTTAAACTTATTTTCATGACCTGATATAGCACTACTAGCACAGAACATGACCTAAATTGGCTTATTGCAAGAAAAGCAAAATACCTTACTTCTCTTCAACTGCCAGCTGTGACAATGTGAATGATGGATGACCTCAAAGCCTTATTTGTAAAGGCATGAAGTCATTAAGTGCTGGGAAACGGAAAGCCCTTCAGAATGTGATCCAAATGCAGGAATTCACCCATCCACTCTTCTCTTCACTGGGGAGAGCAAGGATGCTCCCTGTAGAGAGACCTGGGTGCTCACTCTCTGGGTAAGGCATGGGTGACACACGTGATCACTTAAAACTTTGTGCAAATACATACTAATCCTCTTCCTCCTCCAATCCTGAATCTTGAAGCTGTGAAATCTTTTTGCTGGAAACCTATTATGTCTCAAAACTATGAGAACGGGACAAATTCCTGCTGTGGAAATATCAACTCCACCCAGATTCTTAACTCTGCTCATAGCAGCACACTGAAGGCGTGACCTCCTTAACTTTGATGAACACTTCTGAGTAGAGGTCACTTCAGCTAATACTTTTAGCAAGACAAATGCACCACACCATTATAATAATAAACGCTATGAGAACTTGGCACCAAATGCTATGATCTGTGAACTCGCTTACATTAAGACAGATAAAACAGCCAGGAAAAGGAAAAAAAAAAATAATTCTAGCAAGGGAGTGGTCTTCAAGGCAGCTCTTAAATAAATATTTTTATCATTTTTTCAAAGTCTTCTGTGAGGTTTCCTAAGAAAAAAAAATTCTAAACCCAGCCCCCAAAAAATATTGAGAGCAAAAACTCAACAAGAGATCATGCACAGCTCTCAAATATTTTTGCAGATTCTCCATTTGCCAAAGCTTATTGTTGTTTTTTTAAGGCTATGACTGCTCCCACATTCCTGTCTCAGAATCTACTAAAGCTGTGCTGTTGGCAAGTATTGCTACATTACTTTTAAATGACATTTAGTCCTTTTGCTCTGGGTACTCATGAACAGGGCTCCAAAATTAAAGGGAACTGCTCTCAGATATTGCAAAAACAATGGAGGCCAAAACCAAAAAAAGTTCAAACATTTGCATTCTGTCTTAAGATAAATTCAAAAGTGCACTTTTATCACCAGTTTGCTGCTCTTACTAAATACTTAATAATAAGTGAAGAGTTTCCAAATTGATTGCAGAAAATCTGTCCTTGGAATCTACAGATTGTTTATTTCAATTCAGATGCTAATATTATGACCATTGCTTTCTTCTGATAATGATAAGCAAAACAGTATTTTTCCCCCTTTTATTACAGATACTAAAATTTGAGAAAGACAAAGGGATAAATGTTGACCACTTGTCTTCTTGGTGCAACATTCACTACCCCAGTGGGTAATAAGAGTGAATACAACAGCAATTCAGCGTTGTTAAGCTTCACAGTGAATATCTTCCTACTCTCTGATGCAATATCAACCATAGCTATACAAAACTATAAAACTATATGCTCTCCTGATACCTGGAATGGCATGATGTGACAGCATTGGCAGCCATTCCAGGCCAAAGGGTAAGATTTCTTTTCCAAACTCCTGCAAACTTTTTAATCTTTCCATAGAAATGAAGCAGAGATAGCAACACTGTTTTGACTGCAAATGCTTCATGTAAAAATAAACTCCTAATGACTTCAGACTGAAGGCAAATTTGCCAGTCAGCAAAACCTTTAAGCACATGCTTAGTTTGAGAAGTTTAGCTGTCTGTTGTATGCAATTTTTCTCTAGGATCACAAATGCAGGCTGGGTTTTGTAAGGCTGAGCTATTTTGCAGATCATCTCACTCACTCTGCCATCCTTTGACCTAAAGAGGTGCTCCCTATGTGTTGACTATAGCGAGGTACAAGACAATTGCCTTATATGTTTAACTGGCAGATGTGAGAGCTCATGCTTGAAAAATCCTACCCTTACTGGCAGACCAGTAACTCAGTGAGACAAATTTATCACAGCCACATTCATTATATGAACTCAAAGACTGCCAGCAAGACCCAAGCCAAAAGCTATGTTACTTCAGAGTAATTTTACTTCAAAACACCAAGGTAAACAAAATGCATCTTACAGTTTACTTCCCTAGCTTCCACTATCCAACACAACCTGGTTTTATCAATTTCAGCTACAGTGTAAAATATTTTAATCCTTCTGACACACTTGTTCACTTTAAAATAGCTGGCAGCAGGAAGACAGTGATTCACTGAGTTACATCAGTGTCAAACAGCTTCCAGTGATATAAAAGCAGAGCACAGCAAAGTGAACCTGACTCACTGGATCTTCAGACTGAGACAATCCATTTTAAAATTATTTTGGAAGATGAAAACACACCAGCTATAAGGAATATCCTGGTTATAGTCCTCGTTTGCCAGTCCAGAAATTGTTTTGAACCTGGAAGTTGACACAGCAAAAGAAATTCTGGGTTTTTCATATTTTATGACAAAAGAATTTTCCTAGAAATGGGAGACGTTCATACATTTGTATTCAGGCAACTCCATCTTCATAAAAGTCCTTTACATCATGTAAATAAAAGGGGAAAAAACCCCAAAAATCTTGTCCAGTTTCAGGAAGCACTTTTTTTGCCTTTACCTAATCAGAAAGTTCACAAGTGTTGAGTATTTGGAAAAGGTTATCTACATAAGAGAAAACTTGAACATTACATTAGGAAAAGAAAACAGCAGATTTTGGAAACTATGATATCAGGGTTTTTTTTCCTGCTTCAATGTTTTAGCTAGTACAAAAATATTTCCCATTCCTCTAAGATCAGATGGCTTTAAGTTTTAGCCTTGTGGACTGCAGCGGCAAAGTTGAAACAGAACTGGAAACACAGGGCTTTCATTGTCACGAAATGTTAACAGTTTTAAAATTTAGTTTCAGTTCATGAAACCCATAATAAAACATCCAAAACGTGTTACAGCAGGAGGCTCTGCTCTCTTAAAAACAGACAAAAAGAATTTACCAAAATGTCTTGTCTGCCTTTTCACCTGGCAAATTCAGAATTTCTCAAACACTATGACATTGGCCCAGTGCCTCCATGTAGGCAACTCAGAAATTTCTGGCTTTCAGACTTATCTGAAAAGACATGCTAGTAGACCTTGTCAATTTAAGATCTGCATCTTTAAATTGCCAGAAATTAATAAAATTTTGTACATTTTGTCACACCAAGTACGAGACTTTTTTTTTTTTATGGAATTATTTTACTTAAATTGTTCTGTCTTCTTGTAGTGCTGTTCAGCACCCAGGATACTGAAAACCTCTAGAAAACGATGCCATCCTAGGTGTTACAACTGACTCAGAGCACAACAGAATGATCAACACAATGCTTGGCTTTGCCATCTGTTCTCAGGCAAGGAAAAATGCTAAGCTAACATACCTATGGATTATCACTGAGTCCTTTTCTTCACTGGATGAAGGCAGTAACACCTTTGAAATGGTAGCAGAGCCTCGTGAAACTTGAGGGGACATTTCAATTTCTTCTGATTTTGCCTGTATACACGAAATCTCCATCACAGACAAGCGGGCATTCACAGACTGCCTGTAAATCTGCATGTAGAGGCAGATTGCTCCTGCACTAGTGCTCACATTTACTTACACAAAAGCACAAATGCCAAACACTTTAAAGTGCTGTGTCAAGACACCTGAAAAATTAAATGCTGAAGTACCCTCACAGGTACATAAGTTAGGAGAAAGCAAAAGGAACTTCTTTGCTCATCCTCCATAGCTTGAATTCAAACACAAGGGAAGACAATGTATGAAGCCATATCCTTCATGGAGAGATATGGCACTGTACTGTGGAGTTTAGATACTTTCCCCTGAAACACCTCACAACAATAAGCACCTGAGATGCTGCTTCTGTTACCATAGAATCACAAACTGGTGTGGTTTGGAAGGAACTTTAAAGATTGTCTATTTCCAACCCATGGGCAGGAATACCTTCAACTAGAGCAGATTGCCACATCCAGCCTGGCTGGGAAGACTTTCAGGAATGGGACATCCACACCTTCTCCAAGCGTTTCAGAGCCTCACCACCTTTAAAGTAAAGGCTTTCTTCCCAATATCTAATTTAAGCCTACTCTCTTTTCAGTTTAAAGCCATTACCCCTTGTCCTGTCCCTATTATGCTTCTATTATATCATCCTGCCAACTGAGCAAGAGAGTATATTAATAAAATAATAAGATCCCCATTTTGAAGAATATAATAGTGTTCTTTTGTGGTTTGAAAAGATGAAGTCCACCAAATCACAGAGAAGACACAATGTAGTCCAAGACCTTTTATTATATAGTCTAGACAACATAACAGGCACTACCCTCAAGAGTGATACCTGCCACCAGAGTATAAGTGCTAAATTTACAGCATGAACACAATACAATCTGTGTCTTTCTCCAGCTCTGCATTCATCCATTGGCTACAATTCCATAGCTGCTGGCTACACTGCCAACCAACACCCACAGATGCAGAGCCTAGCACCTCTCCAACACAGACTCATTATGGCCATCCAACAGCAGCTGATGTAAACCTCAGGCTGTATCATCACTTCCCCAGCAGCACAGCAGCAGCTCAGCTCAATCTGCACATCTGCACGTGGGTGAATAACCAAACAGCCTGCTGAACAGCCTCAGCATCCTCTAAATCCCAGCCAACCCACGTGGCCCCAACTTGCAGGGCAATCCCACCTGCCCAGGTGTCCCATGAACCCACCATCCTGTCTGCTCCTGACATCTGGAGCCACAGAAGCCCACCGAAAACAAAAAGCAGGAAGCAGGAAAAAAAAAGTTCCTCCCTCATACCCACTTCCCCTGAGCCAGAGAGTGTGTTATTTAAATCACTGTATCAATCTCTGGGCATTCGCACTCTTATCAGGTTGGGATTAGTTTGTATCAGTATAGTTTCTGCCAGATTGGAGCAAAAGATAAAATTTTAAACCAATTTGTAATTAAGCCAGATATCTCATCTGACAATCTTCTCTCTCTGTGGAGCTGTTATATTAATACCGCCTTGAGTCTGTCCTGTCAAAGTTGATTAAATTCCATGGAATTTCAGAGGAAGAAATGTGCATTAACAAACTGTACAATGCTGTACAAAGGGAAGACTACACTTTGCAGGACCTTGCATCCTACAGGAAAACAAACATAAACATCATGGCCTTTGCAATAGATAGAATTAATAACACGCCCTGTTATGCTTAAAAGAAGCCAAGCATGCAATATAGTATATATTCACTAAGTGATTAAGAAGGCATGAAGATTATAGGAGGTTCTTTTAACAGTGCAACAAGCTTACTCAATTTTTAGCTCACTTCTTTTCTTCCTATTTCATACTTTAAGCTCAATAATGCTTTTACTCATAAAAAGGCCAAAGAATTTCCTTCTTTCAGCATCTTTGAATCATTTCTTATGACCACCAGAAAAGAGACAAAACACAAACCCTATCACCATTACACAAGAGCTTTCTGTAAGCTTGGTTTTAATTTCATTTTTTCCTTCTCCTTCAGGATTAAAGATCAGGAAACCAGAAAAAAAAAAAAAGCTGAAGCATTTCAGGCATTTTCACTTGCTTTCAGAAATCAATCCATCTCCTGTAGTCAGCAGTGCATGCCCCCATTAACCCTCCTCCTCAGGGAGCACTCTAACTAAAAAAATAGACTAAAAATACTTCCAGAAAAAAAACCAAAACAACAAAACAAACAAGCAAACAAAAAGCCCAAGCCAAAACCCAAACTAATTAACAATTCTTTCACTTAACTTTGGATTTAAAAGATGAGCTTTGGTACACGTACCAAAAACAGCACAGTGATTGAACTGAATAAACATTATCCTGAAAAATGCTCACATTGGGGTTTGAAAAACTACAATATACAAAATTATGAAGAATATCTGATATGCTTCAATCTGAAAAAACTACTTAAAATACATACATAATCCATACCATATATGTGTATCATGACTGAACTTGACTTTAGACAGTGAGAACATGACACTGTCACAAAGTACCCTGCACATCTTATAAAAACTAAGAATTCAATCTCCATAGACTGTTACGAGTTTTGTTTTTGCAAATTATACAAGAACACTAGGCCATACTCCTTCTCTTACTAAGGAGGAAAGAAAAAAACCTTTTTTTTCCTGAGAGAACTGAACTTCATAAAAAATATATTATTAAAATAACCAGCTTCACTAGCACCATGTCACATGACAGCTTTAACCATTTATACCTCTGTAAATAGGCACATTCACACAGGGAGTTATTAACTATAATATCCTTAAATTAAATTTGACAGGCTTATACCATCAAAGTCAGTACCATTCAAGTCACAGTGCCAGTTCAGCTGTATCAGCATCCTCAACAGACACGTCTAAGGGAAAGGCAGGAGAGAGGTAGAACAGACAACTGGAAAGGAGCTATGGAACTACTTCAGCGCTGGGGATCGTGCACTTCAATTCATCTCTAACTCCACCATGTGGGATTGCCCCACCAAGCAACACAACACAAACAGAAGAGTTTAAACCTCTACTTGCTTCCCTTGAATCGGTCCCATGTCTGCCTCTGGATCTCAAAGAGCAGCTTACAGCAATGGATGGTTACACAAAAGACAATGGAGGTGCACTTCACAAGAAGAAAAATGCAGCAGCAATGGGGTAGGAAAAATCTCCTTTCCAAAACAGATTACTCAGATAAAAAATTAAAGAAGGCAAAAATAGAGGAAGACAATTTAAAAGAGAACAGTATTGGTGGGGGAATGGTAACAATAAGCAGTATTGGACTGACAAAATTCTAATATCGATTAAAAATTTACCAACCTTATAGCACAAGTAGAAGCAAGAACACTGAATTCAAGTGAAGATGTTCTGCTTAGTTTGTTCTTAGAGCTAATTTGCAAGTTAAGACTGGACTGATTGCCTTCATTTGCTTCCGAGAACCAAAGTGAGAGTTTTAGAGAAATGAGAATCAGGAACTGGTATGAGAAAAAGGAAGACCCAAAATGAGTTCATTTGAATGAGAGACAGCCTTGTGCATGTAGCCAGTGGATCTGAATGGCATCAAAAATCCTGAATATTGACAATTTGAGGGATCTCTGCATCTGCTTACCTATTGGCTTACTATGAGCAGTCTTTCAAGGTCACAAATGATAAGTCATCCACAATATGCTGGGAAGATTATTAACCATTTGCAAAGACAAGAAATGCATCTCTCTGAGTTCATACTTCTGAAAACCTGTCTCCTAAGATGGCAGTTTTGCAAGAGGAGGTGAGTTCTCAGTTAGATGTCCATGTTTTACCACCTTGCAATGACTTACAATGTCATTTATGATTTCAGAAAGGTCCATTTTCGTGACTACCCTGACAAAAGACATGAAGTGACAAGAGAATGATAAGCGAATACAATCTTTCTTTCACTTCTAATGAAAGTGCTAACTAGATTGTTCACTTCTACAAAAATGGCCACTACTTCAATGTCACTTAATCCAGAATCCGTTCCCCATTCATTTACCACTTCTAAATTTTGAAAGCAGAATTACCCAGTTTTCTAACTCCTGCCTGACATTTCTCTGCCCTTATTTCTCATGCATTAAGCAAGGAAGAATAAAAGGTAAGCTCAACTCACCACATACCCACCACCTTCACATTCCTCTTTCAGTAAAAATGTTACACACCTGGATTTAAGTCCTATTCCCTCATCTTTACCTTTGCTATACAGCTTTTCATATCAGAATAAAGCACACAGGCATAACAGATTTGCATGGAGCAGACATCTTGAGGGAAATCACCTGCACCTTTCTGAGCTCCTTTTTCTTCCTACAGCTACTGACGTTGTTGGGAAAAAAGTAACCTCTATAAATGCACATCATATTTGGCACAGGACACTGCTGGAACTCAGGGTAGAGATAAACAATGCCTGGAAAAAACTTCATTTTTTTTAGCCTCAGCCAACTGCAAGATAATTAATTCGACAAAAATCTTGTAAGACACTGAAAGGGACAGAAAGAAAACTAAGAGGGGAAAAATCACAAGAAAAAAGTGGAAACCTCCAGCAGATTGCAAGGGACATTACATCACCAACCTGCAACCTGAGACAAGATGAAGGAGTTTCGTAAGACACAGAATCAAGCTGGGCTGAGAGTGGGAGACTAGAGACAAGTGAAAAAAGTAGATGAAACTTTTGGGAAGCAAAGGCACACTGGTATAAAGCAAAGAATAAAAAAAACCACCAGAGAACTTAAGAAGATGAAAATCCATGAGACCACATGAAATTAATTTAAATTCATCTAGAAGGCAAAACATTTATGATTTCCCCAAGGGATTCATATCTCTGTTTCTCGTGATACAAGTTCACATGCAAAGACTATTTATTATTGTTCCCTAAAAATTTCAGCGAAGTACAAGTATTCTCAAGTCTAAAGCATCCATGGGAAGTTTATCTTCTTGACAGCTAAAATCAACCAAATTGCAAAGTTTCAAATATGACGAAATAGAACAGTATGACACAAAAGAACAGCATGAAGTGACTCAGGTATTTTTTCCGATCACTCACGTTCTACCATCAAAGCCATCTAAAATGACTGAAAAACATTATTTTAAAAAGAAGAGAGTTAAGAATTTTTTGGGTCTCATAGGGATTCCCAGAAACTCAGCTGTTTGTGGAATGCAGCTGCCCTGGGAAGCTTCATTTCTTCATCAAGCAGGAGCAAAGGGATCCCATCAGATACTAATTGTCCACAGACAATATTCCCAGCAATAACAACAATTAGAAAATTATCTCCTGAGAGAAGTATTAGGGCCAATAACTTAAACCAGTCTGCATGTTATCATATGTTAGAGTGGAAAATTTCCACAGAACTTAAAAATGTAGGGCTTGAATCCATTTAGATCCCTGGAGTCTGATCAGGTCCTTCATTAATGAAGAGAAAGGGATGATTTTGAAGGCTTCTTAGGTAGATGTCACTCCCCTGCAGCTGAGAAAGAGAGCAGCCCATAGTTAGAGCAAACACTGAAGAGCTGGAACATATTGCTTTGAAAGAGGCAATTAATAGAGACCTTGACTGCAAGGTCAGCCTCCCTCTTGGTTCCTCCCAACCCTTCCCTACCATGTTGGCAGCCCAGAAGACAGGAATTGTCCTTCTGAGTGCAGTATCTCTATGAAGAGAACCACTGCTAAGATCAGGAACATGGAGATTTCTAGACACAGGCTCTTCATGTGACTTAGATTTTAAATTTTGTGTCCGTGCAATAAGTGTTATTTTTTTACCCAAGTGAGATTCTCCTTAAGTTAATGGCTATGCACACTCCAGTAACTTCAAAAAGCATGCCTGCTATTATTGTCAGATCATATTTTCTCTCTCATCTAGTTATGCAAAGCATGAACTCGGATCAAGTTAAGCATGGCACCAGAGAAAATAGTTTTAACAGCAAAGATTAAATGGAGGGAGCACATGAGATCAGAAACAGAAAGAGCAAGGTTATGGAAGGAACAGGAAATTCACACCTCAACGTGGAATTTCTTCAGCCCTGATCAGTGCCAATAAGTGTGGATCAAACTCCCCTTGATCATACTTTGTAGAGACAGGTAAGGTACTTATTTCTTTCCTGAGCAGACCAGGATGCATCCAAATGCTTAAATAGGGTCTTCCTTCATCCTCTTCCACAAATGCTTGGGCAAGATAAAAGTGGTGGCAATCAAGCATTCATAAAATGAGGAGCCTTCCAGAGAAGAACTGGGGCAGGAAGAAAAGTCAATTCACATTACAATCCACAAGCACACGAAGGCAGGTAAATTAATAGTCATTCCTCTTCAACACAGGGCAAGATGTATCTAGTAAGATTCCTGCTCAGTTATCAAATTTTTCCTCTTCAATGCGGTAACAAATATGTTCTGTGCCTCACTGAGCTCTCCTAATAAACACACCTCTTTCATCAGAATATGGATAATCCAGTAAAGTTTTGCCTTGGTGCAATATGCTAATCTGTAATGATTAGAGAAATGTACATATTGCTGTCATCTTCCCAGCACTGCACAAACAATAAATAGCTGATCAATGAACACTGCACTGGGGACTGTTAACACACGATTAATGTGTTTGTAGCTATATATGTGGCTAATGTTTATGGTCAGCATTTAATTTATGTGCTCGATTTCACCTTCCAAGAAAGGTCACTCCCTTAAGGCAGGTCATCTGTCTGCCTGCAAGGGAAGGGTGAGAACCAGGAAGCAGTGGCTGACTCAGTGCCAGACCCTGCCTGACAGTGGAAAAAGCAGCTTCAGAAAAGCCCTGGAATGGTCCCAAAACCTCCCCACCTCCCAAGCCAAGTGAAGAGAGGGAGAGAAAACTTTACAACTTAGGCGGGGTAAGGCCGGAGGTGGCTGACATTTCAAACAATAGCACACTGAACTGGAAAAGTAAACTCTGGGACACAAAGCAGGTCTGAAGCAACTCTGTGATGTAGCATCTTGCAAGCACCCAGAGGAAGAGAGGGCACGGGCAGGAGAGCACCCAAGTGTTTCTTTCCTATGCCATTCATCACCCCATGTGTTCAGGTTGTCAGAGCCAAAGAAACCTGGCACCACCTCAGCCAATGTGCCAGATTTGTTATCATTTTGGGAACCTGATAATTTGATAAGCTCCCAAAAGGTAAGAGATACAGGTAACGCAGTCCTATCACTCTTTGGGTAAACACTCCTGTCATTACATTCCTGTGAGCACATCTGCAGCCTGAGGGGACAATCCATGAGTGACCTCTCTTAAAACACAATAAGACCACGTTAATAAATCTATAGATTGACTATGTGCACAGCAAATCAAGATTTTTCTTTGTAATCTGATTAACTGAGAGCTCTCCAGTTCAGCTTTTCCCAACCTGCCACTGCCATCTCCTCTTCCCAGTTTGCCCATCCATTTCTGAGGTCCAGTCTAAGAAGACAGGCCACTCCACTGCAAAGCAGCTGGTCTGTAACAGCAAGGTAACTGCACAGGATTATTATCTAAATGTAAAATCTTAATTAGTGAAAGCTCCTGCACATTTAACTACCAGGAAAAAAATAAAACAACAAACCTCCAGCTTCTGTTCTGAATTATCTCATGTGTAACATACTGGTTAGCAGAGTTTAGCCATCAACAAGGGGTACAGTTTAATTTGACTGAGAGATAAGCTAAACAAGTTAGGTGGGATGACTAACACCATGAAGGACATGTGACTCTTCAGAAAAAAAAACCCAATTGCAGCTAGAGAGACCCAGGCATCTGGGAAATGGTACAACCATTTCCCCATTCTGTTGGCATTTCCAGGCTGAGATGCTCTGTGCTGCACATGCTGGGGAAGAGAGGGCCAGTCTTGGATCATCTCTCTTGCTTTCCTCCAGCCCAGGAGCAGAGCTGCTTGCCAAGGGAACCTACACTCTCAACAGCACAGCTTTGCTGAATGAGAAAGGAGGCAGACTTAATCCACACTCTTGAAAAGAGGAATCTGATTGCAAGTAGCAGAGGCTCTTCCACAGCTGCCTTTACTTCTGCAGAAAAAGCAATGCCTGGCAATATGGAAGCTCTCAAAAGCTGACAGCCACTACACTCTTACAGCCTGGCTGGATTTGCACCACTGAAGAAGCTACCACCCAAAACAATAATGACCTCACAACAATGTGATAAGGTAACTGTTATTTTTGAGAAAAATTAGTATTCTGACAATGTGCCAGAATTTGGCTTTGCTAACACAGATGCTCCATGGCAAACACATCTAGGAAGGGGTGAACAAATGACTTCTCTTTGGTAACTTGTGTTAGGAGTTTGCACTATTAAATTTAGGTGGCAGAAGCTGCATTTGTTCATTAGCATTATAAACACAGTCGCTGATGTTCCTCTCCTTATTTTGCCCTATCGGTTTTGCTAACAGAATTCCCCATGAATGAGTGTCAAAACCAGCTTCTCCTAACAGAGATTATTTCCATACCCATACATACATGGAGAGCAGTATAACCACCAGGCTGCAGCAATGCAGTGAGAGCTAAGGAAATTCACTCAGTCAGAGACTTACGTGTGCACGGTTCAGACACCTCACCACCACCACACACAGGCAAGGTGGCAGCGACAAACCCACTGCTTGGTCACGATGCATGGGAAACAGCAGAAATACAAACCAGGATGAAAGACTTGTCAGAGCTGTGAATGTAAATAAGCATGGCTCTGAAGAAGTGGCAGCCCTACACAAGTATTGCTGCTGTATTAGATGTTAAACACACCTCCTTGTAAAACAGCATCTAACTATCAATATTCCTAGCAATGTATATACAAATACTTAGAAACAAAGGCCAGGCCTCACTGAAAACTCTCCAAATGTCTTTGGGTTAAAAAATACTGCAGCCCTTTGTGCTGCAAGGTTGGGCTCAAATTTAACACTCCAGGATATCATATATCAAAGAGAGCTTCCTCTTTGTAAGAGCTGAGTGCCTTTCTTAGAAAGCTACCAGAACTTCTTTCCTTCTTTTTTGGCAGTCTCATGTAACCAAACTTATCATATGCAGACATTAGGCAACAGAGATAACAGTCCATAACTCTCCATGCAGTGGAGCAAGTCCTGGATAAAAAGACCTACTGCAACTGGTCCAAGCAGGGCTGGAACTGTCAAACGTTTCACTCTCAGGCTATGACCACAGCTGATCCAACAAATTCAAACCCAACTCTTTTTAGCAGAGCATCAATTATTTGATAACAGAAGTCAGCATATCTCAGTCACCCCTTATCTGCAGCTAACTCTTTAACTGGACCCTTACATAAGGCTTGTTTGGGTTTTTTCCAGGTTTCTTTTTTTTGTTGGGTTTTTTTTTTTGTTTGTGTTGAATATAACAACATTCTACCATTCAATTTAGATCAGTGCCTTTAGTGGTGCATTAGTATTAAACTACAGAATGGAAACACAGTCATTCCTACAGTTTTATACAAGACCTTCTTAACTGAACAAAATCAGTAGAAACTAAATCAGATTTTCTTTCTACTCAAGAAAATGCAGTAGTGCCTCAGGTGAGTTTGTGCATCTACCTTAGAGAAAGACAAGGACATTGGAAAAAGATATTCTATTTTGGAAACAGGAACCCAGCTTTCCTTTCAAAGACACAGAATTTTTCTTGCTAAACTTATTGCTTGTGGACAATTTTGCCTATGGAGCCTCTTAGTATTAACAGCTGACCACCTGTTTTCATTAAAAAACCATTTGCTGGAAAACATGGAATTATTCCATTCAATTATCCAAATCATAGTTTTCCATCTTTAAAAAATGCTTGAAGATAAAGACAGGAGAGCTGCTTTCAGCCCATAAACTGGGCTTCAGTTCAACTCCTTTGGTCTGTAATGTCACCAGTATGAAGGCAGAAAAACTTTTGGTTTAATGCTACTTTGAACATACTTAAGAGTAGCTATTTGTAACCATTTAGCAAGAACTCGCTTTTAAGACAACTCCAAACAAATTCTTGTGATTTTTAATTTGGGGGGAAAAAAAAGTAAAAAGAGATGACCACTTTTATTTTAAGTTTTCTAGGGGAAAAAAAAAAAAAGCATATGTAATATCCATGCCCAAAAGGCTTTGAAATAAAACTAGCTTAAATTACTGAATTAAACTGTGTAAGAACCTCCGGAATATCTATACATATTTCTGCCTCAACCTTCGTAAGTTTTTTACAGTGATGTCTGATCAATCTTACAAATGCAAGTAACCGGCTTTTGCTTTCAGACTATAACATTATTTTGGAAAATCCAGTTTATCTAAAAAAAGTCTGAAGTGGTTGGCTAAATGAGATAAAATATTTGTATCACCCAGTAAATCTCAAAATTTAGTTCAGACAATTTACAAAAGTGTGCTGCAAGCCTACAGCTGTCAGCAGCATTGGCACGCTCCAGATGAGTGCCCATGAATCAGAGATCCAATGAAAAAGAAACTGCCTACCCAGTTTTAGAAAAAAGGAAAATCTAATAAATACCTGCATATTCTCTCATGCCAGAGTATAATCCACAGTATTAAGTGGAAGATTTACCTGAAATACAGTTAAATACAGCTGAGAGGATAAACTATTAACTTAAAAACTTTGAGACTATGGGAAGTTTGCATATTGTGTAATTGCACCCTGACCATCACACATTCTCAACAATTTCTTACTTTTTTTACACAATGCAAGAATTAAAATGTTAACATTTTCAGTTACATACAGTTTTCATATCACAGATGTCCTTATGCGATTCCTAGGAAATCATTACTCATTCACTAACAATTCAGTGGAGCTGAAAGACTTCCACTTTGTGTGACCTGAAGTGCAAGTTCTGCTGGTGTCCCTTAATAACACAGTGCTGTTTGGTAGTCATGGATTGCTGGACAAGAGCAGTCAGGTGCCGTGAAAGGGATGAGAATCAGCCTAGAAGTCCAGATGGAAATGAAAAAAACCAAAACTTCAAGGAGCGGAATCGATCTACTTGATAGAAAAGGAAGAAAGGAGATGGGCAGCAATTGGAATAGTACAAGCTCCTTAAGATGAGAGAAATGAAAGCAGGTTTGTCTCACTGAGGGAACGGTAGTGAGACATAAAGGAGAATCTTGCAGCAGGGTGACTCTGAGGGAGCCTGAAGGAGTGAAAGTAAAAGAGATTTGGAGATGGGGTTGTGTCACCAAGGCAAGTGAATGAGTCAGAGAAACAAAAAGGATAAGCCATCTCAAGGTCTGGGCAAGGATGGAAGAGGAGAGGGCTGTAGGAGAAGAAAATGGCAGACAGGATGCTATGGGAGAAACACATTCATGTTGCAGAATTTAAACTTTACAAATTTTTTTTCTATTTAGTACTGGTCACTAACACATGAATTTCTAAAAGGAGGTCTTTTTGTCAGTCTTCCCTTTAGCTCAAATATTTCAGTTATTTCTCTCATCTCATGTGAATCCACAAAATGCCATAATGAATGCAAGAAGGCAGTAATTATCCTCTACTGAGTTTTAAAATGCATAAAATTGGTGGCAAAGGTTTACTACTTTTTCATCCGTGAAAAAAAATGTGCATGCTTCATGCACTGCTTCTCAGCAACTCGAGAGCAGTGAACTTATTCCAGTTAAATACCTCAGTGTCATTCACTTGAAAACTGGCTCTTAGGTCATAATTTTTTGAAAATGCACAGTGTAATATTGTAATGAACTGTATTGGAAGTAACTTTTTTCTCTTAAATTGCAAAATGAAACACAGGAAAGAAACCTACAAATCTGGGAGCTATGAGTTGTTAATGCTCAAAATATTAGCAATGGCATCTGTAAAATAAATCTTAGTTCTGAAGAGCTAGGTAAACGTGTTTGGTTCATGAAAACAGGGCTTTAAAAGTGAGTAAGAACTGCAAAAATATGCATTTGAGATTCTTTACCTGTGCATATTTGTGTTTCATTTACAAATATGATTAATGGCTTAATACCTACTCTTCAATTAAAATCAGCAACTTTAATTCAGAATTATTTCTGATCTTGCATAAAGAACCCAAGGGGGAGGCCAAGTGCCCCTTTGCAGCCTAAGACTTCCAGTGACATTTCAGAGAACAAAACCATTAGCCAAACTCTCTCCCCCTGAAACTCAGCTGTCAAATGCCCCTAAATTTCAGTAATAGAACCAAAACCATCACTAAATTAAAATATGTACTTTTAGACTCGTGAACAGACAGTGAACTAGTGAACAAATTAGGCACTTTTTTTGAATCCTAGTGTTTCTGTACTCTGGGATGTGATGTATGGTTTCCACTCGTGTGTCATTCCTCCTGGACAATAGTATGCAGCTGAGACCCAAAAAATTGCAAAACTTAAAGTCTCTCAACAATTATTGGAGTATGTCTATGCCAGGGTTGCTTCTGTAACACTGCTGCAGAATTTCTCTCCAGCCACAGGTTTGCATCATCTTTCATTTACTCTGTAATAATTCATCCTACACTAAAAAGAACTCCATAGTAACCAAAAAGAGTTTTAAAAACTGTGCAAAAAAATATCATGGTCAGGAGGAAGGGAGAGGATGAGAAGAAAGGAAGCTATGAAGTAAGAAAAACTTGTCCCATTGACATCCACATCAAACAAAATTTCTTCAGGCAGAGCAAGGGATGCACGTGTCCCTTGAAAAGCATTCTTTTCAGAGACGCTTGAATCCCTGCTTTCTTTTATGTAAATAATTTCTTTTCTGTTGTCTCTGTAAAGATCGTAGAGTCTCGCAAACGATTCTGAGCTGGGCAAACATAGAGCCATTCCTCAGCTGAAGTCATAAATTACTGATTGTTTTAATATACTGGAAAATTGGCAGGAAGCGGGGGAAGGTACGTCAGTTGCACAAGGCTTTATACCAGCACTTATCCTCGCCTTCCATTAAAAAAGCGTTAGTTGCTGTAGCAACTGTCAAACCACACTCCGGTTCCTCTTCCTCCAAGATACAGAACTTCTCCAAAACACTCACACACAACACAGCTCTCCTCCATCCAAAGGACAGGTTTCTGGCACTTTTGCACTGTTTAAAAAGAGGCTCTCCAAGGAGCTGACAAATCCCTCACAGGCCTTTTACTCCAAGGTATGCTTCTGTAGAGTAGAAATCCTTAAGAAATCCTTAAAGTTCTTGGCTTTCCCCCCATATATCTACCATCTTTTTTTTCTCCTCTTCCTTCTTCCCGTTCTTTCTCTGCAGAATGTTACTCCACTCAGCTGAATTCATCACTACATCTTCCAGCATCAAACAACATGCCTACTCATCTGCCATATGTCCCTTCCCCTCTCATTCTTCCATCGAGGGAAGGGCATGTGCAGCAGGGACAATGTCACATAACATGCATTGCAATGCCTCTACGTCAGGAAATACAATGGCAGAGACAGGTTTCCTACCCAGCACCTGAAGAGAAAACCCCTCTCCACAACCACAGCTTCTCCATCATTCCTGGGGATCCCTGCTCCGTCACCAGGGAGGACAGATCTTTCCTCACTGCTTGAAATTCTACTCCACAGGACAGAGATTTGATTTTTTAAAAAAACCAAAAAACAAAACAAAAAAAAACCCTCAAAAAGATTACAGAGAGCAGAGAAGAAACTATTAGCAGTAAGAGAAAGCTCTGTCAGAAACAAGACAAAATCACACATTACTGAAGAAAATCTCATGAGGAAGTAAAAACATATTCCTCCCCTTTGTGCAGCTTGCCAATATTAATGATAAGCAAAGGTCCCCTGGAAGTTCTCACATGTTCAAGAACACTACCCAGGGCAGGATGCTTGTACAATAAAAGGAAGGCTTACCCACCTTCTTACCTCCTTCAATCCTTAGCAGCTCCATTGTATTTCTAACCAGAATGTGATGCTTAAAAAAAGTTCATGCCTAAATATTTTTGTTTTAGGAACACTTAATGCAAGCAAATCTGTTATACACAATGGGATGATTATTTTTAATTGCTGTTATGAAAAGAAAGCAATGTAATATTGCACAGATTATCTTCAAGAATGCATAGCAATTCTGCTCTTCCAAAAGAATTTCTGTCTTGGACATATCTACTTTTTCCAGTTTCATAATGATTCTTCTGAAGTATGTTGTAGAATGGAGCTTTAGTAGTTCCACAAAAATTATTTTTGGTTCCTCTAGCAAAAACTCTAAACTACCCAACCACTTCACCCATTAGTTCTTTTCTTCAGCACCATAAGCATCACTTTCATTCCTTCCTGCTTCAGTCGTTACTCTGACAGGGCAAAAATGAAGCAAAAATGTACAACACACAGTGTAGAGCAGCAAAATCCATTGAGGCAGCTATGGGAGAAGGGGTTTACGTGTGTGTCCATACAAAGTTAATTGCAAAGTAATATGCACAAGCATACCCTGAACCCAGCTTTCTGTGAGTTTACAGTGCAAACAGCTGCATACTGGCCCAGCTACACATCATAAACAAGGTCACTTGACTTCTGGGAGCAGTGACACACCACCACTGGTTTGAACCATAAACCAGTCTGCTCTGAACAGCAATCACTCCCTGCAGCTAAGGGAGGGATGTTTTCACTCGCTCCCAGCTCTGACCACCCACAGCAGTCACTGAATAGGTATTGGTGGCTGCTCTTCCTACGAAAAATTCTCAAACCAGCCATATATTTTTTCTGCATTTAGAGGTTGTTGCATTGTTCCTATACCTTTGTTCTTCTAGTCTCTCTCTTTTGTATCTTGTGTTTGAGCTCAGTCATCCTTTCATGCTTCTACTGGTTGCTTCTACTGGTGCTGCACCCCTTTTAACTATACCCCTAATTTTTATAGTACCCCACAATTTATCCAGGCTTATGCACTTACATGACAAGAGCTCAGGCTGCTGTGCTAATGAAACAACCCTGAAGGAAGTACAGTATACCATCTGCTTTTTATTTCCACTTAGCATCTGTACATCTTGCACAGCGTGAAGAAACAGGGCAACCAGCAGCTCAAGGCCACCTTGTGACATTTTGACTGTCAGGTTTCAGGCTACAATAGAGAGCACCAGAGCAATAAAAAAGAGCTGCTGTCATTTGCACTAAAGTTCCCAAAGCACAACTGTGAGATTTACATCCAAAAAAAGTTGTGATGGAGTAGGGCCTAATTCATTACAGTGTTCTTAAATACAAAGCCAAGCATCCATCCCATTAATTCACCAGCTAAGATCAGTCTGGAATCAGCCAAGGATCTTCATCCTAAACATAAAAAACATCCATGCAGCTCCAAAGCTATATACCAGAACACTTTCTCAGATGTGAACAGACTGGACTGAGAAGTTACTGACCATAGAAATTCATCACCACTTCTCAGCTGGCATATCATAGTTCAGCTTCTTTTTTTTAATTATCCCTATACAAAATTGTCCAGATTACACAAATCTCTTCAAATACAGCATTTTAAATATGTCAGCCAGCTGACAGAACCAGCACTGAGCAAAAGGCAAGTATTTATAATGCTTCCTTAAAAACTTCCTCAATTATTTACAGCTTTATGTTACATGTTGCATTATGAGCTCTATCACGAATTTTTGCTGCTCCAGTAGTTGCAAAGTTGATCTCACTTTCAGTACCTCACCTATCTAATCTGAATTCTTTTGGTTTAGAATTGTAATGTACACGTAGCTCTGCTTCCTCAAATATTATTTTACTAAAAGCTATTGTAAAGGGACACATCTTCAAGCCAAGTTTTACTCATATATAAACAAGGTAACACTTTAAAAGCTGAAATCATAAAATGTGGAACAGTATCTGTCTAACTTTGTTACACAGAGAGATTTTAAAATACTTTCCTTTTTTTATAACTTCAGATTTTTAACTTTAAAACATTATCTCTGTCTGCCCATAAATAATGAAGTGAATCTATCGTTTAGAACAAGCAAATACTTAATATTTTCTTTTGATTTCTGCTTTACCTACAAACCAAAATGGACCTCCTACCCCATATATCCCACTCCTGGAGCTGATTAAACAGCTCCCTTTGGATTAAAAAACCAACCAAAAAAAAAAAAAAAAAAAAAATCCAAACAAAACCCCAATAAAAACCCCCAGGGTCTAAGGAGAGAGAAGGAAACTTACACTCATTTCCCAAGACAGGAAGTTTGAGTACATATGGGCTGATAGAAGGAGGGGGAAAAAAGCCCTCAAATGTCTGAGCCTAGCAGCTTGGCTACTTGTGAATATGCACCAGGATACAGCAAGTTCCTCCTTCCAAAAAAAGCACTCATGAGTCACACACTATAGCACAAACCCTTAGGTTTTTGTTTGGGTTTTCCGGTTTCTTTTGGGGTGGGGGACGGGGGAGCCTGTACTCTTGTTTTTAAGTTTCTAAACAAAAAGTTTTACAGCAATACAGAGGAATAAACAGCTCCGAGATAGGGCAAGGAAACATAAGAAAGCTTACACTAGGAGAGATTTTCCCACATAACCACCTGCAAGGGTACCAAAAAAGCAAAGAAAATCCATCTCTTGAGAAAGAAGGATTTTTTTTTCCCCTTTCATTCTTTGGATTTTCGTTCTCTTCATTCATATGAGGAGCTACTGTTCCTTGAAGATGATGCACTGCAATTACACAAAGAGCTTCTACTTCATCTCCTCTAGAGGCAGTTTGTAAACCCCACCCCCCAAAAAAAAATCCCCAAACCACAAAGTCCCCATTTCCCTTAGCAACATTTTCATGGCAAAGGAAATTATTTTGCAGATTTGAAGTACCATTAGCATACTGAGGTATCACAAATTCAAAAAATAAAATAACCTGCATTTCAATGAAGTGTAATATAATCACATTCTAATTATAAAGTCAACATTATGATGTAGAAAACCACCATGAGACTGCAAGATCTTGAATATTTATTGATGAACCACAGATAAGCAACAGTGAAATAAGTCATATTTTCTTTTTAGAGGAAGGAATACAGCTCTGACCTATGGTTAGGATATAACTATAATATTAGTTCCTAAAATACTAGTCTTAATCAACAGTGAATTTTCCCAATCAAATTTGTTTTGCTGCTGTGAGAAGACAGAAGGCTGATTATAGCTTATGGACATACCATGACATCTTGTGTATGGATTTGGCCACATTTGTAATTGCATATAAGAGCACAGAAACTCAGGCTACACAACACGTCAGGTCTGGCCTGCCCAAAAATTTTCTTTTACTTGCCCTTTTGTTTTCTTCTGCTCCATCTTCTGGAAGCTCCACAGCACACACCTGGAATAAATCCTCTGACATGACAAAGTGCCAGCTCCCTCCCTGACAAGTCCACAGTGCAAATCTGTTCAGTTAAGTGCACCACTGGGGGACAAAGCAAGGGCTGTCGTGCTTTACTAAAATGAAAACACATCCTGAAAAAGGAAAACCCCTCATTATTTTCTACAGAATTAAGGTATCAAAATGTTAAAAATTAACACTGTTGCCTGGATATCTGAGTGCAAAACTTGATTTAAGCAGAAAACAACGAGGTGAGCCATAAGCCATACAGGCACTCAGAAATTAATGACTACATGCAATCTTGAGATATTCAAGTATTATTAACATCTGTTAAATGTGAAAAGGAGAAATTAAAATGAAACAACACCATAAGTATATTGACATACAATTTACATCAAGCTGTGGTGTCACTTACAATGTCAAGATGTGGACTCCTATTGACACATCACTCAAAGAATTTAAGACATTCTGAGTTCAGAGAGAAAATTATAAATGCCCTTGCTAATCATGACTCCAGCAGTATCAAATTCACTGTGAAACTATCTATGATATATAAGGTCTGTGGGTTTTTTATGAGGCATCTCAGAAGGAATGCATTGCAAACAAAATTCAACAGAAACTTAGCAATCAGATGCATCTGTATTGATCTATCTTGCCCCTACATCCACACAGATAAGCACCAGAGCATCAGAAAAATAGCTGCTTGTGAGAAATGAGCAGGAGCTTATCTCCAGAAATATTATTTTTAAAACTTTAGCACATCTGCTATTTCAGTTGTCTGTAATTGTCACTCCAAAGACTGACTCACATGTCACATGATTTTTACAAAAAGCATCGTTTTGTTAAACTATGCACACATGTACTTTTATTAACATGCTACATATATACAAAATACATCTGTGAATGTTTAAAGGAGTAATATTTTTCTGGACGTTCCCTTTCCTCACGGGACTCTTAGCTGCTGTTGGCATGTAGCACTCTTTCATGTTTCAATTGTTGTTAAAGTTGTAGTTACCATCTGAATTACTGTCATGGATCAGGTTAATACAAGTGGGTTGTCCAAATGCTTAACATTAACAATATGAGTAAGATAAATGGACTCTGCTGCAAGGAATAAAATTTTGGAGCATTTTTTGCATCTGGATGAAGACATGAGTTTCTATGCAAAATGCACAAATATTAGAAGCCATGAAGCAGGCTTCGTTAGAGTCACACCAGCCCAGCATCTTATTTGTGCTCCATTTCCTGACTAAACACCACAAATTCTGTCAGACAGAGATACCAGTAGAGACAGTGGAGCAGAGTCTGATGTCTCTGTAAACACCACACCAGAGCAGGAACAAGAAAAGCACCAGCAGCTGTGTCCAGCTGAGCAGACGGGCATGCAAAGGAAGTGTGAGGCTGTACTGGCCAGCACAGTGAGGCAAAACTAGGGGGATCAGTGAAAGGAAAAGAGTTTTACTTATGTCCCCAGCCAACATTATCAACCAGGTCTTGCCTGCTCTGTTTAAAACGGGATGATTACTGTCATTTTAGTTTCAATTTTCCATGCTAGCACAAAATCAACTCCAAGTGGTTTTTAAGTACCCAGGAAGCAGCAATCCACAGCAACATCCAACACCAGTCAGCTTTGATGAAGCAATCCCATTTATTGAAAAGCTATTATGGTCTCAGATCATAACAGAGTCACATTTGTGAGAAAGGTTCTCTCTTTAGCTATAGCAGATAGCCTCAGAAGCTACTGCATTTAATAACCAACCTTTCTTAGCAATGAAAGTATAAACACACACATACACTCACATAAGAATCCTCCTAAATTGCTCTCTGTGGAGAGAAGGGGGGATTAAACAAAATTAATAGTGGAGAAGAGCATCATGAAAAGAAAGAAGCAGTAACAGGTACTGGAAGGCCACAACAAGGTCTCCTCAGAACCTGCTCATCTCCAAGCTGAAAAACCCCAGCTTTCTCAGCCTGTTTTCATGGGAAGGGTGCTCCAGCCCTCTGATCATCCTCATGGCCTTCTCTGGACCTGCTCTAACTCATCATTCCTGGTGCTGAGGCCCCCAGAGCTGGATGCAGCACTGCAGGTGGGGTGTCACACGTCCTTTGGCCACTCTTGTTTTGATGCAGCCGAGAGTACCAGTGATCTTCTGGGCCACGAGTAAACACTGCTGCCTCATGTCCAGCTTTTCATCCACAGGAACCCCAAATCCTTCTCTGCAGGGCTGCTCTCAATGACTTCTCTCCCAGTCTGTGCTCATGTCTGGGATCACCCAGACCACCCAAGGTGCAGCACCTTGCACTTGTTGAATCTCATGAGGTGCTCATGGGCCCACTCCTCAAGTTTGTCCAGGGGTCCCTGGATGGCATCCTGTGCTGCTGTGTCATCTGCAAACTTGCTGAGGGTGCACCCATGCCACTGATGACGATATTAAAGGGTGCCTGTCCCATGAGAGTCCTGAGGGATACCATCCATCTCCAGCCTTTACATGGACACAGAGCCACAATTCTCTGGCTGTGTCCATCCGATCAATTTCTTACTGAGTACTAGTCCACCCTTCAAACCCACATCTCCAAACTGGAGATGAGGATGTTGTGTGGGACCATATCAAAGCCCTTATGGAAATCTAAGCAGATGACATTGGTCAGTTTTCCCCTGTTGATCACTGAAGTCATTTCATCATAGAAAGCCATCGAACTGGTCAGGCATGATTTGCCCTTAATGAAGATGTGCTGGCTGTCTCAGATCATCTCCTGTCTTGTACATCTCTTAACAATGCTTCCATGAGGACCTGCTCCATCATCCTCCCAGTAACAGAAGGAAGCTCACCAGTTTGTAGTTCCCTAGGTATTCCTTTCTCCACTTTCTAAAAATAGGAATGATGCTTCCTTTTTTCTACTCATTGGGGACTTCACCTGACTGTCAAGACTTTTCAAATGCGGAGAAATATATTCCATCTTTGGAATAATCAATAATTCAAATAATCACCAGAAGCATAAACTTTAAATGACTGGGCTGCACATTCACATTCTCTTTGTGTCCATATATATAAACATTTTAAAGCTAAACTGGGGGACCAGGGGGAGATTGTGGATTTTACATTAAATAGAAAATGTCATGCAAAAAATTTTGTTAGTGATGCTTCTGCACTGATGAAACTACGTGCGAGTCAGTTTTATAAATGCATAGCTCTTGTGGACACATGCTCTTACAACAATTCTATAAATATGCACTGTAAAATGTTTGTGGGCTCAGTGCGTGGGCAAATTCACAAATAGACGTGCTAACTCCTTTCTTCCTGATCACCAATAACCAGAAGAGGAAAAAGAAGAGATCCCTTTCAGAAGAATAGTCTAGACAGTTCAAAAATAGTGTCTGTGCCCTTGCCAGGTATACAGAAAACTGAAAAAGTAGGAACCATAGTGCACACTAAAACCAGTGTGTTGTTTTGACTGTTTTCCATCCACCCTCAACCTTCTGGATTTCAGCACAGAGACTCACACCCATCCAGTTCCCAGAGAAGGCCACTTCATCCCAAGGCTTAATTGAGAATAGCCATCAGCAGGTTTCCAGACCTTCACACAGTGCAAAATCCTGAACATTAAGAGTATCAGTGATGCGAAGTGGCAAGAGGTTTCAGAATCTGAGATGTCTTCAGAGCTTTAGCTGATCCTTTCCCTATTTGTTCTAATAAAACTCTTTGCTTGCTTGCTAGCTAGCTTATAACACATGCTTGGCCTGGGGAATGAATTAAAGGTAGCAAGAGAATCACATTCCCTCTTTCCCCTGTCTTTCTGTTTCAAAAAAAAATAGCAAAGAAGAATTGTTTATTCTTCCAAGTCACTGTGCATGTTCTGTGCACTCAGGATGACATTCTCTCACTGGAGACATGCAGAGTTAGATAACATCAATTTATGTTAAATAATCTTAAAATAGAAACACATACAGTGCTGTTTTAAATTTACTAGATAATCCTCTCTCAGAGTCTGATTCTGCATGTTGTTTTTTGTTTTCTTTCAGTGTGTGGGAGATATTATCTCATGTTTTATTGGATGTGGTCATTTTCTCTCTGTGGCCAAGTTTATAGATTCTTGCAGGTTCTGTTCCCACATTTGGGGACTCTACATTTCCCTCAAGATCCTGGGTGAGCAGGAGTTTGTAAAATTCCACTCTGCAAGTGAGCCTTCACAAACTTGAAGTGACTGAATCTAGAGAGCCCAGGGACAGCAAGAGCTGCTGCAGGAAAGTTTATCACGCAATGATCTCAGATGTTAGAGGCTAATTTCTAAGCAGACTGCTAATGCTGCATGCACACACTGCACAATATAATAAAGTAATGCTGCAACCATCAGATTATATCACAGATAGACCAATTTGAATTGACAGTACTGAACTATAAATTACTACATTTAGCAGCACAAAACTTCAAATCTGTAAACACTAACTCCACTCAGCTCTTACTAGCTACTATAAATTTGCCATTAGAAACTAAGTAGTGTGCAGAGACTAAGGTTTAATGGTTTTTTATCTTCTCCTCACAAAGTTTTGATACTGTCAATACGAAGACAGTTCTGCAGGTCAAAACTGATGAAGTTACGAAGCTGCTAAAGCCTGAGCTACCATTACCTGCCATAGCCAACACGCTCTTTAACTGCTCCTTTCCCAGTCTGTAAATTTGTCCAGTAGCTAAATAGTCAACACAACACACTATACAGAAGACAAAAGAGATTGAGCTTGAAAACACCAGTGCAACTAGACAAAGAGAAACTGATATATAAATTTAATAGGTTTTGTGCTGTGCCTACTTTTCCCCTACTCCCCTTCCTTAAGTCGACAGTATGCATCACCTCTAGCTTGTTCCCCAAGGAACACCACCAGAGTTATTGTCAATCTCTAGCCTTAATTTCCCACAGAATGCTTGCAAGTCCCTAAACCCAAAAGTATTACAAATGGGAAACATTAGTGCTGGATTGAGTCCAGATCTGATGATACAAACTACAATGAAAGGCTCGGCAATTTAACAAATGACAGACACTACCTAACCACATCAAGAAAAATCTTACAATGCACACACCTCAAGGGGCATTTTCTGAAGCTTCTGAATACCCTGTTTCTTGTATTTACACTCTCCAAAGAGCTACTGCTAATGGTTTTCATAAAGCACAGCACACACAAATCACACAAATTAAATGCTGCAGCCAAAGGTGATTCCTCCTGGCCATCAGAAGTAATCATGCTTACACTGCTGAACTGATGATGCTTTTTGCAACATTGCTTGGAAGGAAAGAAAGCCAACACACTCAGAAAATCTTACTCTTTCTACAAAATCCATTTTAACAGAGTGAGGAAAATTTTTTTATGCAGGTGTTTTACTCTATGATGTAAGCAAGAAAAAGGAAACAGAAAATTACTTACCCAGAAAAAGAATTCTTGTTCCTCAGTAGTTAAAAATTACAGCTGCCTGAGTTTTGCTCTAACAAACACAAAGTTCATATCTGCTTACCCTAGCAAGTGGAAGTAATTATTTTCTGAAATGACAAGTTTGTAAATGACATTTCAGTAACTTCTTAAGTATAGACTGAATCCTAACTTTCTTTTAAGATGTCACACCACCATATTTATTTGAATTCTTACCTCATATAAGGAGACTCAATACAATTCAATTTTCACAGAGCAGGCTATCGAAATAACCTGAAGTAACAAAACAGTGTAATGCTGAAGGAACAAAAGCAAATCTTTCCAAATCAATAAAATCACACACCAGACTTCCAACCTATCCCACAAGCATCAAACTTGCTTAATAACCTGGTATTCATAATTTAAATCTTAGGCTGCACAAAAAGAATTATATATATAGTATAAGACTAGGAGAGACAAGAAAAGGAAAAAAATTGACCCAGTCATCTGCATCATGATCCTGGATCAGTGATTTATGCAGCCAAGCACGTCAGCCAACACTATTACTACACTTTTGCTCCTAGTTACCAGAGAAATTACATTTTGGCATCTAGTTCGTTGTCTGTTTCAGAGATGAAAATTCTGTGATGAGTATTTCTCCACCTTCCCAATAGGTGTGTTGGACTGCAGCAAGTCAGACATGGTGATGACTTTCAGGCAGACCTGAGGTTCATTCACAGCAAACCCCGTCCCATGACAGAGAGCACTTCAAAGCCTAAGAGGGGATTCTCATAATCTGGAGTTTACACTCAGACATCTCTGGTAATTCAGCATCAAAACAAACAAAAAAAGACGAGTCATTGAAGTGTTTCTGATCCTGTAGCAGGAACGGCAGGAATGAAGATCAACAGTGCATGGTTCCTTGCATTTCTAGGTCTTCATGTTTGTACTTCACTACGGGTTTTGTATTATTTCAGTCAGGTTGGAGAGTTCCCACAGCACTGCTCACTTCTAAAATGCATGAATTGACTTCCCTGGAAATAGCACTCAGCTGGAAAAGAACTTGAGTTATAAAAGTAAAAATTACACCAGAGAGTAAGAGAAAGAAATCCTCTGCATTTACATTTTAAATTTATGAAGCACTTTGCTATAGTGAAAAATTCACGTAGCATAAAATCTTGGGGGCAGACTGAAGAAAAGACAATTTAGAAAGCCTGGTTTTCCTTTAATTATATGTTTCTACCACTTGCCCTACATCTTGGTCATTTCTTCCCATCACCCACACCTTTAATCCATCTCCACTATCCACATCAGCTTAAAGAATCAGAAACCCTCTGGGCACCTTGGTACTGCATTATCCTGTAGATAGAGAGCAGTTCATTTTTCCATACAGCCAGACTGGCATGGAAAAAGACATGTGTGACACAAAAACCTAGACATTTCCAAAAAAACCTTTGCTAACAGCCAGTCATCATTCCCTAAGAAAGATGAGCTAATTAGGAAATGAGTACATTTTTGCAACTTCTTTAAAACATCATCTCAAGAGCTCTTTGAGTATTCACGAGGAATAAAATCTCTTCCTGCTTTTTCTCAACAAGACCTTTAAATCTCCTCTTGCCTTCAGGTAGCTTTTTCTACAGTCAAGACCATAACATTTCCTTACATTGTTACTGATGCTCTAATTATGAGCGCAGCATTTGCCCTCGAAATATAACAGGAACTCATAGATTATATTATCTAAACTAAGTACTATTTCCCTTCCCAATCATTTGGAAACTATCCCAGATAAAGCCTAACACACAGTTTACAGTTCATGCCCACTTAGGACTACATTAACAGCAGCAGATTCACATGTAAGTAAATGCATCATAATTCTATGCTGTCACAGCTTTTGGTTGATGGACACCTGGAAATCTGCAGCAAACTCTGTGAAGTGCAGTGAAGTTTCTGTGTTTTTAAACCCAACCCATGATTACATAAAGATCTGAATTTCACATTTTGTTCTGCCTCTTAAAGCAAGGTTTGAGCTCTCTGAGTCGTGCAGAGAAGTTTGGAAGCCTGTGAATGTTTAGAAAATAAAACTCAAGAGCCACCAAGTACATATTTTTTAAAATATATCTCTATATTTTTCAAACCATCTCATGATTTCTTAATGCTCCAGATTGGACAGTTTGGCTGCAAAGGAATTTTACAGAAGTTTAAAAGAGGTATTGCAAGCTATGAGAAAGATGTAAATACATGCATAGCTTTGTCTCTGTCAAAGCACAATTTGCAGATCTCCTTAATAAAAAGGCATCTGGAAAGCAAAACACTTTGAAGGATTAATTTGCTGGTGGTTTGGTCATTTGTGAATTTTATAGATATGCTCCCACAGTAGAGAGAGGAGCCAAATTAAGAACTTTCGTTATTTATAATGCTCCACTAGAAGAGCAGTTCTAGTGTACTACATGTGGAAATTAATATATATATTGAATAAGTTTTGCTATGAAAATTAAACTACAGAAAACTCTAAGTACAGATTGTGTATCTTTTAAAAACACAAGCAGAAATACACATCACTGCAGTATTGATAATAAACTTTAAAAGCCGCAAGAGCCACAAGAAATTACACACTTCATTATCAGACTGTGCTTATACATAAGTTTATGTCCAAATATATCCTTACTCACACCTCACTAAGCAAGACATCCATTCAAGGATAAGAAGTTACAACAGTGCAATAGTGATAGTTACCTTCACAGAATTCAGATTATTTTCAGTATGGTGAAAAAAGTAGAGTAAACTGAGATTATGTCACTGCTTTACAGACTATCACAAAAAGCAACAAAGAAGAAAAGCAGAAAGAGTTAAATCCCATCTCTCTGGTTCTGCAACCCTTTATACCTGCTGAGCACTGCTGACTGCATTTCAGATCACTCTACCACATGCCAGTGTTTCATTAAATGGCAACCTGTGAACTGCGATCTGGCATAACTGCACGTGAACAAAATACATCCTCAGCTCTTGCTGTCAAACCCCCAAGCAACCAAACACATACACAGACATGAAACAAGTAGCTATTTGATATTCTCTGAATGAGATGCCATTTCATTGCTGAGCATGGTTCAAAGTCAACTTCAAATTCAGCTTAGTTGAATATATATATACACAACTGTTAAATGCTATGATCTGAGACGATGAGTGACTTCTCTTTGAGCAATGTGTCTTACAGAAATGTGGTTCTCAACTTCTTTGAAAACCATGGTCAAGTTAACTCTTTCCTAAAAAAAAAATGCTCCTGAAAGTGCTGGAGATAAAGTACCTAGAAATCACTGTAGACAACTTGTACTAAATATAGAAGTAATGTGAAGAATTTTACCACATAAAACATAGATTTTAATAAACATACACTTCATTAGGATGGTGTGCCACCTTCTTCCAATCACCCCTCTATTCCATAAGATTATGCTTTTTCATCTCAGAAACAAAAAAAAACCAAAACAATCTGGAAAAAAAGCCCCTCAAATTATTTGCGAAGTAAGTTCACCAAGGAATTGTTTTGGATTGACACTAGTATCACATTTCCTTCTGACATTCTGTAGTCTATTATATTTAATCACAATCAATATTTACTCTGCCTAACTTCGACACACATCAAGGTAACATGTCATGGCTCTGACATACTCAGTGTAGGCAGTTTCCACTTTGTAGGATAACAATTCGGTCAGATTAAATACTAAATAAGATTTTTAAGACAGCAGATGGCATCACGTAGTTATTTTTAATTGTTGCACACTGACCATTTACTGTGTATCATAATTATTATGATAATCCATAATCCAGGGAATAACAGCCAGGATGAAAACAGATCTAGCTCTAAGCTTTGAGAGGGACTAAAAAACCAGAAATTCTAAAAGGAAGATGGAATAGCAAATCTTTCTCAGTGTTCCCTGTGTAATGTTACAGGGTGATGGAAAAAAGGCACGAAGATGTATTTACTTTGTCAATTCAGATGACATGCAGATTTGAAAAGGTAGACTTTAAAAACAAAGGTGTCTGTACACAGGTTCAAATTGCCTGGAGAAAGGGGATTCAGAGATAGCAATGTACCAAGTAGCAATGTACCAAGTCATTTTTCTGAACCCTCTTTAGAACAATAAAAACATGTTCTACACAAGGTATTTAGAAAGTTCCTGTCACAGTAGTTAGTAGGTGTTACAATCACAGTGTGTGATCAAAGAGGTGTATTTTTCCATGTACTGTGGGGAACTTGAACTTACAATGCCACCAGGGAACAGTCAGCTGTACCACCTCCATCACGCTCGTGGCAAGACTTGTAAATTGAAGGAAGACAGCCCATGGCGCAGAGGTGGCCCTATGCTGGCTGATTCCTGGTCAGGCCATTGGAATCTGTCTCCTCCTGAGATACAAACCATTCCAGAGTACAACAGAGGATGCCTTGAAACCTTGCATGAAAGAGATGCCTGGGGAATGGGGAATAAACCATACAGAAAAGGGAAAAAATAAGGTCAGAGTGCAGGAGAAACACTCTCCTCCTCACCCACACATACACAGCTCTGCTTTTCTCTACCCACTCCTAACATCTTCTCCAGTCTTACCATTTTACAAATCTTTTCAGAGAGCTGTGCTGTACATACAGCCTGAATTTGGAGACTGCAGTTTCACAGAATATTGAGCAATTCTCTGCAGGGTTCCCAAGAGCATCCTTAATTGCTGGGTAAGTGCAAGTGCCCACCAGAATTCACGCTGGGTATTTAGCGTGCATTTTATAGCAGCCAGGAGCTTGACCTGAGCATCTTCTGTTGGTAGTAATAGATTTTTAATGAATAATGAGTCATGAAAACCAACAGGGCAAAGGAACTTGTGTGGAAGCTATAGATTTCTTCAGAAAAGAAAAAAATACTGCAGAAAATACTGAAAACAAATGTTGGAAGTAATGACGACATTATAAAATCTTTTCATTTTCTACCTTTATAAGGCTCTGTTTTCTCCCCCAGTGTTCAGATCGGCACTGCACAACCAAAGCATTCATCCTTTCTGCTCTAAGCCTAGGGCAGAAATAAGCCTTTTTAGTCACGCAGAATGTGTCTTTATACTTCTGTAAAGCAAGCAGAGCTCCAAAAGCTGTGAGGAACAGAGGGGAAAGAAGGGAAAGTATCAATCTCTGATACAATTAATTACTCCAAATTTTTAAATTTTTTTTAATGGAAGTCACTTTCTAAAGTGCTGTTGGTGAATGTATTAGACAAAATTTCTTTTCCCCATGGGTTAATTTCTTTTCCAACCTGCTAGCAATACAAATTGAATGTTACTGCAGAATGGAAATCCATAAGAGAATGAATTAAACTTATATACCCAACAATAATGTGCATCCAACCTAACAGCAGTATTACTAATGTCATGATGATTGGCACTGATACTCACTGTAGCCATATGCTTTCTGCTGAGTCAGTTTTGAAATACCAAAGTCCAAAAGGCAGCAGACAGAAGACTGAAGAATAAATTCCTAGAGGTCACCAAACAGTCGGTAATTTGTTATTTGTAGTGAACATCACAACCATAACAACAAGAATTCTCTGATACAGTTTTCTGCAGCAGCAATGGTTTGCCTCAAGTGATCTTTCCCTGTCCTGTCAGAGTTGCAGCTCCACAAAACACGATTTGGACACAAAATCCACAAGACATGCGCTCCAGTGGTCTGTTCTCAGTGTCAGAAATGAGATCAGGTAGACTTCAAATTTCAGCTGAAGCACAGACACTGAAGTATCAGAACATATTTTGCCATTACTTAGAGGTCTAACATTACACATAGAGGTTCCACAGGGCTGTCTAAACAGAAGCGAGCCAGCTGCCTAAGCCCTGCTGCAATCAGCAGCTATCAACTTGGTCTAAACACTGTAAAATACCACTGAGGACTTCCAGTACATTTATGCACCTAATCATTTCCAAATACCTGGTCTCTATATACAGGTCTCCAAAATTCCTCAATACAGAAGCCATTCTGTCCTATTTGATAAATTCTGTGGTACTGAATCTCACAGTATTGCATTCTTTATGCAGAGGCACACATATAGAAAGGAAAAACATTTTCTAAAATCATAGAGTAAGTTCTGTAGACATGCCTACATTATTTTACAATCAGCTACAGAGAGCTTTTGAGCTAATCTATGTTAATGAAGCATTATATTCTCCACAGGAGATTTTATTTATTTACTTCTGAAAGGAATAAAGGATTCGGGTCATGATTTGCCTTCCTGCACCTACAGAATAAGTTCCTTCCCAAACCCTCCTTCCCATTTATTCTAGACTAGTCTTCTCACTTAAATTCTGAATTTAAATAAGAAGTAAGAATATTTCTCATGTGCATAACAATCTACTCACACCTTTATCCCAATCCCAGCTGTCCCAGTTGGTTTGTAGACACCTGTGCAGCAAATGTCAAAGGGACTGGCTATCTCTTCAGTTCCTTTAACAGAGTGCAATTCTGGAAAAAATGAAAAATTATCTGCTCCTTTCTGCCTTCTACAGTGCTTTTGAGCTGGTGGTGGGAGGAGCAGAAAGTCTTCCTATTTTTCGATGTGAGAAAAAGGCGCAAATTCCCATCAGAAGTGACTCACCAACATTAATCATATATACACCAGATTGAAAGGCACTCAGAACATGGAGTCTGAATCCAGCCTCAGTTAAGCAAATGTCTCAGTACAATCATATTCTTTTAACTGCTGTATCTATAGAGTTTTGCACAATGAAGGTGATAAATATAAAGTTATTGTCTCTAGCACTGAACTTTTACAGACAAGTGCTGCTGAATCTTTTGGAAGAACAAGCAGCTGAGTAGCTGTGTCTTGAAATGAATAAGCACCAATGTAAGGATTTTCATATGTAAAACATTCACATGACTTACCACCTGGTGTGTGTATTAAAAAGAATATCCTTATAGCTTAACCAAGCAGATGAAGATCAGAATCTTAATTAATCAAATTACACTGCACAAGATATTGAATCTTCTGTTTGCTTCTCATGGGGAGTACTCTGAGTTTTTGCTCACCAACACAAAATCCAAGTAAAAAAATCCAGAGCGTGCTGTTTAGATTACAGCAAAATATTGGGGATGAGTATGTTTGAAGAGAAAGAGAAAAACAGTAATACAAAGTCCTACTGTCTCCAAAAGGAAGTTTGAGGATGAGAGAATTAATTTTCTTATTTAAAAAAAAAAAAAAAATACACTGAAGCCATGTTTGGAAATACATACATACAACTTGAATCTACAAAGCAGGGAGTTTTCCCATTCACCCTATATTTGCCACACTGCTCTACATTATTCATAAACTGGACTCAGGCTTTCTGCCTTTCTAGTATTCTTAATCCTATGTAGTACTAACTATCTAGCTCTCACAGCACTATCCCCAGAATTACTTACAAACAATATTCCTTTAAAAAAAAGCCTTAAAAAAAAAAAGCCTTAAAAAAACAACAGTATGATTAGAAGAATCAAGCTACACTCTTCCTATTTTTTGGGGAAGTATTCCAATGCCCAGAACTGGATTATAGTCTGTCACAGTCCTACAAATTCAGGATAAATCAAGTGCTGCTCTAACATTACCTTGGCATAAAAGAAATCAAAGCCTCACTGCAATATAGTGCTTGAGCTACTGCCAAATTAACAATTTCTACTGGCATTCAATTACACTGCATTTCCGGAAGCTAAAGTACAGCTTTAGCATGAGCAGGGCTGCTCTGAGCAAGAGACTTGTTCTGTTCAGATTAACACTTACTGATAAATAGGTTTAATATGTAGCAATGTGTGACACAAAACCAGGACAGGATGTCAATCTAGCTCCTTGCCAATTGCTAGAGGATATTTAACTCAAACATTATTACTATCACTGTAAACAATAACAATATTTACATAAATCCTGCCTGTGTTTTGGGAACGTAAGAACAAAATGGTCAGATTTTCTTCTGGATAGATCTATTTTAAAGAGTCCTGGTGAAAAACTGGGTTCTGATATCCTTCAGACATTTATACACCCCTAGAGAAAATGTTTGCATGACTTCAGAGCTTCAGTGTTCTAGTGCCTCACACAACAGAAGACCTTGCTGCTTTGGACACATCATGTCTTGCTTCTGGTATTCCCTCTCCCAAATCCCGACAGGGAGCAAGACCTCCAGGATGAGCTCAGTGATAATCTCACTTTCTGTGACATTTGTATAAATATGATTCAGACTTAGGTCACAATCACTCTCTCTGAGAAGCTTTTTGAGGCAAATTGATGCTGTGCCCTCATCCTTTGGAAAAAAAATCAGTGACTTGCCTTTGTCATCCAAAATTTGAGGTACCCCGAAACACTACTCACTTCTGAGACACTTGGCTCTGCTTGTGCATCATTCAAGAAAACAAAAGTCTAGAAAGCAGAATCCTAAATTGTCCATAATGCCCTTTTTAAAGGGGTCCCTAACAATGTCAGTAAACTAAATTAGCCAGTGAGAAAAGAGTTAAATGGGACCTGGCAAGGTGGAATAGCTCCAGAACCCCAGCACAGACCCAATACCATCTCTTTCTCTGCTATGAATGCACAGGAAGGCAACTTTGCCCTAGAGGAAGCTCGCATCAATTTTTGGCGACTAGGCTTTTTCACAGTATTTTGACATGTTTGAAAAAAAAACATACTCTGCAGAAAGGGTTAGAGACATGCTAAGATGCAAATTTCCCTTAAGAATAACTCCACATCCTCTGGGTAAAGATTTTATGCAGTAAGTAAAAAGAAAGACTGGTGATAAAGTGATCCAAATTACTACTGATGGTTCCCAATGCCATGTTATTGTAGTCCAATGTGCAAAAGCGTGCAAGATCTTGGAAAGCCATATTAATAATGCACAAAAGTTCAGTCTAAGGACTATCACTTCCATTGCTATGTAAGATCCTATGAAGAAAAACATCAGAAGGCAAGCCTTAGTAGATTTTGGCAACATAAAAAATAACTGCTTGATTTTACTTTAAAAATTAACTTCTCTACTTTCTTTCATCCACTGTTAGAAAGAAGTGGGAATAATACCCCACAGCATTTGAGAATTGTGACTACTAAGAACAAATCAACCATGATCAGCTTGCAATCTACATTTATAACAACATACACAGCTTATTGAACCCAGAGCAGCAGAGGGGACCAATCCATATTCCTGTGAAGTACCCAGCTCTCAACAATCATCCAAATTACATGTGAGAAAACCAAAACAAAAGGTTGGTGCCACATGCCTAACGGGGGACTCTACACAAGTGTTCACATTAGACCAAGGAAACTGCTCAGGTTCACACAGCCCTTCTGGCATGATCAGTAAAATGTCAGTCTGGTCTCCACACCTCAGCCCCACCACACCACACAGCAGTGACTGAAAAGGCAGAGGTACATGTGAGAGGCCACATGCTTACAGGACAAAGAGATGATCAGTTCTCATTCAAAAACAAGGAAATAGGCTATTCTGTAAAAAAAAAAAAAAAGAACTTAATGGCCAGAATACTACACAGATATGGGAATATATTTCTGAAAAAAAAAAACCAAACAAACAAAAAAACTAAAACAAACTCTCAAACCAAACCCAAAAATCAGACATGACCACCAGTAGAAAAAAAACAAAACAACCATAAACCAATATGATCAGCTAGAGCAAACAGAGATTCCTGATTTTAGGCTATTCTGTAACCTAGTGGCTTGTAGCTCATCCAAGAAGCTGATGTTGGAACCTCCCTCCAGGCCAGCCTGGAGAACAGTGAACACGCATTTTGTGGGTCCTGTGCAGCCCTGTCTGGCCCACTAGCAGCTCTGTGATGTGGCACCTGCTCTGTCCTTTCCATTGCACAGGCAGCTTAGGCACACACTCAAGGGTGTCCTTTCCCCTCCAGAAAAAGCCAAGCATTTCAAAAGTCTATTACAACTCTGCAGTTTGACACTTCCCTCCCCATTTTAATGTAGCCCCAGGGACATTGTTTAAGGTCAGCACGAAACCATGTGTAGAGGCAGGAATAGAAATCCAGGAGCAGCCTCAGATGTGGACCACACCCTGCTGCTCACTGCCCAAGTATGAGAGCATCGCTCAGGATCCAGGGGTTAATCCCTTCTCTTCTCCAGATGCTTTACAGCAACTGTTCTCAGACAGGCTGGAACACACTGAGAACAGTGCTAAATTTCAAGTTCCTCTTCTCTTATAACTCTGACTCCTCTTTCTTGTCTGTTTAGAAACACACTGAAGTAACATACACCACAAATAAAATAAATGTCTTTGAAAAAGGCCTCAGCAAGATGCTCAGAAAGTCTGCAGTTTGTGATTCCGTCTGCTTTCTTCTCCAGTTTAAACTGACATGTTGGCTTGTTATTAATCTGTATGATGCTCCAGATACTTTCAAAAAGTCTTACTGAGAAATTCCTCCCATTTAGACTAAATATGAGTTTTCATCCATGTTATCTGATGTTTTTCAATGATCAGAGAACATCTGACTCAATGTTCAATGATCAACATCAAGAACAGAAGTTCTAAACTAAGTTCTCCATTGATATGAAAAAAATAGAAAGGGGCTGATCTGAATATGGAACACTCTCATGATATTTGAGTCTCTGAGGCAAAGGGAAATTTTTATCTTCTACACTTCTGATTAATTTCTAACCCTATTAAGTACACCCAAGTACATATCTGCCTTTGTTTCTACCTAATATGATAGGCAGGTTTTTACCTATCTAGGATAGATAGGTTTCTACCTATGACAGAAGAGTCTCAGAAAATTATGTTGGTAAACAGGAACAATGACCAGTTTTGATGATGGTGTAACAAGAAAGGAACAAAAGAAGGATCATAAAAAACTGTAGAAGTAAGCATTAATACCCAAAGGGAACAATTCACAGGAAGTTAATGAGTAGCCAATATGGGACTGAGCAGGAAATCAACAGTGTCAGAAACCTACAAAAGAAAATCAGCAAATGTAAACAAGGAGAACAGAGAATGACATAGGATGTTGGCAATAGGCAAAGAAAAATTCAGGGCTTTATAGAATGAGGAGAATTGAAATTAATTTCAATTGGATTGAAATCCAGTCAGATGCATGAAGGTGAGAAAGAAAAAAAGGCCAAAAGAGCCACAAACAATTTCAAAAACTAAGATACTATTTAAAAAATGACATGATATACAAATTTTGGCAGCCTGTCAAATTTTAATTACCTTTTCAATTACTAATTATGTCTTCTAATTGACTGAATGAGAAGACAGAATTTCAACAGTCTTAAAGTTCCCTTATTTTTTTACCTCTCATCACAGAGAGAACCAAATCCCTTCAACAACAAGAACAGGACATTTGCTACAAGATAATCTCTGATTCTTAACACTACAAGAAGCCCCAAGCAAAGGTCTATCCTGAATAGATAAATTTCATTTACATCAGTGGAATAGGATTTTATAAGCCTTTGCGACAATAAACGTCTCTGGGAAAGCAACCCATCTAAAATGGAAATTGTGTTTACAGTAGTTTCACGATTATAAGCCACACCTTTTTCATTGAAGAATGAAGCCTACACCAGTGATGCGGCTAATCACCAGGTG
>VRYO01002772.1:73289696-73307946 GCA_009812075.1 Sialia sialis
AAAAAAAAAAAAAAAAAAAAAAAAAAAAAAAAAAAAAATAAAAGCTTATTACTAGCTAAGTGTTCATTTTAATGTCTCAACAGCTTACAAAGAAAAGAAGATGAAAGTAAGATAGCACAAAGAATTATTATATACCAACCATATTTGACTGATGAGTTTTCAAAGTGATTTTAAAAATTAACACTTATACAAAATGTGTATATTGCAGATTTTGTATTACATTTGTGGAAACAAGACTATGGCAGCTATTTTGAGACAGAATACAACACAAAAATGTCGTAGTTATGTTCTTATAAAAAGGAGTTAAGAAATTCAACAACTTCTTTCCCCTCCTGACATCAGGTTCTTAACAATTTCACAAAAAAGGTGCACAAAGCAGACATCCACACACACCCATTTTTTCAACCATTCACAGCCCACTAATTATTGTAAGCTGCATGTGTGCCAACTTTCATATTTACTGAGTAGCTAGAAGCACCTTTCATACATATACAGACACTGATGTGCACTTGAGAAAGATAATAAAATAAACTGACTTATTTCATCTATGTCTGACAACTTCATTGGAAAGATACAAGCCAACACTAGATTTTAAACCTAGATGACCTTAACCCAGCAGGGTAGGAGCAGGAGAGTTTTGTTTCATTAGGAGTGACTGCTGTTCTAATGCTTCAGAGCATCTTAATCATATTAGAAAAGCATCTCTCACAGGCAGCATCTACAAAAACGGGAACAAAGCCAACTGTTGATCCCTACTACATGAAATAAGAACAATTATCAGACAGATGTTCTCAGAATCAATAGAAAGACTGGGAAATTTAAACCATTGAGAAGTGTAGTAACATTCCACAAAAAAGTCAGTAAAAGAAAAGGATACTCAATTCTACTGACATATTCAATTGGCCCCAGGGTGGGAGATTGATTCCACCTCAGGTAAGTTAAACATACCAAGTTAGAACAACTGTAATTTAAGGTTTGTTACAATGCCATTATTCCCTATTAAAAAACAAAACAAAAAAACAAAAAAAACACCCAAAAAAAAGTTCTGGGATTTCTTTGCGTGATTTTACATACGAAAGCTAAGACTTGTAAATGCTGAAGTAACAATCCTTATATAGATCCAGTTCTTAAAATTAAACGTTTTAAAAAGAGCTCTTCAGGTATATTTCAAGCTGTCAGTTTGGTTAGCGAGATACTGAAAGCTTAAGAGTAGAAACAGTCTGCTGAAGTCACTGGGTCTACACACGCTGTATTCAGTCACGCGGGATTTTCTCTTTAATGCTGATACTCCAGAACTGCCCAGGAGACTGCTTTCATGGTAGATAAAGATTAAAAATATAACCCACTTCCTTTAGCACTGAAGTCAGCCATTACTCGTCTCATTCAATAAAGATTGACCTCTTGGTCTACAAAATTTCCTGGTCACCTATCAAGACATGGTCTATTTGCTTATTATTATTAGGAATCTTTCTCAGGAGTCATCTGATCTGCCCCTCACTGATATTTGTATTTGCCCCTATAATATTTGTATTCTAATCCATCTCATTTGCCTGGATGAACTCTGCATTCTCCTTTCCCCATTTCCTCCTCTTAAGAGCTCTTGACTCTTTTCAGCATCTTCCTCTTCACCTGTCTTTACATTCATACTATATCCTAGAAATGCAGTAACAGAAAAGGACAATTACTTTGAAAATAGTAAGAATCCCACTGCTACACTGCTTCCTTTGCTTCTACCCTTCTTACTGAAACAATACTCATTAGCAGTTGTCTGGTTTGCTCTTGGCATGGAGCACAGGCAGATCAGGCAGCAGCATTGCCACTGGGTGAACTCTGCTAAGATCACAGTGGAGAAGACTGTGCTCACATGGCAGCTCCACAATGACTGAGCCACGTCACCCTTCAGTGACAAAGGAACAAGCCACTTTTCCTGCACCACTGGCTAAGACTGATACATCAGTTAATGGACAGAAACGGCTTAATATAGATATACAACAAACTAACATTTTTCCTGATGTAACTTCCTCACATAAAACATTAAAAATGTAAGTCATTCAGAAGAGCTGTTTCAAGTCTTGCTGCCACATAGTCAGAAAACTCAGTACCATTAACAACTGACCCTTTAATGTTACATGTAAGGGAAAATGCATCAGAACATATCCAAACAATAAAAAACAAAAAGTCTTCTATCTGAAACACAGTCCATCGAACCCTTCTAAAACGCTTTGTTTCTGTTACTTATTTTAACTTTGCACAAATTTTGTGGATTTTTTTAATGAAGGAGACTAAAAATTAAATATTCTTATATAATAAATAATGCAATAGAACCGCATTGTAGGTATACTTTGGAGCAACTAGGAATGTTTAATCACTTTTTTTCCTAAGATTCTCCCCTAACTTGACACTTCCAAAGTTGTACAGCATGTCAGCAAAAATAATGCACTGATGGGAATATCCTGACAGAAGTGAAGAAATCTGCCACTGCCACACTTCAATCAATTCTCCTAAAAAATAAGAAAAAAGCTACAAGACCTAAAAGACCATTTAAGCACAAAACTGTAATTCATTTTCTAATACATCTCTGCATATGTGCTAATTAGCTCCTGTCTCTTTCCTTTAAGTACTAGTCAACTTGGCAAATGCATGTCAATAAAACAAACTTTATAAAGGTCACCAGATGTTCAACCCTGCAAAGCTCTGAGCACCTAAAGGTGAGAGGTTCCCCTGATGCTTAATGCTTAACAAGAACTTCCCGGATCTCTTGAGACCAAGCCTAAACCAGCTTTTTATTTCTTGGTGCCAACTCATTTAACATAAATTTATCTCCTTTGTGATGTGTTTTCTGGGAAATGTGAGCAGTGTCCTGTCTTTAAATAAATCTTTACCTTTTTGAGACACAGAGTTCTCAGTAACATTTTAGCCATATACATCTGCAGCTGACTTTGCACAAATTAATGGGACTTTCCCATAAAAGTCGGCTTTAACATCATAAATAACCGACAAGTGTTAAATAAACTCTTTGGAAAGCAAAGCTCAGGGTGGGATGAAGACTCTCTGCAGGCACCCCACCTGGTAGCAGGACAGCAGAGGCCACCACAGCTGCTCGTCCCCACCACCCCAAAGCTAACTGGGGCATTCCAAGGCAGTGGCTCTTGTAAATATTTTGAATGTCACATTCACAAGGAACATAACTGGGCAAACCAAGTGCAACACTGGGATGGAAGTTACTGTGACAAGATGCAGGTTTTTAAGAACCAGTGTTTTCTGCTTCCCTGCTTAAGAAAAATCCTGAGCTAGCATATAGCTGAGTTCTCACAGGTTTTCTCCCATTTTTCAAGTTACAGAGCAACATACACATCCTAAAAATCAGGCAGAAAAAAAATATTTACAAGCACTTCTGACATTCGCCCTTACGCACCATTATCTGCCATTTTCCTTGACTTGCTACTTGTTCCTTCCACCCTAAACCCCCACACATCAGTACTTCAGCCCTTTCACCTCCACGCATATATGGTGCCATCCCACAGTGGTATCCATGAGGAAACTCACCGTGCCCTGCTTTCCTATACACTTCCATTTTTCCGGCTCGGGCAAGGAGAGAAGGTAAGATGAGGGGCCTGAAGGGAACCGTGGAGAACTGATTTGGAAAATGATTAAGCAATACCCATTTCCAGCATAGCTGCTCTGTGCATGCATACACCAGGTCCAGGCAGATAACAGAGCCAAGGCAGACAGAGTCTCCTCTGGCTGAGGAGGCTGTCTGGAGGAGGAATTACAGGGCAAGGACAGGACTCTTCCTCAGCATTGGGCCTCTGCCAAGACCAAGCAATGGGATGAAAGGACTTGACCTCTGAAACTTGCCTGAGGGTTAAATAAGCTTCTTCACATGGTGTACGAATGTAACTGTTTTGATTGTGGCTTGCCATCCTACTAGACTGAAATAAGAGGTTTTCTCTCAGCATAAACAAATTACATCAGCAGCCCAAGGCGTTGTGGGAGGGCATGCACACACTTTGTCCATGAGCGCCTCCTCTGTGTGACACTTCATCAACCCTTCATCTTGGCAGGGAAGGCACCACAGGCCAGGCAGGCCACCACAGGCAGGTCCTTGCTGGACACCATCATGGTACTCAGTCAAGATCATAGAAAAATAGACAGTACATGAGGTATCCAAATCTAACATGTCAAGGATCATTCGATAACTTTTGTAAATTACTCCTCATTCTCTACCCTGATGGTCACTGGTGACATCTTCTCAAAGTCTAACGTGAAGATGACAAAGGTTCCAACAACTTTACCAAAGAAAATATAGAGTTGTTTTGAAGCTAAGAATATTTTAAGTAACAGAGTTAAAAGCAGATACAAAAATACCAACTGACAAAAACCATCATACAGCTTGAAGGACAAGTAATGATTATCTTACATGACCACAAATGTTGGACTTCACCCAAGGTGAAAGGGCACAAGCAGAAAGCATTCCCCCTTTTCAGCACTCCATCTCAAGCCTCACAGTTAGTTACACTAACAAAAATATATAGTGTCACTCAACCAGGGGCTCTGCTATGCTAAGATCCCACCTGAGAAATGTCTCAGCAAGAAGCTACTCCTCTCCTTTGTACCATGAGAGGTGACATGGAAGTACAGTGGCATATACCTGGCTGTTGCCCTTCAAAGGCCCCATGCTTTACTTCTCAGTTGTACCAGCAGAGGTAAAACCTAAAGCAGAATCTGATAAAAATCCGAAATTACCTTCTACCATCTGAACGATTTAACTGACACATGTTAGAACAGTCTTTCATTCATGTAGCGATCCACTGAGCCTGGTCCTGTTATAAATACATCTAGCATAAGAATAATTACATACACTGCCAGGGATAAGAGGATTCTGTGTATATGGCAATCAGCCTTGGTCACCCAAGGGGAAAAAAGAGAAGAGAAAGTCTACTGTAAAGATACAGCATTGTGTCATTTCTATTATTCATTTTATTCCACTGATGAAGAGTTTCTCTGATGAACTGAGGAACACAGCCATGAACTTCAGACAGCAGCTTTCTAAAGGGAACAGATCTAGCAGCTTTCTCATTCATGAGAACACTGGTACTGCAACAAATCAACCTCTGAATGCTTCCCAAAATCCAGTGGGATATTTGTGTTTTTACAATATAAGAACACATTAATGCCACCCAAACATTAACAATGTGACACTGCTAGTCAAACAGAAACTCACTCATTAAGTCCTAGCTGCTAAGAATTAAAGAACAGATCAGGTTACTGTGTAGAAGGGATAATATGTGCAGATTTCTCCCTCTTGAACTGAAGACAGCTTCTTGAAAGACTTTCTGCAGGTTCAATGAACACTAAGCAACAGAAGTGAGCTGAAGTGAGTACTTGAGCTACTAAGGCTGCTCCTCAGGATGAAGAGAATCTCTACACTGAGGGGTCTTGCAGGCAGAGCTGGCAAGAGCTGAAGTGAGCTCCATGGAGCTAAGGTGCCAGAGGGCTGTAAAAGTGGAACGTGAGGTATCCAAAAATATTCTATTTTAACACTAAGGAGAAATTGGAAGCTTGCTTAATAGAAACGTCTGCTCTTCACAGAAAGGACAACAATGGGGAAGACCACTCAATGAGAGTAGAATCCTTTAAAAGGGAGCCGGAATTAAACTATTCAACTCCAACACATCCTTACTTCACTTCACAAAACCATGCACTTACCATCAGGATTTCCACACAAATTCTCATTTCAGTCTAGATCTTGTAGGGACTCCTCTGTGGAGTACTGAGAAGTATTAGCAGTTCAGCCCAAAACTTTGTATACAGCATGTAAGATGAATACTGCTCAGCTTGAGTAGAAAAGGAGTCTCCTAAATCATTAATCATTTCTACATCAGGATACGTAGTCCTGGTACATTCCTTGTTCTGGAGCACCTCTGAGAGAGCACATTTACAACCCAGAGGAAGGCTATGAAGAAATAACAAATCACCTCACACTATAAAACAGAAATATTTGGCCTACTGACTGGTAGTGAGGAGCATACAAAACAACAAAAATGTTATTTCTTTTCTACTACAAAGCTCAGCACTCTGTTCCTTCTTCCCCCTTTCCTTTCACTCAGTGAAGATGATTTGTGTGGCTGTTTTTATCTCAGTGACTTGCAACACCTGTGCTCTTCTTCACTACAGGTACACGTGGTTCATCACAACAGTTTGTTCCTAAAAGACATTACCAGTCTTCCATTGGACCTTCCTATCAATGTAAATACTTTTTAACTCTCATTTCAAAGTGCATCTTGTTTTTCAACCAAAGTGTTATTTTTCCAGAAGTTATTGAGTATTTATAATTGTTTGTATATAAACTCAGGCATTTATCTTTTCTATTTCTTACCTATTTGCTTCTACGTAAGACTGCCTACTGAAGAACAGCCAAAGGTCTTAATTATTCTGGTGAACACTTGGAGCAAACCAAGTAACTGCTTTTGAGTTTTCATTCTCCTAATTCAGGGCAACATTAATTTTTCAGGATGACACCACTATGAGCCTAAAAATAATAAATACTTAAATGCTGTACACTTTTGAGATATAAAATATTAATCGGCAGCAAGTCCAGGGGAGGGGAAGAATGTTTCATATCGGGTGTTCACACTCATTTAAGTATTTTGGCTTCAAATACAGAAGTAGTATTAGGCACTTTCATCACTAATACAGATTATACAATTAAAAAAAAAAAGAAATAAAGAAAAATCTGTTCTTTTTACATCATACTTCCTCTTCAAGCTGGGCTTCAAGGCCTTCACACTTTTGAGTGTTCACCTAATAAAGCAATTAATTCTTTCATATATTGGCATTATACAGATATTAATCTTTCCTTACTTAAAGGAAGGAAGGTGCTAACAGGAAAACTAGATTATCATTCTGACAGTCTTCTGCATCCAGAAAGATAGAACTGCATCTTTGCATCTGGTAAAAATATTTAATGCCTTTATAAAAGCACTGTGGTGTAAAGTTAGGATATTAGAGATCTTTGATTTCCTTCCTTTTGTTTCAAAATGTTATTCCTGTTTAATGAAGATTTCACAAGATGTCTTAAGTCCACATGCTGGATTTCTTGGCCCTGAACCATGCATAAAGCTTTCCAGCTTCCTTAATTTCATACACATGAAAACACAAGGAAGGGTGAGCTGCAATCCAGCATAACTAAAACAGGAAGCCATGAGTAGTGGCAGGTACTATGTCTGCTGAACACTACAAAGTTTTGCTGCTTTACAAGCTTTTTCCTTAATGTCAGTGGAAGGTTCACAGTACAAAGAAAGAAGGCTTGCATCTACAAACCACTTGGGCAAAATGGGTATGTAAAAAACAGAGAACTCCACTGGCGTTAGAGGACATTTCTCTCTGTGTTAAAACCTTTCAGATACTAGCTCACATTTTTATGTAAGGTAAGACACAAAGCTACCTGCAGCAGAGAAAGCTCAGTGCAGAACCAAGCTCTTGTGTGTATTCTTGTCCACACTGTGTGAACAAGCACAGCTCTTGGTTTGATTCCAGGCCTGTGACCCTGCTCCCTAGCAGGTGACTGCAGTCATGTCCAGCTGCCACCACAAGGCTCCAGGTCAGCTGGAGATGTCAGATGCTGCTGGAGCTGATGGGCATGCAGATTGCCGCCTGCAGGACCGGGCAGGCACGCTGCACAAAGGTACACAAACGCAGTGACAAGGTCACCTCTCAGGGCCACGTCACATCTGACCTGCCAGACCCCCGGGGAAACCTGGGTGCAAAGAACTGCTCAGCATATGAGCCAAACATAACTGGAACACAACTTTGTGGAATAGACCGTGGTTCTGAACTCGAGCCAGCAATGTGCCCTCACAGCAAAGAAGGCCATCAGCTTCCTGTGCTGCATAAGCTGCTTTAGGCATAGTGTCACCAGCAGGTCAAGGGAAGGATCCTTTCCCTCTGCCCAGCATGGCTGAGGCATACATGGGACACGGGATCCACATCTGGGCTCCCAGCACACAAGAGACAAGGACTGACTTACTGGAGCAAGTTCTCCAGCAAAGGGCCACAAAGACGATTAAGGAAGGGGAACACCTCTCATACAAGGGGAGGCTGAGAGAGCTGGAGAAGAGATGCCTTGGAAGGGTCTTATCAATCTGCAGAAACACCTGAAGGAGGAAGGAAGTACAGATTCTTCTCTTTGGTGGCCAGTCCCAGGACATGAGACAGTAGGCACAGGCTAAGATTCCACTCTAAACATAGAAAGAAATTTCTACAGTGACGTGGTCAAACACTGGCATGGATGCCCACACAGACACAGTAGTCTTTGGCCCTGAAGATGCCCAAAATAAAACTGAACAGAGACTTGAGCAAGGTGCTGTAGCTGACCCTGATCTGAACAAAGCATTGGACTAGATGATCTCCAGAGGAACTCTTCCAATCTTAACTATTCTCTAATTCTGTAAAAATAAGTCATGTTAGCACTTTTAAAACTGGTAAGAATGCATATAAAGAAATACGGGGTTTTTAAACGGACAGTGTCAGTCACTAAAACTTTATCAGGAGACTCAAGAGAGTCACTGCCTTCATTCTTCCTCCTTCACAGAGGAAGGAAAAACTGTTTTAACTCCTCAAAATTTCTTCTGTCAGATAAACAAACTTCAATCAACAGTAGCTAACCAACTAGCTGAGAGAGTAAGTGGCAAAATAATACTTTAAAAACCCCCAAATTAGTACATTATGCCATTTTCTGCAAGCCTTTACTGCTAGTCTTGAATTTTTATTTACAGTAATTTCACAATTATAAGCTGCACCTGATTATAAGCTGCACCCCTTTTTTTTTTTTTAGAGCAAGGATCCCTGTGTAACAAAGTAACAAGTTAGTAACAGAATCGCTGCCAGCTGGGTTTGGTGTCAGGTGCTCAAGTTGCAAACAGTTTTCATAGACCAGTGAAGCCTTTAAATGCAGCCCCAGGAGCCCTGCCCGGCCGGCTCTCACTTCCAGGTTGGCATTTCACTGGGATTTGTCCATAGATAAGCCGCACCTGAATATAAGCCACACTACTGGGGTAGGCTGGATTCTTCAATGAAAAAGATGCGGCTTATAATCGTGAAATTACTGTACATGCTAATTAATACACTGAAATAAAAAGTATGTATCGTGTTAAATAATTATACTCCAGAGAATATTGAAAAGTTTATGAAAACAAATTTCTTCATAATTTGAAATGATAGCATTTCTTCATTAAGCAGCACATGAAAGCATGCTGGCTGCACACTTATATGTTATCTACATGTGGCTAGTGAAATTCCTGCCAAAAGCAGGAGCTCTCCTTGAGAGAACAAACAAAAAAAATTAAGTAAGAAAGAACATAATAAAAACATTTGTCTGAGTAACTCATTACCAAATTACATGAAATTAATAAGCTAATAACCTTTTTTGTTTCAAAGAAATCCATCTCACTTAGATTTTATTTTACTATTTCATGCCAATGATGAGACTGACTCCAATAATTTACATTCAAATGTGAATGTGAAGCTGCCCAAGACTGTGTGTCTAGGGAACAAGTCCAAGGAAACAGCCTGGTCTCTTACTGCAAACCAAAGAAAGCAATTCTCAAAATAAAAACTGACATTTTCTAAAGTCACAAAGCAATAAAATCAGAGCACTTCTTTCTTCGAGATGATTTTGTTTGTCTCACTGCCTTGAAATTCCTCTGTAGAGGAGCGCTATCTTCCATTTGGTCTCAAGGCTGTTGATGGGCAGCTCCACTCAAAATCCACAAATCCTGGCACCCTCTGATGCTGACACTCAGTGAGGAGCAGAGCTATCCTGATCAACATTTGCCTTCTTGCCAGGATACATTTTCACAAAAGTTCTGTCCCAGCTCAGCACCTCCTGAGCACATTTTCCCACAGAACAGGACTCATATGTGCAGAACTAGCTAATTGCACACTCCATGACAAATGGGATGTGTGACTTTCACTGATGCCAAAACAGCATCAGGTGTAGAAATTGACTCAATGTTAAGGAGAAGACAACATGAAAAGATAGCACAAGTCTTTATGCCTAGTGCTCCTTACTAACAGAGGTAAATGAACTTGTCAGGTTAGCAAGATTTATCCACAACTGGATTTAGCTGCATCCTGTACTGCCAAGGCATGCTAATATTTATTGTCAATAAAAATACTAAGGAGTTCTCTAAAACAGGAAAGGTTGTTCTGCCCTCCATGTCACGATGATTACAAATGAAGATGATTCCTAGTTAAAGAGACAATATTCAAAGCCTGGTAATGAAGCCATTTCCAGAGGTAAAATAGACAGGCATTTGCTTAAGCAATGCTGGAGTGTCTGACATACCAGCAATATCTGGAGGGGAAGAAACAGTGAGAGAACAAACAACTCCCATTCATGTTAAAGGGATTAGGATCAGAATCTTGCAGACAGAGCAACTCCAAAAACCACATAGAAATCAAATATGTTTTCAAGTTCTACGTATAATAGAAGCGATGCCAAGAATTTTTTCAGGATAGACTTTACTGCACTATATTTATTTCCAGCCAGATCACACTCGCAGCCTACTGCCCATAGTAGAGAGCAGCTTGGCTAAGCCAAGGCCATTCCAGAGAGGTTTCACAGATCAGAAGATGCATTAAGGGATTTGATTTACAGGAATTATTTTAACGTTTTGCTAATCTAAGTGATACTGCATTAAACCCATTCTAATACCAAAATTAATACCGTCTAGAATAGGAAAAAGGAAAGATTGCTCTATCAGCTTGCAAAGCCAAGCACCTCCTGACCATCAAACCAATATACATTTCATAATAAAATCACACACTGGAGAGGGCATTAAATGTTAAATGTAGTAATGTATGTGAAGCACAGTGCCTGGTGGGAGGAAAGTTAGGGGGAGTGCCCAAGTTAATCACAACAGCTCCATGTGGGAAAAGACAGAAATGTAAGGCACATAGGAAAGAATGAAGTTGTCCCAAAGCAGCAAGCCCATTTCTCACTTTGTTCAAAGGCTCACAGGATTTACCTTCTACATAACAACTGTAACCTAAGGAAGCACACTGAAAAAATGTCAGGCAAATGAGTATTCCACCACTCAGTTCCCATTAGCAAACAGTATATGCTGAAATCCAAAAAGCCTCCTTAGCTGCAGTCATTAGTAATTCATGGAAGCCAGTGACTGAGAGCTTGTAAAACACAAAGAAGCAAAGATGCTTCTTTGATACCCTAGCTCAACTAGGTTTGTACAACAGACACAAACCACACATTCCCCAACCACTTAAAATAATTTAAAGGTAAAGAAGCCCAGATGCACATCAAACCCCTAGCTAACTTTTATGGAGCGTAGAATTTCTGCTGCTGTTTCTGGTTCCCATTTTATTACAGCACACCTCCTATTATTTAAGGATTTACACAGCACCTATATCCATAGCTATCAGCCGTCCTTCCCAAATAGCCTTAAAAGGACTTGTTTAGATTTGCAGGAGGAGGGGAGGAAAGGGGGTTTCTTTTGACCCAACTATGTCAAGGTTTTTGGAAGCCAGCAAATCCTGGCCTCCTGACCCATTTTTAAATAGCAAATTATCAAAACCATCCTCACGCACTTTCTCACTAAAATCACTTTTATGATTCTACTCATAGTTAGAGAAAGAAATCTGCATTTTGGTGACAAACAGACTGTGAAACATTCTATAATTTTCACTTTAAAAGGATGCAAGAATCGCTGGCTCCTTACAAACTTGACATACTCAGCACACACACACAAAAATTTAAACAAGTCCTTTTAAGGCTGCATAGCTTCTGTCTTTAAAAAAAAAAAAAAAAGAACCAAAAAAACACAACCCTCACATATTTGCTGGACTGGGTTGCTAGTGCTTCCCAGGGCTCTTCTCCATCCCTTTATGAGAATCAAACCATGCCCTGTCCTCAGACACAAGGGGACAAATCCACCGTCCCATTCCTCACCAGCCGGCAAGGGATGGCCAAGTGACATTTCTGCCACTTGGCAGGAAGCTTAGTATAAACTATAAAACATAAGAATAATTCTAAATTACAGTACAAATGGCAAAAACAAAAAAAGGAAAGTGGGGAAAATGGAATTGGATTAAGTAACTGCAACTACATGGGTTTTTTTCTGCCTTAGTGAAACTAAAGTTCAATCTTCATTTTCTTAATGCATTTGATTACTGATCTGCACTGGATTCAGTTCTGCATTTCCTGCCTTTGTGATATTAACATACTTTTAAAGCCCAAAAGACCAATTGGTACATAGGATCCTGTCCCTATCATAAATACATTTCATAATAAATTCTAGAGATGGAAATATCTTCTAACTTTTTCAGTTTTCACATCTTCTAGCACGTTTTGTCTCCATGGATACTCAAAGCTCTACTTTTCATTTATTCCATCTAGAATATGAGCCTTTGAACAGATACATACAACAATAATAGTCCTTACACACCACAAATTCCTCAATGTAATTTTTTTAATATATAAAATACTTGTTCTGTGAAAACCAATATTTCTTGTGGACTGCACTAGTACTGGGCAGAAGTATTTCCTATTTCAGTCAACATTTTTTATGAGAGGATGTGACAAGAGAAAGGTGAGCAGCAGCTGACCAAGAGGCTATTCAAGAAACACCCTGCTTCTATGGAATAACCTCCTAACTGCCGGCCTGAGTTTATTTGTTATTCATAACTGTGCTTTAATGGAACGAATTCTTTCTTTTCTGTTTATACCCTTGGTGTACCATTGACAATAATCACACCCTTCTCATATTCCCTTTCACCACACTAAGCAACATTATTCTCCTTGAGTGCTCAATATGAGAATACCTCCATTTCCTTAATTGTTTTCACATAATTTCTCCATACATTAATTCATCTTTCTTGAACACGGGGCACTGGAAATCTACTCATATTCCCAGTGAAACTGTATCAGTGCCCTTTGCAATACTATAAACACTTTCCTTTCTCTATCAGAAATCTAACACCAAATACAAGGCTTGAGGTAAGAGAAGGAGAAAAAAAAAAAAAAAAAAAAGAGTATCATACTTTTCAGAAATGCAACAACCATCAAGGAGAACCATGAAATTATTCTGCACGATCTGGCTATAGTAAAATTATGCTTAATTTTCCTCTCCCATTCATCATTATTCCTTATTTTTAATGACTTCCTTACTCTAAGCTCTCATAACAAACGTAAGAATAATTAATCTAATGGCACTCAAGTCAGATTTTTGCTTCTTTTTAACACAAAAAAATACATTTATTATTTTCCAGCCATATGTGAGCAGCTCTGAAAGCACTGAGCTAGCAAAAATGCTTGAGATCAGACTTTAAGGTTTATGTGTCTGCCCCTACAATATTTTGAGCTGATGTCTAATGACACAGCCAACACAAACCTCATAGAGAAAGTAACATATTCTATAAGAACAATGACTATAGCTAGGGAGAGGACCTTGTGCCATTATTACTGTCATCTAGGGATGGATATCATATGGTTCCCAGGATTCAGGAAGGTCAGACACACAGGTTTCATTCATAAAACAGAGATTCTATTTTCCAGGCCCTTATTTACACAAATAACCTTAGCTTAATACATTACCTCCAACATTACCACTCTGTTAAGAGTGGAGGTAGAAAATATCTCCTTTTGAGATAATTCCTATATTATTTTTAAGGTATATTAATTATTCAATTCATTATGGCTCCATTTCAGTCCCTGATTCTCTCTGAAGGACATCATTCATTTGCATCAGCTTCCTCTGCAAAGAACTCAGCTTGACCTTCCACAATCTGCACAGAAGCCTTTAGCCTTCTTTGTATACAGGATCTCTGCTTACCCTTTATTCTGAGGCAGTTAATTGTACATTTTCACTTCCAATAGAATGCTTTGTGTGTGGTTCTGACAGCTTGGGGACTTTGTTTTCTGGAGGAAAAAAAAATTAACTGACCCATGATCTTTTCAGTTTAGTTAATTAATTCCCTTAACATAATTCCCTGTATTTTGTTCAAATTCCATTTGAAATTGGTTAAAAGTTGTCAGCATTTGCTCCAGAACTGTTTTCATAGTTAGCTCTTCCATAAGGTCATTCCTACGTACCAAAGCCAAGCCTGAAATGGAGTGATCTTTTCATTCAGCAACTATTAGGAGAAAAAATATGTTGACTACTACATCCAGAAATATCCTTCCTATCATTATTAATAGCATCTTCTCCAAGGACTAAAAGTTTCCCATAGATATGGCTCTCCCAGTAGTATTTCCTTTCTAGCAACATTGACTTCTACACAAAAGCTGAACTTGGCATCTAATACCATCTCACACGTCAAACCTGCCCAGATAAGGTAAAGCAGGACAAGAGCAGGGACCTGAGCACTTGTCCATCCCATCAACCAGGCAACCAGCAACCTTCTTAGCACTGCTAGGCCATCCTGGCATTGTGTGAACAGGCTGGGAAGCACAATTAACACTGTGCATATTTCATAAACAATTCACCCAGAATCCATTTTTAAAGTAATACAAATTACAGAAAAAATTTAAAATTCATAAACTTTGCTACAGCTTTTAAAACTTAAGTTTGTGGATCCCTTCCATCAAAAAAATGTGAGAGAATTAGCCAGTCTGACGTAAGAGAAGATTTTTATCATTATTAGATGTATGTTTACAGAAGGACAAGTTTGAAGACAATTTATTATTAATTTGGCATTTCAGAAGCACCTCTCACCTCTGTTGTGTAACAAAGGCAGCTTTAAGTACTTGAGCGCAGTTGTATTTTTTTGCATGAGTCACCACTTCCAAATGCCTTATGCTGTTCTTAAAATCATACTGGCATATATTTCCTTTTAAACTTTTTCCTAAGTGCTACTAAAACTTTACAGCCCTGGGGGAAAATTCTGTAGGAGACAGCTGGCACACTTACACTTTAAACAATGAGGCATGCACAGATCTGTTCATCCTTTACCCCATTCCTGTTCATCCTTTACCCCATTCAGATTCACAACAAGCAAAAAAACACCTTTACTTAATGCAATGTCATCCAAAACATTGTGCATGTATGGATTATATTTCCCCCAGAAAATGCAATATATCCCTGGTAAGCCTACACAAAGAGCTGCTTAGCACAAAATAATGACCTTAAATCCTAAGAGTAGCTATGTAAGAGAAGAAAAAAGCCAGTATGAATGCTTTAAAAATTATACTTAATTTTTAAAATAAATAGGTTCACAATAGATTCTCTTTAAAGAGTATGTACTGTTCTGACTTTTTCATCTTATGTTTTCAAAAGTCTGGCAAAACAGAAAGAACTACACCACTTAAGTGAATTACAGTAATTTCACGCCTATAAGGTGCACCAGATTATAAGGCGTACTTCCGAGTTGTTGGCAAATTTCCGAACTTTGTGCATATATAAGGCACACCGGGCTATAAGGCACACTTATTTTTTGCAGTGAGGATCTACACGCAACAAAGTAACAAATTAGTAATAGAATCGCGTGATCGCGGGGTTTACTGGCAGGTGCTCAATTTGCAAACAGTTTTCACAGATCGGCATAGCCTTTAAACGCGGGCTCGGCTTGGGACTGCGCAGGCTCGCACCTCTGGGTTGGTAAATTTCCGAACTTTGTCCATATATAAGGCGCACTGGACTATAAGGTGCACTTCGGGGTTTCAATCAAAATTTTAGTCAAAAGGGTGCGCCTTATGGGCGTGAAATTACTGTAGTTAGGAAGAGGACAGAAAAAGTTCACACTATTTCTTTTAAGGTGGTGGGGTCATCTTTGTCAAACACCAATCTAAGTTCTAGGCAGGTGTGTCTTTTTCCCATTGACAACGTATCTGTAACCACAGACAGTGAAATGTAGAAGTTGGGGGTTTCCTCCAAATTAAGCTATCCATACAAGAGTTACTGTCACAGGAGCAGTGGTGCAAGCAAAAGGAATCTGTTGGTATGAGCAGATGGTTTGCCCACTGCAATGAACGTTTGCTTCACCTACTGTGGTTTATTGTGGTTTAATGTGGCAGGGACACACCTAGGAGCTTCTTCCACAGTTGCTACTCCAAGTGCCAGGAGTTTTTACATTCCCTGGGCCATGCCACAGGCACTGGCACAAGGCATGGGGTTGCAGCAGCTGCAAGGGATCTGTGCTTGGACTGAGGGCTGGCTGCCAGACTCAACAGTAGCAGGGTCACCCCATCCATGCCCTTCTCTCATCAGTACTTCACAATTTCTCCTCCTTTTTGTCCCCCATTATCTTCAGTTAGCTATCTCCCAGCTCCACCTTTCCCTTTTCTGTCCCCAAAACCAAGCACCATTAACAAACACACTTCAAGAGAAACTCCAGCAGAATGAGAAATATGAGGGATGTCCTTGGCTTCCCTCTTCTCCTCCACCTGCAGAGGCAGCATATCTGAGTCTCTGAGATGACTCTTCCTAACTAAGGAAGTACAGAATAGTTGATTAAGGCAACTATTTAAAAGATGGGAAATAAAAAGAAAGTAAATGAAGCCACAAACTGTAAAAGTTGCCAAGGGCAGTATTCATCTAAATTAAGAGCACTGCAATGTTGATGTCAGCTGCTAAGTTTGGGCTCCATTTGTAGTTGGGGTGAGGAAGAGATCATGACAGAGGACATTTTCCCTTTGACTTCAGGCCATAAAATCAGCTCCTGTCACTCTGCTCTCACATTTTTTTCCCCACTATGTGTGAAGTTCATCCCTGAAGAAGGCAACAAATGCAGAGGACAGTTTCTAGACAGAGACAGAAGAAAGGTGTCCCTCACAGCAGAGCCAGCATCCCTTCTGCAGGCAAAACGAAATGAAGGAAGGAAAACTTGGATAACTAACAGGCCAGCAAAGGTGTAGTTTTAACTAAAAGCTCATATATTCATGTTGCCCCAAGAATAAATTTAAGTCAATATGAAAAGTTGGTCACAGGGCTCTGGAAGAGCTGAAGGAGTGAACTGAAAAAAACATCCAACTTCTGAGCCACAGATCCTGCTGTGTTTGCCTAAGAAATTACACATAGCTGTGTGCAGCAGTAAGGGGCAGGGATCCACAGCTCAGGAGCTCTCTTGTGTCTTACATTCTGAGATTATGGTCAAGGTAACTTCTGCTAACTTTTCAAGTATTTTCCTTCCCAAGAAATCACTTTCCAGTTTCAAGCAATTATGAAGAGTTACAGGCACAAATTCTGATTTTCTCACAAAAAAGTAACAATAAAGCAGAACAAATATGCTTCTTTGAAACCTTCAGGGAAAGGATCAGTTCCCTAATTTCCAGATGTGGAAGCAATAATTGCACTAGCATGTTTCCAGACTGCTTTTTATCTCTTTGCTACTGCCATTCTCTTTGAAGAAGCAGCAGATTCTCAGGAGAACAATAATTAATAGAGTCAGTCTAGAGATCATTTCCTCCAGTCACTGTGCAGTGCTAAATCGCATGAGTCTCCAGGAAACAGAGTAAAGTGGGCAATATAAAAACAATCTAAACCTACTACAAATGGGAGGAATACATGTACCAGAGCAATGGGGGACATGCACATGTTGTAAGGGAGCTCCAGAAAAGCTATTCTTTCTTTGTTTTTTCCCCCCATTTTCCTTGATGCTCAGACTTACAGAGATTTATGACTAGAAGTACATGTTTCAGAGGTCATTTTGGAAGCAACTGAAACACATTTAAGATTACATACATGTAAACCTATGTTTATGAAAGTACAGGGAGAGGGAGACTGCCAAACCTCCTGACACAAATATAAGAAATCCATGACTAAAAGGCAGGATAGTTGCACCCTTCCCCCAGAATAAGGCTAAATGGCAGACACAGTTTGGATCCTGAAGTAGAGAAAACACACATTAACATCAAAAGAAGGCATCAGAAAGCAAGCTGTCAAAACTAATAAAAGTCCTCAGAAACTTCTGGATGAATTATTTTTATGCCTCAGATGCAGCCCATGTGCTGTACAAGAGGCACCCTCCTGCAAGCACAGCTACAAATAAAGGTGCATCAGTGTAATTATGGCAAGTTCACCTCTGCTTTACTAATGCATGTATCTGGGCCCTTATCTTTTCCTCCAAGTTGGTATACTGTTCATTTCCATAACTAACACAATTATTTCTGCTGCTGTGAAAACTGCAACTTTTTTCTTCTTTTTTTTTTTTTTGATGAAAGTTAATGTTAGAAAGAGAAGATTTTTAAGGAAAAGGAATTATGAGAAATACAGTAGTTTCACAATTATAAGCCGCA